>OZ018326.1:47448626-48158915 GCA_963969495.1 Ceratothoa steindachneri | reverse complement strand
AAAGGTTAAAAAATAGCCAGAATTGCTAATCATCCTATGTTTACGTTTTAAAGAAGTGTTCAACAATGAAGAGGGGCCCTGTTTAAACCCCTTCGAAATGCAGCATTAGACTGCCCTCAATGTTTCCCGTTGCTCTCTTTCCCGAGCTCCCTCCTTCTTCCGCTCGCCAGTGGGGCGCGCCCCTCGCTCCTCCGATTCCCGTCAAGGAAACAAAGCAACAACGGCGAGAGGCGTCGCAGGACAGCTCGTGCTCATCTCATTAAAGCGGTGGCTACTCCTCTCTGCCCCCTCACCCCCGCGCCACCCTGAACTGTTCAGGTGACGCCCACACTCACAATGGGATGGAAGGTGTAACATAGGCAACCTTTCTGCAGCTGGCATCTGGGCGATTGTGTGTTCGCCTGTGGCCAACAACGTTAAACGACCTCAACACTAAATCGGACACGCCTAGGGGACGCTCCTCAGCCAGGCCAAGCAAGGAAACAACAGACCTAACTTCACTTTTGGCCTCGTAGTTCACGGGATAACCATTCATATACTACCTCCATATTATGAACAATGGAGGGTGTGAGGGGACCGAGACCAGCATAAATGTTGCACTGGAAAAAGAAAAGGAGGATTCCAAGCACTTTCAGACTTTATTTTGTTGATGAAGAAATCCAATCAAAGACTTGGAATTTGCTAGAACTCCTTTTGTAAGCATGTATATGTTATTATTGGACCGTTTTTGAGGAAACACTTCCTGTTACCAGGTTAAGAGGCTGCAGGGTTAGGAAAATTCCGTTCATCGTATACATTGCAAAAATGTGAGATTGAGAGAGTGCTGTGTTGCAATGACTTTCTTTTAACCTTGATAACTTCTCTTGGAATCTTTTTTACCCCCGTACTGTGAGCATCTTCCGGTGTAGCCTTAGAGCTCCATGCAACCTATGATAGGAGAGGAGGTATTGAGTAAGTTTAGGTGTCACTGGCTTGGATTTAAAATGAACACCGCTCATTAATCAAATCTGCCCACTCAAAATACCCTCTTTTGCAGGCTCGTTAATTCTGAGAATTAAAGCAAGACCAACTTCGCTTCGCTTTTATAATTACGTCTCTTAAATCATTGACGCCGCGACCATCCAAGAGATTAAATTTCCCCTGCTATTTTTCGATACAATAAACGCTGTTTCTCCTTCATCGAGAAGAGCATCGTTATGAAGCATGGCAAGGTCATCGAAATGCATGATTTCCTCCTCCCCAATCCTCCAACTAACCTCTCTTAGCTACGTCGCGTAAATTCACTTCTTTCTTCATTAACTCCTAACTGACTCACTTTTTTAAACATATAATATTTGCGTCTGAAAACTGCTTTAATTCAGCAATAAGGAAGGCGGCAACAATTCTCAGAAATATACCACTAAGTTCATCGTCCTCAAACACTCCTGAAGGCCAAGGGATGTCTCGTGAACAACGGTCACTTCAAAACAAGACCAATGATAATTCACTTAACTTCTAAACAGCAAAGATGGGCTTTAATTGAGATAGGATGTTGACCTTGCACTCGAAGGATTGAAATTCTGCTTTTTCCGCACATGGCACCTACATAGTATCGTAAATGCAAATGGTATTTTTGTAGTAGTTTGTTGTAACCATTGTCTAGTATTCAGATTTGCGGCGTACATGACTATATTACCTTAGTAGTACTTATTAATTATTATTCATAAACCCTTACAGAGTCTTATATATCATTATCCATAGACCCTGTCATTATGCTGCACGTTTTTCTTCCTCTACATGTTCATCTCGTAACCATTGAGCACTATCCCATATACTGTGAACGTCAGATTCTTTGTACTATTTGTGAGCTCTTTTGTACACTAATAATGTGAGTGTGTACAACAGTTATTCGCAGAGACTCTTTCCTAATTTCTTTGTCGACTCGCGATATAAACTCCCGAAATTTCTTAATCAAATTTGGAAATTATTTTTTTAAATTACTCCTAAAGACATTATTAACTTCTTGAGCAAAAAAGAAAGAAAAAAAACCTTTTTCTTATGAATGAAATTGGGCAAAACCTTTTCTTTGAGGATTCATCCCAGCCCCTGTTGTTTGGGGTTATTTCCAGCTGCTTTCTTGCTGTTTGCTGCCATATTCCTGCTGTTCCTAGGCTTCCTTTACTCTTCCTGAAGTTACCTTTTCTTCGGAACTAATTCGCTTCATTACTAATTAAGCGCCGTTTCATGACGCCATTAACATTAAAAAAATGCATAGTCTCCCCTTTTAATTATCTCGTTCCCAATAAAAAGAAAGAAAACGCTCCTCTTTGCAATTCTCCTGTGGGAGCATTGGGGGTGGGGAGCATTAATAACGCCTTCTCTAGTGGGGAAGACTAGTTTATTGCTCATATTATTGCTAGAACATAGCCCAATGACACTCAGAGAGGAAATACAAGAGATTTGATTCCATTTAACGAAGAAAAGTAGGTTTTAGTATCAATTAGCGACGGAGGAAGTAACTATACTTTAAACATATGAGAGGAATGGTTAAGATATGTATAAAGAGTTCGAAAGAATAAGGACAAGATTTTTTTAACTCTAGTATTTCGGAGCAGATCTTAAACAGTTGGACATATGATTGCATAAGTTGTACATGTTCCATTGTTGACTCCTAAATGAAGGGCCTAACTCTACTGTGTACCGGGGGCAAATTCAGAAGAGTTGCGTCCCCTTCTCTAGCGCCTCAAGTCGTCTATACGTAAATATGTAAATATATTTACATTTTTTTTACTAATTGTTTTGTCATTGCATTGTCATTTAACATGAACGTTTCCACCTTCAATTTGCCTCTGTTATATTGAGCCATAGGAATTCGGGTGTACTTTTAAACATATTTGCGTCGTGTTTGATTAGTTTTCTTTTTTTTTTCTTCGGTGGCTGTCCAGCCATAAGTCCATATGCATTTGATTGCAATCTGTATCTGGTGCAAGGAGCTGATATTCGTTTTGCAGTGAGTCTGGACCAATTAAGAGCAATCTGTAGCTAAATATTCGGGGGAATAATTGCCCTAATACGCTTATTTTTGAGGGCCTTCAAATATACTACCATCGCCAATTATAATAAGGGTAAACTCTTAACCTGGACCTATAATGGTCTTTCCTTAAACTATTCTCGTGGCAGATATTTCCCATGCTATTTGTCATTCATTTTTCCCCCTCTATACTTAAGGTCTGGGCCTCTTGGTTATGTAAACACGCTCACAATTTATCTTTATTTGCAAGGAATCTGGTTGGAATTCTTGGTGGTTGCCTCAAGTCAATAGATCGCAGCTCGGGTTGATGTAGAGCGTTCTTGGACGTTGATGTGGAGGCTAGCACATGCCGTACATCAATAGTGGCAGCGAGAGAGTTGTTCGAATGACGATAACCCGCCTCTCCGGGGTGTCAGAATTAATAGGCCACGAATGGCGTGAGGTTGCTCAATTTCGCTAGCTACGCCAGATTGAACTTGTCGAACTTGAATGGTAATAGCTTGGGTGAAGTGTAAAACGGGGGCTCCTGAAGACGGTTGAGGAACTCTAGGAGACTTTTCTAGTGGATTAATGAATTCTTATTATTACCCAAATCTTACCGCAGTGAAATCAAGGTTACAGTTCATTATTAATCTCGCGAATTTTGGGGGGAATATTTAGAATGAATCGAATTATATTCTGGTTACTATTCTCAAGTGTTTCGACAAAGTAAACACTCAACTGACTTATCTTCTTTTGTCAAAAATAAGTTAAAAATATTCTCCTCACGCGTTGGCTTGTCTATTCTTTAATGAATGAAATTATCATTAATAAATTCTAGAAGTCGATTTCATTTAAAAAATATGCGTTTGGAAAATTTACGCTGCCGCATATAACCACTTCTTATTTTTTAATTAAGGCCTAACCCGTTTGAAAAAAATAATATATTCTTCTCCTTGTATTGGTAGCTTATATAACAAGGTTGATAGCTAAAATACTAGACTAATATCTATATTAATATCTTTCAATATCCCGAATAATTTTTTTTTTGTATAACATAATGATTCCATCCTTTCCTCTAAGCCTATCCTTATTACAACCTTTATAGTCAGGTTATATTCTCCTTCCAGGGCTATTTTGTCACTTTTATCCATATCTTCTCTTCGATAAGAAGTCTTTTAAGTCTTTTGATTTATCAATCTTATTCATCAAAATTGGCACGTTTGTGTATAAATATGACAAATTTCGTGGTAAATTTTTAGAGCTTGGGTTTTGTGCATGATTTTTACATTGTTGCGTGCAACATTCTCCTATATGCTCCCGAGTCTCTGATGGAATATTCTCGGAAAATCAGGTTTCAGTCTTGCCGAGCCTAGTCCATTCAGGTGTCAGTCTCGTCGAGCCTATCCCGTTCAGATGTCAGTCTCTCCGAGCGCCTAGCCTGTTCAGGTGTCAGTCTCACCGAGCCTACCTCGTTCATGTTCCAGTCTCGCTGAGCCTCGCCCGCTCAGGTTCCAGTCCCGCCGTCCATACCCCGTTCTGGTGCAGCTCTTGGCTCCCGTTTCGGTCTACAAACTCATCCTATTGATAATGTGACATATCTTCAGAACTAATTCTGGATCTTCAGGAAATGTATTTTGTATATATTTTGTGGACTCTTTTCAATTCATCTGAATCCTGATTATGATGAATCCGCCAGGGGGGCACAACACTAATAAAGGTGTATTCTAACATAAGAATGGTTTAATGTTGTAATAACCATTTCTCTTATAATTCTAAAGCCCCTGATGACGTTATTTCTGGATAGGTTTGGTGCTTACCTAATTTAATATTATTTCAACAAAGATAAATTACCCCAGATCACTCGTTAGTCTACACCCTGAACCACGCTAATAACTTAGTGGGGAAGTTTAGGATTTCTCGGTTCTCTGTGTATTAATTTTGATGAAACTCATCCAAGCTGGTCTGCACAATATGGCAACATTAATGCTATGTTTTCATTGTGCTGTGTTACTTCCATCATTTTTTTATTTCAGATTCGTCTTTTTGGGGTGAAAGAAGCAAAATAGCTTTTGAATGAAAATAGCCCAGCTTGACATATTTTGGAGAGAACGAAGGATAATTATACACAGTGAGTATACTTTTGCGTATATATTTAACAAAAAACCATAATTATAATACACGATGGATGGACATAATGATTTATTTGATCATATGAGTGTCATTTCGACGCATGGCTTCAAAAGCCCAATCATGCATGGAATCTGTCAATATTTTAATAGTAGCAGGTTGGACTACCTCTGCAGCAGCTTTGATGGGCACCCATAAGACTTCTTTAGGAAAAAATTGACGTCCATTGGAATAAACATCTTGTTTAATGAGTGAGAACAAATTTTCGATCGGGTTGAGATCCAAAGAGGTTGGCGCGCACACCATCAACTTGTACCTTGTATGCAGTAGGAGCCTAGGAACGATTGGGTGGCCCTGAAAAAGTGGTATGGAACGTTGCCATGCATGGAAACTAACCTCCTTAGAAGTGACAACGGTATATTATCTAGCTAGCGATCCAAGACCTCCTTCAAGAGATTGCAGTAGGCGGCTGCGGTCACTTTAACTCCATCAGACAGCCTGGTTGAACCAACAACTCTGTGTCCAATTATACTTGCCCACATAATGACTCTTTTTCCTGTTGTTGAGGAGCAAACGTTGGTGATGCTCATCTCCAAAATAGACCCAACCATTTTCCCTACCGCCAGGTCCGTCACTGTTCGCCCTGGTCTCCTCAGTGAAGAGAATGCAACTCATGAACAAAGTTATAGAGCCTCAAAGTCTTGCGAAGGGGCGTTTAAAGAAGGCAGTTTCACGGGAGCTCGCACGGAAGCCATGGTCCATAAAATAAGGTTCCTGGTGGTCTTCGATACATGGGGAAGACCAGCGGCGGTGAAATTAACTTCCCTTGTTTGTCCTGGTTTCTCACGTAACTGGCGGTCACTACTCCTCAAAGTTCTAGTGTCACAGTCTTAGGAGGTCGCACGATCGGATCGCTTCTTTCTTAGCCAAGGGTCTTTCAGAAATCATCTGATCGTGTCCACATGGCGAACTAACTTCTCCGCAATACCATGAGCAGAGGTGCCTTTAACACTTTCCTTGATGATGAAAGACTTTCCTTCATTGTTGAGGCCCCTGCGACGTCTCGTGGCTCTTTGAGAGGATAGATGCTATTAGCGTTGTTCACCCAGAAAAGGACGAATCTGAAATAAGAATTGAAGGAAGTAACACAGCAGAATGAAAACATAGCATTAATGTTGCCATATTGTGCAGACCAGCTGGGAAGGGTTTCATCAAAATTAATACAGAGAACCGAGAAATCCCAAACTTTCCCACTAAGTTATTAGAGTGGTTCAGGAAGTAGTGGATACTGCGTGGAACTCTTAGTGTCAGGGTATGGGTTCAGACCCAGTGATCGCGGACACAAATCTATCAGTGGCGCCACGAGCTGGCCACTCATTGAGCGGAAACACTGATACTCAGCCGCCACTGGGGCAAGTAGCTCTACAACATCATCATTTACATAGCAAATCACTATATGTTCCTGTCCTCACAACACAACATACCCACTCTCTCCTCTGTTTCTGAACTCTAGCGATATTCACATACCCCGACGTGGACTACTCGTGCCCCCTATGGGGTATTCATACCCACATGTCCCTGACGCTGGTTAAAGTCAAATCACGCTATTTCCCCACGGCAGCACCAGCTCGACCCCTGGTACTTTCGAGCCTACCTGAGAGCGCAACCTACTAGTAAATAACACGAATATTAATGTATTCATAACATAAATGGATATTGTAGGCGCAAATGAGCTTCCAAAGCTTAATTGGGTATATCAAAATCCCGCAAAATGGTAACGATAAAATTTCAGCATCGCAAACGCAATCGCAACAGCAATATCGCAATTTTCTAACTCTGAAAACCGCAATCGCAAACTAGGAACCTTTGCAACCATCTCCGTAGTTCCATTGATCGCCTCGGCCTTTTTCTTATGTCCTTATCTTTCCTTCTTCTGTGGTTCTTGGATTCCCCTAACCTTTTTTACCTTCTCTATCCCCGTAGCATTCCACTGTTAGAACCAGTGGTGTTTTAAGGAGTAAATTAACGAAGTAGAGGGATAAAGAAGGAGGTACAGGAATACCGTATCGAGGGAGTGACGAAAAAACTAAAGGAATAGCATAAATAACGTACTCGTATCAACAGAATGAGGCACAAAGGAATAAAGAAGTAAACTTGTATAAATTTCTTGTTCAGCGTCAGTGAAATTTTCTTCCAACTTAGACTTGTTTACATTGCTTGAACTGAAGCAAAAGTTGGGGGAAATCTTGTAGAGATCATCGTGGAAATGAACAGGTAAATATTTCTTCATAATAGTTACAAGTCACGCTTTTGTCTGAATTTGCTAGGTTAGGTAACGTTAGTTTAGGTTAGGTTATGTTATATACCATTTTTGTATATAATTTTTGGTATAAAATTTATTTTGGTATATATAGTTCTTTTTCCGGCTGAATGGTTGTTAAATGTTGCCTGGTACATATGTTAGAATATTTTTATTCAATGTTTTTAGCCACCGAAGATGGAACAAATAATTGTTACTAAAAGTACGGTGTAATAAATCATTTTCTCTACCTTCGTGTAGTCTTCATTTTCCTGTTAAGAATTAGATTCCCGAGAAGTTCCTTGTTGGTCAATATATATATATATATATATATATATATATATATATATATATATATATATATATATATATATATATATATATATTAGAGTAGTTAGGTAGAAGTCTCTCTTGAATGCAAATTTTGTTGAAGACCATTGTGTATTTCGCCTTAATTAATTTCCTTTGGCAACTTTCTCTTCTTCTAACTATCTTTTTTTTTATTCCATCTTGTAGATGGTGGATTACTTGTCCAGTATTCATCTCTTTTTTTAAATAAATGTGTTTGGTAAAAATCAAACTAAAATTGCTAAGCTTTCGATCTTATTCGATCATCTTCGGAGCGTTATGGAATTTCTTGCCTCCTTTACCGATGTAGTGAGTGAAGTGAGGATCTGACAGAGTGAAAGAAGAATCAAGATTCAAGATAGTATAAAGTTAGAATGTCGAGATAATGTTAGGATAGATAGAAAATATTGTCTAAAGAGTATGTGTTGATGGGATGAGAATGAGTGTAAGTTGAACGATGAGATGAGGATGATAGTGGTTTGTACCAGGTTGCCTGGCTAACGCTTTTCTTTTTGTTTTGTTTTGCTTTTTTATGTGATTTTAAGTTTATTAAATATATAAAAATTAGCATTCGAGCCTTTGTTTTCTTTTTGCTTAATCGAGCATCTTTATTGTTTTTATTTATTAGTTTTTTGTTGTTTTTTGTGCTACTTTCGCATCTTTATATATATATATATATATATATATATATATATATATATATATATATATATATATATATATATATATATATATATATATATATATATATATATATATATATATATATATTTATTTATTTATTAAATTTTTAGTGGTAATCTTCTTTGTTAATCTCGTTAATATTTTGACTCGTTGGGTTTCTCATAGTCGGTTGTCTTTTTCGGTTTCACATATTGTTTGTATGGTCAGTTGTCTTCTTCGGTAATCTTGGCCTTTTTTTTGTTTTTTTTTGTTTTTTAACTTATATATCGGGTTGACGTTGTTTAAGGTTTTTTTTCACGCTGCCGTAAAAACCATTTTTGTAGTGTATTTGCGGGATTTCGTTTTTGGAAATTATGTTTTTTATATTATCCCACAGTTTTGTTGAACGTTTTTTTAGGGTTAAATTTATGGGTTCCAGTGCAGATCTTCGATGGAGTTCCTCAGATGATATGCCGTCCTGTCTTTTTGTGTTAGTGATGAACCTTGTGGCTTGATTTTGAATGCGTTGGACCTTTTTTAATTGTGTATTATTTACTGTATTCATCGGTACTATTGGGTAAAGGAGCTTAGGACGAACTAGTGACGTGTATAATTTTCTTTTGTTTTTATTGCTTAGGTTTTTGAATCTGTACAGCGCCGAGGACACGTCCTTCCGTCGAGTATGGATATGCTTCTCCATCGACTCTTACTGCAGCTGTTTTCCATCTGTTCACGGGTATTATTTTTAAATTTATCTTTGTTTATTTTTATTTTGTTTCTTCTTTCGTAGTCATTGATGTTTTTTATCTCCCTCGCTGTTCTTTGAGCTACGTCTCGGGGGTTCTTCCTGTCGCTGGTGATTATTTGTGTGGTGTCATCCGCCAGTTGGATGTACATCACACATTCGTGAGTTGGTTGTGAAAGGTCTCTGGTGTAAACAGTATACAGCGTTGGAGAGAGGCATCCTTCTTGGGGGACTCCCATTTTCAGGTCAATATGGTCACCTGTTTAGCCGTCTATTTGAAGTATGACTTTTCTTTCATCCAGGTAGTTGCATAATGTTTTGCAAACATTTATTTGCAGGTTAAGGCTGCAGATCTTGGCTTTTAAGCAAGGCAACCACACCTTGTCAAAAGCTTTAGCAACGTCACGGAGTACTATATCTACTCTGTTGCCTCGCACTGTTTCTGTGGCAATTTTTTCGGTTATTATCGCCAGGGTTCGTTTGCTCCTGAACCCGTGTTGTTGTGGGTTGTACAGGTTATTATCCGTAAGGTGTTTAATTAACCTGTCGTTTAGGAGTTTTTCTAGGACTTTGCCTAGAAATTCAAAGAGCGAGATCGGGCGATAGCTTCCGATTTGATGTTTTGATTTGCCGGGCTTCGGTAGGAAGATCATCCTTGCCTGCTTAAAGGTATGAGGAAAGTACCCAATATTAAGGCAGGCATTGAAGATCTTCACTATCGATTCATGCACATTTTATGGAGCATTTATTAAGTGCGCCTTTGTTATCCCGCTTTGACCTGGTGCTTTTTGTTTGAATGATTTTATGACTGTTTTATATTCAGCCATTGAGAAGGACATTCCCTTCCCCAAGGGATGGTTTCTCTCTTCGTCGGCGTGTATGTATGGTACAATATGTTCTTGTTGCACCTCTAAAGCTTGTATGACTTCCTCCTTGTTCTACATATCGTATTCTTGATTCTCTTCTGGTGTTATCGAGAATATATTTTCCAGTAATTTTGGAAGTGTACTTGAAGTTCTTCGTTATTTTACACTACCCTGTCCTGTATTTTTAGTTTTATATTTTCCTTTGGTTGAGATCCTCGTAATTTTCTGTAGTCTCTCCAGAATTTCCTCGGACCTGCTTCGACATCCATTTTACTTATTATATTATTCCAAACCTGGCAGGACTTTAATTGGATTATCGATCTCTCTTCTGATAGCAATTAGCCTTCTGTATCTCTCCATATTATTGCCAATTTCTGTGATTTGTTTAATTGAGTTTTGAAATTCTTCCATCATTTCCTTTATTTCGTTGTTCACTCTGGGAGCAGGTGGGGTTCTATATTCTATTATTGGGGTATGAATTCTGTCTGCTTCAATGATATTTTCGGTGATTAGTTTTAATTGGTTTTCTATTTCTTCTGTTCCTTGGTTGTTTAGGGATCCAGTTTCTAGTGTACTTAAGTGCTCTTTTTAACCATTCCAGTTTGTTCTGCTGATGGCTTTTCTTTGTGGAATTTTAATTTAAATGGGTGAAGTTGAAATGGTCGTTATCATACTTAGATAGTCGGATGGGGTTGTGGGACCTGGCTCTGTGTGGTGATTTAAGTTGAAGTTTAAGTTCATCAGTACTATGTCAGGAGTTGTCGAGGTTTAGGCTGTTAAGGAAGTTGGGATGTCTGGCCCTTCTCAGCTTAGCTGGTTTCTTTGTATTAATAATTGAAGGGTTCTTCCTGCTCCGTTTGGTTGGCTTGTGTAGCCTGCCTATTTGCATATTGCATTGAGGTTTCCTGTTAATATGGTTGAGGCCTGTCTACGAAAGAGCTTGAGGAGATTTGGAGTTGGCAAATACGAGCGGCCTGAAGGCTGATATACTCCAGCTATGACTAGATCTCCTGTGGTCATTTTTATTTTTATGGCCAGATATGACTCTTCTAAGTCCTTTACCTCTGTAAAGTGGATTCCTGGTTTTACGCCAATTGCTACACCATTGTACCTTGTTTGTGTGTAATTTGTGGTAATAAATCTATAATTTGGAATTCTTATGATGTCGATCTCTGTGTTTAGTTCATGTTCGGTTAGAATAATTATGTCTGCGTCTTCTTTTCTTATTATGTTTGAGTATGATATCCAGCCGTTTACATTTAGTGTAAAGATTTAAATTTTTCATTGGTACGTATCCATTTTTATTTATTTGTTAAGGTCTCTTCCTGTCTTCGTTTTTTTTCCGGGTGGCCTGGGAAACGAGTGCGTCTATTACGTTTTTTCTTAAATTCCTCATTTGAGATGTTTTGACACGATTCAGGGATGATGTGTATCATGCCTTGCTTTAGAGCATTGTGTACCTCTGTCTCATCGGCGTCTGCCTCGTATTCCCACATGTACTTTCCCTTAACTAGACCGTCCACGATGGATTTTTGTTTGATTTGTTTAGGTAATGGGCATGCTTGGGAACCGTAAATTTTAATGTTCAAATCTTGAGTTTTGGTTTTGATTTTGAGCTTTCTGGAATCGTCTTTGAGTTTTTTCTTCAGAATCGGCATCCATACCGGTTTCGTCTTCTTTCAGGCTCGTATTTTTTGGAGTCTCTTCTTGGGTCATGCTAATTCTAGATAACTCGCTCGAAGGAGGGTTCTCCAGGAAACACATTTTTTTAAGCCCGTTCTTTTCCAAGAGTGTTTAATTCGTTTGCATATGAACCTGGCTTTGCCATGTTTACAAAGTATGCGTGTATTATACAGGGAATTAAGTCCTGGCCTCATGCTTCCCTCTATATTCACCGTGGTGGTTTGTGTTGGTGGCGTCGCGAGTTTTCCATTTGCAGTTGCTCCAGCGTAGGAGATAGTTTTTCTTCTTTCTTTTTCTGCGCTTATTTCCATTTTTTTTATTCCGTATGAGCTGCTTCTTTATTGGGCAAGACATAGCAAGTGTTCTGTGGGCATTACCACAGTTTAAGCATTTCTTTGCCGTGCCCCTGCATTGGTCCCACCTGTGGTCTTTGCTTTCGCCTTCTGAGCATGAATTCCCTTTGTAAGTGCAGTCTTTGGTCGGGTGTTGTCGAGGTCATAGCATGTGAAGCATACTTGCACGGGACAAATATCTTCCTCTCGATTTGATCGGGTGAAAAGCTAGTGTAGAAGGCAAGCAGTCCATGTTCCGACGCTTTTTTGGACATTTCTGTCAATCTAAATATCACTTTGAATACGTGGTTATGCTCTTCTCCATTTTGGTTTAGAATTTGATTATTACCTCGACCTTTGCTCAATCCTGACGTTTTTATAGCTCTTCCTTGATTTCATTCAGAGCGTGCTCACCAACTCAGGGTTTGAGTTGTCTGCAGATCACAGATCTTTTAGTTTGTACGTCCGGAGGGGTTCAAGGTGCGAGTCCGATCTTTTCCAGCTTTTTGGCTGCGTTTTCGGTCAGGAGGAGATCTAAGTCTTTTTCTGTGTCGCATAGCGCCACATACCCGTTGTGCTGGTCTTTTAGTCTAAGGAGTATGACCCCAATATCAGCGTAGATAGTCCTTAGTGCCAATTCGCGAGTTGGTTTCTCCAGGCCAGGAAGGATGGGAAGGGGGACCCTCTTCGCTCCTTCACGGTCGTCCATTTCTGGCTCGTTAAAGCCTCCTTCTTTGTGGGTTTTTTTCTTCTTTTCTTTGTAACTATTAATTTGCCTGGGATAAAAATATGTTAAAGTTTTGAAGTGAAAAATGAGAATGATCCCCCCGCCCCTTAATCCTTAGCATAACCGGTATATCTGCCTGGGTGAAGATGATGGATGAATGATATGATGGACCCGGGGAAGCCCTCCAGAAGGATGACTCATGGCGGACTTTATGATGGATGGTGATTAAATCAACTACCCCCACCTGGGGTGCCACCTCTTCTGGGGTTTGGGTATAGAAACTGCTTTCAGCTCACATAGAGACGTTTTTTGTCCCTCTATGATCACTACCGGACCATCAGGGATAGAGAGAACTCTTCCCCAATGGTTGTAGCATCGCCTCTTGTCCGGGATGCCTATGACGGAAGGTTTTACGGTGGGCTAGTCCACAAACCTGCTTTCCTGACCACCTCGAATTATGCCTTGTCTTACGATTGCATAGTTCGAACTAGGTTAGGAATGACAGTACACACGGATACGCCTTAGAAGGCAAGAGCGGAGGGGGTGATGTGTTTAGGTAGCCATAGAGTTAATTATGACCAACTGGTACTAAATTTCTTTTTTTTAACTCCCCTACCCTCGGTAAGGGAAAATGGCGTTGTAGAGGAAGGTTTCTTCTGTAAAGACCTTGTGAGGGTAGGGAACGTCCATACTTGCATGCCGCCAGACAATCGTGGGAACGAAAGAAATTTGTCGTTTGAGTTGACCTTCGTCTCCTCTCTCTCCCCCACCCTCCCCCGACATTCTACCGCCCTTCTCCGCCTTCCCCTTGACCTAAGTCGTTATCCGTGCCAAACTTTGTCAACAGACGACAGGAAGTCTGACGAAAGAAGGCCTATCTCACAGAGAAGCCTAAATTCTATTTGCCTTCTTTATGATACCGTGGAGATTGTCCAGAAGGCGCCGCGATAAGATAATTGTCGTATAGGGAATCTCTCTCTCGATTTCACACAGTCCGCGGTATAAATGACAACGCCGTTCATTCCTCGTTAGAAGTGTTCCAGACCTACTCACGTAACCCTCACGTTGAACGAGAGTCGTTGCCGTAACGTATCGTCTGCCAACGCGCCGCTGAGTTAACTTGTCGCTGTCTCAAAGTGTTCCTGAGGCAAATTTCTCCCAGCAGAGTATGCGACTAGAAGAATACGCTCTGTTGCTCAACGTAACTTGAGAAAGAAAAAGGAACATCCAAATAGTTACTGGAAGTAACTATTTGTTAGTGCCACATCCAGTTAGGAGTGAACTAACCGGAACTGCAGTCAGCAGCCCCGAACCCGTCGTCTTATCCCCCCTCCCCTCGAGAACTCGTGTTAACGCCACCTGAACCACCCAGTCTAGACCTGAGTAGTCGCCTCTCCAATCCATCACAATTAATGGTAATCTGTAAACCCAGTGTCCCTCTATTCTTAAATTATCTATTTAATTAACAGTGATTGATACTCCCATTGAGTCATTATAAATCTAGACGCTTAACGTCAGTGTTATCTTCCCCTCCTTTTTTAAAGAGATTCAAGTGAGTCATTCCCTGATATTATTATTTATAATTGCTGTCAACCCCGACTAATCCGGGTTTAATATTTAATTCTTATTTACCTAAATGCCCGTTTAACTATTGCTACTAATTATTATTTTGGTGTAAAGTAAAGTTTATTTTTGTACGTGTGTTTATTTGTGGCTCCTCCTTTTTCACGTCCCCTTGGCAAGACTTTAATTAAGAATCCCTTCGGCTAATTTATTCAATCTGTATTATGCACTCTTAGAATTCAACAATCACAAACCTCCCCTAAGTAACAAGTGAGACTTTTATAGTGAGAATCCTGGCCGTGGCACAACCCGCCTCTAACCAGCCTTCGCACGTTCAGTAGGAATTAAAGCCTATATATATATAATGATCGTAGATTGAGTCATAGGGTCTCAATACTATCGACTTAAACAAAAGCGGTGTGTCTAGATTAAGGACTAGAATAATTATTGGAACAGACTATGAGCAATTCTACGACAGACCTATGTGGTAACTTCTCTTTTAATGCTCTGATCTTTCTTCTTCAAAAGATCAGACGTTGGAAGGCGAAAGTAGCGTAAGCTGTCCTTCAAGTGCTCAATATCCGTGCGTCCGAGCACCTCAACTTCTCAGAGGAGTCTTGTGAAAAAATAAAAAAAATCCAAAAAATTAACCTCCGTTTTCGAAATCAAAGATAGATGCCAGGAATGATTATGCCAGGAGTTTTTCGCAGTCAAGTGAAGAAAACGATTTTTAAGGGGTATTTATTCGCCTTGGTTGAACGTAACGTTAGAGGAAATGAGCCACTCTTGTGCGTGGAATTTTTAAAGTAGTTTTAATGTACGATTCCAGCTTGTTGCTTGACTGTTGATGGCCGGCTTATCTTCATTTATTAATATGGCTTCTAAGATGTTGAGCCTCCCTTTCTTAACCAAACTGCTCTGGTTGCCTTAGCAAGCCTGCTTACCACTGTGTACCATATTTTGTTCGAAATTTTGCAAACTGAACTTTTGTGAAAGAAGTGATATTTTGCGACTCGCTTCGAGTGGTGAAAATAAAAACTGGGCAAAAAGTGAAAAAGAACGATACGTTTGAAAAGGTGGACCACTGGTATTCAATTTAGGAAGGTGAAGGGAGAAATCTTTGCTCCTTCGTTAGATACGAAGACCGGAGCCTCATCTGGCCCACCGGCAAGCCTGAAGGAAGAAATATTAAGGTAAAGTTTTATCAAAGTACTTGGACTTTGGCCCCTAGTTCTCTCTCCCCCTGTCCCTCTTTTCCAAACCGTCTCTCAGGGTATACATATATACTTATACACACTCGAATTAAATTTCATAGGATGCTGGAGAAATGAGGGAGACTCTCCGCAACACTCTCTAGGTCCTCTCGGAGGGCCCAAAACCGGACAGAGAAAAGGTATTTGAAAAAATTACGGAACTTTACGCATTGCACGGGTCAGACTTATCGACACTCAAAATGGATACTCTGTCATTTGTGCGAGTGAAGCCGACTGTGAAGCCTTGACCTCAAGCAAAGCAGTTGAATGCCTGAAGACCATCAATCTAAAACCGACCACACCGCCACAAATCAAAACGCACCGTAGTGTAATCTGCAGGTGCCTCGACTCCTGGGTCGGGAGCCACTCGGCAGATGACATGAAAGACGAAATGGAACGGAACCACCCATGGGCAAAAGTAGCTGAGGTCATAAAATTCAAACATTACACGCACGGGTTTAAGGTTGTTTTCGAGGACACGGCTATGGTTCAAAAGCTTAAGGACAATGGTTTACTTTTGTTCAACGTAAGAGTCTGCCCAGAGCAGATGGAACGTGAAGAATTTTTCGGCTTGCAAAACACACCACTTCCAGCTGTCCTGAGAAAGACCTTACGCTATGCTCGATCTGTGCCGGTTGTGACTGTAAGAGTAACTCTTTCAAATGCTTAAATTGTGAAGGCCCCCACCGGACTATGTCTATGGCATGCCCGATCAAAAAACAAGCGAGCTAGAAACAAACCCAATTAAAACGCGACACAGAGGAAAACAGGCCAATTCAACTCTTGTGAAAGTAGCCAAAGCCGCGATTGCCGAGAAAAATAGCCAAATGACATTTCTACACATCGAAAACCAACATTCAACGAAAATAATGTGCTGCATTTACTATGCACACATTGCCAACATCACACGCCCAGGTACTTTTGCCATGGAAGTCAATCGCATGCTCGTAAAGAACGGACTGCAGGAGATGTGGTTTCCGAACAACCCTCCTTCAGAGGAGGTTATGCGAATAAGCGTAGCTCCTCAGTGCTAAGAAACGTGCCAAAAGGTGCCCGCACCACAAAACACAGCAATCACACGAGATCCACGTCTAAACAAACCAAAACAACACAAAGTAAAACAAGCGCCACTTTCACCCCCCAAAGACACCACCGATACAACGAAAACGCAAACCTAGACAGCAAACAAAGAAGCATTCCGACCCAAGGAGACCAAGTCACCACGGTTGAGAAAAACATAAAAAAATATGGCCCAAGGTCAACCTCCTCAGCACAAGGCATGGAACACCAGCTGAAATATCATGCGAGAGATTTCAACCTCAAACTATATGTCCCCGAATCGGCGCCCTTCCCAACCGAAATCGATTCCCGCGAAGTAGCTGAAGGTCGTAGGACCGGAAGATACAAGTGGGAATACTCAGATGAGGTTCCGGAGCGGCAGGTTGAGGAAGCGCTCGCCCAAAATATGATAAAGCTGACAACGGACTGCTTCCACACAATTACGGACACCGAATACAGAAAGAAACGAAACGTCGGGAAACGCACCCCGCCCAGTAAACCACATAGGGCTAAAGTAGATCGCGAATAAGCGTCTACTTTAATCCCACACACTAGAGAACTAATAATACACGAAATAACCGACATAATTACAATTATACACATGAATGTCGATGGTTGGGACGGCGGAAAAGGTTCCATCTATGGCAATATTATGCAACAGAGTGACCCTGACATTATCCTTATTTCCGAACACGGACTGACCGAGCCAAAACAGTTAAAATTATTTAATTACGACGTCATTAGTAAGAAAAATAACCAGGAACGGTATGACGGCTGCGCAATAGCCGTAAAAAAGTTATAAAATACAGGACACTGGATGACTTAGATGAATCATACCTTGCCAATGAAGTGGGTACTGCTGTAGGGGGACTGGTCGTGGCCACGGGGTACCAACCCCCAAGACGTGGCTATTTGCCCATGCACAACCTCTTGCAGATATTTAGCCACAAGAAAAACGTATTTTTTGCCGGAGATCTAAATGCAAGTTGTGTAGCCGCAGGATATACCTCCTACAACAATGCAGGCAGAAACATCGAGGTACTGCTTGACAGACAATACATGACAATGATCGGACCAGAATTCACGACATACATAATGGAAAAATCAGCAACCAAACCTGATATAGTCCTATCTAGCGTCAGGTTTGCAGACAACTACTACATTAAACCGGGACCCATCATTGTGAGTGATCATCAAGCTATCAAAATTACAGTAGCAGTAAATCCCATTCAAATTGCAATCCCCAAACGCAAAAGCTATAAGCTGGCGAGCTGGAAAAGCTATAAAAATTACCTTCTAAATTATATCCTCAATCCTCAATTTGATGCTAATTTAGAAGAAATAGATGAAGAGCTGGATAAATTAACTGACTTCCTAATAAAAGCCGATAAAAATAGCATTCCCCGTATTAATTATAAAACCTTTCCAGCTCCCCCATGGACCCCTTCCATGAAAGCCCTGGCCCCAAAATATAGGGACCTGTCCAATGTAGTAGCGCTGATAGGCCCCAACCACAATTCCCAAAGAAGACTGAGACAAATTAAAGACGAACTCCAGACACTAATTACCGACCAACAAATATTACTATAGGACGGAATAATAGAAAGACTCGACATTGAAAGAGACTCACCCACATTCTGGCAGACGTTTAAACGTCTTCAAGAAAAACCTACACACAAAAAAATAACACTCATCCACGACGGCAAAGAAATTGATGAGACTGAAGAGATTGAGGAAATGTTTAGGATTTTCTGGTCCTCAATCTTCAAAATTACCCCAGAATAAAATGACAATTACGACCTCGAATTCGAAACTGACATAATCCAACAGCTAAAACACACAAATACACAAAACCTCTCTTCATCACTGTGTGTCGCAGGAAAGAGTGATGGAGGGCTATGGTTGTAAAATAACTGCCCTAGAACTCTCCGTTACTCTAAAATCCTTTGGTCAAAGAGCATCGGGTACTATGGGGCTGACCCGCGAGAATTTCATCAAGGCCCCGCCTAATGTTTGGAGTGGCCTTCTTAACATCATGAACGCTTCTCTGAATACGGGCTATTTCCCTGATCAGTGGAAAGTGGCCAAGATGATTTTCATCCCAAAACCGGGAAAGCCCCCGAACTGCCCTGCCAGCCTTCAACCGACATCTCTCCTAGGATTTGCTGACAAGGTCTTCGAGAAGATATTGGAAAATAGAGTTAACTCTTTTCTCGACGAAGCTGACTTGCATAACGAGCAGCAACACGGCTTCAGAAGGAAAGGGGAACTGACACGGCATTAGCCGTTGTCACCGAAAAGCTCGCTAAAATCGAGGCAGACAAAAGGCATGCTGACCTGGTGCTCCGTGATCTCAAAAAAGCCTTTGATAAGGTTCGGAAGAGAGGACTACGATTTAAGATCTTTCAAGTAGGCCTCAACCCCATTCTTGAGAGGATTCTATGTGACTTCATAGTGGAGAGGAGAGCATACATTCATATCAGAGAACACAAAGGCCCCGAATTCAAACTCGAAGCAAGGGGCCCACAAGGGGGCTGTCTCAGTGCCCTTTTATACAAAATTTATACACACGACCTACCACAACCTCTCTCCGAGGGTACGATATACGTATAGTTCGCTGACGATATATCGCAAATTTGTACAGCCACTTATGTTCACAGGGAATCTATGGCGAGAAATACGGCTAGGGAGATATCCAACATTAACTCTTTCGAAAGGAAATGGAAGATATCAACCAATGCCTCCAAATTTAAAATGATTCCCATGTTTCGCAAGACCTTCAATGACATACGGGTAGAAGGGTAGCGAATACCCTACTGCCTGGAAGGGACGGTTCTGTGGCTCAAAATCACCACAGTCATATCGAGCGAACAATCGGGGAATAGTAAGAGAGATTTAAGGGAATTTTATAGGTTCCGTGAACTAAATCCCTTAAATAAACTCAAGATATTCAATGTGTGCATTCGTTCGAGACTCCTATACCCCCCAGTGACGCTGAACGCGAGCGCTAAGACCCACATTGCGAAACTATAAGTCATCCAGAATAAAGCCATGCTCCTCATTACAAACACCCGAAGAAGAGAACACAAACGACAGAGGAAGCTCCACGACTCGGTTGGATTATCTCCGGTCAACGTGGCGCTCCACGAGAGAGCTAAGAGGATCCGGCAAGCCATTGGCGCCCGCTTGACCCCTGAATTCTCTCGTTTCACACTTAGACATCGAGGTCAACCGGCAAATAAGACCATTTAAAAGTAGTAAAATGCAATCTGACGGTGATGTGATTCCAAAATACACGTGACAAAATCGACAAAACACAAAATAACGACCAGTGTAATGCTTAAGTTTCTGTAGTAAAAATTTCAACTTTGCAAAATTTAAATGAAACTCAAAATAAACTTTTTTCAAAAACCCACATCGGGAATAAAACTCCCGCCTCAAATAAAGACTTGAATGCCAAAAGATCATTAAGATCTAAAAAATTAAATTAACAAGATTAATTTAATTAAATAAACCATAACATTTTATAGTTTATTAAATGAAAAAAAATCCAGAAAGAAAACAAACAGAGCTACCCTTTCGCCAGGGACCTATTTATTCTGTCTCCCACACATCTTATATTCTTTAAATTCACCCTTTTCACCACTTTCCTCTCTTACTATCTTTCTCTCTAACTCTCCCTAAATCTCTACTTTTTATGTCCAAGGTCCTTCGCTTTATTAACTCTTTTCTTTTAATAATGGTGTTACCAACGAGCATATCTCTCGTTAGGTTAATATTATGTCCACCCTCCATAAGGTTTTTTGGCCCTCCGCTTTGTAGATGTATACATAGTTAACCGCCTCAAAAGTGTAGTAGATGTCATGCCTATATTTAAAGTTATTATAAAGCTTACAGTCTTTATTGGGGCAGGTGAACTCGTAAACTATGTTGGTTGACTTGAGATTCGATGAATTAGTTTTATAATAGATGATGAGTTGGATTTTATCAGTTTATTTTTTAACCTTGATGTTACGGTTACTAATCTCCTTGATGTTTTTTTCATCTATTTTATAGGCCGTAGACATCTGGTTTCTGTAGTACACTTTGATGTTATTGACTTCTCCATGATTACTTACAGTTTTATCCATATGTTTGTAATGGTTATTTAAAGATTATTGGAGTTGTTTATCAATCATGTTGTTTGAGAAACCATTATTCACGAGTATTTGCTTTACTCTTGCAATCTCTTGGTGGAAAAGTTCCCACGTAGAGCAGCATTTATAAGCTCGGCAGATGTATGAGCCGATTACGCTTATTTTGTATCTTTCATGGCATTCACTATCTGCATTGAGGCCTCTTCCCATGTCCTTAATTTTCCTATGTACTTTAGTAATGTAGTTGCCATTGATGTTATGGATCTCAACATCCAAAAAAAGGAGTTTATTGCCCGTGCTCAATTCATAAGTAAATTTTAGCACGGAGTTATCCTCAAAACTCTGCTTGATGTTAACGAAATGTTCTTTGTTTTGGACGTTAATGTAGATTTCATCTACATATCGGCAATATGTGTGTGGCTTATTTTCCATATTGTCCAATAATCTCTCCATATTGCCGATATGTAGATGACATCTACATCAAAGTCCAAAACGAAGAACATCTCGTTAACATCAAACAGTAGTACAGGTACATCACATAGAGTAAACTCATCGTAGAATCATTGTACAAAACGGATCTCTTCTCAAGCTCTCCGAAGAAGTTTATCACCGGCAAAGGCGGGAAAGGAAAGGGTGAGCCAAGCCAAAAACGTGAAGTACCACACTTTTTCTCCACGAGGATTCCAAAAATCTAAGATAATTTACGAAGCCACACATAGCCGACCCATGTCTGGCTAATCCCCCCCTCCGCGGCCCTCTGATCGGGGCAAGGGAGCGGAAATGAACTGAACTGCCATTCACCTAGTCTCGCTCCAACTATGTCGGTCTACTTTGATAGACATAATTGGAGACGTAAATGAAAGCAGGTTTGAGGATTAGCCCGCTGTGGAACTCTACGGAAGAGAACACCCGATTACAAGGCAATACTGGAAGCTTTGGGGAAGATTTCGCTCTAATCTCTAAGGGTAGTTTCCGGCCATGACCACAGGGGGACATGTAACCGTCCCTGTGTAAGTTGGAAGCAGCATCTCTAACTAAACCACAAACGAGGCGTAACCCCCGGGCGCTGGTAGTTTACTCTATCATCACTCATCATTAAGTCCGCCACTTTTCACCCGTCTGAGGGGCATCCCCAAGTTCACCCACCATCATTCATCCATAACATCCGGCAGTTCATGTTCATAGAAACTTGCTTGCAACATTGGGAGCAGCACTCAAAACACTTCTAAAAAGAAGAATGGGACCCTACAGTAAGGGAAATACAGCGACAAACATCCAGAACCCACTTGAAGGAGACAGCAGCCCAACCGCAATGGAAGATCGAGAAGGAGCGAAGAGGGTTCTTTTTCGCATTCTCCCGGTCAGGAGAAACCCCCCCGGGAACAGATGCTGAAGAGCATATATGCGGATATAGGAGTGGTCCTCCTGCGACTTAAAGACCCATACAATGGCTACGTGGCACTTTGCGACACGGAGAAGGACCTCGATCTCCTTTTGAGTGAGGACGCAGCCAAGAAACTCGGCAAAATAGGACTAGCACCCAGGATGCCACCTGACGTCCAAATAAAGAGATGAGTAATATGCCGGCCTCTTCACCCATGGGTAGGTGAACATACAACCCAAGAGATAAAAGAAGAACTAGAAAGTAAGCAAGAATGGGCAAAGGTCGAAGTCGTAATAAAATTCAAAGACCAGAATGGAAAGGATCATAGCTACGTCTTTAAAGTGATCTTCCGATCGACAGAGATCGTAAAGTAAGCCACCGAGCAAGGACCCCTAACATTTTACACGAAAATCTCCCTCGAACAGATAACCTCACATGCTACGCGCTAGACAAGCACCCAACCAAGGAGTGTACCTTCAAAGGTAAAGCTTGCTTTGAATGCTCAAGCCAGGAACACAGTTGAGATTAATGCAAAAAACACATAGAAAAAATGCATAAATTGCGGTAATGAACATAGAACTCTGGTCATGTCATGCCCAGTTAAAAAGCAACTAATTCGGAAAAAGAAAGCCAAAATCAACACAGAGAAATAAAGGAGAAAAAATACTACCTACACTGCAACAACAGCTAACGGAAGCATCTCTGCACCCACCGCACAGACCACAACGGTCAATATCGAGGGCACCATGAAGCCCGACTTAATTCTGTGCATAATGCATGCACACTTTTTCAACATGGCGAGCCAAGGTTCATATGCAACTGAACTCAACACCATGCTTGAGACAAACGAACTAAAAAAAATGTAGTTCCCGGAGACCCACCATCGAATGAGTTGTACAAAATGAATATGACTACAAAGGAAACTACTAGCCAAGTAGAAGAAGAAGAAAACAAAAGTGAAATGGAAACCGAATCAGAAGAAGAAAGCACAAAAGTAACCTCAGAAAAACAAAAGTCTAAAATGACCACCCAACACTTCAACATCAAAATTTACGGATCTCATGCTTACCCCGTTCCAAAGCAATATAAGCAGAAGGAAATAGTCGACGGACTAGTCAAGGGAAAATTTAGATGGGAATATGAAGCAGACACATACGAAACGGAAGTTTACAATGCACTGAAACAGGGCATGTTATTCATCGCCCCAGAATCATGCAGTAACATCTCGTGCGGTGAATTTAAAAAGAAAAGAAATGGACGCGCTCGATCCCAGGCCGACAAGAAAAAACAAAGTCAGGTATAGAACACAAGCAAATATTGACAGCAATGGACACGTATCAACGTAAGCTTAAAATATCACCTTAAATGTTAACGGCTGGAAGGAAAAACGCATAATCTACTCCAACATAGTAAGAAAGGAAGATCCAGACCTAATCATCCTAACAGAACATGGCATATCTACAGATACAGAAACAATAAAAATCCCTAACTATAAATTCTTAACAACCAGCCACTCACAGTAAAGATATGACGGAGTTGCACTAAGCATTAAAGAAAGCTATACGCTTTACATAAAAAAAGAGCTAGAGGAATCATTTTTAGCTGTGAAAATAAAAATGACTACAGGTGACCTGGTCCTAGCCGGGGCCTACCAACCCCCTAGATGCTCGTACCTACCGATAACCAATTTCATAAAGCTATTCCGTAGACAAGCCTCAACCTTTCTAGCCGGAGACCTTAACGCAAGGTGCAGGGAATCAGGGTACACATCCCATACAAACGGAACGGGAAAAACCCTACAACTCCTAGTGCAAAGAGGCCTACTAAACAGAAAAGGACCTGACTCCCCTACGTATCTCATAGCCCAAGCCTCGACTACCCCAGATAAATTTCAACTAATCAAAACTTCAATCTAAGTCACCACACACAGCCAGGCCTCGCAACTCCCTCCGATCATTTAAGCATAATTACCACCATCTCAACTTCGCCCATCCAAATAAAAATATCTCGCAGAAAAGCAACCAGCAAAACAAACTGGGATGGATACAAACAATACTTAAACACAATAGAAACTGGATCCCTTAACAACCAAAGTAAAGAGGAAATAGATGCCCAACTAGAGTTAATTACCAGTAACATCAGAGAAGCGGACAGTTTACACACCTCAACAATAGAATACAGAACCATATCTGCACATAGATGGACTCAAGAGATCCCAGATGAAATGGATGCATTTTAAAATGTAATAAATGAAATCAGAGTATCGGGTAATACGATTGAAAGGTACAGAAGCATTATCATAATTAGAAGGAGGATAGACACCCTCATCAAGGAAAAATCAGGCAGGCCCTGGGATAATATAATAGGCAAAATGGTGATAGAAAAGGATCCAAGGAAATTCTGGAGACAATTTAGGAAATTACGCGGATCACAGCCAAAAGAAGAAATAAGCCTGAAAATACAGAACAAGAAAGTAGAGCAAAATGAGGAACTACAAGATGGCAAGCTGTACTCTCTCAGAACGATGCAGAAGGTGCAGAATAAAGCCACACTGCTGATAACTGGCACGCAAATGATCGACCGTATTCGGCTATTGGTTCTACACCAAAGAATCAAACTAAAACCGATCAATATGGAGATCCAAAGGCTAGGGAGAAAGACTTGGGACAAAATTGATTAGGAAATACTCCCTACAATAAACATAGATTTGAACATACGAGGAAACAGAAGACGCGCAATTGGTAGAACAGCTCTGTTCCCAACCGGTAGAAACTGCGTGAGAGAAAACGTACTACCGATATATACTTAGTACTATGCAAAGGAAAATGATCATAACTCAATTCAGACTAAAAGACTAAACAAAAGACAAACTAACCTTAACAAAAGAGGCGAAGTGCCCAAACTTAACATAATTCAAAATTAAATCCAAATTAACTAATTTTCCCCCAAAAAGGCAAGGTGCCCAAATTAAAAAAATTTAAATAAAAAGAGGCGAAGTGCCCACTTTAAATTTAACAAGCACAAATCAACAAATTTAACCAACTAAAGTGCCCAACTAATACACAAATTGAAAATAATAAATGAAAAATTTAATAAAATTTACCTAGAGATATTTAGCATAATAAAAAACATTGAAAAGCTTGAATGCCACGAAGGTGGATTAAATTAAACTAAACAAATAAAACTATATATACATAACAAAGGAAGAACCTGGCTGCCGTCGACAATCAGCACCATTACTAACGGAGGAAGAAAACTTTATGAAATAAAAATAATAAGAAAGCATGCTAGTGATGCTCTTACACCAGGGCAAACTAGAAAACATTTTCACACCTTTATATACCCACCACACAGTTCATCACTTTCATTAATTAATTTATTAATTAATTTCACTTAACTTTCTGCCAGATCCTCACTCCACTCACTACATCGGTAAAAGAGGCAAAAAATTCCATAACGCTCCGAAGATGATCGAATAAGATCGAAAGCTTAGCAATTTTAGTTTGGTTTTTACCAAACAGATTCATTTAAAAGAGAGATGAATAGTGGACAAGTGATCCACCATCTACAAGATGGAATAAAGAAGATAGTTAGGAGAAGAGAAAGTTGCCAAAGGAAATTAATTAAGGCGAAATACACAATGGTCTTCAACAAAATTTGCATATATATATATATATATATATATATATATATATATATATATATATATATATATATATGAGAAGAAACTCATAAAGTAGCGCGTGAGTAGAGCAATAAATGCAGAAAAATCCCATAGGAAAATGAAAGGCGGATTCCAAGTACTTTCGAACTTGTTCATTTCATTCCTTGAGAAGGAATTGAACAAGTTCGAAAGTACTTGGAATCCGCCTTTAATTTTCCTAAGGGATTTTTTGCATATATATATATATATATATATATATATATATATATCGAGAGAGAGAGAGAGTATATTTCTTCAAGTGTGTATGTGTATATATGATCATTTCCGAATTGCTCTTACTGACGGTGGCCAGTGACTACCAAGCGGATGCTGCTCTGCCTTATCCCGCCGGACGCTGACCGTCCATTGACCGCTCGAGACGCCCCCCTCCTATCCCTATCCCTCCCTCTTCTCCCCCAGCAGCTTCATAATAGGCAACAAAGACCAACAAGTATCCGTCATTTGGTCTAATTAAGGCAACTCGTCCCTATTGTCTAAACAACACCGACAGAATAGCATCTACATCAAAATATGTCAGACTACTAGAACTACTTGAATATCTGGTTAAAACTCGGTGGGAAAGAACCAAAATAACCAGTAGAACTAATGACTATAAACAATAAAATAAACCTGAAGAGATTAGTTCAATAACCTTCAAGTTCTGTGATGTCCTAGTTGTTGTTTATGTGTCCTTCGTCTACTACGATATCAACGTCCTCCCATTTCTATTGTTTTTGCTGTACTTCCTACATTTATTATTTGCCTCAATTGTTATTAAACTTAAGTTATCTCCGTCTAACGGGTTGGCTCATAGCTTAGCATCATTTATTGTCTTCTCTTTGTTGTTGTTCTTCTATTTGTTATTGTTCTTCCTCTTGCTGATTGAAAGTAGCCTGAATTCAGATGATGCGTGATCCTATATCTAGAATACTAAGTCAAAAGGTTCGTATTAACTCACTGTTTCTGTAAAACTCTTATTACCTAGTCACTATTGACTGAATCAATGGTTTTTATATTTCAACGAATGCCACATAGAATGCTACCTATTCATGCGGGGTGGTTATTTTGGTCAACCCCTTCAAACCCAAGTAACTTCTTATCTTAAGCTCAACGCTTTCTGGTAGAAGTCACTTGAGCCTCTGGCCTGATACTTGTGGTTGTACATCTGTCTGTAAAAATCTTATTTTACAAAACAGAATATATAAGAGACTATAACTCATCAAACCTGCTACCACTCTCCAAATCTAGTACAGTAGTTCTTAACTCTTTGTAACATAATCCCCACTTTAATAAAATAAAACTCGCACCTTCCACCATTCGCAGTAGATGGTTATACAGGTATCATTTTACTGAAAGTTTAGTTCTATGCAATTAAGGTATGTCATGGACTGGAACTGGTGTGTGGTAGATTGCGGATGAGAAGAACACCTATAATAAATCTCACTAACCTCGAATGCAAGGAGAACAATAGGGGAACAATGCAGTTGAATGTTCTTAGAAGATGCGAGTAGGAAAATTAGATATTAAATGAAATACTTAATTTTGCTCTGGATAAAACTATAATTTCCTGTTCTTTGTTTATTAATTCTGGATCTGAAATGTAAATTCTACTTCCCGCGGACAGAGATCTCTTAATTCCGTTAACCGTCTGATGAAAAAGAATCTGGTTTATACTTCTGCTTTTACCTGTTCTCGGTTACCCTCTTTCTTCGGAAGATGCCTTCGTTGGATTAAGTTATTTGCTTCTCTCTCTCTCTATCTCCTGTGATTAGAGCGAGGAAGAGGACCTGGGAATTGAGCTCGTTCGGTCTACGAGTTTGGAACCAGTCGAATTTTCAACCAGGCCAGGAATTTCCATTGTTAGGGTGACAGTGGTGGTTCGACAGCCTGCCTTTATCCAGGAGGATCCTCCACCGGATAATGAAATAGACATAAAGGTGAGTATGACAATCGCTGGTGAGCCCGATTTCACCAGGGGCCGGTCCTTTTTGAGGGAGAGGTGCCAGGAAGTATTATGTTTCTGACACCAAACAGGGTTCAGCTGGAACCTTCGTCGCCCAGGCGCAGAAGATTATGTTCCACGTCAGAGGTATGTGGATCTAGATACCCATCGGCAGGACTACTTGGAAAAGAGAGAGTGTGTGTGTTGTACTGCGGAGACGGGAGAGGAAAGGAAGCAGTGTTGTAATTGCTTACCCCGCAGGAGTGAGCACAGCACGTCCACCAATTGGTAGCCAGATCTCTTCGTGCGCTGACGTTTGTGTCCGCTCAAGCCAGGATCAAACCCGGTCCTGCGATGTTAGAAGACTAACCATGTACCACTCGGATAGCAAGAGTAGAGCTTGAAATCGAGAATGAAAAGAGAGAGAGAGAACGTGAGTGCTGTCGGCTGCGTTCAAGAGATTAAAGTCTGTCTCTTTCAATCTGACACCCTCTCTGCCTTCCTCTTTGTCTGTCTGTGTGGGTCTGTCTCCCCCACTATCTATACTTCTGTATATCTGCTTACCTGTGCTTATCCACCTTTCCGTATGATTGTCTAACTAACCTATACCTGTCTTTCTGTCTGCCTACCTGCTACCGGTCGCATCTGTCTGCATGCTTGCCTGCCCATTTACCTCTCTCTCTCTTCCTCTCAACTCGGTCTTATCAGGAGTCATGAAACGGCTGCCATTCTTTCGATATTGACAAATTCCACCATTTGTCTAAGTTCATTTTTCGAGTTGGTTCTCTCTCGCACACACGCGAGGATGCATGCAAACGCGTCCATTGGCGTACATGTAAATGCGTTCACTGGCGTACATGCTTCCTTAGGTAGTCTTTTGAAACCGACGAGAAAAATGACAAAATAAAACGAGGAAATTTCCCTTGATTTATGGAGAAGAGAACGGATCTGTGGGATTAGAGTGGTCATAACAAGATAAAGGTAGACAGGGTTGAAAGAAGATGGACATAGCGGTGTAGAGATGGGTATGGCGGGATAAAGGTCAATACAACTAGGCCTAGCAAGATAAGTGTTGAACATAACGGGGATAAAGGGGAGTAAAACGGCTCAAAATGTTGGGATAACTGGATAAAACTGGCGATAGCGTGATAAAGGTGAGCCGAACGAGCTAAATGTCGGCAGAGGGAGTTAAGGGTGAGGAAAATAGGAAAGAAGTGGCGAAGGAGAAAGACCTGGGGGTCTTGAGGGCATAGATGTGCCAAGTGGGCATAGCATAGCGAGCTAAAGGTGAAGATAGCGGGACACAGGTGGACAGATTGGATATAATTAAGGATAGCTTGATAAAGGTGGGTAGAGGAAAAAAGGGTAAATGCGGGCACAGCAAGAAAATAGGGCTGTAATAAAAGGATTAGTATAATCATCCTCAACCTCATGTTTTCCACATAGTGAGATCGGTGCGCATCAGTGCAACTAAAGACTAACCTGCCCCCATTTATACCCCATCAAACACAAAGTCACCATCCATCCTTTTCCCAACCCCAATTTGGCCCTTTTTAGCGAAGTGCTGTAGCAATTCGTCCATTTAGGATTCAGACCCGGGCTGATGGGGCTCGATGATCTCATCCACTCTGGGTTCACACAATCAACCCACCTTTTACCCACTCCAACCTATACATTCCAACCCTTACACTCCACCCATTACTCTCCACTCCTTACATTCTAACCCTTACACTCCAACCATTACTCTCCACTCCTTACATTATAACCCTTACTCTCCAACCCTTACACTCCAACCCTTACACTTCAACCCTTACACTCCAACCCTTACACTCCCTCTCGTATACCCTTTTTCACAAGTCTATTCCCATCCCATCCATTCTTCTTGCATGTAATTACTGCCTCAGTCACAACCTCTTTCCCACCCAGTCATTCCTTACTTCATCCCCCTTCGCACACTCATGCATCAATCTCGATTTGTCCATTTGCCTTTGCTCAGTCTCAATCTTTCCTGCTCCTTCCATACCATCGTCTCACTCCAATACACCGAGGTTCTAACTTCCTACTCTCCCGCACACTCACATCCTTGCCATTTACTACAGCACTAATCGAAACTGTAGCTTTTATACCATTCAAATTTCGTGGTCGCAATTGGTCTCATCTGTACCAATATGATTCTCGTTCCATGCTACACACTTAAACATCACACATGGGTCACACCACTGGCTAAAATATCACACGCCACCACATCCTCACTTATTTTTTTGTATTACCTGTGGCCACTCTCACACGCAGCAGGTCAAACACTCCAATCAACATCACCAAACCTCCCACACTCATCCACCAACACTACAAGAACCAACCTTCACCATTCTTAATCAATTTCACATCCTCTTTCCTTAATTCACACTCGCACTTCTCTTAAATCTACATTAATAAATCTATTAAACATCCACGGCGACACCACACACCCTTGCCATACCTGTTTACCACCTTGTATACCAAACAATCACTCCGGCTACCTTTCACCCTACCGCACGCTCTAGTTTCAGCGCCATACTTTTCATACCATCTAACACTTTACCACCTACCCTATACTTTTCTTATCCATACGATCATAGCTTTTCCTTAATCCACTATACATCTCGCATTTATTATCTGTATTCTCTGCTGACCAAGTGGAAATGTTTCACTCACACACCACTTCCACACTCTAATCTTCCTTTGCTCACCCCCTGTCAAGCTTTAATCTATCCTCCATGAACACCCAATCAAATCTTACACATGCATCATGTCTACAACACTCTCCAGCCATCACTTCCCCTTGTACTTGTTGCATTCACCTTTCTCCTCTTAACCTTATCCAAATACACTATCAAAGCATTCTTCCACTCTGCTGGCACACTTTGTCTTTCAATTTCCTCCCAACACAGTCACTCTCACCCAGGCCTTTGATCATCGCAGCCAGTTTAAACCAAAGGAACTTTCAGTATTTAACTGATTCAATTTCCACGCGTTTACGAAATTCACAACTACCTTTCAAATTTGTAGTACTACATACTAACCATAGCGTAAAAATGGGTTTTCATGTTGATAATAACATCACATAAAACAGAACATAACTCACTGGTTGACAAAAGCTATAAGAGACTATCAGAAGTCATCGGAGTCAATCTCAACCTCTGCGAGAAGCACCAATCATCACCATAAACTGCATCATTGAATTTTGTTTCATTTTCCGATTAAAAACAAAAAGATTTGATTGGGGTTTGATCGCTGATCTGCTCTCATTTAAGATGCCTCTAATTCTATTTAGGTTGAGGGTAGCTTTAGAGTGCAGGGTGATTTAAATAAGTTGTTAGCTTGGGCTCAGAAGTGGCAGATGACTTTTAACCTTAATAAATGCAGAGTTATTAACATGGGGAGAGATAATAGGTAATTTAGCTATGAAATGGATGGGTATTGGCTTAATTCAGTTGAAAATGAGAAGGACTTAGGAGTAGTAGCAGATACGTCACTGAAATTTTCAAAGCAGTGTATTGAGGCAAAAAATAGAGCAAATAGGTGCTAGATTACATTAAAAGAAATGTTAACTACAAGAGTAAGGAGGTCATCCTTGAACTATACAACTTTTATGTCACGCCACATTTAGAGTACTGTATACAGGCATGGCCACCATATTTTAGACATGATATGAACTTATTAGAGTGAGTACAAAGGAGGGCAACAAAAATAATACCATCCCTGAAGCACCTTGAATATGAAGATAGACTGAGGGTATTAAATATGTTTTCATTTGAAAGAAAGTGATTGAGTTTTTTAAAATCTTTTCTGGGATGGATAAATTGGATTTCAGCAAGTTATTTGAGTTAGAAGGTAGTAATAGAACTAGAAGCCACCACTTAAAGATTAAAAAACAGATGGATGTTAGAAAATATTTTTCACTAACAGAGTGGTGGATTATTAGAATAGTTTGCTACCTGAGACTGTAGACAGCCCAAACTTGAATGTTTTCAAGCGCAGATTAGATGATTATATGGGGATGGAGGGTTAATTTCTTACTTTTTGGTATGTGGATATGTTTCTTGACTCATTCCTGTGGATGCAGTTTCTTTTTAATTTATATTTTGGGGGACTTTGATTTTGTTCTTGACAGACTCCTATGGAGGCTTCAAATTATATATTGTAGATGCATGGTTGGACATTCCTATGGATTGTTAAATTGTATATTATAGATGCATGATCTGACAAAATCCTATGGATGCATTATGTGGGTGAGATTTGATGGATACGGATGACCTTTGATAGGCCCTTGTGGCTTTTGTCATCCGTGAAATTATGTTATGTTATGTTATGTTATGACATAATAATTAACATGGGATCTGAAATACGGTTGACTAGGACCCCATCAGGCGATTTAGCACCCACGATGTGAGTTTACTGCACTGTAATCGAAAGCGGCATTTCCACTCTGACCAAGCACAAAAATTAATCCTAACTTAAACAGTATTTAAATTTTAATTGTTTCTGAAATAATAATTAATGAATTAACCTTAGAAAAAAACAAGTTTGAAATGATTTTTTGAGGGGAGGGGGGGAAATGAGAGCAGCTCAGCGGTAAAACCTCTACCAAATTCTGTTGATTTTTTATCGGAAAATAAAGCAAAGTCAATGATGCAATTTATGGGGATGATTAAGGCTTCTTGCAGAGGTTGAGATTGACAGCGATGACTTCTGAAGAGTTCTTGGAGCTTTTGTCTTCCGTTGTTGAGTTATGTTCTGTTATATGTTATGTTGTTATGAACATGAAAACCCATTTTTACGCCACGTATAGTATGTAATACTACAAAATTTTAAAGATTTTTATTCTAAAGAAAATTAAAGAATTGTAAGGTTAATTGTAAGGAAATTGAGAAGTTGTTAATTTATTGGAAATTTGTGCGGATTAATGAAATAAATACGAGGCATCGCGCTTGATTTTATTACTTCAATTTTATGAAACATCCACACATCCTCATTTACATTTTTAAGATTGCATTCTAACAATGAATTGCTTCCTTGGTAAGGTAGACCAGTATTTTAGAAATAAAATTAAGTTCTATATGTAATTTCTTATGAGAAATTTGTAAATTCGATAACATCATTTCTATTAAATTATTTTTGGAAATTATTTGATGTAAAAATTTTGTTTTTCAAAAAATAACTTCAAACTCTACGAATAAATGCACCTTCCCCCCTTTCTCAAAGTCTTAAGAAAATTATTTAACGGATATGTGAAATTAAATAGCATAATTTGGTCCGAGGGGGAAAGGGTCTCACCAAACTACAGTTTTTTTTATTTGGGGAAAGGAAAAATAAATTTTCCAAAATAATTTTGGAAAAGTTAAGTCAAGTGGTGAAAAAAGTGGAAGTGTGTGGAATCCACATAACCCTGAACCACCTGTGGTTGCTAGAGACCTGGCACGCAACTCTCGTGAGCTTGGCCGCGTTTGGCGCCGAAAGAGCCCCTGATTAGGTACTGGGGAGGAGGGGGGGTATTTCAGAGAACCGATCGATTTAAGTCGTGAATATCGTGTTCATTTTCGGGTTTTTGTTAATCATGTTCGGAAATATTCATTAATGGAACCCCATAGGGGTTAGGGTATAGGGGCAGAGCCCAGAGTATTAGGAATGGACAGACAGGGAAAAAAACGGAGACGATTGCCCCGAAAAAGAAGCTCTGTTTAGGAGTACTGGGATGGAGGGTGTAGGGTCGGGAAGGGTGAGTAAAATTTTCTGCAAACCCTTCGTTGAACCGAGTCTGTACTAAGAGGTACGAACAAGATGTCCTGATGGACTTTAAGTTAGTACTTTCAAGTACTCTACGTACGAACTTGTTCCTGGAATTAATAAAAGACCCTCTAGGCCCCAGGAGTGAGGGTCAACGAGGATTATTATTATTTTTTCAACATTTTATTATTTCTTTCTTCACCTATTTGTTTTTCTCTTTTTCTACCTTTAAAATGCCCCCATTGGTTATACCGGCCTCCGCTCTCTTCTCCCAAATATTTAAGTCATCCGGAAAGTTCGTACCTCTTTGGATAATATATATATATATATATATATATATATATATATATATATATATATATATATATATATATATATTATATATATATATATATTATCTATAAGGAAAAACGATTTGGCCACACTTTACAGGAAGAGCTTGCGCTTTGCAGGCAGACCTTCGATCTGTGGCATACGGCACATCTATCTCTACCAACGTGGTTTTCGTCCAAACCAAACAAATTTAAAAGTTATCCATGCATATTATTTCATTATCATCATCAGCACTAACTCTATATTTTAAGAACGGGATTTTTTGAGAGAGGTGTAAAAATAGTAAATATTTTTTTTTGCTTACGTAAGGAATGACCGTATTAAACTCAAAATATCTATTTTAGTTTCAACTTCGATAAAACTTTCGAATATACGATAAAATTAAAAAATAAAACAGCGATGCCTAAATTTTAATCAATTTTATGAACTTCATGATTTGTAATTTCTTTGTTTTTTTCTGGACTTCACTATTTTGCTTTTTCAAACACCAAAGTAATAAAAAAAATGGTTTGGAAAAAAAGTGAGAGAATTTTGATCGCTTACCAAAATATTATTGGCTAAGTTTAGATAAATAATTAGAAAACAAAATACCCTTCTAAATAAAAGCATTCCAATGAACAACGATACAAAATATACAGTTAGGGATAAAACTTTTAAAAAATAAAGGTTATTATATAAAGTTTTGTCTATATTTTTGGAAGAGAATTTTTTGGAAAGAAAAGTTTCCTTAGTTAATGAGTAACCTGGTATGTTTTTGCACTTTTCTAAAATCAATATATTATTATTATTACTAATGTATCCGTGCCGTTCAAAATGACGGCATTACTCTTAATTTAAAGCTATATTTCATTCATGAAAATACTCACAATGAATGCAATGTCCCGCAGGAAAAATGAAAAAGTGCTTCCAAGTACTTTCGAACTTTATTCAGTTCATTCTCAAGGATAACTACAAGCCAAAATAATATAATAAGGGTATATATAAGTATAAGGGAATTCCACGTGGAATTTATTTTCCAGCACAGAAGTGACGTCCATGCGCTAAAGAAATTCTAGAATTTGGTTAGGCTTAAATTGGTAAGCCTCCACCCCCTATCCACAAGCGGTAGCCCTGAACCGCATCCACCTCGGACCATCTTTTCACGGGTTAGAATCGCCTCAACGTGAAGATTCGAGGCCATTCGAGAGTAGCGCTGTTTCCCCCCACCCCTGCGGGAGGAGCCTCGGATATATAGGGCTCGTTTTCCAGGTGGGAGACAGAGTTGAGGAGTCTCGCCAGGACCCAAGAAGTTTCCCCTAGTTCCAAGTCAGGTGCTAACAACGAAGCAAAGTGACGGCTGAACTTTTGTGTCTTGGAATTAACCCAGCCAGTGTGGTAATTCCATTTGACGATCGCCACCGAGCGATTTTTCCGAATTCTGTCGAAGCCCTCCTCGTTTCCTCCTCGTTTTCGGGTGGCCGAAATACTCTCCCCTGGACCGGACGTTACCGCCCCTGCCCCTTGGAGAACCGTCATCACGTCAACTTCCCGCTCAGAAGCTCCAAGCACCCTCGCCTTCACGTTTATTGCCTCAAAAGACTTCCGTGAAACCTTACCTTTAGGCACACCCGGAATTCTCCGTAAGCCAACCCCTCTCCCCCTTCAGCAACCCATTTGAGTTAATCCTCCCCATTTGAATAGTCTCCTTCTGTAACGCATCAATTTCAACTTCAGAGTCTGATGCATAACTCTGCAATTCCCCCCTCGTTTACCAATTTAATTTTGCCCATTAATTCTCTTATTTTATGTAAATAAAATTATATTTTTGCACATGCCTCTTTAAATAACCTTGAGCTTTGCCATTGCGAAAATTTTACTTGACCTCGTTGCACTCTTTTTTCGCTGTTCCGCGCGTCGAAACTTGTGGCGTTCCGTCCCTTGTCGGTTTGCTTTTAAGTTATTGGTCCCTCCCCCATAGAGATAATATGGTATTGATATAATGTAATGTCATACCTCGACATATATAATTATTAATATACATATTATATAATTTTGGTGTCAAGTGTGTTTGGGGTTTTTACGAACCCGTGTCATTTTAATTTCAACATTAGAAATTCCCTCGTTATTCAGGTCTATCCCTTTTATTTTAATTTTTGTATTGTACTTGCAAAAGGCAAGTTCAAGTTAATTGAAGAGCAGTGGAACGTTAATCTATTTAGATTTTGTGTTGGACCCCAGGTAATTAATTTTCTTTATTGTGTTTGAATTTTGGAGACTCTCCTGATAATTAATACAAAAGAATTAAGGTCTTTGGTGTCCTAATTCCGGTAGGACCATTTAAATTTTTTTTTACAATTAGAAACAGCAGAGGTGGGTAGCTGTATCATATTTTTTATGTGAACAAGGCCTTCATGAATATTCAAGTATTCGTTTCGGTGGGTAGTGTCCTAGCTCGTTCGCGTGTCAGTGTTCCCTTAGTTAACTGCGTAACAATGTCATCCTTCGAAAAATTCAAGAGTCAGGGTGAAAGGTTAGGTCTTTCAGTCAAAGACCTGCTAAATTACGTACAGAAAGAGAGGAACGAACGGACAGAGCGAAGGGAGATGGAGATAGAGAAGAACAAGATGGAGAAAAACAAAATGGAGATGGAAAAACATGAACAAATTAGGCAGCATGAGCTGGAAATGAGCCGAAATCAAATGGATTCTCAGTCCATGGGTTCCCGGGCTGAAATTCCCCAAACTTTCTTAGTCAAACTTCCTCCTTTTAATGATGGAGAAGACTTTGGGTCATTTTTGACCCATTTTGAGAGAATCTCTCAGATCAATGGATGGGATTTCGAAAATGATGGCGTCGCTTGCTTACTACCCCTCCTAAATGCCTAGTTAAGGGGATATCTTCTTATCCCTTCTCCCAGGAGCAACTTTGGACTATTCCACGTTAAAGTCCAAATTGCTAGCCGCTGTTTATATGAATTGCGAATTCTACCGCTCCCGATTCCGCCAGGAAAGGATCCGCCCTGGTCAAACATTTCGGCAACATGGGTACATCCTCCAAAGACACATTCAGTGTTGGCTGGATGCGTGCAAGATTCCGCAGGTCTACGAGTCCCTTCTGGACTTCTTCCTTAGGGATCAGCTTTTAGCTGCCGTGGCTCCCGAAATTCGCTCCTTCATTAAGGATAAACGTTGTGCCACTTTCAAGGAGTGCTTGAAAGAGGCCGATGTCTACGCGCGTAGACACAATTTATACCCTAAGGATGTTAAAAAGGCTGCCCAATCGCTCCCTGAAACTAAATTTTATGGTCCTAAGACCCCCTCCAAAATTGTTTCCAAGATTTACCAAAGTTCCTAGTCCCTCGAGGCCAAGAAACTTCCATCCATCTGAACACCGAGACGTTAAGCCCCTCGTTTCTTTTCCCCCGGTTGTGCCGTACCAAAAGAACCCGATCGTCTGCTACACCTGCGGAGTTCCCGGCCATTACCGCACGAACTGTCCTCAAAACTCCCGATTCGCAAACTCTCAGTCCCACCAAGTGCACCAAATCTGCGCCGCCCCTGATCCTCCTCCCTCGCCTCAGAAGACCCCCAATCCTCTCTCGCCCACCAAAGACCCGGTTCATCAGGTAAACTTTCTCTTTAATGAGAACAACCCTGGTGGATTAAAATTTGAGAACGGAACTATGAACGGTCGCCGAGTATCCACCCTCGTCCGTGACACCGGGTGCACCTGTATCATAGTGTCTGAGGACCTACTTCCCCCTGTTGGCCCCGACCACAAGAAGTTTGCGGTGGTCCACGACTACCTTGGCCGGGCCAGTCGTTTGACAGTAATTCGTTGTCACATCGAGTGTGACTATATGTCTGGTTGGGCAGAAGTGGTAGCGGCCCCAATCCAGTTCTGCTCTATTTTGATTGGTCAGAACCCCGTAATCCACGACCATCCCGTAGCCCAGCCGTGATTACCCGTACACAGGCAGTCCTGGAATCCCATGCACCCGTTCGCCCCGAAATCCCTATCGACCCGGAGTTCCAATCCCACCGGAGCGACAAGTTTGCCCGCGCCCAGAAGGAGTGCGCAACTCTCCCGTCTTTGAGAGAAAACTAAAGCCCTCGAGCGTGAGTCCACCCGAGGTAACAAACGAGTGTCGTATCCTGTGAAGAAATACTTATTGAGAGGTATAAGACCTACTTTGACCTTAAGTCACGAGAAAACGAAAATTCAAGCCTGGCGCGGAGGTGCTAGTACTACTTCCCATGGAAAGCAACAAACTTCTTAGCCAGTGGAAAGGACCCTACCCCGTCCTCGAGGCTAGAGGACCCGTGGATTTCCTCATCCGTACTCCGGCGGGAGCGAAGGTTTTCCACGGGAATTGTATATATTATCTCATTAATGTTCTTAATTATGATTTTTTGGGGGGAGGTCTACTAACTTGTTTAGTCATTAGTCCCATATTCATTCCTCTATTTAATTGCATCCTTTTTTTTATTTCACTGAAATGTCGCCAATGTTCTCCTGGGATTTTTTTTCTGTTTAAAATAGTATTAGTTAAATTTTCTTTAGAATTGACCCGTTTAAGGCTTATGTCCGTAAATTCCCCACTGAGCTCAGATTCACCTTTTTTTTGTGTGTACACCTGTCGTAGGAGGTCAGAATTTCCCTAGACGGGTGGAATGATCCTTTCCTACGCAACTGCTATGTAAAGCATCATCTTTCGGAGGGGAGATGTGCGGGGAAATTCCACGTGGAATTTCTTTTCCAGCTCAGAAGTGACGTCCATGCGCTAAAGAAATTCTAGAATTTGGTTAGGCTTAAATTGGTTAGCCTACCCCCCTCACTATGCACAAGCGGTAGCCTCTAACCGCATCCACCTCAGACCACCTTTTCGCGGGTTAGAATCGCCTGAACGTGAAGATTCGAGGCCATTCGAGAGTAGCGCTGTTTCCCCTTACCCCTGCGGGGGGAGCCTTGGATATATAGGGTTCGTTTTTCAGGTGGGAGACACAGAGTTGAGGAGTCTAGCCCGGACCCAAAAAGTTTCCCCTAGTTCCAAGTCAGGTGCTAACGACGAAGCAAAGTGACGGCTGAACCTTTGTGTCTTGGAATTAACCCAGCCATTGTGGTAATTCCATTTGACGATCGCTACCGAGCAATTTTTCCGACTCCTGTCGAAGCCCTCCTCGTTTCCTCCTTGTTTTCGGGTGGTTACCGCCCCCTCCCCTTGGAGAACCGTCATCAAGGCAACTTCCCGCTCAGAAGCTCCAAGCGCCCTCGTCCTCACGTTTATTGCCTCAGAAGACTTCCGTGAAACTTTACCTTGATGTCTCACCCGGAATTCTCCGTAAGCCAACCCCTCTTCCCCTTCAGCAACCCATTTGAGTTAATCCTCCCCATTTGAATAGTCTCTTTCTGTAACGCATCAATTTCAACTTCAGAGTCTGATGCATAACTCTGCAATTCCCCCCTCGTTTACCAATTTAATTTTGACCATTAATTCTCTTATTTTATGTAAATAAAATTATATTTTTGCACATGCCTCTTTAAATAACCTTGAGCTTTGCCATTGCCTAAATTTTACTTGACCTCGTTGCACTCTTTTCTCGCTGTTCCGCGCGTCGAAACTCGTGGCGTTCCGTCCCTTGTCGGTTTGCTTTTAAGTTATTTGTCCCTCCATCATAGATATAATATGGAATTGATATAATGTAATGTCATACCACGACAATAAGCTAGTAAAAGATAAAGGACCGCCTCTAAGACAAGAAATCAACAATGAGGAAGTAGAAGAGGGATGGGTAAATTCACATCAAGATTCAGCTATAATAGGTAGCAAGGTCAAACCGAGAGGCAGAAAGAGTCAAGAACGGGGCCAAAAAGATTTGAACGATTAACGGATAAAGTGATATTCTAAAGAGGGAGATTAGGAGCGACACGAGGAGTAAATTGAAACGAAGGGGAGAGAGACAAAGATAGAATAAAATAAATAAAATAATGTTAATACAAAATCAATGCAATAATTAAATTGAGAGATCGCGTTCCCATAAAAATGATAATTACACCCCCCCTCCCAAAATTAGGAATATAAGTCAAAGCTAATTTCTGTAAGAATGAGATTTTTCATAACAACATCAATTTTAAAAAGGCCAGGGGAAATGTTTAAGTTATTAAATTGGCTCATACATAAACATTCAACAAGGTTTCTTTTAATTGAGTCATTTGAGCAAAGAATAAATTTTGTTGAATTTCAATTAATTAATTAAGTGGTTATTTTCGGACATATTCACCAAAAACGCACTAGTATTTCTAGCTCTCCAAACATTGCATTTATGCAAGTTATTAAATTGGCTCATACATAAACATTCAACAAGGTTTCTTTTAATTGAGTCATTTGAGCGAAGAATAAATTTTGTTGAATTTCAATTAATTAATTAAGTGGTTATTTTCGGACATATTCACTAAAAACGCACTAGTATTTCTAGCTCTCCTAACATTGCATTTATGCTGATATATATAATATATATATATATATATATATATATATATATATATATATATATATATATATATATATATATATATATCCATAACCCTATATTTTAAGATCGAGATTTTTTGAAGGTTTGAATAAGATTTTTCTTTTAGTTCGGTTGTCACCTAAGTAGATTAATTTTTTTTAGCAAAGTTATTTCTAATAATTCCTTTATAATATAAAAAAAATAAAATGGTAAAGTTCAGAAATAAATATAAGTATCGAATTTTTGTGACTTTTTTAAAACTAAAAGAATTACAAATGCTGAAGTTCAGAAAATTTATTACAATTTTGGCATGGAAATTATTATAGCAAATTTAGATCGAGAAAAGAAAAAAGAATCATGGTAGGCCGTAGGACACAGACAGAAGAAGAAGAAGAAGAAGATGAAGATGAAATGAAAAGGGTGTTCAGGGTGTTAAAATAAAGAGTCTATAAAGGGGATTAAAAAAGGCGGTTAAATTAGCAAATAAGGCCGTAGGCCACACACCCGCAGGGGTGCCTGTGTAACCAAGCTCCTCTTGTTAAGGAAGAGAACAGCGGCTTGTATATATATATATATATATATATATATATATATATATATATATATATATATATATATATATATATATATATATATATATATATATATATATATATATATATATATACCACAAACCGTAAGTGTCATCGGCAGATGTGGGTATTTGCGCTACTTTTTGTGGTAGTAAGGTACTTGGGTTGACAAAAAGTATATATATTATACAAACAAAATAAAGTTACTTCACTATTTCTTCAATTAAAATTATATAAAAATTACAATTATCTTATTTATTAAATAATTATCTTATATTATATAATTTAACAATATGTAGTCGTCTTATATTATACTTTTAGAAGAAAGAATATGGTGAAGCAACTCTATTTTTTTATATAAAACCAATCGTTAAAATATTTATTACAACTTTTCTCAGAATAAGTAGATTCGAGTGTTACCGACCCCATAAAATTTATAAATAAATACACGACGGGTATTATTATTATAGCTACTCGGTGAAGTTCACAAAATTTATAAATATTTACTATGACTGTTTTTTATTTTATTTTTTGGTATATTTGAAATTTTTATTGAAGTTATTTACAAAATAGATTTTAAATTTTAAACTTTATCAGGAGGAAATATCTACTTCCAGCTAAAAATGAGTAGAGCTAAATGGGGAGTGGAGAAGCCCTCCTTTTCATCATCATCATCATCATCATCATCATCATCATCATCATCACTGACTCTATAATTAAAGAAGGGGATCTTTTGAGTATTTGAATAATAATTTCATCTTAGTTTGGTTATGACTTATGTTTTGTATCAAAGTTATTTCTAATAATTCCTTTATAATATAAAAAAACATAATGGTGAAGTTCAGAAATAAATATAAGTATCGAAATTTTGTGAAATTTTTAAAACCCAAAGAATTAAAAATGGTGAAGTTCAGAAAATTTGTTTTTATATATCTTTTTCTATAATTCTATATTTTAGTAACGTGATATTTTAAAAGAGGGGAAATTTAGTTTCGAGTTCCTTTTTAAAATGATTATAATTGGCGAAGTTCAGAAAATTTATAAAAATTTAACTATGGCTGTTTTTTTTTAGGGGAGCATGGCGAAGCCATTGCTTGGTCTCCAAATAATTTAGTCTTGTTTTTATTTTCAGATCCATGTTTATTTTCTAGGCTCAAAGGCAAGAAAAAACTTTTATCGTAATTCTTTTGATATACCGATAAAACAATCCTCAGAGACCTTTTTTTTCATCTAAATTTGTTTTTCTATACGAATAAATACCAAAAAACACATGTAATTATTTTTTTAAATTCCAAAACATTCGATAATCATATTTATTTTTTATGAATTCTTAGAAACAACTTGATAAAAGATTAAAATATACGAGCGACCAGCCTTAATTTTGATAATTTTACAAAATGTCTTTGAATCTTTCTTTTTCAATCCTTTTTGTTTTAAAAATGTCAATAACAATGAATAATAGCCTTTAATTTCCCCAAGTTTTATTTTTGATTTTTTTTAATAAAATTTCCTAGCATACAAAGTCATACTTAAACTAAGAAAAAATATTAGTCACACTTGAACTAAGAGGAAAAAATAATCAAACTTTTAAAATTTGGCTTCTTTAAATATATTGTTAGTGATAAATACTCGTAGATCGTAAGTAATCCCACATACCATATTTACTCATTGGGATAAATAGTTAGGTGGAATATTGCGTTATACGAGTATATAATCCATAGGGAGTAGAAATGAGTATATTTATAAAATAAAGCAGCTCGTATCAAGGCCCTCTTTCGAAGGAAAATGAAATCGTTGACTTTAATGTTCTTTCTGCAGAGACTATTAATAGCAGCTTCGCAACTTACATCAAGAACTGGCTTTCAAATCATTTCGAGGCAGAAACTTAAAGTGGGTAGTCTTTAAGAGGTCCCAACAGTTCCTTTAGTTACAGTTCGTCATATATTTAGGTCCTTAGCCTACTTGAAATGAAGTGGGTTTTAAAGGATAATCTAGATGTGACCCTCGAATTTGGATGGTTTTAATGAATTGCATTAGTTGGACTTGGAGTTAACATCCTGAAAGTAATAACTAAAAGGGAGGGTTTGATGGTACAGCGGAAGTTTAAAGGTTTATCACTATGATAAAGTAAGCAATAAAAAACAAATAATAAATAAACAATGAAGATAGTCCCAGAGATAACTGGAGATAGGCAAGTAAATAGTAAATGCATGCCTCAATAAGTCTCGGATTAACAAGGTAACGAAGCTTCAATTGGGCCTTGTTAATCACTCGTGCGCTAAAAGGAATGGATGCAATTGAGTTAACTGATCACTCTTATTTAAGGGAATTAAATTGCGTTGATTGCCATCCTTTACTGCGATAAATTCAATGAAAAGTTGACCACAGCAGTTGACGGAAAGTCGGGGGCTTCGAGTTGAAGCGATGAAGCTATCAGCAGACAGATGTGTTAAAAGAATCGGTTAAAACTGTATTTTGGAGATGGTTGTTTGCAAGCCAGGAAAGTGATGACAACCCTGTTCGACAGCTAAGAGATATGACGAGGGTAGTCTCTCAGTGGTAGAACAGCTAGTCATGAATTCGCGGTGAATGGTCATCATTCCTCAGAGGCAGGTTGAAGTTAAAAGGGAAGGGACTCTTCGTCGTCGTTTTTAGTGAAGGTTTTAGCTCCAAATTGCCGCTATTTTTGGAAGCTTAACTCAGCGAAAATCAGTGTACCAGCTCAACTAAGCCGCAGCCTACAGGGAGAAGGGGAGACTCGCCGTGTTTGCTCCCTTCACATCTCTGCCTATTTTCCTCTGGTCTCTTGTTTTGAATTTAGGCCTTCGAGAGAAAATGGCATTTTCGCTTAGGTAACTGGGGCCCTACACTAGAGTGTCGTAGTGCTCTCATCATCTTGTGTAACGTAACTCAGAGAGCGAAGCAAATAAGTGGGAGAGGAGAACGCTCACATCGACAACTCGATTTCGAGGTAATAATGTCAGAGTTCTCGATTCAGCCATGCGGTGATGCGGTCTCCAACCGTGTGCTCTGAACTACATCCGGGAATGTTCCCTCCACATTCAAGGCTTTTACTTTCACACCATGAGTATATATGGGTGTCACGTCATTCCTCTCTTTTGGCTATTCTAGCTTTTTGTACCTTCCGCAGCTTTACACTTTCCTCATCTCCATCACGGACCTGTTTTCAAACACCCTCGAGCGGAGATCACCTGGGACAAATTCCCTTTGCGAAGTGCTTCTGCCCTTAGCTTCCCTTCTTGTTTTTATCTCCCCCAGGGGCATATATTATACTGTAAGGCCATTGCTTCCATACCCCTTCCCTTTGTTATGATTGAGACCTGCCATCTTTCCCCCCCTCCCCTGCAGTGCCATATTAACCCAATCAAGATGGAAGAGCGAAATCCAACCACCAAATTTAATGTGTATCGATCCCGGTTCGACACTTGCGACCTCTCGACGCAATTTCGTCGACGGCGTCGCCAGGAATGGGTGATTAATAGCTTTTCCCACGTAGGGGCGATGGAATCGAGAGCAAATATATTTATCGCTCGTGTACATTACTAATGTACACATGGCCGGCTTAAAGGACGCTTGAAATAATCTCTGAGTTAGGGCGAATGCGCCCGAGGACTTTTTAAGAAGTCATCGATGGTCCTTTAAGAAGTGACCGATGGGATTTAGAGAAATGTCCGATGGGCTTTTAAGAAGTGTCCGATGGGTTTTTAAGAAGTCCACGGCAGGTCTTGAAGAAGCCTCTGATGTGTTTTTAAAGAAGTGCCCAGTGGAATTTGAAGAAGTTTCCGGCGGGCTTTTAAAGAAGTGTCTGATGGGCTTTTAAAGAAGCATGTTGTGGATTTTAAAGTGTCTGATGGGCTTTTAAAAAGGGTCCAGTGAGCTTTTAAAATAGTGTCACATGGACTTTTAAAGTGTCTGATGGGCTTTTAAAGAAGCGTGTTGTGGATTTTAAAGTGTCCGATGGGCTTTTAAAAAGCGCCCAGCAAGCTTTTAAAATAGTGTCACATGGACTTTTAAAATGTCCGATGGGCTTTTAATCTGCCATGTATTGGTTAAAAGCAAAGAAGTGGCTTAATCAAGGTAGTACGTGAGTGGTTCAGTAGAGATTGTGGTATTATGAATGGTAGGACAGGTGCAACTTTCTTTTCTCAAGATTTAAAGCGAAAACCAACGAGGGCAGAAAGTTTGTGAGAGAAAATGGTGAAGTTGGAGGAAGTGAAAATCGTGTAAGATCTAGAGTTGACCTCCTTCTCCACAAATAGAGAACGAGAGGGTTAGGACCTGGATGGCGCAAACTCCTCCAGATGTCAAATGTAGCATGGTTTCTATGCTGCTCCTGATACCCATTTGCAGGAGGGGGAGATAGGAAAAGGGAAGGGGACAGGCAAATTAACCAACCTCTCCCCTCCTGGCTGAGCTAACAATGGATGAGTGGATGAAAGCTAAGCGGTGTCTAGCCTGCAAAATTAGCCGATGACCAGGAAAAAGGGTGAGAGTGAGGTTGTAAAGTAGTGAAAAACTGGTCAAATCTAGACGTGTGGAAGAAAAACCCCATGGTCTACATGGGTCACCCTGTGCACGAAAGAAGGTGGTAAAGAAACGGTAAAAGAAAGCTTGCTTTACGCAGCCGAGATTGCGCTCGTAAATGAATCTGACGGTTAAGACGGTTCTAAATGTATGTAAGAGAAGATGTCTGAAAGAAAGTGTGGAAAAAAGGAAGGTAATAGTTGATAAATGTGTTGAAAATGAAAAAGTTGATGTAAATAGTCTAGAACTTGAGTGTTTGAATAAATATTGGTCCCTTGAAAGAGTTGTGAAGTGTGAGAGATTTAAATCTGAATTTAAATCTGAACTATGAGAAAGTAGAACTACAGCAGCGTTTGTAATGGAGAAGTGTGTAAGTGTTGAGATGATTGAATTCTACATAAGAGTAATTATATATTAATTTTAGCTAATGGGAGTGTGAGAGTAGTAAGGGAGACGCAAGATTACGAGTGAGAGTAACTACGATGGATAACCTAGGGCAAGTTTGCTTGATGTAAGAAGAGTGGATGGAATGATAAACAACTGTGTGAACGAAATGGTAGACCTCGAAATGTTAGTCAAAAGGGCATAGTCCCCCTTTTCTTTCAGCCCCTTAACCTCTCAAGTTGTTTCCTCTCCTCATTATTTGAACTGTGTAAATACCTATCACACACTTCCCTTTCACTGACTTTACTCTTTTACGACCATCTTTTTAACTTACTTGCGGCCACTGTTTATTTCCGCCCTCCTCGAAATAAATACAGGGTGTTGTCTATCTGTGTGCCTGAGCCAGTCTGACTCCCGCTTTGACAGCATTTTGTACGGATTTACATAAAGTGAATTTTTAGCGAGAAAGTGTACAGAGTGACCCGCCTTGTTGATAGTAGCTCGATAGTTCGTTAATAAGTGGACCACTTGCCTTCTTCGTTGAAGACGGTTACGGAAGAATTCTTCACTCCTTCGTGGAAACGGAGACCGAAGCCTCCCCTGGCCCACACGCTAGCCTGACGGAAGTTTTTTAAGGTAAAGTAAATTTTTATTGGACATTGGCCCCCTTTTCTCTCTCACCACACCACCACAAATAAGGACTCACCCTAGTTTGATCTGCAGGCGCCTCGACCCCTGGGTTGGGAGTCACTCATCGAACTCAATAAAACAGGAAATCGAGAGGAACCACGAATGGGCAAAGGTAGCAGAGGTCTTTAAATTTAAAAACTACACGCACGTGTTTAAGGTTGTATTTGAAGACACGGCTATGGCTCAAAAGGCTAAGGACAACGGATTGCTTCTGTTTAACGTGAGAGTTTGCCCAGAACAGATGGAACGTGAGGAGTTTGTTGATTTGCAAACATAGCACGTCAAACTGCCCTGAAAACAAAGACCTCAAGTTGTGCTCCATCTGCGCCGGTCGCGACCATTTTTGGCGCGAATGTAAGAACATCACAGCCAAATGTTTAAATTGCGAAAGCCCGCACCGGACCATGTATATGGCATGTCCAATTAATTATCAGGAAATAAGCAGCCAAAGCAAACTCAAACGTGAGACGGAAGAGATTAAAGCAAACTCAACCTACGCTAAAGTTGCCAAAGCCGCCATCACCGAGTCGACAGCCAGAAGACATATCTACACATCGAAAACGAACACTCCACCAAGATTATGTGTTGCATTTATTATACACACATAGCAAACATTACTCGCCCTGGTACCTTTGCGACAGAAGTAAATCGCATGCTCGTAAAGAACGGGCTTGCGGAGATGTGTTTTCCCGGTAACCCCCCTTCAGAGGAGGTTATGCGTATAACCGTAGCTCCTCAGTGCCAAGACAAGTGCCAAAACGTGCCAACCCGAAACACAGCCATCTCACGTGACTCCCGACTTAACAAACCAAAAGAAACACAGACACAAAAACAAGCGCCACTCACTCCCAAAAAGTCCACACCGGAAAAAACAAAAAACACCCCCACACCAACAAAGGAGGCAGTCCGACCCAAGGAGATCAGGTCCATTAGGTCGAGGAAAATCTCCAAAACTCGTGGCCCACGGTCTACCTCCTCATCACGAGGAAGGGAACACCAACTCAAGTACCATTCCAGAGGCTTGAACCTAAAATTGTACGCCCCTGAATCGGCTCCATTCCCAGCTGAGATTGACTCCCGTGAAGTATCCGAAGGTCTTAGGACCAGACGATACAAGTGGGAATGCTCAAACGAGGTTCCGGAGCGACAGGTTGAGGAGGCCCTCGGACAAAATAAGGTTAAGCTGGCCACGGACTGTTTTCACATGATAACCGACACCGAATTTCGAAAGAAAAGAAACGGCAGGGAGCGCACCCCGCTGAGTACACCACATGAGGCTAAAGTAGATTGCGAATAAGCGTCTACTTTAATCCCACACACTAAAAGAACCTACATTACTTAAAATGACCAACAGATTTACAATCATACAAATGGATGTCGATGGGTGGGACGGTAAAGGTTTCATCTATGGCAACATTCTGCGACAAAGCGACGCTGACATTATACCTATAAACGAACACGAAATAACCACACAAAAAGAATTAAAAATATTTCAATACGGCGTCGTTAGCAAAAATTATAGCCAGAAACGGTTTGACGGCTGCGCAATCACAATTGGCGTAAATCCCATTCAAGTTGCAATCCCAGAACGAAAAAGCTATAAGCAAGCGAACTGGGAATGCTACAAAAATTACCTTCTAAATTATATCCCAGACCCTTTACTCGATGCCAATTTAGAAAAGATAGATGAAGAGCTGGATAAAATCACCGACCTCCTAATTAAAGCAGATGAAAATAGCATTCCCCGTATCAAATATAAGACCCTTCCAGCTCCTATTTGGACCCCTCCCATGCAAGCCCTGGCCCAAGAATATAAGGAACTGTCCAATGTAGTAGCGCTGATAGGCCCCAACCACAATGCCCATAGACGAATAAGACAGATAAAAGACGAACTCCAGACACTAATTACGGACCAACAAATACAGGTACGGGACAGACTGATTGAAGGACTCGACATAGAAAAAGACTCACGCACATTTTGGCAGACGTATAAACGATTAAAAGGACAACCCCCACAGAAGAAAATTACACTCAAACATGACGATAAAGAAATTGACGAGACTAAAGAGATTGAGGAATTTTTAGGATTTTCTGTTCTTCAATCTTTAAAATTACCCCCGAAGAAAATGACAATTATGACATCGATTTCGAAAATGACATAATCCAACAGCTAAACACACAAATACATAAAACCTCCCCTCATCATTGTGTGTCACAGGAAAGAGTGATGGAGGGCTATGGGAGTAAAATAACTGCCCAAGAGCTCTCCGTTGCACTAAAATCCTTTTGTCAAAGAGCACCGGGTACCACGGGGCTGACCAGGGAGAATTTCATCAAGGCCCCGCCTAATGTTCTGAGTGGGCTTCTTAACATCATGAACGCCGCTCTGAACACGGGCTATTTTCCCGATCAGTGTAAAGTGGCCAAGATGATCTTCCTTCCCAAATCGGGAAAGCCCCCGGACTGCCCTGCCAACTTCCGGCCGATATCTCTCTTAGAATTTGCTGGCAAAGTCTTCGAGAAGATATTGGCAAATAGGGTCAACTCTTTTCTCGACGAAGCCAACCTGCATAACGAGCAACAGCCCGCCTTCAGAAAGAAAAGAGGGACTGACACGGCACTAGCCGTTATTACGAAAAAACTTGCAAACATCAAGGCAAGCAAAAGTCATGCCGACCTGGTGCTCCGCGATGTTAAAAAAGCATTTGACAAGGTTTGGAATAGAGGCTTGCAATTTAAGATCCTGCAAGTAGACCTCAACCCCATTCTTGAGAGGATTCTATGCGATTACATAATGGAGAGGAGAGCATATATACAAATCAAAGAACATAAAGGCCCCGAATTCAAGCTCGAATCAGGGGTCCCGCAAGGGGGCTGTCTCAGTCCCCTTTTATACAACATTTATACACACGACCTACCACAACCTCTCTCCGAGGGTACGATATACGTAAAGTTCGCTGACGATATATCGCAAATTTGTACAGCCGCTAATGTTCACAGGGAATTTATGGCGAGAAACACGGCTAGAGAGATATCTAACATCAACTCTTACGAGAGGAAATCGAAGATATCAACCAATGCCCAAAAGTTCAAAATAATTCCCACGTTTGGCAAGAACTTCAACGATATACGGGTAGAGGGGGAGAGAATTCCCTACTGCTCGGAAGGGACGATTCTGGGGCTCAAAATCACCACAGGGGGATACAAGAGTGATATCGGGCGGACAGTCGCGAATAGCAAGAGAGATTTGAGGGAGTTTTATAGGTTCATTGACCTAACTCGCTCAAATAAACTCAAGATATTCAATGCGCGCATTTGCTCGAGACTCTTATACCCCTCGATGCCGTTGAACGCGAGCGCCAGGACCCACATTGCGAAACTTCAAGTCATTCAGAACAAAGCGGTTCTACTTATTACAAACACTTGAAGAAGATAACGCAAACGACAGAGGGAGCTCCACGACTCGGTTGGATTATCTCCGATCAACGTGGCGCTCCACGAGAGAGCTAAGAGGATATGGCAAGCCATTAGCGCCCGCTTGACCCCTAAATTGTTTCGTACACACTTAGAAATTGAAGTAGACCGACAAAAAAGACCATTCAAAAGTAGCAAGTTACAGACAGACAACGACGTGATTCCGAAATACACTTGACAGAACTGAAAAAACATACAAAGTAATGCGCAGGTTCCTTTAGCATTAAAATTCAAATAAAAACCACTTGCAAAACGCAAGCTAGAAATAAATTCACTTTTAAATTCATACAAAAATGATAACGAAAAAACTTTTCAAAAACTTTGCAAAAAGTCACAGCGGGAATAAAATCCCGCCAAAAATAAAGGCTTGAATGCCTAAGATCAATCGATCAACAGGATCGAAAATAATAATTAAATTAACTACGATTAATTTAATTATATAAACTATAAATTTATAATTTATAGTTTATTAAACAATGCAAAAACAACCCCAAAACACACAAAACTACACATTGACAGAGCTACCCTTTCACCAGGGATCTTTTGATTCTCTCTCCTACACAACATCTATTCTTTAAACTCACCCTTTAACCACTTTACTCTCTTTCTATTCTCTCTTTAATTCTACCTATATTTCATCTCTTATTTTGTCCAAAATGTGTGAGTTGAAATTAAATTCCCTTCGTTTTCCTGGAAATAAGAACAAAGGAGCTTGTGAGAAAGAATGAAAGTAGCTTTGATGAACAAACATGAATGTACAGGATCAAATGCAGTATTTTTGGAAATATAAAGGAAAATGTCCGGATGTGAACAAGTGATTGTTTGTATGTGTGAATTAAAGCTAACTTCTAGGTGGATCAATGGTAAGAATTGACTTTTTATTTATTATTTAATAGAGACGTCGAGAGCGTGAATAAAAATTAATGGAAAATATCATGAATATCAAATAAGGGAAAAAACAGGATTATTAATTAATGGAAGATAGCATGAATATCATTTAAGGAAATAGAGCAACCTCCCTTGATACCCCTAAAGGGGGTATCAGAAGAAAGCTCCTGTGCAGATATACCACAGAGTTAAGGAGAGTGGCAATCGTGAGGGTGTTTAAAGAAAAAGGTGTAGAGAGGAAAAGAAAGGATTAGCGTGCGGCGAGAGAAGCGAACCAATCACTTGCTTTTGCACGCTAAATATTACGCATGGGGAACCGGGTAGAGATGGGGGGGGGGGAAGCGTCGTCCAGAATTCAGCTCTAATTGGAAACTGGAAACCTTTTGGTTCTTTTTTTTTTTGCAACTGATTTACACTTTCTATTGGCCCTTCTCAGTCGCAACCTAAATTTTAAATGAAATTCGAACCACAAACCACTTAACCTTTGGCAGTCCTTGCAAAGTCGACCATTATCATGGGCAGAAATGAAAGAAGATGCTGTGGCGGCCTCGGGGGATTACAAAGGGTATTCGACGACCAGATAGGGTTCTCTTGACGATGGGGTGGGGAGCATCGCGGAATATGAAGTGTCCATTTGTGAATCGCATGTGACTCAGGTGGAGTTGGGTCAGCAACCCGTTATTACCGCTGGAGTAGTGGAAGGATGAAATTCAATGAACGGAGATGAAATTTATTAGGTGAGGTAGAGCTCTCGTAGCTATGGAAAAGACGTTGATTTCCTTACTTGGATACTGAGCTTCATCGGAACAACTTGTAGGGAGTTCCCCATCAATCATGTGAAGGTTGAGTTGGTAGCATACGCATCAATGTCTATGATGGAGTTGTTCTATGTGAGACATGAAAGTGAAGTTATTTATTGACTCCTGTTTCACAATAGATAGTTGTGAAGTACAATCCAGGAAGCGCAGAACATGTCGTACAAGTGACATGGGTGCGGCACATCAGGACAAATAATTCCTTCAGCTTGAAGGCCCCGCCAAGCTTGTTTTGCCTCTCTTTCGTTCAGTGATGTCTCTAGTGTTTCCGCTCCTCTGTAGTTCAATGAACGCCAATAGGCACGGTCAGTAACAAGCTGTGCTGGTGTTCCTGGCTTGATGTTATATGCCTTAATTTTGGGAGGTTCTCCTTCAGAACGTTTACCTTGTGAGAGATTGCCCTACAGGATTTACCTAGGAAGTCAATGTTGTGGCTTCATGAGGAGCTCCCAGCCAGCCTAGATCGTTTGGCGATCTGGCCCTTAATATGTGTTGTAATTAAGGTAGACAACGATGCAGAACTTCCGTTGTTATTTAATTCTTCCGGGACGCAACCATGATGTGTAATGTTAATACGCAAACTGCTTGATAAACTGCTCTCTAAGGTAGATCACCATTCCTAAACCTCCAAAAGCAGAAGCACCTTCCCTATTCATGTGTGAATGTTCTCATCAAGTGGGCAACCAAATGTAAAAAAAACACTCACAACACCGGTCTCTTTCAACTCTCGCTTTCTCCACACACATATAGCATTCTTAGTCCTCCGTAGGTTTCCAATCCACACCCCCCTGGCGTGGTAAGGTTGGCAGAAGGCTTCAGTCGAATCGGGAGTAATAGTCAACCCCTCACTGTTTGGTAGCAAAACATGGTATTATCATTCTTCTTACACTTTTCAGTGATTTCCATACTGATAATTATGTTTGTTTCATTATTGGGTCTGGTCCAAATATAACTACTAATAATAATGATTAGGTGAAGTTCGTAATAAGTGGAAGATCATTGAGTAACGAGCCATTGTGTAGTGAAGATTTTGAGATTTGGAACAGATCAGTAAACGGAAGGAGCACTGGATGGGTTGGGTCCGAATCCTTTCAAAAAACCCGTGATTTGACTCTTAGCCAGGGAGTACAAGGTATGGAGCACCTAGCTGGAGATCCTCTTTCATAAACAATGATAATATCCAGCAAAAACAATGAACCTCGTGGATAAGGAGGTAAGGGTAGAGGTGGTACGAAGAGGGTGTTCCGGAAATCCGTGCATATGACGAATACAATTGAGAGGAAAAGGCAAATAAGATGGAGAATTACAGAGGGGGGAAATCGGGATTTCGCTAGTAATAAGAACACCCTAAAGGAGAGGCGGAGTGAAAAAGAGCAGTCTTTCTGCCTCTATAATGGCAGCTCTGGGAAGCAAATGAGCCATCGGTTAAGATGGCGGCGAGCCTGTTTTAAATGATTCAATATGAAAATTTTGCGCTTATTTAAATTCTGCAATACGTTTTTGCAGATAACTTTATGTTTTTTCCTACAAAACTTTTCATTTTTATATAATTTTCAACTTTCAATACATATTTTAATCTAAATGCTGTAATTTCTCTGTTTTTCAGAAGTTTTCTTTCATGACCTCCTTACTTTTTTGCTTCAAAAGTTAACAGAAAATTGTGTAACACAAGACTAGAGCTATTCCTACTTTTTAAAACAATCACAGCATGAATATAAAATGCAAAAATGACCCCAAAAGGTTTTGCCTCCTATGTGGCAAAGTTGCGCTGCTTGTGTAAGAATCGAATATCACAACATTTGTAAAGACCATCTGTCATGCCTATTTTGACATGAAGTGGGAGATCAGGATAACGATTCTGCTGCTCACATATGCTGCCGAACATGTGTGGAATACTTCCGATGATGGATCAAGGGAGGTCAGAAGACATTACCTTTTGGCATACCTATGGTCTCAAGAGAAGGAATGGACCAAATGACATATTGCTACTCGTTCATGACGAACTTACAAAATAGGTGATTTCGTGCAACCTTTTTGCTAATTTTCCAAGAAAGAGATACACAATTTGCGAACATCGAAGGTTCTTCAAATTTAAATGCTACTTAGCGTATATAAGTAAAAATCATTTCCAGGCAAATGCTTAAAAGTGCTTAATAAGCCTTATGTCAAATAAGTGGAAATTCTGGTTGTAACTTGTTACCTAATGAAATGCAGGACCTCCTAATGGTTGATAACTTCAAGAGCAGCTACTGTTTTCACTAGTCTCTAATGTATCCTGTCTACCAAAGTTAGGAAATTAGTGTTCTCCTCCTATATTTATTTAATCATGGTAAAAATGACCTTAAATGTCTATCTTTTGTTCCAGGAGTGAACAAAAAACAAACAAACATGCTACTAAATACCCAGCTGTGCCCTCTACCATAAAGCCAATCAATTCCCAACGGATTAGATATTCCAGTTCCAGGATTACCTAAAAACTTAGAAATGGATAAAGTCAGTGACAAAGTGATAAACATTAAGGACAACTCTAAAGCATTCAGTCTACTATCATCTAGTTTCAATGAACTAAAACCATCAACACAATCACAGCTCAATGATCTCACAAGCGATTTAAGATTATCAAAAGAGTGATTCCAGTTCCTCTGCTCTCATCTTAGAGCAATCAGTTGGCACCAAAAGCAACATATTACTGGTAAAGAATCAGAGATGAAGAATTCAGTAAGTTCTTTTCTTTAAATGAGAATTCAACTTTGGTGTACTGCTCGGAGATTAAAGGTTTGAGCAAAGCTCTAGGAGTTGTATTTATAAACGCATCAAGTAGAAATACCAATGTTGTGGTCTTAAATAATTATAATAGTCTTGCCTTTATTCCAGTTGTTCATTCTATCCAATTGATTGAAATTTCTGACAACATGTAAATTCTACTCGATGTCATCAAATACAACGATGAACAGTGGAGAATTTGTAGTGATCTCAAGGTTATCTCTCTGATACTAGGAATGCAAGGTGGTTATACCAAGCATTCCTGCTTTATTTGCCTGTAGCCGGTCAGACGCCAAACATTTTGTAAATTATGAATGGCCAGTTCAAATATCTTTACACTTGGATTCTAAAATATCGTTGCCAACCCATCGATTGATCCAAAGAAAATTCAGCTTCCACCGCTGCATATAAAGCTAGGTTTGCTGAAAAATCTCGTAAGACAATAAATAAAAAGAAACCAGCTTCTCTTTAGATACAGAAGTTTTCAGATATAAGTGATGCAATATTAACAACAGGTATTTTTTATGTTGCCCAAATTAGAAGCATAATGGAGGATCCTGAGTTTGAGAAGAAGACTATGGCAGTAATAGAAAAGAAAGCTTGGATTAATTTAAGAAAGGCCGGCCTAGAAATAGACCCAGGGCCTTTTACTGACTCCGTTGTCTTATAGTGTTAATCCTATAAATTAATTGCTAGTAACTCGGGAAACAACGAAATGCCCGAGTATGAACCATCTTTAGTAGCCTCTTGGAAAGCTTCAAGAAACTCGTATGTCCATAAAGTTGCATTTTTGAGCACTCACTCGGTATTGAGAGAGACAGAAGCAGGGTTTGCAAGGTAAGTTTTTTCCACTTTGTTTTGCCCGGGAAAACTCTGGGAAAAATCTGGTAGAAGGGTAAGTTTTTCCCTGGGAAAAACCGGGTAAAACTGATTTTTTGTGAAAAACTAGTAAAAAGGATGAAAAAAAGAACAATTGAACTTTTAATTGATTACTAATAAATTTATGCACTTAAGTTTGATATATTTACTATATTAGAACAGATAGACTCAACTATATACCTGTAGCTCCATAATAATAATGATAATATATTAGTTGGCGCAACATAGGTTTACATTACTAGTTGAAAAAATTATACAATGCCCCCGACAAACAAAGATAGACATAATTCTGATTATCAGAAATCCATGAATTCATTAAGGTCATCCTCTGAATATCTAGAAGTTGATTGGAATGTGCTTTCACTTATGATGCTATTATTGTCTTCATTATCTTTTGTTTCCTTCCATCCAAAGGGCCTGTATACATGAATAAGCTTAGCAACACGTTTATTGTTGAGTCTGTTTCTTAGCTTTGAATGAATAAGGTCTACTGTGCTGAACAACCTCTCAATCCCAGCACTAGAAGGTGGACATGATGAAATAGATAACATCAGGGACCAGAATTTTTTAACTAGATCTCGAGAAGAAACATTTATCATATACTGTCAATATTTTTAAGGTAATAATTTGCTCAGAGATTCCTGGAAAGCTATTTTTGGAAATATTATGATGTCTTCTGTCTCATATGCTGCCAGGACAACCATTAAATTTTCAGCCAAACGACCAACATAGTTACGTGCAATATCCTGTTGTTCGTCCGTTAAAGCAATCCATTTTTTATTTTTTTCAATGGCATCTCGTCTTCGGAGATCAATTAAATAAGCAAAGAGGTGTCACGGAGTTACGACTTCATTGAACCTTTTCTTTATTTCAGTTCTTATTTCTTCATTGATGTTGCTATCTGCGATGGGATTAAGCCAAGCAGTAACACAGTCTGACAGGTTGTTGTGATCATCCTGTCAATAAAATATAATTTATTATGTATTTTAATGCTATTGATCTAAAAAGATATAATAAATACCAGGCAATGGCTTCGCCACTCTCCCCCTCTACGGGGGGAGCTTGCGCTTCGCTACTAAGATTAAAATTTAAAATCTAAAAGAAAGCAGCTATGGTTAAATTTGTATAAATTTTCTGAACTTCGCCAATTAAAATAATTTTAAAAAAGAACTCTAAACTAAATTTCCCCACTTTCAAAATATTATGTTGCTAAAATATAGAGTAATAGAAGAAGATATATAAAAATAAATTTTCTGAACTTCACCATTTGTAATTTCACAAAATTTCGATACTTATATTTATTTCTAAACTTTACCATTTTGTTTTTTGATATTATAAAAGAATTATTAGAAATAACTTTGATAAAAAACAAGTCATAACCAAACTAAGATGAAAATTATTATTCAAATACTAAAAAAAAATCCCCTTCTTAAATTATAAAGTTAGTGATGATGATTTGGGTGATCTTTTAAGCAAATCAAACTTCTAATTGAACTATAAATTGAAACTTATAATAGGAACTCTATTAGTGATTTTTAATGCAGCTCCAGATAATCTAAGATATTGATAATAAAAATACATAATTTACCCTATTCTCAATCATGTTTAATTTGGAAACTTACTTTGTAGAAAAATTGAGCCCACTTTCGTTTAATCACTTTAAATTTATCATCATTGTTGTCTGATTAAATTTGTCAATATGATTAATAGTTCCTTTGTGCTTTCTATTTTTACTAACTTTTTGACTTGGAATTACATCAGAATTACTACAAATTTTCACTGAAGTTGAACTAATTTGTGAGTGGTTGATTAAGGCCAGTATATCAGAATCAGACGTTTCTGAGGGGGATTCTGTTGAAACTGGTTGCGACTTTTCAATTTCTCTCGTTTGATCATTGCTTTCATTCGTTACATTTATATCACCAGTGGTGCAGTTATTAGCATATTGACAAGCCATGGGAGTAATGCTGCTTATATTAATTTCTTGGTTAGGATTAATAGCTTAGGCGTTTACAGATGGGGTTGAAGTGTTTACTGAACACTTTCTATGATGATCTTTTACTCGATCAATTCTTTTTGGTATTATTCTTAAACATTTTTGGCAACGAACTTTTTTTGCTAGAAATATCTTCATATTCAGACCACAATGGGTTCTTTGGCCAACCACCAAGAACACCATGATTTCTTTGTACTTAAATCTGTATATTTTGGCATATTAAATATTCAAAAATAAAATATAAAAAAATATACAACATTAGTAGCTGAAGTAAAACAAAAAAAAATCAATGTAAAATTTCAAAATCTTTGACTAAATATTGTTAAAAATTTAAAGTTGATAACTCTATGGAACCTATATAACAAAGACCACTGAAGCTGATTCTGTGATCTTATACTTACCTGAAATTTTATGTTTGTATGTTTTTTCCAGTTTTACCCAGTTTTACCCGGGAAAAACTGGGTAAAAGGGTCAATAAGTTTTTCCCAACCAACCCTTGACAGAAGGATAAGGATAGGAAGAGAGAGAGAGGCTGTGAGGGAGAAAAGCAGGAGCAAGGAAGGGAGGGAGATAGAGGAGGAAGAGAGAGGAAGGGAGGGGCTAGAAGGGATAGAGAGGGATGAAGAGAAAGGGAGGGAGGAATGAAAATGGATGGAAAGAGAGAAGGAAGGATATAAAGGGGAGGAATTTGAAAGGAGGGGGAGAGAGGGAGAGATAGAGGGAGGGGGAGACGGAAGAAGAAAGAGGGAGGGCTAGATAGGCAAGGACAGAAAGAGGGTAAAGGAGGGATGGAGATAGGATGGGAGAGTTTGTTAGAGAGAGGGGGTTGAAAATAATGGGTGGAAGAGGGACGAGAGAGGTAGAAAGAGCAATGAAAGAGGAATGAGAGAAGGGTAGGTGAGGGGGACTCTGAGAGCAGGAGGACAGAGACGGAGATAAGGGAGATAAATATAGAGGTGTGAGTGAGAGAGGGCTGAACGAGAGGGAGATAGGAAGGAGTGAGAGGTGTTGAGAGAGAAGTATGAATAAGAGGTATTGAGATAGAGGGGAAGGGGGAGATAGGGGAGGTAGAATGGTAAGGATATATATATATATATATATATATATATATATATATATTTATATATATATATATATATATATGTATATATATATATATATATATATATATATATATATATATATATATATATATATATATATATAAACATATATATAAAGAGAGGGAGAGAGAGGAGGTATTGGTGGGGACACAGAAGGAGAAAGAGAGAGATATGGACGGTGAGGGGAGAGTGAGGTAGGGAGAGCGAGGGGGAGATTGAAGGGGAGTGAGTATGAGAGAGGTTGAAAGAGGAGCCAGAGATGGAGATAGAGAGGTGGGTTGATAAAAGAGGGGGAGTGAGGGGGAGAAACATCGGGCGATATGGGTGGAAAGAGGGAGGAGAGGGAAGATAAGAGAGAATAGAGGCAAGGGGAGAGGAATGGATGGAGAGAGGTAGGGGAGGAGAGAAAAAGTAGATAAGAGTGAGAAGGAGAATTGAGAGTAAAGAGAGAATGAGAGAAAAGGTAATAGATAAGAGATTAGAGAAGGAAAATAGAAAAAGAATAACAGATATGTATAATAAGAATGAATGAAGTATAATAAAATAAGAACAAGATGAAAATAAAAGAAGAATATTGTTAGAGGAATAAAAGAAAAGTCATAGAAGAAGACTAATAGAAAACGTGGAATCGAAGAAGAGGAATATAAGGAGAGGTATATAGGAATTCGAATAAACTAAGAGGCATAGACAAAGATGAATTGAGGAAGAAGTATACCCGAAGAAAATATAGTAAGAGAAAGATGAACAGCGGAAGAAGTAGACGAATAAAGGAAGACCAGGAGCTATAGGGGAATAGGAATAGGAAGGAGATGATCACGTATAGGAAGAAGAATAGGAAGAGCAAGAATAAGAGTAAGAAGAGAAGAAGAAGCTAAGGAAAAAAAGAGGATGAGGAAGAAGTACAAGAGGAATTGGAATAAGTAGAACAAGAGCAAGAATAAATTTCAGGGAAGATTTAAAAGAATTAAAAACTATAACATATTTAAAACAATGAAACAAACAATGGCATTAATGGAAGAGTAAATGTCCTCAAAAAGAGTGACGTAAGGGAAAATGAAAACCTACATAAATCTCATAATCCGAACAAGTAAATAGAAGGGACTACTAGTGGCCCCTGAGGCCGGCGGGATCCATCACTAAACTAGTCGAAGTCAGCCTTGGTGAGAGTGGTAGTTTAGTTTTTACCAGACTTTGGACGAGCCGTTTGCTAATTTCCCCGGGGTCATGGAATTACAGGCCTTGCCGACTGTAATTGGACAACTTTTAACTTACTTAATTTGGAAACTTGGAACTTCGATGATGTCTAATCGGTGGTGAGTTGGGATCAAGAGAGATGCATTTAAACATTGTTACAACCACACACTCCTACAAGGATTTTGGACCAGTTCTTCCAAATGACAACATCTTCACGTTAATTCTGATACAAGATTAACAATCACAGGAGGTTTCAGTTCGCCGGATGCTTTGAAAGTGAAATCGTCGATTAGTTGTGTGATTAGAAATAAATAAAAAGATTTTGCTGTGAAGTTGACAGTGAAAAATGTATGGAAGATATATGAATGGAGTAGATAAAAAAGAGGATTAAGGTCCTTGGTAACTGGGGAGCAAGGAATTCTCCTGTAACGAACGCAAATACACTTAGGATTCATAAATGATTTGGAGACGAGCTTAAAAGTAGGATCAATATTATTTAATAAAATTATTTGTGTGTATATGTGTTATGTGCGTCATTTATAGGCGGCGACATGACTGTTAGGAGATATTTAAAGGCGATCTTAGATTGCTCTACCCCACAGATCCTAAAAAATGTGTGATGATCACAATAAGAAATAAGGTTGAATGTGGAAAAGATAAAATTCTGCTTCGCTCAGTTCCCAAAACCCACAAAGTCGTCTTCGAATTTCCATCCGGAAAATCATGTGCGAACGAAACAAACCCAAAATTTGAATGCAATAAGAAATGAATTAATTTATGTACGTTTTCTTATACCCACGTTCACAGATATTTGTGTGCAAATCTCAGTCGGTGGCTAACATGTTGAACCTGGGTTTCAAACAATGGGTGGTTATAAGATACGAGTATGACAAGCGCTGCCAAGTAAAGGCCCATCCAAACACTAAACATACGCTATGTCTCCCGATAGTGAGGACATGTGAAGAATTTGGAAAGAAACCGTCATCATCAGGAATCTCTCTCCCATAATGAGAAAGAGATCCGGTATAAAGAGACAAATATGAAAAGAAAAGAGAAAAAGGGACGAGAAACTAAATTGAAAAATGAATGAAAAAGAAAGATACGAGAATCAAAGGAGGGGGAAAATGAAAATGGATGGAAATACTAAAGTAAACTTAACAAAAACAAAGGAGGAAATGAAAAAAGAAGAAAGACAAAAATAAAAGATCACAAATAGAAGGTAGGGGAAAATGATAATAATAAGGAAAATGAAAATAAAAGATCCCCAATCAGCAAAGAAAAAACAAAAATACAAAATTCACAAAATCAAAGAAGGGTAAAATGCAAAAAAGAGAAGGAAAAACGAAAATAAATGAGATGAAAATAGAAAAATAAGGGAGGAGGGGGGTATTTAAGAGTGTATTCAAAGTCTATTTGTGGTGTTTTCGAAAGGGAGACGGGGTAGAATTAGGAAAGGTCAGAAAAATAGCCAAGAACAGAAATAAATTCAAGTGAAGCGAAAAATTCCGTGCGAGTACGTCCTCATTTGTCATTCCGTGCACTTCCGAAGGAGACCCAAAGGACGCCGGTCAAACAGCTCCCAGCAACCAGAGAGAGAAGAGAGAGGCGACGAAAGAACAATATCGGAATATATATATATATATATATATATATATATATATATATATATATATATGTAGAATCCACTTGGATTGGGCAGCAACCCACTGGTTCCTTAACTTAAACCTTATATAGTCATGGAACAAAGGTTTGAGCCCATTATATTATTTCATATAAGAAAGTTAATAGAAGTAATCAAAGGTTGCATTTTGCCTTAGTATGTTTTCATCATAATTTGAAAGTAAAATATACAAAATTTAGAGTCCAAACCCGTTTTATTAATAGATAATGCAGTCGCACCTGTTTATGTCCAAAGCTGAGTGAGCTTGGGATTGGAGGCAACCCGCTCTAATGATAGAGTTGCCTCCTGGTAAGCTGGAATCTTACCACGAGGCGTTCTTGGCGTTTATTTGAAGATCTTGGGCGTCTAGAAGACTTTTTCACAGGAGTGTAACAAGTCTTAATTAAAGTCATTAATGATCATAAAGTCCACCTCTAGTGCAGACCAACAATAGTTGCAGCTTTTCTTTGGGAAGAACCATTTCCCGATTAGAAAAAAAATCAAGCAAATATTACCAAATAGATAATAATTACACATCACTCATTTAACCGATATATATTTGTCAAATCTCCAGTGACTGAAACTCATCTCCTGCAGGAAAAGGTCCATAGCGCGATTTTCGATTCTCTGAAGGAATGCAGTTTTTTTTCTTATTATTCTTAAAATGCTGATTTTTTAATTAACCTGCAATAATTTAAATATTTGTATAATTATTCCTATCACGTAAATATATATATTAGTCTCAAAATCTTTCTTTATAACTGTAAAAATCAAACTAACTCCAAACCTCCAGGTATAGTAAAGAAAACGTAATAAAAAATATTTATTTATTAAATTAGAAAAAAACTTAAAATTATTTTTTAATCTAAATGATCAGATATATTCACAAAAGATAAATTGACTTCCCAGCAATTTCTACAAGGATTTGGGTCTCTATAGTTTCACAAAAGACTAGAATTTGACAAAGGATCTCAAAAGAAATCTCTCTTATTATTTTATTTTAAAAATTTAGGTAATTATGCACTAGAACGGATCTCCAAGAAGACAATATTACTCTAAGAAGGACAAGGTCTAATTAAGACCCTGATAAGGTAAAAGTAAAGCAGTCTAGAAAGAAAAGGAGAGAGATTACTAAGTATATCCAAGAGATCGTTGCAGTCGAAGAGGAGAAGTTCGGAAATCAACTCAATATGGGCTAGGAGGAGATTAAAGACCGGTGGCTATACATCGGTGAGGAGTATGTGTCGATATTATGCGATAGTGTAGTGTTGGACTGGCGAGAGTAGAGGATTGGTTCTGAAGGATGTAATACTATATCTTGCTGGATCGACGGCAGGCCTAGATCACTGAAATGTGATGACTTAGTGTCTGGGACACTTCGGCGCGGTGGTGTCTCTACAGAATCAAGAAAAACGTATTGCGATGCTACTGTTCGGGTGTATAGTGGTTCAGACAGATGGTAGTGTCTTGCTGCTGGGAATTTACGTTCCCAAGCAGCACCATACTGTATATGGTGTACGTGGTTGTAAATAGGGTCTCTCTCAAATTTCTCCAGTTATCGAGTTAGTCTCGTGAAGGTGTATGTATTTAGAAGAGTCAGTTTATTTGTGCCGTGAAGTGTGGACGTTCTCGTGTGCAGAGGAGATCGACAGGCGCGCTTCAGAGCTGAGTTCTGTATGTGCTGTGTGCTTCTCTGCCATGTGTGGCTTGCGGCCGTTGGTGTAATTGGTGCATATGTAAGTATTGGTCTGATTAGTGTTTCATATAGGTGTAGCTGCATCTTTTTACTGCTGGAGTAAAACCTTTTTATTATGTTGTTCATTCGTTTGGCTTTGGCTCGTGTGGTGTTTTGGTGTCTGTGAAAGTGTAAATACTTGTCAAATGTTGCGCCTAGTATTTATGTTGTGGGTTTGTATGTAAGTCGTTTATATGTTAGTCGGATGTGTGATCGTCTATCTTGGATGTTTTGCAAGTAGTGGTCTTGCGCGCAATATATTGTCTTCTGAGGATTGGTGATTATTAGCCACGTATCCTGGTACTCTGTCTTTTCATTTATTATTATTTGTGCCTGGCGCTCAAGAATGTAAGGGCACACGCTAGAGACGAGAATGGTCTTTTTGTCTGCGTACGACAGTCTGAGAGTCTATGTGTGTGTGTGTAATTTTTTTTAGGGCGTGGAGTGTAGTTAGAATAAATTAGGAAAAGCGTGGGTTCCAGTACGCTGCTTTGTGGTACCCCAGCGCGTGGGAAGAATGGGCGTGATAGTGTATTGTTGTAACGTATGTAACATTTCCTATCCGTAAGGTAGTGCGATAGGAGCCTTCTGACGCAGAAAGGCAGCTCCGTGTTGTTGGCTAGTTTCCAACGAAGCTCCGCGTGCCACAGTTTATCGAAGGCCTTCTCGACACTCTTGCTGATAGTGAGTGTTTTTTATAGTGATTGTCGTGTTTTTGTATGATGTCGTGAACGATAGTGATCACCGAGCTAGTGAACCAGCCCCTCTTGAAGCCAACCTGAGAGGGGAAGAACCAATTTCCCTTCTCCAGAAAGCTCTTGTAGGCGGTTATTCTCTATGCGCCCTACTATTTTGCCTAGTTGCTATAAGAGAGCAATGGGCCTGTAGCTGTTTGGTTGTTTTGAATCTTTGTGTTCTTTATGGAGTAGAATGTTGTGTGAGGTCTTGACTATTTTCAGAAAATACCCAAAGGCTAGAGGTGCATTGTAAAGGCGTGTTAATGTTTGTTAGATGTTTTATGGCAGGCGATGAATAATTGTGGTTGGAAAACTGGAAGGGCCGGGGCCACGTTTACGTTTGGCTTTGGTGTAATGTTTTGTTTCCTCGATAGTGACTGGGATGGTTAATGTGGTTGAGTTGTCGATGAACTTCATTTCGATCAGTGGGGCGGCTCCAGTTCATTGGTATGGAGCATGCACCACCCCTGAACTTCTTGGAAGTGATCTTGCGCGTGGTTTGGGTTGTCTATGTGAGTGTACTTGATCCCAGTGGGACCTCATATCTTCGAGGATATCATTCCTGTTTCTGAGTCTCTGAGTGTTTACTTGTTGTTTTATGGGCTTGGGAGGGTCAGTATCCATCATACTCATGATGTGCCGCAAGAAGAGGGAGGGTTCAACGCAGCGAGCATCCTCCGCATTGCAGAGGACCTCGCCCCACTGACGGTTCCTGTCTAGCAGCACGCACTGAATGATGCGCGCACAAAGGAGTGTAATATTGCGTTGTCGTGGTCCTCTGCCATCGTCGTTGTTGTATATCGTGATGAGTTTTTGTGTATGTATGGAGAAGATCAAGTGTTTTATGCGTTTGTATGTTTTGCGTGGCGTGTAGGTGTCGCGGGCTGTTGTTATTGTGTCCATGATGGCCTTTCAATGGTCGTCTAATTGTGAGGATCTGGTTTAGTGTGTGGTGTGTGTGTGGTTATCAAGTTATCGAACTATTGTAGTAGTATAAGGTGCGTGTGGGGATTAGTATAGGAGAAGTAGATAACAGAAGGCATATGGGGATGTCGTCGGATAATACATCCGGACCCGGGGCTATGTGTGTGTAGTCTTGTAGCGTGGTCGTTACGGAGGACTACGTCCGAGGATGAGGTCCCTCTGCGCTCACCGAAGAAGGTGGCGAAGGCCGGGCCAATGTGTTCACAGTGAAATCGTTGTAAGTCACGAACCAGGTAGCTCCCCGCCTCATAAGTAGTGTTAGAGAGAAATGTGGGATGATGTGCCTTTAGATTCTAGAGGAAGAAGAGTGGAAGATTATAGTTTAATGGCGCCCAGAGTGGACATCAATGTGTAACTGTAGACCCAGAGTTCTGTAGTGTGTAGCAATCAGAATTGATCCAGTGTCTATTTTGCAAGCTATAAAGGAGTCATCTGTGGTGTCTACGCGAGTATGGTATATTTGGCGTTTTATTAGGATCACAGAGCCTAATTGTAACGCATGTGGGGTTAGATATGTGTGATAGCCTGTAATGCGAAGCCTAGTATTTGGACGATGAAGACTGGTAAAGTTCAGAAGTATTATGTCTGGATGATGTGTGTTTAGTACATAGTTTTAGACATTGTGGCGAACACTGCGCCAGCTGCGTACGTTCAATTGTACTACGCTCATGCGACCTATTTTTGGCGAGAACGCAGGTGTCGTGATCCTGTCTTGCTACTCCCAAAGTCCTGACACTCTGTGAGAGTAGTGAGGGGAGGGCGACTTTCAAAATTTGTGTTTTGTGTGTTTGGTGGGTGTGTGGAGCTGAGGATGTACGTTTTGTAAGTGTAGTAGGTCAGGCGGTTTTGGGAGTCTAGATAGGTGCAGGGTGAGTTTGCTTGGTGAGAAGGCTGGAAGTGGGGGATTGGTTTGAAGTGTAGGTAGATAAAGGGTGTTACATTAAGACGGATCGAAGTTAGTATTAGATGAAAGTTTATTGATTTCACTATTGGATCATGTTAGTTGAGTCATGGCAATTATGTGTGAAAAATAATATCGCCTAAATGTCCGCCAAGGCTTCGGCGGCACACCTCCACTCGATGTTCAAAATTTTGATGACGTCTCTGCATAGTTGCTTCTCGATCTCATCAAGATGCCTTATTATCTTATCCTTTAGCTGTTAAATTGTTGTTGGCTTGTTGGTATCAAGTCACACGACCGTGGTGGCCAATTGACCTCACTGTTTCGAAAGATGATGCGACCTAGGAACTTCTCATTCAATAAAGCCATTGTTGCATTGGCTGTGTGGCATGTGGCGCCGTCCTGTTGAAACCACAAATCTTCAACATCCATAGAATTCAATCCAGGCTATAAAAAGTTGGTTATCATGGCATGGTATCGCTCGCCTGTCACCGTAACAGAATTCCTGGCATCATTTTCGAAGAAATACGGCCCAATGATTCCTCCAGCAAAAAAAATGCACACCAAACAGCGACCTTTTGTGGATGCAGTGGCTTTTCAACAATCTTCCTGGGATTTTCATTAGCCCAAATGCGACAACTCTGCTTATTAACAAATCCACCAAGATGAAAATAGGCTTTGTCACTAAAGTGATTTTTTGCGAAAAATCATCATCGGTTTGTCTTTGCTTGTGCACCCACTTGACGAATGTACGGCGCTTCAAATGGTCAGCAGTCCTCAGTTCTATTGTCAATTGAATTTTGTAAGCGTGTAGAGACAAATTTTTCGTCAAAATTCGATGTAACGTTGTTTTGGAGAGGTTCAATTCCTGCGCGCGCTGACAAATAGAGGTGTCTGGATCTTCGGCCTACATTCTCGCGCACTGCAGCAATGTTTTCAGCTGAACGGCGTAAATGAGCACGCAATGAGGTTTTCATATCTGCCACCGACCCCGTTTGTTTGAATTTACGAACAATTTTCCCAATTGCACACTCGGTTGGTTTATTATGTTGACCAAAAAAATCGCGAAGTGCGCGAAATGCGTTTCTTTTTGAACGTCCATTTTCGTAATAGGCTTCGATAACTTTAACACGGTGTGCGATTGTTAATCTTTTCATGGTTGAAATTGCCAAAGACTGAATGTGTTAAATCTGAAAGAAAAGGAAAAAAATCATTAGACGCTTAAACTTAACTCACATTTAAAATAGGTCCAAGTTATTGGAACACCCTTTATATGTGCAGGTGCCAGTGTTGCAAGTCTTGGTTTCTCAATGCAAGTGATTAGGAGCAGAGGGGCAGAAGGAGGCAAAATGGGGACAGAGGAGGAGGAAGTGGAAGCCAAAGCGAGTTTTTAACGAGTTAAGATAGAAGATGAAGCAGGGATTGGAGTAGGGACGGAGGGGCAGGGGATAGTAGGGAGGGGGTCGCAGAGGATAGGGAAAGGGGTGCGAGTGTGCGGATGGTGGTCTTTGAGAGGCCATGTGTAGTGTTGATGTGTGGTATTGGTATGTTTGTTTAGGAGGCCAGAAGGGCTGGTCTTCTGTTTTGGTGGTGCTGATAAGTGGTAAATATCGACTCCGAAATGACAATGCGCCCTATTCCGTTTGCCTCAAGCGGTTGGTTCACGAAAGTGGCGTAGAGGAAAAAGTCACTTCTAGACAATTCCTGTGCCAACCGCGAGAGCATAGTGGCACGGTTTGCCAGGGAGTCAGGGTTGTGTGTGCTTGTGGGTGGTGGTGTGTGTATCTACGGGCGGAGTGTGTGTATGTTCGGGTTGTGTGTGTACCATTGGTGTGTGATTGGGTTCAGGGTGTGTGTGTTCGTGCGCAGTAGGTGTGGGTGTAGGGGAGGGGACAGAGGGGTGCACGCAATCCATGCCTCCGCATGTGGCAACGAAGGATCTCGTTAGGGGTGGTGTAAGGGAGAGCAGGAATGATTTGTGAAGAAAGGGATGGGGAAAATTGTGACCTGCCTATTTCCGAGATGGACCATGCCTGTTTTTCGGCAAGATATGGATACTTCAGGTTGACTGCGGTGTTATTGCCACCACAGTTGATGCATAGGAGTGTTGTGCTTGTGCAAGAGGTGCGAAAGTGACCGTTCATACTGCATTTTGAGCAGATCTGTTCTGCTAAAAAAGTGTTTGTTGTATGCCCCGCTCTGTAGCAGCGGAAACATTGTTGGGGGCGTATATGGAATTGTTGCTCGATTAATTGAAGATGTATGAGTGTACCCGGGACTTTGATGCCCTGGTTGATTATTTTGTCCGCGTTGTCTTTGTCTGCAATTGTTAGCACCGCCAATTGTTTGGTGCGGTTGTAGTGTAGTTCGGGGATTATCTCAGTGCCGTATTCTGACCTGAGCTCGGCAAGGAGTTCCTCATCCGTAAACTCTTGCCATAGTGGGTTAGCGCGGCGAATCCGCACCTAGTGTCTTTGAGTAATCGCGTCTTGCAGCAGCGTGTGATGTTGCTTTTCTGTCAGCGTGTTTTTCTGCGTTTGTACGAAATTTCAAGGCGTAGTCAGATGACCTGAATATGAGGATGTGTGCCGTGAGGGTGGATGTGATCTTTGCGATGGGGGTGTCTAGTGTGTTAGAGAGTTTGAGTGTTTTCAGGTATTGGAAGTGTGCATGCTTTATTTTCTGTGTTCGTGAGGCGGAGTGTGGTCTCGCCGCTCGTGGTGTACATTGTTAGTGAGTGATGAGGAATTACTGCTTAGTAAATTCTTCTTTATTAGAGAGAAGGGGCCCCCACCCCATTGATTACTACTCCATGAACAAGACTTAAGATGTGATTAAATGGTATCATGTAGGTGTGGACCTGGATGGGATCCTCAGAGGGCGTGAAAACAGGGTCGACTTAATGATGACTTGAGCCCGAATCAACTGACTCCAGTTGGGGGTTTGGGGTATTTCTCTACTACATCTAACATAGCAAAGAGACGGTGGTATCTCACCCTGTGATCCTAGCAGGTACCGCAGGGTAGGGTGTTAATCCTCCTTGACTTGGTAACCAAGTCTCAGTCCAGGTTGTTGCTTCCTTTGAGTTCTGCAGTGGGATAAGCCTCAAACCTCCTGTCCCAAAAGTTCTCAATTCTACCTGCTAGCGGATAGAAGTCGAGACCTCTTAAAAGATCAGGGCAGCCTACTGCAATTTTGAAGTCATAGGCGTTTTCCTCCGGTTTTCCTATTCGCTTGCCTCCTGATTCAGGCAAAGAGATGAGCGAGATGCATGAATTAGGCAACGTTGGCTCTCCGAGATCTCAGCGACGAATGAGACCCTGAGGTGAGAGAAGTAAGGGAGATGAGAGGGAGAGAATAGCATGAGAGTTTTTTAGGGGGGGTGTAAATGTGTGTGGGTGTGTGTGTGTGTGTGTGTAGTGAGTATATAATTGCCAGGAGACTGGCTGTTCTTCTTTCTCTGATGACTTCCAATTCTTGTTCTTTTCTTTTCTTGTAGTTTTCGTATGGTTGTACCATTTTTCAGGTACACTAGTTCTAATCCATTTATTTAATAAAACAAATTATGTCTATATATATATATATATATATATATATATATATATATATATATGAATCCAGCAATTTATATAATATATATATATATATATATATATATATATATATATATATATATATTTTAGATATTTATCTGTTGTTTGTAATTACTGTTTTCTGTCTTTTTAGTTACTATTGGTTTCTTAAGGCATTCATGCCTTTGTCTTTTGTTTTCTTGTTCTTTTATTACTTTTTTTGTATTAATGCTTATGTATATATTGGAGCCTACTACTTGTGAACCGCTTCTGAGTAGAGTTTTCATTCAGAATCCTCAGCTCTCTACTCAACTCTGTGTGTTTCTCCTCGATCTTTTCCCATATTTTTCTTGCCCTCTTTTCGAGAATTAAGTTTATCGGGTCGATACCCGCTATTTTATTAATTCTCTGACGCATTTTCCTTTTATTTTTTTTGTCTTTGTTATTAAGTACGTCGCTTTATTTTGGGTCCGTTCTAGTTTCTTCTTGTTGGATTTCGAGATAGTGTTTCACTGGGATCAGTGGGTAGACTAACACTAATTCTATGAAAGCTTTATATAAAGTGCTCTTACGTCTTATGCTCATATTGCTTAAGATGTGTAGCAGACTTAGTTCGCCTCTGGCTTTGGCTATCCTCGCCTTTGTATGAGAGTGGTAGTCTTTTGAGCCAATGTGCAGTCCCAGCATGCTTCCCTCTGTCGCGTAGTTGTAGTTAGTGTCGTTAACGGTAATTTGTTTTTTTTTCTATTCTAATTATCGGTATTATTTGGAACAGGTTGATGTTGGTTTTTATTTTCTATTTTTTCTCATAGTCATTTATATTTTTGATTTCCCTTTCGGTCGTTCTGACCTGACATCTTAGGTTCGTGGATCGTGATAGAATTATTTGGCTCTATCCTTTGCGTACTGGATGTTTAAGCAGCCCAGTGTTATTGTGGGCGTAAGATCAGCCCTGAAGATCACGTAGAAGGTGGAGATTAGGCACCCCCTTGAGGGATCCCCGTCTGTAGACGGAAAGTCGGCCCCTCGTGATCCTCGATTGAGACGTAGGCTTTCCTTTTAGTGACATAGTCAGCCAGCATTTTTCCATCCTGATCTTGAGGCTCAGTTGAAGGAGTTTAAACCTAAGTCCTTCAACCCAGACCTTGTGTAAGGCTTTTTCCACCTATCGTAAGACCACGTCCAAGTATCCTTTTTCTGCTTTAGTATGTGCTATTTTCTCAGTTAGTATGGCTATTGCCATGATCGAGTCTCTTTCTTTCCTGAAACCAAATTGGTGGTCGTTTTATTTTCCATTTTCCTCTAAGAATTATACTAGTCTTTGATTCAATAACTTCTCGAGGAGCTTACCAATGAAGTTCAACACGGATATTGGGCTAAAGCTAGAAACTAGATGATACGGCTTCCCTTGTTTAGGTAGAAAGATCATTTTCGCTGTTTTTAATTTTTCTGGGTAGGCTCCTATGTTGAGATATGCATTGAATAGATCGGTGATCGCTCTTGTTATATTCCATGGGGCTTTCTCATAATTATATTGAGTGAGATCAGTGCTCTCGGGGGCCTTTTGTTTAAATGATTTTATAGCACTTATCAGTTCTTGTTCTGTGATATGAGCCCCTAGTCCGTCATTGGTTTGTAAACTGTAGTCCACGCTTCTTTGTGGGGTAAGCTTGTGTCTGTTGTATCGTATGTATCTATTAACGATATTTTCTGTTTCTTCGTCGTAACGTCGGTTGTCGTCTTCTTCAATGGTGTAGACTTTAACCTAGTGTTCTTTAAATTTGTCTGTCGTTTCCTTTATGCTGTTTAAGTATTCGCCTTGTTCGTTCTTTATTTGAATTTTCTTCCTTGGAGGTTTACATTTTATTAACTTTATCAATCTCCAGGCAATGAGACCCTGATGCTTAATCCCCAATTTATATATGTTTAACGAAACACACTCTCTCTCTCTATCTCCTTTTATTTATCTAAATTATTGCCATCATCCACTCTTAATGGTGTTTAACCACTGCCCATTTGGGATGGCTGGTCACTGCCTCAGTTTAGAGTGGCTACAAAAGGCTATAAATTTAAGTATCAGGACACTTTCAACTAAATTTAGAGGTAGCTGAAGCTGGACAGAGATATTTCCGTACCCAAGGCCACTCTTATGAAGGGCTACAATGCGTTCACAAAGATCTTGACTATTTTTTTTTTGTTTTTTCTCATGATGAAGATTTTGACGGTACGATTATCTTGAAAGGAATGACGCAGTAGCCTTACACGATGACGAAAGGAACCCCGCATTTAGTTTAGAATACTCCTGATATTCGGGAACAAATAAGGATTAATTTAAGGAGACATTTTGCAGATGTATCCTATCTATATAAATGTGTTGTAAACTTTTATGTTGTCAAATTTCAACAATTTTCTTAGAAATCCTTCCTGTTTAGTATTTGTTTTTCTGATTGTTACATAGTATTTATTACATAAAATTTCACATATGTTGTAAATTTCATTAACTTCCGTTAACTGTATTTAGAATATTAATCAAAACCTGGCCCCTTTGAATGAAACTAGGTCATTCTCAATCATCATTTTAGCTCTATGGAAAGTGTACTTATAAAGAATACATTTCTTTATATCCTAGAAAGAGGATCTTCTATAACATCAAGCTTCCCTTTTATATCTTCGACTCTCAGACTATATGGTTGTAAATACAGAATAAACCTCATTATTTTTATATTTTTACTTTTAAATTGTATCAAATATCGTAATGGGTTATGATCACTTTGCGCACATAACTTTTGATATCCGCCTAATATATACATATTATACTTTTCTATCACAAACATCACACCATATAGTTATTTCTCTATCGTTGAATAATTTATTACAGCTCCTCGGTGTTTTGTCGATCCCGAAAAAATAAAATGCAGGATGCCCTTCTAGTCTTCTTGCATAAGGACCGCGCCGAAGCCAGTCTGGGATGCATCTACCTACTTGAACGACGAACTGCTTCCTAAAGTCTAGTGATCTTAGCTTTGGAACCCAATAGAGAAGAAATTGTATTTAATTAAAGGTGTCCCTCTACACTGCAATCCACTTGAAAGCACCTTTAGAACTCAGCAGGCTTGTTAGGGGCGACACGGCGCCGAGAAATTTGGACAGAATATACGATAAAAGCTTGCCTTTGCAATAAATCTTTGCACGGCCTTTTTGTCACTTAGTTGCGAAAATACGTCGATTGCTTGCTCATTATGAGCTACTGGAGCTACTAAATCACATCCAACTATGTAACCTAAGTAGGTAAAATACGCCTTACCGAATTCTGAGTTGAACATATTTACCGTTAACTTGGCCTCTTCTAGGCGCTGGAACAACGCCAGTATCCCCTTGAAGTGTTCTTCCTAATCGTTTGAGTATAAAATAATGTCATCTAAATATGCTTTTGTTTCTTCCAGTCCAAAGATCACGTGATTCATCATTATTTGAAAGAAATATCCCGAATTCCTCAATCGAAAGGAAAGAACTTAATATGTAGAAGATATCATCGGATGTGACGAACACAGAGATTTGTTTGGCCTCTTTCGTGGGTGAAATCGCATAATAACCCTTTAAGAAATCAAATTTTGCCACACAATTGGCGTGACTTACTTCGTCAATAAGGTCATCAATCCGAGGAATGGAGAAAGAAATCTTGTTTGGTGACCACATTGAGACGTCTATAGTCAGTTACCATTCTATACAACCCTCCCCTCTCCTTAGGCACTACTATGCAGATGCTGGCTCAATTACTAATTGTTGGCTCTGCAAAGCCATTTTTAACAAGCAACGTCACTTCTTGATGCAACCATTTGCTATTTAAGTGTTTGGCTCTGTAGGGAGCTTGCCTCACTAGGTGAGTTTGATTTTACATCTTTATGTCGTGGCATAAAACCAATGGTCACCTGTTTCTATTAAGCTTACACTTTTTCAATAACATCTTTCGAAATATGTCTTTAGCAATTTAATATGACACATTGTTTTTTCTTCCCCACAATCGGGTGTATTTGTTACAGAATTCTTTAAGCTAATCCTGGATTTTTAACATAAGGATCCGGTCATCTTGCTTAGAAGGGGCTACGAGAAATAGAAGGAAACGATAAGACCTCATCTCTAGACCTCAACTCTTCTAGCAGCTTTCCTGTAATAACAACCCTTTATAACCTCTATAATCTCTTGAAATTTTGATAGATTACGATGAGCAAACTTTCTCAATGTCTTCATATTATCCGTGGAAATCTGAACAAACCTAATAGAATAATCTCCTTATCCTTCCTCGAGCCAAATTTTCGGGAAAATCGTCAGAGGTCACCTAACCGGGTGTCCATATATCATTTAAAAAGAAGTGAAACCAGTAATCGCATTATAAATAACTTTCAAAGCCAAAATGAAATAAGACAACATTTCATCTCACTGGGGGGGAATTCTCAATTCTCTAATTACATTTTCAAGGTCGAATTACAACATTCTCGGGCTCCAATGGTTTCATAAAGATAAAGAGCAGAAGTTTCTAACGCTATACCCAGAATGTTTGCAACTTGCAAAAATATCTTAGAAGTGAAACAATTATGTTGGTCAGTCCGTATTCGCTTCTGAAACCCAAACTGAGTAAAGAACTTTTCTAAAGCCCTAAATATACTCTTGGTATTTGTTTTTCCAGGGAACTGATTCAGGATATCATGTGTTTTCGAACATGATTGTTAGTATAAATGCATTATATTCCGTCCTTCCTCTAGGGGAGCGGACCTACCATATCTAACGAACGGCATCGATGGACATGGCTCACTGACTATCGGAATGGGTTTCAAAGGTATGGGTTTTATTCTTGTCTGAAACTTTCCTGCACTTGACACACATGACAATTTTAGATGCACTGTTTCGATTGTTTCTTTATTCCAGGACAGAAAAATATATTTTAATATCTGATAATCGGTTTTATTCACTCCGAAGTGACCACCTACATACATTCCCTTGTGAGCTAAATCGAGTACTTTGCTTCCATACTCCTGTAGAACTAGAAATTGTAATGTTCTTTCGTTCTGGTCCATTCAAGGATGATTATACCTACGCATCAGTATACCTCCTTGAACAATTATTTGCCATCTACCTTATTTTTTACCATCTCGGAACATTATTTTAAGATTTTATCATACCTTTTTCTGTCCAATGAGGAAAGTGGTTTACTGTCCAATTGACCGCCATTAGGCCATCTAGACCTTCATAATCATCCGATAACACATACAATCCATTCTGCAGCTGCCCATCATCTTCCCTTTTGCATACCCTTTGTCTTTCTTTTCCTCAATCTGGAATGTCAAATCTGCATTAATTCACAACCATATCTCATGGAGAATAGTATTCCCTTCCTCTCAAGTGTCCGCCCTAGAATCTTCCCACAGGTACTACACACAGATTTTCCAAAGGCAATTTCTCTCAGTCATTTTGCGTAGAACCACCGTGAGACTTTTTTCTCTCCGGCGGGAAATCTACCTGGACTGAGCCAAAACCTCCTCCCGTATTTCTCGCAAAGACTTTGGACTTTATTCCAATCCCCACCCTTTTCCATATACCCGGTTACCATACAACAAAAAAATGTCTAGCCCTTCCTCTTTCATCTCTGTGCAATTCTTCGATAATAGTCCACGATATCAAAGCAAGGGACAACTGTCTTTCCTGCAATATTATTGCACAAAATGAAATCAACCTTTTGATCAAACAATGTATCATAAGCACCAAATGTATAATATCCATTTCTAAAATAAGTCTGCAAGTATAATTTGGTTAATGGGACCCATTTAATTAAATTAATCCATTTAATTAAAGTATACTCTCCAGAAAGCATTTTAGCAGAAATCATAGATTGAATTCTCGAAACTAAACTAACTTTAGCCTCTGTGTCCCTTAAATTCCTATCCGGTCAAGGACTACCATCTTTCCCCACTTATACGAAACTTATAGGCACAAAATCATCATAAGGAGAGGTGGATTAGTTACTTCTTCTAAATCATTTAATGCTGCATAGGACCTACTTCCCTCGACGAAATGAATTAGAATTTAATCTCGCCTCGCCCTTTAAATACTTCTAATTTCTTTAATAAACGATGTGTTTGTATATGACACTTTTTTACACAAGTAAGAAACAAATATGGTTCCCTTGTTTGCGTACTGATCATGCAAGCCGTTGTCATTCTACATATAGAAGTCAGATTTAAATTTATAATCCCTAGCCACTTTCTATCGAGAATACTCACTGTCAGAAAATGAGGGAAAGAGTGAATGAGCGTGTGTGATCGAGTCACGAGAAAGGGATTTCGAGCGAAGGAGCCCTGCTTCCAGACCTTCGGCAAACTCCCGGAGCGATAACGCGCCAGAACCCCGTCCCGTTTATGGTGTTACGACCTCACCGCCGATTCATGACATCAAGGCTGTTGGACCAAACCGATAACGCTTTCGTCGGCAAACATTGGAAATTCCGGCGTAGTAGTATATATTTTCCATCTCAAGAATAATCTTCGAAGTATTCTTAGAGCTTTCGGGTCACGAGCCGTCCCCACGTTGCTTCCAAGTAAGCTAGCCCACGCAATACAGAAGGTATTCACGCAGCATCATAACAGGTCTTTGGAATCATTCATTGAAGACGCGGAATCCTCGAACAACAAACACCAGTGCTATTTGGTCTCGCAGCAGGAATCTATATTCGGAACGACGAAGACTACATTGGAATATCTCGCTCTACTCCGCTTCCTCGGAAGAATACTTCCCTCGAGTACCCATACTCGTGGTCTTCTCCAGAAAATCGTAAGACTTACATTTTCTTTCATCGTCGAAGAAGCGTGACGCTCTCCGACGGAACGACTCACCTCGTGATCTCCTTTCAATCCCTCTCGGGTCATTATTGAACTTCGTACGGCTGAGACTCACGTCGCAGTCGCCTCCCACTTTCACTCAGGTAATTAGTGTAATGATTGAGTCTAGTACGGCTAAGACGATTCATACTTGTTGTGATAGAAATGGGGTGAGGCCGCATAATTTCAACCACTATCACATGTAATTTAAAACCACGATGCTACCCACGTGCATCTTCGCTTTGAAGCCTGGGGCCTTATCGCAGCCACCTAAGTCAATGTTTAAACAAAGAGGGTTATCTTTCCCCATTTGCCCCATGCGCCGCCCTCGCCAGGTTGAGTTAGGCTTATGGGCAGATAAGGCATTGTTCTCAGGGTCAGCTTGCATTCCCTCTAAGCCCCCACTCCATTGTCCCCCCATGCCAAGGGGTGTCCCAACTATTTATTTGGAAACTTTACCACTAAGATCAGATTGGAGATCCAGATTTTCGTCGTGAAACATCACTACGATACACTCTCACCTTGTGCGCCAAGGAACCTCGACCTCGAGATTCACCATCACCTGACCAGAAGAAGGACAATATCCCTTGAGTGCCAAGGTTCGAGCCTTCGTGACGCCAAGTCCACAAGGCTTTCCCTGTTGTTCAAAAAGAGAACAACGTTAAAACAGCCATTGTTCGTTCAAGCCCGTTGACAAGAAACGGTTTTCACCCCCCCTCCCTGTTGTTCAGAAGAGAACAAGGTAGAACAGCCATTGGTCGTTGAGCTTGTTCGCCAAGAAACGGTTCTCACGCTTTCCCTGTTGTTCAGAAAGAGAACAACGTTAGAACAGCCATTGTTCTTTCGAGCCCGTTGGCAAGAAACGGTTCTCACCACCCCCTTGTTGTTCAGAAGAGAACAACGTAGAACAGCCATTGGTCGTTTGAGCCCGTTGGCCAAGAAACGGTTCTCACCCTTCCCCCTTGTTGTTCAGAAGAGAACAACATTAGAGCAGCCATTGTTCTCGAGCCTGTTGACAAGAGACGGTTCTCACCCCCCCTGTTGTTCAGAAGAGAACAACGTAGAACAGCCATTGTTCTTTAAGCCGTTCGTCAAGAAACGGTTCTCATTCCCAAGACGCCACGTCAGGATCATTTAATTCCTTTCCCCCTCCGGCTGGAACTCGCCAGCGGACCGAAAAGTCCTTCACGTCGCCTTCCTCTGCACATCAGATATAATTACGTAAGCCGAACATTAGCTTAGAGTATTTAGCCCTTTTGATAACTCTATCCTGTGCTTTAAATGGTTAAGCGAACCATCCCATCCCTTTAACTTTATATTGGTTTTACCTTTTTGAATCTCTTAATCCTCAGATTAGCTAGATTCCCCACGACCCTTTCCTATTCTCTGTTTATGTCAATATTTTCCGTTTGGTGTGTTGTTGATAGTTTTTATTAATAAAACTCTATTTTATTAATTATAGCGATATTATTATCCTTGAGCTCAGTTCCACTTCTTAAGCATATCGAAGATACATAATATCGGCCAGCTTAGACATCCACGCACTCTAAAGATAATTAAATATGTTTCCTCAACGGAATAGATATATATGCTATATCGTCGAGAGTCCATTCTACGACATATATATATATATATATATATATATATATATATATATATATATATATATATATATATATATATATACATATATATATATATATATATATATATATATATATATATATATATATATATATATATATATATATATATATATATATATATATATATATATATATATATATATATATATATATATATATATATATATATATATATATATATATATATACTATTTAAATTTAGTATCAATTGTGCAAGGTTTAACGCTATATCTTTGCAAACACTGGTCACAGTCGAGTAAAGCATAGTGTTATTTGTTATAATAATAGAGTATAGTAGTTCCCTTTTGTTTTAACGATTGCTATCCCCTTTTTTTAAACTTAAGAAGCTGGAGGAGCTCAAGGAACTGTTATAATAATTTGGTTGTGTTTTTTTTGTGATATTAGTCAGTGGTTATTTAGATCGAGAAACCAAGTACGAATAGGTCAGTACCCATATTTAGGTAGGCTAATTCTCTAGAAGGCATAATTCTTGTTGCAAGGAATTTCAGTTGGTTGACTATTGCACCCCCAAGTGTAAAGATGACTCAGTTCGAAATCTTTAAAGCGCAAGGAGAACCCTTGGGACTTTCCGGAAAAGAACTAATTGAGTACGTTCAAGAGGAGCAAAGAAAAGAGCGAGAAGAAAAAGAAAAAGAAAGAGAAAGAGAAATCCAACGAGAAGAAAGAGAAAGAGAAATCAAACGAGAAGAAAGAGAAAGAGAAATCCAACGAGAAGAAAGAGAAAGAGAAATCCAACGAGAAGAAATAGAAAGAAAATCCAACGAGAAGAAAGAGAAAGAGAGGAACGGGGAAGACAAGCTGAGCTTCACCATCAGATTGAATTAGCTCGTGTTGAAGCAGAAATACAGTCAGCCAGTTCACGTCCTGAAGCCCCCGCCAATCTCCCACTAAAGCTCCCCAATTTCAAGGATGGAGAGGAATTCCCAGCATTTTTAGCCCACTTCGAAAAGATCCTCGAAATCAATAACATGGATCTGGAGGCTGAAGGTGTAGTCAGATTACTTCCCTTGTTAAATTTTAAATTGCGCGAAATTTTTATATCTTTACCATCTGAATGTACAATTAACTACATCACCTTAAAAGCTGAGTTATTGGCCGCTCATAATATGACTCCCGATTTCTACCGCCAAGAATTTCGAGGAGGTCGTATTAAACCCGGACAGACGTTCCGTCAATTCGGATACATTCTTCAGAGGAATTTTAAATTTTGGTTAGAATCCTCAAAGGTTGATCCTAACTACGGGTCCTTAACAGACTTTGTGTTGCGGGATCAATTTTTGGCGTCTCGTTCGACATAGATCCACGCGTTCGTCAAGGATCGTCGGTGCCAGACCTTTAAAGAATGTATCGAAGAAGCAGATGTCTATGCCACCAGCCATAATTTATACCCAAAGGAGAATCGAACTTCTCACTAATCCCCCTACAAGGAAAGAACGAAGGATTCGCGCCCCTTCGCCGGAAAGCCGACGAAGTTTCCGAACCCCATAAAACCCCAAAACTTCTTTCCCCCAAACCAACAACGGGACTCCAAACCTCCCGTTAAGATTTCTCCTCCATCTCTCTTCCCGAAGCGACCAATCATATGCTTCACCTGTGGTGTAGAAAACCACATGAGCTGGAATTGCCCCCAAAATTCTAGGCTTAAAAGCGGACCAGCCCACCAAGTTCACCAGATTAATGCCACCCAAGCTCCCCCGGTGGTGCAGACCCAAGCAGCCCCTTCTCCCTCTCCGTCAGGCCACCAGGTAAATTTTATTTTTGATAAAAGTTCATCGGGAACTTTGAAATTTGAGGAGGGCAGCGTGAACGGCTGTCAAGTGTTGACTCTCGTCAGGGACACAGGGTGCACGTGTTTCATCGTGTCCGACGAGCTGCTCCCCCCAGTGGACCCTAACCACGAAAGATTTGCGGTGGTACATGACTACTTTGGGCGGGCGAACCAATTTCCCGTCGTTAGATGTTACCTGCAGTGTCAATATTATGATGGCTGGGCTGAAGTCATTTCACCACCCATACAATTCTGTTCCGTACTTATAGGACAGAGCCCCCAAGTAAGTTCCGACCCTGTGTCTCAGGCCGCCCTTCCTCGAGGCCAAGCTAAGAAAGAAGCCCAGGAGCCCGTCTCCATCAGAGCCCCGATACTGTCCGATTTCTTGGAGACCCTTAACCAGTACTTTAGGACGGCACAAAAAGGGTGTGAAATACTAACACCCTTAGGCGATAAGGCCCAAGACAAGGCCACGGAGACTGTCCGTGGACCCCCCCCAAAAAAGTACCCCTAACGCGCCCATGGAGATACCTTCGTAGCACTGGACGAAACATCGGCGCTTGAAGAAGATTACCCCGCGGAGTGCCTTAATGTAATACAGACAGTGTGCATCCAACCTGATGCCGATTACCCTCCTCCTTCCCTACCAGTCGAGTCTTTGGAACTCTCTGACCTGGATATTGACGCGCAGCTGACTACCACATCAAAAGAGTCAGCTACAAGAACTATTTGAATGGAGTCACCATTTAACCACCCTATTAGCTCTTTTCGAGCGACTGCGCGAAAATGGCCTCACCGTTGGCCCCAGCAAATGCCATTTTGCCCACAAAACCATAAAATACTTGTGTTTCAAAATAGGACAAAGCCAGTTAGCTCCCCCAGAGGACAAGATTAATGCGATCGCCAATATACCCCTCCCGAATACTAAGAAGCAATTAAGATCGTTCCTAGGATCAGCTTCTTACTATCGGCGATTTGTTCCGAAATTCGCTGCAATTCCGGCGCCCCTCAGCTCGCTTCTAAAAAAGAATTCCCCCGATCGTGACGTTGGAATGATGTCGCTGTTTCCCATTTTAATCAGCTCAAGAGTAAGCTCATTTCTGCCCCCATTTTAAAGTTGCCCAACCCGGAAAAATCCTTTGGGATTAAGACCGACGCGAGCAACGAGGGCATTGGAGGTGTACTCCTTCAATACGAGGATGACGGAACGAGTCATCCAGTTGCATATGCTAGTCGCCAATTATTATCACGCGAAAAGAGATATGCCACTATAGAGAAGGAAGCTCTATCAATTGTCTGGGTTAAAGACAAATTCAAAATGTACTTGATAGGAAAAGAATTTCAGATAGGAACCAACCACCGTCCGTTAGCCTATATTAGGAATGTGCGACACTCTAACGGCCGAATCATGCGCTGGAGTTTACTCTTGCAAAAGTATCAATTTAAAATGAATTATATAAAAGGTTTCGATAACCAGGTCGCTGACGCACTCAGTAGGAATGCGTTACCGAATAGCGTAGAGTAATTGTATTCGTAGAATTGGGATCTCCATGTATGTATATACCGTCTTGTACGACTTAAATTAGATTCTCTTGTAATATAATTAGTTAATGTATATGTCTGAATTTTGTAGCGCTCAATGTTTTTTTTTGTATGTATATATATTTGTACCCATTAAATTACGTATAAAAATTTTTATCCCATATGTACTAATTTTATATCATTTAATTGTTCCATGCACCTTTTTTTTTTATTAAGTTTGTATTAAAGGTTATTTTCCCCTATAATCAAAAGTTCAAAATAATCATATGTATTGAGGTAATACTAGTTAGGTGCAGGAAGGTACGGTTGGTACAAGAAAACGAGTTCCCCACAACAGAGCTCTATCGTTGTCCCTTCTCTCTTTTGTTTCGAAGTGACAACTTCCCCCGGAATGGAGGGGTGTGATAGAACGGGTTGAGGCCGCTTAATTTCAACCACTATCACATGTTATTTAAAACCACGATGCTACCCACGTGCATCTTTGCTTTGAAGCCTGGGGCCTTATCGCAGCCACCTGAGTCAATGTTTAAACAAGGAGGTTTATCTTCCCCCATTCGCCCCATGCGCGACCTCGCCAGATTGAGTTAGGCTTATGGGCAGATAAGGTATTGTTCTTAGACTCGGCTGTGCATTTCCTCGAAGCCCCCACTCCATTGTTCCCCACGCCAAGGGGTGTCCCGACTATTTATTTGGAAACTTTACCACTAAGATCAGATTGGAGATCCAGATTTTCGTCGTGAAACATCACTACGATCCACTCTCACCTTGTGCGCCAAGGGACCTCGACTTCGAGATTCACCATCACTTGTCCAGAAGAAGGACAATATCCCTTGGGTGCCAAGGTTCGAGCCTTCGTGACGCCAAGTCCACAAGCTTCCCCTGTTGTTCAGAAAGAGAACAACGTTAGAACAGCCATTGTTCGTTCGAGGCCGTTGACAAGAAACGGTTCTCACCCCCCCTCGTTCCTGTTTTTCAGAAGAGAACAACGTAGAGCGGGTATTGCTCGTTTTAGCTTGTTTGCCAAGAAACGGTTCTCACCCTTTTCCTGTTGTTCAGAAAGAGAACAACGTTAGAACAGCCATTGTTCCTTCGAGCCCGTTGGCAAGAAACGGTTCTCACCACCCCCTTGTTGTTCAGAAGAGAACAACGTAGAACAGCCATTGTTCTTTTGAACCCGTTCGCCAAGAAACGGTTCTCACCCTTCCCCCTTGTTGTTCAGAAGAGAACAACATTAGAACAGCCATTGTTCTCGAGCCTGTTGACAAGAGACTGTTCTCACCCTCCCTGTTGTTCAGAAGAGAACAACGTAGAACAGCCATTGTTCTTCAAGCCGTTCGTTAAGAAACGGTTCTCATTCCCAAGACGCCACGTCAGGATCATTTAATTCCCCTCCTTCGGCTGGAACTCGCCAGCAGACCGAAAATTCCTTCACGTCGCCTTCCTCTGCAAATCAAGTATAATTACGTAAGCCGAACATTACCTTTGAGTATTTAACCCTTTGTCAACTCTATCCTGTGCTTTAAATGGTTTAGCGAACCATCCCATCCCTTTAACTTTATATTTGTTTTACCTTATTTAATCTCTTAATCCTCGGATTAGCTAGATTTCCCACGACCCTTTTCTATTCTCTGTTTATGTCAATATTTTCCGTTTTGTGTGTTGTTGATAGTTTTTATTAGTAAAACTCTATTTTATTAATGATAGCGATATTATTATCCTTGAGCTCAGTTCCACTTTTTAAGCATATCGAAGATACATAATATCGGCCAGCCTAGACATCCACGCACTCTAAAGATAATTAAATATGTTCTCTCAACGGAATAGTTATATATGGTATATCATTCATTTAGTAAACTCTGTTCACTAAATTGCCTGTATATTATTCTGTGAATATGTATTGTTGTTTGCATAGGATTAAAATATTATTTTGGTTTCTCTTGTTTAAATCCTCCAACCACCAAAGCCTAATTAAATAGTTGCAATACCAGCCAACGATTAATCCACTCTCGCCATTTAAAATCCCTACACACTCGTAGAGGAAACCTTTTCCTAATTTGGGCTGTCGTCTCCCCTCCCCTGCATCTTTGGAGGGAAGGTAAAAGTGTCAGGTTTGGACTACCTAAATTCTACTACACTCACTATGTAAAAGTTTATTTCATTCATGTTATTGGAACTAGATAAGTTCGTAAATTGTGTTTCATTTTTAACAAAAATTACATAAAAAGCTTGTTTTTGCAGCCTTTAATGAAATAGCATTTACGATTGCAAACCCTTTTCCATGCTTCTTTCGTCACTAAGTACGTAGGTAACACATCGATCGGCAACATTTTTTATATCGTATATAAACCTACGCCAATATCCCTCTGCTTTTTCTTGAAAGTGACTCGAAATAACAGATTTAGTTTTACTATAATTATGGGCGTCTTCTGAGAAGAGATCAATAAACACCTCTTCCCTTTTCTCCCTTAATCCCTAAGCCTGGCTAGCAAACGCTTGGCTATCTAAACCTATCCTATTTGTGTTCAAGGCTCTCAAATACCACTCTGGCTTGGAAAGATCAAAGACTGGCCATAGTTTTGCTTTCTCCGTGACGTCTTCTGACGCGCGCTCAAACTTATACTCTTCCTCAGAACTAATTTTACTTGAATTATAATCGTTCATCCAACTAAGTCGATTTCCTAACTACAATCACTGAATTTTAGGTTCTTACTTTCAGAGAAACAAGTCATTAGAGAGGACTTCGTTAGTAATGACTGCTTCAAAATCAAAATTATAGTATTTAGAAATAGTGGTTGAAATTTATTCCTTGCAGCGATATTACGGAACCTCGATTTCTATGGAAGTGGAAACTGGTATAAGTTCTTTTATGTTCAACGTCCGCAACAAGCTAACAGATGAGCTAACAATAAATTGTTATAAGGCAAACATATTGGGAAAAATAAAACAGAGAAATGCATGATGCCCCCCAAAATAAATAAACAATTACCGCACCTGCTATCGCTTCCGACAAAAAATGAATAAACAATTACTGCACCTGCTATCGCTTCCGACAAAAAATGAATAAACAATTACTGCACCTGCTATCGCTTCCGACAAAAAATGAATAAACAATTACTGCACCTGATATCGCTTCCGACAAAAAAATAAATAAACAATTACTGCACCTGATATCGCTTCCCCAAAAATAAATAAACAATTTCCGCACCTGCTATCGCTTCCGACAAAAAATAAATAAACAATTACCGCACCTGCTATCGCTTCCGACAATAAAGAAATAAACAATTACCGCACCTGCTATCGCTTCCGACAATAAATAAATAAACAATTACCGCACCTGCTATCGCTTCCGACAATAAATAAATAAACAATTACCGCACCTGCTATCACTTCCGACAAAAAATAAATAAACAATTACTGCACCTGATATCGCTTCCGACAAAAAATAAATAATCAATTACCGCACCTGCTATCGCTTCCGACAAAAAATAAATAAACAATTACCGCACCTGCTATCGCCTCCGACAAAAAATAAATAAACAATTACTGCACCTGATATCGCTTCCGACAAAAAATAAATAAACAATTACCGCACCTGCTATCACTTCCGACAAAAATAAATAAACAATTACTGCACCTGATATCGCTTCCGACAAAAAATAAATAAACAATTACCGCACCTGCTATCACTTCCGAGAGAAAATAAATGAACAATTACCGCACCTGCTATCACTTCCGACAAAAATAAATAAACAATTACTGTACCTGATAGCGCTTCCAACAAAAAATAAATAAACAATTACCGCACCTGCTATCGCTTCCGACAAAAAATAAATAAACAATTACCGCACCTGCTATCACTTCCGAGAAAAAATAAATGAACAATTACCGCACCTGCTATCGCTTCCGACAAAAATAAATAAACAATTACTGCACCTGATAGCGCTTCCGACAAAAAATAAATAAACAATTACCGCACCTGCTATCGCTTCCGACAAAAAATAAATAAACAATTACCGCACCTGCTATCACTTCCGAGAACAAATAAATGAACAATTACCGCACCTGCTATCGCTTCCGACAAAAATAAATAAACAATTACTGCACCTGATAGCGCTTCCGACAAAAAATAAATAAACAATTACCGCACCTGCTATCACTTCCGAGAAAAAATAAATGAACAATTACCGCACCTGCTATCGCTTCCGACAAAAATAAATAAACAATTACTGCACCTGGTAGCGCTTCCGACAAAAAATAAATAAACAATTACCGCAACTGCTATCGCTTCCGACAAAAAATAAATAAACAATTACCGCACCTGCTATCACTTCCGAGAAAAAATAAATGAACAATTACCGCACCTGCTATCGCTTCCGACAAAAATAAATAAACAATTACTGCACCTGATAGCGCTTCCGACAAAAAATAAATAAACAATTACCGCACCTGCTATCGCTTCCGACAAAAAATAAATAAACAATTACCGCACCTGCTATCACTTCCGAGAAAAAATAAATGAACAATTACCGCACCTGCTATCGCTTCCGACAAAAATAAATAAACAATTACTGCACCTGATAGCGCTTCCGACAAAAAATAAATAAACAATTACCGCACCTGCTATCGCTTCCAACAAAAAATAAATAAACAATTACCGCACCTGCTATCACTTCCGAGAAAAAATAAATGAACAATTACCGCACCTGCTATCGCTTCCGACAAAAATAAATAAACAATTACTGCACCTGATAGCGCTTCCGACAAAAAATAAATAAACAATTACCGCACCTGCTATCGCTTCCGACAAAAAATAAATAAACAATTACCGCACCTGCTATCACTTCCGAGAAAAAATAAATGAACAATTACCGCACCTGCTATCGCTTCCGACAAAAATAAATAAACAATTACTGCACCTGATAGCGCTTCCGACAAAAAATAAATAAACAATTACCGCACCTGCTATCGCTTCCGACAAAAAATAAATAAACAATTACCGCACCTGCTATCACTTCCGAGAAAAAATAAATGAACAATTACCGCACCTGCTATCGCTTCCGACAAAAATAAATAAACAATTACTGCACCTGATAGCGCTTCCGACAAAAAAATAAATAAACAATTACCGCACCTGCTATCCCTTCCGACAAAAAATAAATAAACAATTACCGCACCTGCTATCACTTCCGAGAAAAAATAAATGAACAATTACCGCACCTGCTATCGCTTCCGACAAAAATAAATAAACAATTACTGCACCTGATAGCGCTTCCGACAAAAAATAAATAAACAATTACCGCACCTGCTATCGCTTCCGACAAAAAATAAATAAACAATTACCGCACCTGCTATCACTTCCGAGAAAAAATAAATGAACAATTACCGCACCTGCTATCGCTTCCGACAAAAATAAATAAACAATTACTGCACCTGCTATCGCTTCCGACAAAAAATAAATAAACAATTACTGCACCTGATAGCGCTTCCGACAATAAATAAATAAACAATTACCGCACCTGCTATCGCTTCCGACAAAAAATAAATAAACAATTACCGCACCTGCTATCACTTCCGAGAAAAAATAAATGAACAATTACCGCACCTGCTATCGCTTCCGACAAAAATAAATAAACAATTACTGCACCTGATATCGCTTCCGACAAAAAATAAATGAAAAATATTGTACCTGGATTTATAAATGCTATCTTTTCGGACCCATAATTAATTCGTTAACAAAAATAAAATCCCGGACATGGATCCTTTCTAAGTTTTAGGAGCAGTCAAGGCTGCTTTTCAGCCTCCAGGTATAGTAAAGGAAATGTTACATAAAATATTAATCGATTAAATCAGCAAAATTATTGAAATTATTTAATAATCTAAATGATCAAATATATTTAAGAAAGATAAATCGGTTTACAATTAACTTAAAATGAATCAGGGTCTCTACAGTTTCACAAAAGACTAGAAATTGACAAAAGATCACAAAAGAAATTTCCCTTTTTATTTTCCTAATTTCGGTAATTATGCACTAAAGGGAAGGCGAGGTCTAAGTAAGACTCTGATGCTTAAACCCAGAATTATATAAGTTTAACAACGATCCTAGCATGTCAATGTGGTCCATAACCAGGGAGAAGGGAGTGTCAGACTCTCTCATCAGGCTGTTATTACAGGACAATATCCTCTAATACCCATACAATATCAGATATGGTAAATACATGTTTCCGAAGAAGAAGGACAAGAAGAAGGAAGGTGCTGCAAGACTTGGGGGCACTTCAAGCTTCCCCTCAAGCCTGGCAGGCTTTGTGGCTTCTTAGACCCGAAGAAAATCTGCCAGGATCATCAGGTAACTCTCAAAACAACTTTGGCTTGCTGTCCCCCCCAAAGACTTACCGAGACTCATGAAAACCAAGTTCCTGGTCCATATAATAGTGGCTGGGGTGTTCAGTAGTGAGGGGTACGTCATGTCCCCGTTTATCCTTCCAAATGGCGACAACAAGTGCTTGGAGGAGTTTGTGTTTCCCTGGATCCAAAAGGTGGCCGTTGGAAGGCCGGACACGTGGCAGCAAGAGTCTGCACCATGCCACACAAGCAGAAGACCCCAGTCTTGCCTGTCAAACAATTTATTCGATCATATCATTCCAAGCACCTTGCCTCCCAACCCCCCAGACTCAACCCCCTGGACTATTCTGTGTAGTGTGTGGTTAAGACAGTAAACAACAATTCCACGAGCACCCCCATGGTCTAACCTAGAGCTAGGATCTCCAGAGATTCTATATAGTTAAACAGGAGATCGTCGAGAACGCCTGTAGCAGGTTCCGCCGCCCCCTGGTGGCCGTGGTTAAGGCCGATGACGATTTTATTGAATAAAATGAATAAGAGAATCCTTCAAGTCTGTAACCTGTAACTTTGGTAAATAGATCTGTATAAATGAACACACTCTGTTATTTCCTTTTATATTAAAGTTAGTAGACAGATTAACTAACGCAAGCTGCATTGGCACAGACAGGTGACATAAGAATTTGTACACTTAAACTTTTAACATTTCTGAAATATTTCGTGCTCTCGTCTGATTAACGATCGGTCTCGATGTTTCATGCATTGAAAGATAAAGAACAATAGAATGATTATTATGAAAAGAACTCTCCGTAACACTTAACTTCTTAATGTTAGCCAGACAGCATCAGAGAAGGAAATTGAATGTTGGAATAATGTTAGATGTTCAGATGGGACTAAAATAGGAAGTTTTGGCCAAAATGATGATCTTCAAATTTGGAGGGTACAAGGAAATGCCTATGCTCATAAGCACATCATCCTCACCGTAAAACACAAAGGAGGTAGTCTCATGGTTTAGAACTGCTTCACCTCAAATTGCACAGGAGCTGTTCCAAAGTGGGAAAAAATATCGCCATCACGGGATATTTCAGCAGGAAAACAACCCTAAGCACACTGCCAAATTATATCATGAATGGTTAATATAAAGAAAAATAAACTCCCTTCATTGGCCAAGTCAATCGCCACACCTTAATCATTTTTAGCAATAGGGCGAATCCTGAAGAGTGCAATCTGAAAGGGAAACCCACAGAATCTTGCCTATTTGAGGAAGATTTGCGTAAAAGAGTGGAACGAAATATTGAGTGATGAGTGCCAAAAGATAATATCACCCTATGATAATAGTCTTCGTGCTGTTATTGCAAACAAAGGTTCTACCACGAAATATTAAATGACAGAAATTAATATTGGTTGAATACTTTTGTTACCTGCTAAATTTTGTTTATTACCAATTGTTGTTAGATTTATAATCAGATAAAAACATTAAATTTTCAGGAATATTGAAAATTTAAGTGCGCAAATACTTGTTGCGCCTCACTGTATTTACTGATATATGTCGTTCCCAGCTAGGCGTAATTTAATTTTCAAGAGTAAGCCAATGAAAAGGAGAAATTGAAAATTACTTCTGATTTTCTTCATAAATATATTATCAACAACGTTTCAAGCTTCTGTGCTCATTTTTTGGCATAAACATTTTTTTCTAGAATATTGGTAATAAGGTAATTGAGTATACGTACGAGGGGCGGTCAATATGTTTTGCGAATCGGTAAAAGACTATTTGAGGAAGGGGGATGGCTGTCAGTGGGGGTGTTAGGACAAGTTATGACAAGTCAGGACCTGCAGCCGCACGCTCCTACCTCCTCTATTTAAGAAGCAGTAGCTGATCGCAGATCGTCAGTCACAAATTTTTCAACAATGGAGAAGGTTGAGCACCACGCAGTGATCAAATTTTTGACCAAGGAAGGCAAGAATGCAAAAGAGATCCATGAACGCATGGTTGCAGTGTACACCGACACCGCCTCTTCCTATGCAACCATTGATAACTGGAATAGGGAGTTCCGCCATGGTCATGAGTGCCTTGAAGATGACCCCCTGTCCAGGACGCCCGTCAGACGTGACCAACGAGGACACTGTGGCCCGTGTGGAGAGGATGATCCTCCAAAATAGACGGGTGAAGGTCGAAGAAATCGAGCGAGAACTTGGAATATCACATGGAAGTGTTATCAACATCATCCACGACAATTTGACCATGACCAAGGTCTCTGCCCGTTGGGTCCCTAGAAACCTCACCCCCCATGATCGACTTCAACGCCATCAAAGTCCACAAGGCCAGAGTTTCACAAGCTGCCCTGCGCGAGTGCGGATACGAGGAGCTCAACCATCTTCCCTACAGTCCAGATCTGGCCCCTAGCGACTACTTTTTATTCCGCCAGCTCAAGGCTGCACTGCGTGGATGCCGGTTTGGGGACGATATAGATGTCCAGCTCGCCGTCCAGGAGTGGATTGAACAGCAGTCGGGAGATTTCTGGTTGTCGGGAATCCGAAGCCTCAGGGACAAGTGGCGCAAGTGCATTGAAGTCGAGGGTAGTTATATTCAAAAATAATAAAACACTTTTCCTCATATCTCGTTTCCTTATATCCAAATTGCAAAACTTATTGACCGCCCCTCGTATTTAACAGTGCTATTTTGGAATTGCTTCGAAATAGTACAATCGAAAGCTAATTATATTTAATTCACACTGAAGTGATATAGGAGAGATATAGAGCCGAGGAATCTTTATTTAGGTTTGGTTATGTGTTTTTATTTATAGCGATTCCTCTATCTTAAATATGTTCTTGTATTTATCGGTTTATACATTTTTAAAATTATTTATAGAGACTGGCATTTGGCATTCAATTACATGGTTCCTTATCAGAAATTGGTATTTACTTTTTAGATTAAAGGCAGTCAGCTTTGAAGCTCATTCCAAGATAGGATGAGAAGTGGGCCACTGAAGACTGGCTAGTGGTACCAATACATGAAACTGAGGAACATTCTGAACATATAAATTGGTATATGACACCACTGCGTGAATATTTGGGGACACGGTCCTTTACAGGGAAAAGGCTTTGAGTCGTTCTGTAATTAATGAACCAAAACTACATTCTAACTGGCAAAAATATTGTTTAAACATTTTGGAGAACATATCTTTACAGAATTTATTAATGGTAGCATGAAATCGATAAAAGTGAATTGGTTTTTGAGAGAGTTATTGTTTCATTTTTCGGTCAATAAATATCGGTTAACAATTTTTAATCATTTTATCTATATATAATGGATGTTAACAATTATTAGTGAAGTAAGCTTGTAGCTTAATAAATTATTCGTGTAATTAAATCATATATAGACCAGGCAATGGCTTCGCCTTCCCCCCCCCCATCCTATGAGGGGAGCTTGCGCTTCGCTACTAAGATTAAAATTTAAAATTTGAAAAAAAAGCAGAAATAGTTAAATTTTTATAAATTTTCTGAACTTCGCCAATTTTAATAATTTTAAAAATGAACTCTAAACTAAATTTCCCCCCTTTCAAAATATCCCGTTGCTAAAATATAGTTATAGAAGATGATATATAAAATTAAATTTTCTGAACTTCACCATTTGTAATTCTTTGGGTAATTTACAAATTTCGATACTTATATTTATTTCTGAAGTTCACCATTTTGTTTTTTGATATTATAAAAGAATTATTAGAAATAACTTTGATAAAAAACATAAGTCATAACCAAACTAAGATGAAATTATTATTCAAATACTCAAAAAAATCCCCTTCTTAAATTATAGAGTAAGTGATGATAATGATAATGATAAAGATTGTAGCCTCTGTATAAAAAGTTTTATTGTCGAAATTTAATATTTACAGTCGCAAGAGCTTAATAAATTTAATCTCTATTTCCTTTAATATAGATTTTCTACAAATAGAAAAATAGCAATGTATTATTGGTCTTAATTTCCATTGTATTTGTGATATTAGGATGTAAATTATTTATAAATTAGAAGAAAGTTATAGCTTGAGCTTCGTTTATAAAGACGATAACGGAGTCGTCTACAAATAGTCTATAGAATATGGGTCAACAATCAATAATACACACCTGGAATATCCTTGATTCAAGTGGGCCATAAAATGTCTTCTGCTATTGGCCCAATGCGTGACCCCATCGCAACACCATCTATCTGTTTGTAAGATTTATTGTTGAAAGTAAAGTATATTTCTCGAGAGATTAAGTTTAATATAGATCTAAAACTATTTTATGTAAATCCTGCAAATTTCTCGCTTGATGTAAATACTCTATTTATAAATATTTCTCTTGTTTCTTGTAATGGAATGTTGGTGAAAACTGATTTTACATCAAAGCCAACAAAAAATATCGGGATTGAATTCCTAATTTAAAAGTTCTTCCTGAGATTTTGTACAAATGGGAAATTCATTAGTTGGAAACGGGAAGAGTAATGAAATAGACCATTTGACAAATTTGTAAGAAATTAAGTTGTACGAGCCATAATAGGGCGGAGTAGAATTTCTGGCTTGTGTATTTTAGTGGAAACAATAAAGTTGTGTAAAATATGTGCCACTAGCAAATAATTTTGAGTATTGTGGGTCAGCTAATATTTTTGTTAGATTTTTATATATGATAATAAACGGTTTATTTGGTTTTCAAATTTTAGAACTATTTTATTGACTGGTTCTATAACTTCAAGTATTTGTTAGCATCTTTCAAGATTCTGATAACTTTGTGTAAATAGTCATTTGCTTTCATAATAACTACTCAGTTTCCTTTATCAGGTATTAGTATAATACTGTCTTCATTATTTGATTACTTGGTTAACGTTTCACTAGTTTTGTGTAGAAAATTATTAACCTATATTGGCTTGAAAATTTTGTAGGTTATATTCGTAATTTTTGGTTGGAATTTTTGAAATTGCCCAAGCATGGAAGTGATTGAAGGTCGTTGCATATTATTTTTTTAGAGAGAAAAAAAAGGGATTCATAAATTTGAAAGATGGTAATTTGTATTTAAAGCAAAGGGTAAGGAGAAATTGTCCATGTGGAGAGAGATTATAATCAGATAGCTTTGTAATGACTCTTTCAGATTTCAGAATTTGGGGCAGGACAGATTTAAGGATTCTAGTTTTTTTCTCTGGAATATTTGATATTGTAGCCTCAAGGAGAACCCTTTTCACACGGTTGCTAATCAAAAGAAAATCGGGGTAACTAAATTTAGTTTGTAACGAAGAGTGCAATTTACTGAATTTTGTGGATAATGATTCTATGGTTTTGATTTGTAGTTAATTTCATATTGTACTAAATACTCCAATGAGTTACGATAGAATTTAGAGTGATAGATGGATTTGCTGTACAGCTTGAAGTACAGAAACTTTGGACAAACCTGGGGCAAAATAAAAGATTCTAAAAAAGATTCCATTAAGGTTGGCCTTTAAGAAATTCATTGATTTTTTATTGTATAAGCGGAAGATTCGGAGTACGTCTTGACCTTGACAATAACCTTGTTGGGAATAAATAAAAAGAAAATCAGAAGGATTTTCAACTACTTTTTTGGCATCATCCTGAAAATTATATAACGCCTATCTGAAAATAATAAGTGTGGCCCCATCCTTTCCGCTGCGTCTCTGCTTAGTAAGAGGTTATGGTTCTTTCCTCAACTTTCCGCTCTAGCGCAGCCAGAGATTTTCGTACTAGCGTTGAGGTCGCCAGCGAAGATGACAGAATGATTCTTCTCGAACGGAGGATGGGCAAGTAGACCCTTTTTGGAGGTTGGTATCCTTTACCCACCTCAATGTTCCCAATGTATGTCTTGAAGATGATGAACATGAATGATTCATCCGTCTCTCTGCCCTTGGTGTAATGTAGCTCAAACCTTTCGCCAGTCAGGTTTCTTTGCAGGACTGCATACTCGAAGATCTTCATTTAGAAGGTGTCTTTATCTCCAGTTTTGCAAACGAGTACATTCGGATAAATTTCTTTGTACGTATTGAACAATTGTTTTTTTTTGCGGTGACTCAATCCTTGCACATTGTGCAAAAGGATTACCACTGTTTATTACGGCCATATTTACTACCTGTGTTTGGATGGGGAGTTTTGGTAATTAAAAGGGATGTAGAGCTTGCCGGATCAAAGCTTTCTGTACAGACTCGGCACCTCTGGGAATAGTAAAAAGAGGTGAATGTGAGAATGATAGGATAGGTTTAAAGTATTGTGTAGTAGAAGGATGAGAATGTTATATGATTGAAGAGAGGGGTGATTATGTTAAATGATTAGAATGAGGGTGATGGTGATTTGTGTCAGGTTGCGTGCCAAACGCTTTCGTTTTGCTTTTGATTTACTTATAGTTATGTTATGTTATGTTTTTATTTGAGGGTAGGAAACTTTGTTCTCTTGTGGTTGTGTTTATTGGTTTGTTTTACTTATTAGATATCTTGGTCATTTGGTTAGCTTTCGAGCCTTTGTTCTCAGGTTTCGATCTTTTTCGATCTCTAAAGGTTCTTCTATTATGTGTTTAAAAAGTTTTGGGTGCACTCATGTGCTTTAAGTTATTGTTTCCTTGTTTGAATGTTTCTTTTTCATCATTTCCTGATATTTTTTTATCTATATAACGGTTATATTTCGTCTAGTATCTTTTTTTCTGCTGCTTTTATGTTTTGTTTGAAGTTCATTTTCCTGTTTTCTCTTTCTGTAATACTTTCCTCAGAATTTCGTTTGGGAAGATCTCTTCTATTTGGTTCAATATTTTCTGGCCACGTTCATTGATTCATCGGTTTTAATCGTGTTCTTTACTCTAAAATGCTTGCTAGTGTTCTCTCTATTCTCGTTGTATTGGTTATGAAGCGGGTCGCTTGGTCTCGAACCTTCTGCATTTGCAGGACCTTTCACTTTGATAGGGTATGAATAGGAATAATCGGGTATGTCATGATTGGGCGTACTAGTGCTGGGTAAAGCTTTTTTTGTTCTTTTCTCAGAGGTTACCTAACTTGTACAGGGAAGAGACGATGATCTTTGATTGGACAACTTTCTAATTAACGTGCGAACTGTATCCATTTTTAGGAATCTTCAGGCGAAGGACTTTGACCTCGGTGCCGTATGGATACTCGGTGTTGTTTGCGGTGACTTCATGAGTCTTCTTTCTATTCAGGGGAAGTGTTCGGAAATTGTCTGTGTTCGTTTTTATTTTGTTAGCAATCTTGAAATCATTGATATTTATGATTTAAAGAGCAGTTCGTTGCCCGATGTCTCTAGAATTCTTACGTTCGTTTGTTATAATCTGAGAGATATCATCTGCCAATTTGATGTAGATTGCGCAGTCATCCGTGGATTGGGGCAGGTCTCTCGTATACACGGACTAGAGCGTGGGGCTGATACACTCTCCCTGTGGGACACTTACATTTAAGGTAAAGGCATTGCCGGTGAAGCTGTTGATAGAAATACTTGCTTTTCTTTCATTAAGATCATTACAGAGAATTCGTGTGAGGTGGGATTCTAGTCCGAGGGCAGCTAGTTTTAGTTTCAGTCCTGGAACCCATACCTTAGGGAATACTTTGACTACATCGAGGAGTGTTAAATCCACTATGTTGCACCAAGCTTTGCTAGTTCGACTGCGAGCTTTTCGGTGATGAGTGTCAGTACTGTCCCACTGCATCGATGTTTTCTGAATATTTGATTATAATGCATACCGTGATCTTCCAAACAATTTCTAAGCTTCTCATTAAGAAGTTTTTGAAATAGCTTTCCAACAAACTCCAACAGTGAGATTTGTCGGTAGGTTTCGATGTGTCCTCTGGGTTTTCCTGGTTTTGGGAGAAATATCACTCTGGCTGTCTTCAACGCGGTTCTAAAGTTCCCTGTGCTTAGGCATCCGTTGAAGATTTTGAGTAATAATGATAGTATATTGTCGGGTGCGTTTGTAATGTGTTGTTTAGTGATCCCACTAATACCGGGCTTCTTTGCTTGAATGATGACAGGGCTGTTTTGAATTATTGTAGAGTGAAAGACCTTCCTTTGTTCCTTTTTCGCGGTTTTCATTTACCCATGAATAAGGTGAGGGTTCGTGCTCCCTTACCTGTAGTTCTTCTATTAGTCGTTGTTCGAAAGCCACCTCGAGGTTCTGATTTTCCTCTTGGGTGATGGAGAAGATCTTCGACCACTGCTTCTGGAAACGATCCTCGATCTCGCTGTCAGTGCCTATCGTAGCCTCTCCTTCTTTTAAATGCATTTTGTTCTTTTTGTTCGGAACCTTTTAATTTTCTATACTGGTTCAAGATCGTTCTAGGTTCTCTCTCGTTGTCCATATTTTATTGGATTACTCCAGGTTGTGTGCTTATTTCTTCTTATCAGTTGGTTTATTTGGGTTCGTAGATTTCTCAGGCATACGTACCTCTCCCTGTTGTTTTCATATTGACGGTTTCCCTTGAACGAGGTTGAGATATCTGACGGTCAATGCGCTCATTTTTATAGCCTACGGGATGCTGGTAATGTATCCCCCCCCCCCATCCCGAAAGATCACCTCTCCCATGGTAAAAGAGGTAAGGGTCAGGGAGAGCAAAAAAACATAGATGAAAAAGTATACAATATATAAATTGGGTTAAAAATGCATTCAAATGTAGTTAGAAATTTTAATAAAAGAAAACAGATGAACAACTATATGTAAAGGCAAACACAAAACTCAGTTCAGGGGGCCCTTTATAACTTTAGTAAACTAACAAAGGTCGCCAGAATATTTATTCAGAAGGAAAACCAAGTTCGCTTCGAGGAAGACAAAAGGTCATGCCACTAGGTTACACTATGTAGGTTACGGTTAATTACCAGGTGGGGCCTGGAGTATCAGCGAGGGAAAGAGAAAAACAAGCAAAATTCTAATCTTATAATTCAAGGAGAACTTCTTGACCATAAATACAAAATCTATATTTGGTAAACACAAAAATAAGATTTATAATAACTTAAAATCACCTTGGCCACAAACGACCCAAGTCATTATATAAAAGGGGTGGACAATTACGGAGAATTCACATTTATTAATTAGGCTTCACTCCTCGAGTACGAGGTACACACGGAATAACCCCCCCGTCTTACGCCCTTTCCTACGATGCGGAGGGAGACTCGAGACCTACTCAGAGGCCTAGTAAGGGCGCAAGGTAAAAGAACTATTCCAAAGTACCTGAAACTGGAGCAGTGGAGTTAAACCTCGGAAGAGGGTAATCAAACGCAGGACGAATCTATGGATGGCGACGGCGGAGGTGGTGATAGATCCCGGTGAAGAGGGATTCCGAAGTTGGTACGGCCGAGGGGCCGGCGTACCACACGGGGATAATCTTGAATGACACAAAAGTAGGTGAGGAGGGGGGGGAGAGCCAAAACGAGCCCACGCTTTTCAGACTTCCCAAATGGAGAACCTTCAACGTCCAAGATGAGTAGCACTCGTAGAGCAGGTCAGCGTCAAACTGGCAGGAGATAAAGCAAGGATCCTCGCCGTACGGACTTAAACGGTTCTTTCCTCTCGAGAGAAGAAAGCGTCCTTTTATACGGGTGCTGTGAGGTAATGACCTCATGCGCGCGCCACTTTTCTGGAATAATTGTCGAGCGCGCGCGTGGGGCGTCGATCAACGGGCAGGGCTAGAGACGAGAAAATAACCTCAAAATGGGCGCCAAACTTTGTCGCCCTTACATTATACAATATACTTGTATAATCTAGTTATTAATTTTAATAAAATAAAATACCTGGATAACCTCCTAGTCCTAGAGGGAAGTTCAACCATGGTCAGTACCGGGATTGCCCGCTGGATTTAATGAGAATAGGATCACCATTTATCCTAGCAAGAACAACCCGGAAATTTTGGGCGAAGAAACGGGGTGGGGCCGGGTGTCTTAAATTCTCCCTAAAGCGTTCGTACAAAGAGACCAGTACCTTAATGGATCGAACTCTAGGCAAATGGTATTTGTAAGGATCGAGACAAAAGATAACTTCGAACACAAAAGTCGCAATTCTTTTACACATACATTTCAACCTCAGTCGAACACATTAACATACACATATCCTCACTCGTAGATATGTTATTTCTGCCACGCACACTAGAGGATTATACCTCCCTTTCAACTTTGGGGCTTCCCTCTCCCCTCAGTCCATAGTTCACAAATGGCAAGTGTTGACCTAAATTGAACTTATGGGAAATTCAGTTGGGACATGATTCAAAGGAAGCTTCTCTATAAACAGCTATTGAATCTGCAGTGGTCTATAGTTTATTATATGGGACAGATTTCCCGTAATTATTTCCGTGTGTTAATAATTTACTTTTCAAATGCCTGAAATATTTAATTTAAGTTTGGGTTGGTTTTGATTGTTCGTCTCCGTCCCGTAAAACGAGTCGTATCACTCAGTTTATGTCATTTCAAGTCAGATTTATTTACATTGTATCGAACCTATTAAAGAAAACTCACTTTACCTGAGACAAGAACTGTAAATATTTTAGTAAATATTACGCGATCACAGATTAATAACCATAAAATATATTAACGGACATATTCCAATGATCAAAGGAATTAACTTCATTTTAGCGTCTGTCTAATAAAGGCGAGGGATCCCCGAGGGGTTATGACGTCATAAACGAACAAAGACTGAGTTATTAATTTTATGGTAATTAAATAAATCATTATTTTTTTAAAAAAGAGAATGAAAAGAACATGGAGATATGACAATAAAGTAAATGGGGGATAGATGAAAGGGAGAAGGGAATTCATAATTAGTCTTTATCTAGATCAAAGGTAAGTCCTTCAAAGGATTTTGTTCAACTTAGAAATATTTTAGAGTTAAATATTTTCTGATTTTGTGAATTTGAGAAGAAAAGAATTGAGGAAGAGATATTTTTTTTAAAAGTAAGAGCCCATCTGGCGATGCCTATTTGGGGCATAAGTCACCATACTCACCACAGCCTAATACTAGGCTATATTAAAAAACATAAAAATATGCAAATAATAAATAACAACGATAAAAAAGGTAGAAGGCTAAAAAAACCAAAAAAAAAACCAAAGTAAAAAGGCAACAAGAAGGAGGCATGCTCCGGCGTCGGGGGTAGTCCCGCCTCTCCCCGGCGCAGGAACATGAGACTTACAACAAACGTTCAAATAAAGTGGAGGAAGACAGACTCCTCCAAAAGGTCGTATAGTCCACAGGTCTGTGTGTACGAACAAGTCCCAGTACAAGGGACAATCTGTAGCAACCCCGTTCGTCTCGGTACCGGAACAGGTAACGTGCGCGAAGATCACCCAGACTCGGGAATTCAACAAGATTGTGCCGAACAGTCTGGGGGACAACGCATTTGTCGCAATAAGGTGCAGGCGAGCGCCCCATCAAATGACGGTGGATCCTGCGAGGGTGTCCAATTCGGAGACGACGGAAAGCAACCTGAAGCCATCGCGGCATTAGGGTCTAGGTCCGTGGAAATAGTTGCCGCGCAATGGCACGTAAGTTTAAGTTCCCCTCGGCCGTCTCCCATCCTCTTTTCCAAGCAGCCATGAGCGCTGCCCGTATTCCTGGCATGTATTCGGTGTGAGGATGTGAGAAAGGGCGAAACGCTGGACTGATCACTCAGTCCTCGCGGTTTTTTTGGCACCCTCATCGGCGCGCTCATTACCTGCAATTCCCACATGTCCAGGAACTCAGCAGAAGATAATCTCGACATCCACCTGGTTCACCAAAACCGTGGCGTCATGCATATTGCGAACCAGAGGATGCGATTATTCTAATGTCCTGAGAGCATTCAGGGTGCTTTGGAGTCACTATAAATCACAATCCAGTATCTGAACCGTGTACGTCGCGTTATCTCACCTACCGAGCCGCTTATTGCAACCAGCTCGGCCGTCAAGACAGACGCAGCGCCTATCAGAGTCCCGTTGACTTCAAAAAGAAGGGATACGGCGCGGAAACCGATCCCCTCTTGGGACTTGGAGCCATCCTTATACACTAGCACGGTACCAGCGTGACACGAGGTGTGCTCAAAAAAATCCAAAGGCAATACTTCAGGCAGTGTAGAAGCTTTGGAAGCAGAAGCGTGTCGACAAATAGTCAAAGGTGGTACCCTCTAGGGTTGCATCCTGGGCGAAAACATGAGCGCCATCGACTCGAGAGCTATACCAAGCTCTCGAAGGAGTTTTCTAGCCCAAAACCCAAGAGGGTTAGGGAATGACTGGCCCTCCTGGCGGCCCCGGCACCGTCGAGATCAGCTGCAAATGCAGTGAGAGCTGTTGGCAACTGAGAGGGGCGCCAAACTTGTGCGTACAAGCCAATAATGCGCTGTGCACGGCGCAGAGCAAGTGGCATCTTCCCAGCATTGATAAGCAGGATCTCAATGGGGACGTGCGGAAGGCACCAGTCGCCAGGCGAAAGTCGGTGTGGTGGATCGATTCCCCTTTCCGCAATACACGCTCGGCTGCGAATGCATTAAACTCGCATCCGCTGTCGACCTTCAAACGAACAAAGAAGCGATTCCAAAGTAAGGCAGTATCCCTATCCGCGCTCCATGTGCCAAACGTCACGCAACGAAGAGTATCCATCGTGCGGTACAAGTGACCCTAAGGCTGCAAATATGAGACTCACACGTTAGGCGTCGGACAAGTACAGGACGAAGGAAACGCTCGAGTCCACGAATTCCAGGCAAACCATATTTAGAAACAAATCTGGGTCAGGGTGGAGTGGTGGATGGCGGCAGAAATGCACCATCATAGCCTTGGCCAAAGAAACCTAAGCTTGTGAACTTTAGCATAGCAAATGACGCAGTTCAATGCCTGTTGAATTCGATTCATAGAGTTGGCATCTGGGCTGTGCCAAAAGAGATCGAAAGGTCGTCCACGCAGATCGTAGCGAGGACATATTCCGGCAACACTGAGGTGATGCCGTTGATGCTCAGGGAAAAGAGTATGACATTGAGGACACTTTCCTGCGGAACTGCCTCTTAATGCTACATTGGGTCGGAGAGGCCCCCACCCCCCTGAATGGAATTCGATGATCTTGTAAAAGTTTAGATATAAAGATCGTGAGGCGTCCCCTCGCTTTCATCCTGTGGAGAGTCTCCATGATACCATATCGCCATGAGGTATCATAAGCCTTCTCCAGATCGAAAAACACCGTGGTGTAGTGCAGTGTATGAAGGAAGGCCTCACAGACGGTGTTTTCCAATCAGAGCAGAGCAATCGACGTGGAGTGGAAATTGCGGAAGCCGCACTGTACCTAAGACAGTTGGCTTCCGCTGTCTAGAAAATTGGCTGGGGAGAAACTGGCCGGGTCAGAGTGATCACTCGCCGGATTGCAAAAAGCAAGTATATTAGCTAATCGCCAGGAGTCTGAGAAGATACCCTCTACCAAGATCCTGTCGAACATATCTTAAACATGGCGTACGGGACATCGTCTGGATGTCGCCTTCCGCGACATCACTACGCACATTGAATGCTGGCGGAGCAGCATCCCACCTAGAGTAGTATTCCCAGAGGGTGTGTCTCCCGTTCAGATCAGTAAGAGAAAGGGCCTCGGCATCCGTGACACGACGCAGCGGAAGTCCCCCGCGTCGAAGTTGGCTGACGGTGTAATGTACGCAGAAATAACAGCTTACTTGCTATCCAGATGCATCTGTACAGCTACTGTCTGAAAGGAGGTATTTAAAACAAAGAGAAGAACGGAGACATCTTACTGGGTGTAAATGACGCATCTTCCTGTCCATCCCCCATCCCGTGATTGTGGTAGGGTTGCAAAACCCCTATAATCAGGGAAGGTGAGTAAGGGGCATGCGCCCAGCATGGTTTCCTGAAAAAAGATAGCTAAGGGAAAAAGAGATGAGACAAGCCTCCGCAGCTTTACTCAGTTTGGCCAGGAGTCCGCGACAATTATATTGAAGGAATATGACATTCAGACCTAGTTTGGAGGAGATGCGGGGGCCGTTTTGAAGAGGACCCCTCATGGTAATGGCCGTACGCTTCTTGGAGGCAGAACTCTGTGCACTGTTGACCGGACCATGAACTGAAGGCTCTGTCGCCTTTGAAGATTTATCTGGGGAGGTTAGGCTGGCCATGCGAGTCTTTTCCTCCCTTCGCCTCGAAACCTTAGGCAGGCGGGGGCCCCTGTTTGAGGATCCACCCTCTTCAAGCCACCCAGCCTACCACTGGGTGTGGACGTAGGAGCCGAAGCTCCTTTATTGCTGTCATCTTTTGGGGGGGCCTCTTTAGTAATCCCGGAAGATGGCCTCACAACCAACTTAAGTGGTGTTGGCTTATGTGAGTCTAATAACTCAGTGGAGGTACGCAGCCGTTTCGCCTACCGGGAAACGGTCACACTAGGGGAATGGATGAACCCTGGTTTTAGCTGGGGCTTAGTGCGATTCTTTTGTGCTGCCAGATGTACCGGGGAAGCTCTTAGTGTGGGTAAAACGCACGGAATGGTTCCGAATGGGCGCGAAAACGACCGTGCTTTTCGGCCTGGAGCACCCAGGAGCAGAAGCTGTCCCTCTTAAGATTGAGGCATAAGATGTCCCAGGCAGCGCCGGGCGTGCCATGACAAAGTCCTTAGCTTTGCAAAATGTGAGACGATCCTGGGCCTAAATGACCAGGATTTTCTTCTCAAAGAGACACTATATTGCTTTGAAGAAGTGGGATACGGCTCTCCACAATTCATACACGTAGCTACACAGACTTCGGGCAACCACGAATTTGCACGTCTAGAGGAGCGATTCATGTAGCTGAAGCGGTTGTAGTAGTATCACTTCCACGGCAGTCGCATGAATGCCTTCACGCGGTAGCGTTACCAACCGGCACGCACCGACTCAGAGAGACTTGTCACAGTCGAACGTGACGAAAAGTGTGGGGGTGGGTTTCGAAGCCTCTCCTTGTTTCTTATCACACGTTCGATTATGACCACTCCTTTGTCGTCAGCTCTAAGGTGAAGTCATTTATAAAGTACTCCAGGAGTTCCCAAAACTATTCCTTTCAAAAAGTTCATGGAATAGTGCGGTGTTATACTTACCGTCATGCAATAAAATTTCCGTAGAGCTCTAATCTTGGCCGTCTCGGAGGGATCCAGCGCATTTACCAGAAGGCTCCCGTCCGAGAAACGGGTCACCTTCGGCTCTACCAATCAGGCTAGCTAGTGCTATTCTTTGATGGAACATGTTTCCCTTGGAGCGAACTAGAAAACGTTTGAAGCCAGCGGGCTCAAAAATGCTAGATAACCGCTGAATGAGTAATCCCGATGTAGTCGAGGCTCCGCTCTGCGCATTCGCATTTTTTGTCGTTGTCTGGGACTCTCAATCCAGGTGAGCAGCGGGAGCGGCCTTTATCGTTGCAGCAGATTGGCCTTAGTCGCGCAGCATAGAGCCTTTGTCGCTGCAACATATGTCCTTTGCAGCTGCAACATATGGACTTTGTCGCTGCAGCATAGGGCCTTCGTCGCTGCAGCCTAGAGCTTTTGTCATTCCAAAATAGTGTATATAACACAAGCTGAGTCGATCAATTCGAGCCAGCATCCAAAACGTTTATTACCACTCGTTTTGGTTATTATTATTAGTGACTTAAAATATGAAACGAAAACTAACGAAGATACTTTTGTCATAAAAATTTAAGGCAAAGATCATAGAGAAAAAGGTGAAGTTAGAGGAAATAAAAGTTTTTTAGGTATGTAACCAGAGTACTTTAAAGAGGAGACTACTTGAAATGACCTGCCTACTTAAATATACTAATCTCGACTCTGTGGTGCCTTGAAAACCAACCTCAATTAACGTAAAATATTTAGAAATCTCGAGACGCCTAAGCGGTGCCCTTAAATTACTTAAGTCTAACAAAAAATATTGTAAATACAAAACCCGCGAAAACTAATCCGATTCTTCTCTTTAACAAATTTTATATTCTGAAAAGTTAACTGATTTATTTAGTGACTCAAACACATATAAGGAATATTCAAATCCATTAAGGGTTAAAAAAAAATTCAAACAAAATTAGACCGGAATCTTAAAAAGAATCAATTTCGCTCGACCTCCTTCAACGCTTCAAACCCACCAATCCCTCCCGTCCTCCTATATATGGTGTAAAGATATATGAGTTAACCAAGGCAGGTAAGAAATTGCGAGTGTATATATACATCGAGGTCTTCCTCATGGCAAGGAGAAATAATGAAAGAAAAGCAAAGCCCACCTGGTTTTTCTGAGCCCCTCTAACCGGTCTCCGGTAACATACAAGAACGATAAAAACGGTAAATTTAGGAGACAGTTATTTCTGACCTCAGCTCAAAAGGCAGAACCTTCGAGGGTTCATTAATAAACAAACCAGTCGAAAATTCAAACTGTCGATCTCGTATTATGCTCGCCCAGAGCTACAAGACGCCAAGCTTAGATGAATGGATACTTCTGTCGATTCAACATGAGATCCAGTTTCCCTAATTTCAAAATGTCGAGGAGGAGAAATAAGAGACTCACAGAAGCCAGGACACTATCAGGTCTCCTCTTGCTTCCCCCTCCCCCCTCCCATTAGCCCGAGGGAGTAAGATTCAACGAAGGTATTTCGTTTGGATTTTTTGGGTAATCACCACTACCTAATGTAAGTAATCAATTTTATTTTTATGTCCCCGTGCGTTTAACGTAGATTATTTGTATATCTTAAAGACGAATTGGTTTTGATGTAAATTGATCGCCCTTAAAGCAACCAGAAATGTGAGTGTCGGTAAAGGGACTTAAGAACCATTTTTAAGTTGTATTTTGTACGTGTATATATTAATTTTGTTTGAAGTGATTGATGTACAGTAAAAGTCTATTTTGGTTGAAGTGTTTAAATTATCTTTGAACGAGTTGCGTTGGCAGTATTTGGTATATTAAAAAGAGAACTCCCCTTTTTATTCATTCAATAGAATATAAATAAGAAAAGCGCTCTTAGAGATCGTTCCTGAAGCGATCACTGGAAGTACGAACGTACAACCCATCATTATTAATCATAATAAGAATAAATAATAAACAGTATAATCTTGGCTAACCCACGATATATGGATTACCTGAAACTGGCAAAATTGGAACTCCTTCCTCCTTCCTATTATATCATGCTTTGGCTCACATGCATATTAGCTCTCCAAATGGTTAAAATATGTTTATACCCTCTGATGCAATCAGAGTAACGACACCTTCACACATCACTGGTCAACAACCAAAATTCTTTGAGACCAGAGTAGCAATTTCCAACTAATCTTAGGTCACTAGTAATGAGCATCATGGTTAAAATTGTTTCTTAGCTCTACTTTTCAAGCTACACCAACGTGTCTCAACAGGTTCCAACAGGCTTGCGACAATGTGTTTCTTACCATACTCACTGTCTCACTGCCCTTCAGTATTGTTCCAACAGTTATAGAAAGTGGTTGTGCTGTGCAAGTTTACATTTTGAGCTGAAAGCTACGGGATTTTCCTATTCAAACCCTTCAAAAACTTATAATGATATAAATACTTCTGCTAAGCCGTCATACTCTGTATTATAATGATAAATTTATGAATGAATTTTCTGTTTATCTTCTACTTGTTTGTTGTTTTATTTTTCTAGAATGTGTTCTTACCACATTCACATTCTCACTGCCCTTCAGTATTGTTCCAGCCGTCCTAGAAGGTGGTTGTGATGTGCAAGTTTACAATTTGAGGTGAAAGGTAGGTGATTTTACTAGTCAAACACTTTTTAAACTTACAATACATATTCAGTGAGCAAGGGAGAGGAAAGGAATGCCTTGTGTTCTTCCAATGACGTAGAAGGAGCCAACAGACCATAGGAACAATTATTTCTGCATGGTATCTCCAGTTCAAAAGAGTTTATCAAAGAAGAAAAGGGAGTCCATTGAATATCCAAACATTCCATCAGCTATTCGCCTAGTTCCACCTAGACAAGGTCTACCTATTCCTGATGCGCCGAGTTTGGTATCCTTCGAGTCAGATGAAGAAAGGGGCGAGGAGGAAGGAAAAAAGGATGACAGCGCTGGATTACAGAGTGACCCAAATTTTGATGAATCTCACTCCTCTAGGCCACATCTCATAACACAAGGGGAACTTCATGACTTTAGCAGGGATCTGCAATTACCAAGAATAAGGCACAGCTGCTAGGCTCTCGTCTTCAACAGTGGAATCAACTAACAGGTAATGTGAAAATTTTGAAATTTTGTGATTGTCAACACCAGTTCAACGGTTTTTCGTAATGGAAGGTGATTCAGTGACCTGCTTCAATATTAATGGTCTGATGGAAGCATTTGACATCCAATAGGAACCCGGATACTACATAGAAGCTCATCATTGATTCATCAAAAACGAGTCGCAAAGGTGTCATACTGCACACTGGCAACAATGAAACATCATTTAGTTTGAGCTATGAACGACATATGAAAGAAACTTATGAGAATATAAAGCATATGTTGCAATGCATAAAATATTATGAATATCAATGGCAGCTCTTTGGTGACTTAAATTTTGTTGCTTTTGTGTTGGGTCTGCAGTGTGGATACATCAAGTAGTGCTGTTTTCTGTGTTTTTGGGACAGCCGTGCAAGAGATTCCAACTATATCAGGAGAGACTGGCCATTTCATCAATCATTGGAGCCTGGGATGAAAATTGTTCAGCATCCACCTGACACTCAACCAAACAAAATTTGCTATCACTTCTACCAATAAAACTGGGGTCCATGAAAAACTTTGTAAAGGCCATGGACAAATCTGGTAATGGATTCAAGTATTTCACATCAAAATTCCCCTTAGCGACGCTAAGATAAAAGAAGGAGTTTTCATTGGTTCTCTGATTTGACAGCTTCTTAAAGATGGTGACTTTGAATCAGCCCTTCATGGTAAAGAGAAACCTGCTTGGGTATCATTCTATTTAGTGGCGAAGCGATTTATCAGAAACAGAAGAAAAGGAAACTATAAATAATTGGTGGAAAACCTCATTAAGGCTTGCAAGAACATAATATGTAACATGTCACTTAAAATCCACTGTTTGGACTCGCATTTAAACTTTTTCCAGCAAACTGTGGCGCAGTTAGTGAAAAACGTGGTGAAAGGTTTCACCGAGATATTTCACCCATGGAAAAGCGGTACCAGGGTAAATGGAACACAATAATGCTTGTATACTATTGCTGGACATTGGCAAGAGATGATCCTTCAGCCGACTATAAGCTTCAAACGAAAAGGCAGATAGTGGATATGAGTTAGAGTTTAAAACATCATCACACATACTGTACGTTATGATAAAATAATCAAATATTACATGCCGCGTATTCAAGGTGATATATGGATTTAGTGCATGAAAATACATAAGAATTAACTGATCTAATTTAAGAAACGCAGAACTTTTCAAAAATTGTCGCCCAGTATAATTGATCTCTCCGTTTACATTGGGAAATTTAGAAATACTAACATAAATAATAGTCGCCTTGTCAGTTTTGAAGTAAAAAACCTTTTTATTAATATCGCGATTGATGAACCCCTCCAAGTTCTAGTGAATGTATTAGATAAGCACATATGAAACCTTCCATTACCTAAAACAAAAATTGTCAAACTGTGAAGTGGGCTTTTTTCGACAGAAGTATGGTAACCTGTTATCCCCTCTTCTTTGTAACCTGTTCATGGAACGCTTTGAAACCACTCTACTCACCCTATTAAACCAAACACTAAGACTCATTTGCTAATTTTTTTAATCAACCATAAAATTTAAGTTGAATGGGAAAAAGACAATTGTTTACCTGTTCTTGATGTCAAAATTTTAAGAATCAGGCCTTCTATCTACCGTAAGCCTACTAATTCTAATTCATATATTCATTTTTTTTTCATGTCACGATGTTAAAATAAAATAATCCATTGTTGTACTTATCTTCTTAAGAACGTTTCTAATTTTTTACCTATTTTTTACAAGATGAAATTACCTACATAACCTGTATGCTTATAGAGTTATATTTTATTGGTGAAAGCTTATCTAAAGCTACGTCAATATTCCACCTGACCCAACACAAAAACTTGAGGCCAAAAAGAATTGTTTATCCCTTCCATATTCTCCCTTAATTAAAGGACTAAAGTCGATTGTGTATCCCAACCTAACAACATTCAAATACACTTCAACCTTCAGGAAATCTTTCCCTTCCACTAAATTTCAAGTATAGAACAAGGATGCTGGAAAGGCACTAATTGTCCTTTATTCTACTTTAGAGAAACGGGGGAGGGGTCATTAGATAAGCTCATTTATGAACATTGGGGGATGATAGTAGAGCAGATAATAAATACCTCAAGTAATTTTAATTATTTCTTTAATTGTAACGATTTTAATAAGAGGAAAATTATTGAATCATCATTAATTAAAGAAATTTCCAATTTCATTCGCTCAATCACTTAGTGTCCCTAATTAAGTTTTGTGATCGAAACAATTCTCCTTCTGAGTTCATACACAATTTTGTTGCTGGGGTCTTATCTCATAATAACGTTAAATATTTAGAATTCCCTATATGCATAAGGATTGCCCTTAAATTACTTAATTTTAACGTAAAATATTATTACAAAAATCAGCTAAAGTAAATTCATATTCTGAAATGTTAACTGATTTACTTAGTGATTCATGAACATGTGAAGTTTTTTCAAATCGAACAAGTGATGAAACGATTTTTTTAAACAAATATTTAACCCACTCGACCTCCTTCAACGCTTCAAACCCACCAATCCATCCCTTCCTCCTATATTTGAATTACCGAAAGCCCACACAATTGGAAGCCCCCACCCGTCCTATTATATCGTGCTTTGGCTCACATTCATATAAGCTCTTCAAATGATTAAAGTATATACTCTCTGATGCAATTGGATTAACGTCATCTTCTTACATCATTCATCTCTCCGTTTACATTGTGAAATTTAGAAATACCAACATTAAAAATAGTCGCCTTGTCAGTTTCGATGCAGATAAATAATGCAGTGCAGAATAATAATTAAATGTTGACTGTATAATGCAATTCATAGCAATAACCAACGAAGGTCTTGAAGAAATTAAATCTCCTCAGTGGAAATGCTTACATCCAATTATAATAACGGCAGATTATGGTCATAAGGTATTTGCAAGCCTCTTTTGTGGTTGACAAACCACTTAATATATCCACAAGAATGGCGTGAAACATTGATGAAGGTGAAACGAATTGTATAAAAGGTGGCTTCGTATGTCTGTATTTTTTTTCTGATATTGACAGTTTCAAACCCACTCACGTGTCTTTTCTCATTTCGCACCATCGATTGATTCGATGGTAGGGCGTGTGACTAAATAACCCAAACTGTGATGGCAGTTGAAGATGAGCTTGCGGAAATCAGAAGTGAGATTTGCTGGTAGTAACCAACAACCACAGGGCTTTTGCCATATTTTATTTCTGCTCTGCTTCTGATGTGGATAGTTAGCCTTTAAAATGGGAGCCAGTTATTAATATGGTATAAAAATCCGCTGGTAGTACCTTCTAGCCTTAACAAATCATGGGCTTGATGGGGGGTGCTTTGGATGGGTTTTAGGTGCTGAGCTTGGTAGCTTCGAGCACCAAACTCGCAGCTTTCTCCCCTCTTTAAAATTCGGGTCTTTATTCCCATACGTTCATTTACATCGATGTCAGTTGTTTCGTTCATAAAATAACCCTGGCCTACATTTCAAAACTTATTTTGGAAGGTCAAAGGTTTTCCAACTGATTTAGAATCATTTTTTAGGATGCTGAATTTAAGAATATAATTAGTTTTCTTTGGTCAGGTTTGGTTACTAAGATATGATCGATTTAAATTAGTACGTATATTCTAAAATATTGCTATCAACCAACCAATTATTACTTCTGTTTTGCCACATCTTGTGATGAGTAACCATATAAAACCTATTTTAGTCATCATTTCAGGTTTAGATTTGCATTACATTGGATCGTACGTGGAAGATTCATCATAATAGGTTTTGATACATCTGCGGACATTTCGCTTTTCCAGACCGTCAAGCAAAAATCACGGATTTTGTGAAAAAGGCACATCATGCTTAGTTTGGAGTAAAACTAGAAGACTAAGATAAACTATTTGTTCCCCATATTTGTTGTAAAACATGTGTGGAAAATCTACGGGATTGGAGTAATAAGAAAAGGAAGAGTATGCTATTTTGGTGTGCCAATGGTGTGGAGGGAATTCTACTTCTGCATGAAAAATTTGAAAGGCATTACTTGCAAGAACAAGCACCATGTTCAATACCCCAATGTTTCTTCTGATATAAAACCAGTCTCACATAACTCCTATCCTCCTGTTCCTGAATTTAATTTTCTATGGGTTCTAGTTCTGATAACAAGGCTAGTGTCGCTACCGATACAGCTGAATTTGGTGCATACAGGCCAGAAGAAGGCGACCAAGTAGTGCCATTTACGCAAACATAACTTAACGACCTGACACGAGACCTGAACTTTTCCAAAGAATCTGCTCAGCTATTGGGTTCACGTCTTTGAGAGAAATGTATGCTGGCATCAGAGACAACAATCTATTGTATCGGGACTGCGAGAAAGAATTTAGGAGATTTTTGAGGTTTGATAAAGCCTCTTTACTGGTCTACTGTAACAACATTACTGACTTGCCCAGCTTAATGGGCCTGAACTTTGATGCTATGGAATGGCAATCTTTCGTTGACCCATCTAACAGAAGTCTCAAGGTAGTTCTTCTAAATAACGGCAATAATTTTCCATCGATCTTTGTTGGAGACTCAGCTGCAATGAAAGAGACCTGCAACAACATGGACCGTCTGTTGTCTGCTCTCAATTACCAGGAACCCAAATGGCTAATTTGTGGAGATTTTAAAGTTGTTGGAATTCCCTAGGCCTTCAAGGGGGATACACGAAGTATCCATGCCTCATGTGTTGTTGGAGAGTCGGGCTGACGGCCAGCATTATGTTAGACAAGACTGGCTGTGAAGACAAGGATTAGAACCCGGTTCGCCCAATGTTCTGTCCCACTCTTTGGTTAAACTGAGCAAGATATTGTTTCCACCCGTGCACATCAAACTCGGTTTGATGAAGAAATTTGTCAAGGCAATGGACAGGCAAAATACAGGATTTGCTTTCCTCCGTCAGAAGTTTCCAACAGTCAACATGGAAAATCTGAAGGCAAATCTATTTGATGGTCTTGAAATAAGAGAGCTGATCAAGGACACCAGTCTTAGATGGAGCACTGAATCCTTCTGAACTCTCTGCCTGGTTTTCCTTAAGTCATTCATTGCAAACTTCCTTGACAACCACAGAAGTCCTCAGTATGAGAAGGCAGTTGATGAGTTTATAGCGACGCCTAAATTTCAAGGTGAAGTAGGCTCAACGAGGAACCTCACACATGAACACTCTCTAGAGCCTACTTACTTTATTTTACATTGGTTCATTGCTACTACATGACATATTATTTTCAGTAGTTAATATGTGTGCCAAAGGTCCAACAGGGTGCTCAAATGTGATAATCTTCGGAGAGCCTACTTCACCTTGCAATTCTGTCGCCACTACAAGTTAATGGAGAATTTCCGCGAACTTAATGCGCGAATATCAATGAAAATGCACCTCCCTCGGTCACACCTGGACTATTTTCCCGAGAAAATGTGGAGACCAGTGAAGAACAAGGTGAGCATTTTCATCAGGATATTCGTATGATTGAGAAAGGCTACCAAAGGCGTTGTGATGTCAACTTTCTGGCTGACTACTGATGGTAGCTGAAAAGGGATTTGGTGTCTGCTAAGGCAAAATCGGGAGTCCCTGAAGAATCCATTCATCCACAAGTAGCTTTTTTCGGTATGTTGGACTCTTCTTGGTACCAATTAAAACATTCTTTAAACCTTCTGTGCATAAATCAGTTCAAAATTTATTATTGTGTATATTCGCCTACAAATAGATCGGAATAAAGGAATTTCTGGCATGTGTTTATATCTCAAAAACTTGATCTGATTAGATAAAATGAGCATCATTTTCGGATTCAGCGCCAAAACCTGGCCTAAGATCAGGTATTATGTGTTAGACCTTGAAAACAGCGCAGACTAGTGTAATCGTTATCTTTTCTGTCATGGCATGATACACTTTCTAATTTCTGCCATTGTTATTTTATCCCAATAATAGAGTATTTTTTTCTTTTAAATCAGCCCGTTTATTTCTCCTTTTGAATATAGAAACCATGCCCTTAAATGTGTTCTAAATTTAGTAGTTGATGGGATGGCAATCTGGTGATTGAGATGGCCATCATCTCTGCCAATAAAGGTGGACGCATTCTTCTTTGATACTTCGGCGTAAGCTTGTAGGAGATGAGGCGGCGTCTTTTTGCATTATGGAATCTCTTCTGGGATGAAGATGCCGACTACCGAGGCAAAAGACGTTCTAGTAAAAGTTTTACATAAATTTTTAAATATATTTTTTTATTTTGCGGAATGAAAAAATGTCAGTTTTGCCATTCAATGATATACCGGCCAAAGTCGTGGTCCTTTCGAAAACAGACTTAGCGGCGGTATCATTTTGTGCTCTCGACTAACCGCAGAAACGGATGCAACATTTCGAAAACTACAAGTTTTCATCTTCAGGCTAAAATACAAGATAACTAAAATTAATACGAACAAGCAGTAGTCAATAAGACATTAAATTGGTTTGGAAATGACTGGCGCCTCTTACATTGGGAGCACGTTAGGTCTCTTGGAGATTAGGTTCTCTGCTCATATATGAATTAGTTGACGCACAGGTAAAATACTGCGTAGAAAATAGAAGTCTTTTATTAGGGATCACACCATAAATTGCAAGACCGATATTTCTATTGCTAATTTTAAAGTGCTAGCCTCTAATAACAATCTTCAATTACTAAGAACCCTTGAAACATTATATATATATATATATATATATATATATATATATATATATATATATATATATATACGTGTGAATTTAGGCAGTATATTTTCATTATATCATGTTTTATTAAAAGTGGTCTTATATTTACCTTTTCTTCATTGTTTAACGTGTGGATAAGCGTACCGAAGTTCATCGGGGACTGATGTTTGTTATTTTGCCAAAGGTAGAAGTAAATTAATGTAATTTAGCACTTTCTTAAATTTAACTGACGCGTTTCGATACATCGAGTACCATCTTCAGAGTTACAATGGGGAATTATTACAAAGTATTCAGCTTTATGTTACAAAATGTATTAACAAAATTACGACCGAAGCTATACACGTAAAGGCAGGTTGGATCCAGGTGATAAAAGGTCGGAGAAGTCGATAGCCAGATAGGAAAACATGGTGGTGCACTGAATGAGGAACACAAAAATTCAATTTTCCTTTCGAAATAACAACAAAGGGGTTCTAGAATGAATTATTCTCACTTTTTACACAAGTAAGCATTTGGGTTAATTGAAAAAAAAAGATGTTACCGGATTTTGACACGATTCCAAGGAAATGTATTTTTTCAGTGTACATTTTTTGCCATCATTTACGGTAACGCGTTGGTTGTCTCATTTTTTTTTTAGTTTGAGCTTTTATTGTGATGTTTTTTGTAGTATTTTTAGTTTAGGGATGAGATTGAATTAATTCTTGAGTGGTCTTGTAGAATTCCATAAATCCTCCTCATTTTTTCCCATTGAGTTATCGCGTGATAAGAGCGAAATAGGTGGTTGTAAGCTCGGGTTAAACTGAGTCTTTTAGGCTAAGGGATAGTCGAATGGATTTAGCCTCCCCCTCCACTTTTTCATATGGTTTGTTTGCGATTTTTAGATTCGATTAGCACTGTCGATGCCTATCTCATTAACTGCCGACAGTTCAACCCACAAAGGGATTGTCATTCAGTGACTAATCATATTCAGTGTGGCTTAACTTTAACCAACATGAAGAGCAAGCTGATTGATCACTATGCGAGGTTGTATGTACGTAAAGATGTGTACAGATGTACGTGTGTTCTTATAAGTGTATGTATCATAAATGTAGGTAGGTGTGTATGTATGGCTAAAATCTCCCAAAGACATAAATACTTCACCTTTCACTTAAGATCGGTGTCACTATTTTGCAGATTTACTGAAACAGGTTTGAAACGAGTTGAAATTGAAATTGCTTTGTCGGGTAAATCGCCATTGTTTTTTTTATCCACCATTTACAAAAGTCTAATCATTTAATAGCGATTTTTTTTATTTATATTGTATTCATTTTTAGAGATTTTCGGACTGTAAGTTGCATTTTTTAATCATTATTTCTCATCAAAATACTTGTTCCGATTGCTCTTGAAAGAGCAATCTTACCCATAAGCCCTTACAAGCAACTCAGACGTAAGCTGACTTAAGATGGCGACACATACAAATAGGGATTAAGGGAAAGGTTGGGAATTAGTTCACAATTTTAATTAACTGACAAATTTCTCGAGTGTTAACACTAACATGTATCATTACAACAAAGGCAATCACATAACATAATTGCGGAATTGACCAAAATGGGAAGATGACTACACGAAAATTAGAATTTAAAAAATTCTCTTCACTGAAGAATGATGCTACCCAGACGGACCGGATGAATAGAGTAAGGGTGGGTAGAAAATGGAGGGAACCGTCTTCATCGTATAAAACGTCATCAAGTATAAGGTGACAGCATGTTTTGGGCAGGCATTATTGGAGAGTTCCAGACGGTGTTAAGATGACTGTCAAGGCTTACTTTGCCGTCCTAAAGGAAAACATTGAACCATGGTTAAAGAAGCAGAGGGTCACACTCAAGAGAACGCTTGTGTTCTTGCGTGACAATGCATTCTCAAACTCGGTTAAGGAAACTAGGTAATATCTGCAGCATTTGGGCTTCTCTGGTTGATTAATAATGGAGTGGCTAGCGTGTATCCCCCATATTTCCCATAGAAAACTTTGAAGGCTCCTGGATAGGAGAGTTTACCGATATAGACGACTGTTTTCGTGCCATATCATCAGATGTAAACTTCATCTTGACGAATCCAATGAATGAGCGCCTCAGTAATGTTCTTTCAAATGAAGGATCCTAAATACCTTATTATAAATTTGATGGGAAAATTTCAAAACTATTATAATAATTATTTCTATATTTATAAGTTACTTTTCTGTATCCTGAATATAAAATTAAAACACTTTAGTTAGTTCTGGTCTACATGCGTTTTTATTATATCTGGCTAATAATATGTAACTTATTTCAGCATTAATTGGTAAAATTATTGTCAATTCATAGTGATGAAATTTTGAATGAATGATTATTTTAGTCCAGGAGTTTAGGTTGGTTGTTGAAGCTGTTAAGTTCAACCCTCATCTTTGTGTGTCTGACTATCACTCTTTGAATGTCTGGCCTCGTTGGAAATTCATTTGCTTTCTTGGTGGTTGTTTGAGCGTGAGAAGTCCCTAGGAGAGAAGCCTTATGCCTGCCGATAACGTAGATATTTATGAGCAAAATATATTCAAGCTCGTAACTGGTTTGATTGCACGGTTTCTGAGAAATTTAAAAATTTGTACAGTGGCTAATTCGTTGATACGGGGTTTATGTTGACAGGGATTGATTTAGACCTCCATCACTCTTGCAGTTGTGGCTTTGTGCTTTTTCGAAACACTGCGTTTTATTGGTCTGCCCTCACCATCAGTCAATTTCGCTTTCCATCCAGAGGTACCACTAAAGGAGCTGGTTTTTCTTCGACTTTGGTATACCAACATTACCTCAGATACAGTATAGGGTCTTGTGTAAGGTATGGTATTCTCTTTCTCTTGTAGTTTTGCAGGCTGGGTTAAGTGATCAACCGCTTCCTTATGGGATGAAGGGAAAATATATATAGTTACAAGCCGCTGTTCTCTTCCTTAACAGTAAGAGCTTGGTTACACAGGCACCCCTGTGGGTGTGTGGCCTACGGCCTTATTTGCTAATCGTAACCGCTTTTTTTAATCCCCTTTATAGACTTTATTTTAACACCCTGAACACCCTTTTCTTCTTCTTCTTCTTCTTATTCATCTTCTTCATCATCTTCATCTTCATCAGCTTGATCTTCATCTTCATCATCTTAATCTTCATCATCATCTTCATCTTCATCATCATATTCATCTTCATCATCATCATCGTCATCATCATCATATTCTTCTTCTTCTCCTTGATCTTTTTAACTATTTCAATCCTTTGAATTTCCAAAACACCCGAAGTCATTTGTCAACTAAGCAAAAAAAACGTATAAATTTTCCTAAAATCCCCATCCTAAATTATAGAGTTATAGAATAGATATATGGATTCTTTATTCCTGGGTATATGGCTGGAATAAGCTTCGAAATGGCGAACGGGAAATATAACTTTTTCTTCTTAAACAATAATAATTGTCTGACTCTTCTGACTAACTTTTACCAATTCCAATTTCCAATTATGTTAAAGTGTGGGTGTGTGTAGGGAAGTACGATAGGGGTGTGTGTGGATAGATAGAAAAAATAGACAAGTGGTGAAAAGAGAAAGAAGCGTGGTAGGGTGCAAAGAGATGCTAGAGCCTGGTGATCAGGCCTATCACTTTCATTATGTCTTTGTAGCGTTTATTCAAGGTTGTTTTCGTTGATTTTTTTTTTTATTTTTATGTCGTTCAAGCCATTTGTCTTGCTAACTTTAGTTTAGCTTTGTTGTGTGATTATGCATTGCTCCTTTGTTTATGTTTTTGCAAACTTTTAAGTGCCTGCTTACTATTTTGTATTTTTTGTATGTGTATGTGTTTTAGTTTTTTTTTTTTTTTTCTTAGTCGGTTGAGTTCTCGTCGTACTCGGTAGTTTTATTCTTTCTTGGTTTTACATTGTCTCCATCGATGATTTTTTTGGTCATAATTGTGAGTTTTGGTCTTGAATCGGTTGTTTTCTTAGATTAGATTAAATTATACATCTCTTCATGCATAGAACGGCACTTCGTCCCCACCAGCCACTCGGTTAGCGGAGCTTGGAAATCTGGCGCGACATTCTGCTCTTCTGTTCTGGTTAATCATCTGAGTACTTTCTTCACTCAGTTCTCGATTAATCAGATCCTGCATCTTCCGAGTCCGTTCTTCGATGACTTTGTTAATGGGAATTATCCCCGCCTCTCCGTGCAGGTCTTCTTGTCGTCTTCTTTCTTGCCTGCGTGTACCTGTGATTAGGTACATACATTTATTTTGCACTACTTGAAGTCGCCTCTTGTGTGTTTTTAAGACACAAGAGAGGGTAGAGGCGGGGTAAAGCAACGTAGATCTAACAAGGGCATTGTATATCTTATTCTTGTTGTTTTCACGTAGATTTTTGAACGTATATAGAGTTCTGACAGCGGCCGAGACTCGAGAAATTCTTTCTTCGACGTGCTTCTTGTACCCAGTAGAGGTGCTTTTCATACCGAGTACATTGCATTCGTTGGTGTAGGGATGACGAGTATCACCCACTATCACGTCTGCTCTTCTGGTGCGTCTAATGGAAACCACCATGAATTTCTCTTGGTTAGCTCTAATTTTTCATTAAGCCTCGTAGGTGTTTAAATTTTCAATTTCTATCTCTGTCATGCGAGCTTGCCACGGTGCATTCCTCCATGGAGATATGATTATCTGGCTGAAATCATCGGCGTATTGAATATTAAGGGAAGAGGGGTACACAGGGGCTGGGATATCCGCGGTGTATATCGAGTATAGAGTGGGTGGCAGACACCCCATCCCTGCGGAAGGCCCGCAGTGAGCAGAAACTTTGGTCCGTCCGTGCACCCTAGACTGACATACGCCGCTCTCTCCATGACGTAGTCACAAAAAGTTCTTTCCAAGTTTTCACTTAGACCCATTCGTAAGATCTTATACTGCTTTTCCGCTGCCACACCTTACCAAACACTTTTGATACATCCCGACAAACAATATCTACGTAACTCCTGTCCCGTTTGGCTTGGGCAAGCTTTTCCGTAATGACATTGATTGCCATTTCCGTACTACGCTTCTTCCTAAACCCGTATTGGCAAGGGTTGTAGAGGGAGTTCTCTTCCAGGTGAGACACCAGTCTCTCGTTGAGTATCTTCTTAAAGAGTTTCCCGCCAAATTCCAGAAGTGAAATTGGGCGGTAGCTCTCTCTCAACGTTGGGTCCTTTCCATGCTTGGGCAAGATCATCTTTGCCGGCTTAGAAGCATCTGGAAAGTACCCCATATTCAGACATGCGTTGAATATTCGTCTCATTCCTTCGATGACGTTTCCTGGTGCCTTTTCGAAGTTTAACTTCGTAAGCCCCGATTGGCCTGGGGCTTTTTGGCAGAATGAGCAGAGTGCGCCAAGAATCTCTTCTTCGGTGATCTCGGCGTCTCCGTCACACAGTCTGTCTACCTGGTGATGAGGATGCGTTCTGTGTATTTCTGTGTTAAGCTCGTCTACGATGATATTTTCAAACTCTATATCAAAATCTTCGTTCTCTTCTTCGGGTATACTTAATATTTTTTCCCAATAACGCTGGAATATTACTTCGATGTTTCTGTCTTCTGTTTCAAAGGATCCATCTTCTTTTAGGATTTTCATTTTATTCTTTTTTCCAGATGATCCTCTGTGACTTATGACTTTCTTCCAAAAGTCTTTGGGGGATGTATCTCAATCGAGGCTCTCAATCGCATCGTCTCATCGTCTCATCGTCTCATCGTCTCATCGTCTCTGTTGTTGATCGGATCGAAGATCAACTAGTTGAACTCTTCTTTGATCTCTTTAATTTGTTGTAATGAGTCAACTGATGCATTTCTGATATTTATTTCGTAAATTACTCTCAATTCTCTATATAGTTCTTTCATATACCCAGTCCATCTGTATGTTGATATGGTTTTATACTTCAGGCTAGAAGGTACTACCAGCGGATTTTTATACCATATTAATAACTGGCTCCCATTTTAAAGGCTAACTATCCACATCAGAATCAGAGCAGAAATAAAATATGGCAAAAGCCCTGTGGTTGTTGGTTACTACCAGCAAATCTCACTTCTGATTTCCGCAAGCTCATCTTCAACTGCCATCACAGTTTGGGTCATTTAGTCACACGCCCTACCATCGAATCAATCGATGGTGCGAAATGAGAAAAGACATGTGAGTGGGTTTGAAACTGTCAATATCAGAAAAAAAATACAGACATACGAAGCCACCTTTCATACAATTCGTTTCACCTTCATCAATGTTTCACGCCATTCTTGTGGATATATTAAGTGGTTTGTCAACCACAAAAGAGGCTTGCAAATACCTTATGACCATAATCTGCCGTTATTATAATTGGATGTAAGCATTTCCACTAAGGAGATTTAATTTATTCTAGACCTTTGTTGGTTATTGTTATGAATTGCATTATACAGTCAACATTTAATTATTATTCTGCACTGCATTATTTATCTGCATCGAAACTGACAAGGCGACTATTTTTAATGTTGGTATTTCTAAATTTCACAATGTAAACGGAGAGATGAATGATGTAAGAAAATGACGTTAATCCAATTGCATCAGAGAGTATATACTTCAATCATTTGAAGAGCTTATATGAATGTGAGCCAAAGCACGATATAATAGGACGGGTGGGGGCTTCCAATTGTGTGGGCTTTCGGTAATTCAAATATAGGAGGAAGGGATGGATTGGTGGGTTTGAAGCGTTGAAGGAGGTCGAGTGGGTTAAATATTTGTTTAAAAAAATCATTTCATCACTTGTTCGATTTGAAAAAACTTCACATGTTCATGAATCACTAAGTAAATCAGTTAACATTTCAGAATATGAATTTACTTTAGCTGATTTTTGTAATAATATTTTACGTTAAAATTAAGTAATTTAAGGGCAATCCTTATGCATATAGGGAATTCTAAATATTTAACGTTATTATGAGATAAGACCCCAGCAACAAAATTGTGTATGAACTCAGAAGGAGAATTGTTTCGATCACAAAACTTAATTAGGGACACTAAGTGATTGAGGGCAAATGAATTAGTGATTGAACGCAAAGGAAAAGCCATAACCAAGGATCGTTTCTTGGACATGAGAGAGATTATATGATGAAAGATTTAAAATATTCTTATTTGCCTTGGAGGATATCTTCCAAAGGCTACTTTGAAGTAACGGTGCTAATGTCTACCCTATTAGTCGTTAAAATTTTAAATTAACTCTGTTGAAAGTTTGTCGCAATAGACTAATTATCTGAGGGAATCAGATAGCATCGTTATCTGTTTTGAGGATACAAATCATTCCCATTGGATATATACGCAGATCTTACAGTCACGTTCTGTAACTTGAATATTCTCAAGTAGCGCCAATTGATCTATTTTTGGAATCGAACTTTCCTCAAGTCTCATTCTCATTGGAAAAGGAAGAGGTTTTGGAACAACCTTTTCTGTTACACTGTCTTTTAAGAATCTCACTTTGAATTCAAATTTATGAGCACTGATCATGCTTCTCATATATTTTCGAAAGTAAAATGCCAATTTCTTTGATCCATCGTCGTGAAATTATTAAAACACTCTTTACTCAATAACGGTTAAATTTATGCTCACAGTAAATTACTGTATCCTATCATAAAATTGATCTAGACGGGACTAGTTTCGATTGGTAGTTTTTATATCATCTTCAGCCCTAAACAGAAAAAAATGACAAACCTCTCAAATCATACGAATATCGAGCAGCGAACCACATACACTACTTAGGGCGTTAACTTAAGGTCGTTAACATCTTTTAGGATTAGGTTTAATATATTGGAGCTACATTTAAACTGCCCTTCTGAGAGAATGAAATTCAAAATTTCTTTAATTAATGATGATTCAATAATTTTCCTTTTATTAAAATCGTTACAATTAAAGAAATAATTAAAATTACTTGAGGTATTTATTATCTGCTCTACTATCATCCCCCAATGTTCATAAATGAGCTTATCTAATGACCCCTTCCCCGTTTCTCTAAAGTAGAATAAAGGACAATTAGTGCCTTTCCAGCATCCTTGTTCTATACTTGAAATTTAGTGGAAGGGAAAGATTTCCTGAAGGTTGAAGTGTATTTGAATGTTGTTAGGTTGGGATACACAATCGACTTTAGTCCTTTAATTAAGGGAGAATATGGAAGGGATAAACAATTCTTTTTGGCCTCAAGTTTTTGTGTTGGGTCAGGTGGAATATTGACGTAGCTTTAGATAAGCTTTCACCAATAAAATATAATTCTATAAGCATACAGATTATGTAGGTAATTTTATCTTGGAAAAAATGGGTAAAAAATTAGAAACGTTCTTAAGAAGATAAGTATAACAATGGATTATTCTATTTTAACATCGTGACATGAAAAAAAACATGAATATATGAATTAGAATTAGTAGGCTTACGGTAGATAGTAAGCCTAATTCTTAAAATTTTGACATCAAGAACAGGTAAACAATTGTCTTTTTCCCATTTAACTTAAATTTTATGGTTGATTAAAAAAATTAGCAAATGAGTCTTAGTGTTTGGTTAAATAGGGTGAGCAGAGTGGTTTCAAAGCGTTCCATGAACAGGTTACAAAGAAGAGGGGATAACAGGTTACCATACTTCTGTCGAAAAAAGCCCACTTCACAGTTTGACAATTTTTGTTTTAGGTAATGGAAGGTTTCATATGTGCTTATCTAATACATTCACTAGAACTTGGAGGGGTTCATCAATCGCGATATTAATAAAAAGGTTTTTTACTTCAAAACTGACAAGGCGACTATTATTTATGTTAGTATTTCTAAATTTCCCAATGTAAACGGAGAGATCAATTATACTGGGCGACAATTTTTGAAAAGTTCTGCGTTTCTTAAATTAGATCAGTTAATTCTTATGTATTTTCATGCACTAAATCCATATATCACCTTGAATACGCGGCATGTAATATTTGATTATTTTATCATAACGTACAGTATGTGTGATGATGTTTTAAACTCTAACTCATATCCACTATCTGCCTTTTCGTTTGAAGCTTATAGTCGGCTGAAGGATCATCTCTTGCCAATGTCCAGCAATAGTATACAAGCATTATTGTGTTCCATTTACCCTGGTACCGCTTTTCCATGGGTGAAATATCTCGGTGAAACCTTTCACCACGTTTTTCACTAACTGCGCCACAGTTTGCTGGAAAAAGTTTAAATGCGAGTCCAAACAGTGGATTTTAAGTGACATGTTACATATTATGTTCTTGCAAGCCTTAATGAGGTTTTCCACCAATTATTTATAGTTTCCTTTTCTTCTGTTTCTGATAAATCGCTTCGCCACTAAATAGAATGATACCCAAGCAGGTTTCTCTTTACCATGAAGGGCTGATTCAAAGTCACCATCTTTAAGAAGCTGTCAAATCAGAGAACCAATGAAAACTCCTTCTTTTATCTTAGCGTCGCTAAGGGGAATTTTGATGTGAAATACTTGAATCCATTACCAGATTTGTCCATGGCCTTTACAAAGTTTTTCATGGACCCCAGTTTTATTGGTAGAAGTGATAGCAAATTTTGTTTGGTTGAGTGTCAGGTGGATGCTGAACAATTTTCATCCCAGGCTCCAATGATTGATGAAGTGGCCAGTCTCTCCTGATATAGTTGGAATCTCTTGCACGGCTGTCCCAAAAACACAGAAAACAGCACTACTTGATGTATCCACCCTGCAGACCCATCACAAAGCAACAAAATTTAAGTCACCAAAGAGCTGCCATTGATATTCATCATATTTTATGCATTGCAACATATGCTTTATATTCTCATAAGTTTCTTTCATATGTAGTTCGTAGCCCAAACTAAATGATGTTTCATTGTTGCCAGTGTGCAGTATGACACCTTTAGGACTCGTTTTTGATGAATCAATGATGAGCTTCTATGTAGTATCCGGGTTCCTATTGGATGTCAAATGCTTCCATCAGACCATTAATATTGAGGCAGGCCACTGAATCACCTTCTATTACGAAAAACCGTTGAACTGCTGCTGACAATCACGAAATTTCGAAATTTTCACATTACCTGTTAGTTGATTTCACTGTTGAAGACGAGAGCCTAGCAGCTGTGCCTTATTCTTGGGTAATTGCAGATCCCTGCCAAAGTCATGGAGTTTCCCTTGTGTTATGAGATGTGGCCTAGAGGAGTGAGATTCATCAAAATTTGGGTCACTCTGTAATCCAGCGCTGTCATCCTTCTCTTCTTCCTCCTCACCCCTTTCTTCATCTGACTCGTAGGATACCGAACTCGGTGCATCAAGAACAGGTAGACCTTCTCTAGGTGGAACTAGGCGAATAGCTGATGGAATGTTTATATATTCAATGGACTCCCTTTTCTTCTTTGACAAGCTCTTTTGAACTGGAGATACCATGCAGAAATAATTGTTCCTATGGTCTGTTGGCTCCTGATACGTCATTGGCAGAGCATAAGGCATTCCTTTCCTCTCACTTGCTCACTGAATAGGCATTATGAGTTTAAAAAGTGTTTAATAGTAAAATCCCCTACCTTTCACCGCAAATTGTAAACTTGCACATCACAACCACCTTCTAGGACGGCTGGAACAATACTGAAGGGCAGTGAGAGTGTGAGTGTGGTAAGAACACATTCTAGAAAAATAAAACAACAAACAAGTAGAAGATAAACAGAAAATTCATTCATAAATTTATCATTATAATACAGAGTATGACAGATTAGCAGAAGTATTTATATCATTATATGTTTTTAAAGTGTTTGAATAGAAAAATCCCGTAGCTTTCAGCTCAAAATGTAAACTTGCACAGCACAACCACTTTCTATCACTGCTAGAACAATACTGAAGGGCAGTGAGACGGTGAGTGTGGTAAGAAACACATTGTCGCAAGCCTGTTGAAACCTCTTGTGACACGTAGGTAAAGCTCAAAAAGTAGAGCTAAGAAACAATTTTAACCATGATGCTCATTACTAGTGACCTAAGATTAGTTGGAAATTGCTACTCTGGTCTCAAAGAATTTTGGTTGTTGACCAGTGATGTGTGAAGGTGTCGTTACTCTGATTGCATCAGAGGGTATAAACATATTTTAACCATTTGGAGAGCTAATATGCATGTGAGCCAAAGCATGATATAATAGGAAGGAGGGAGAAGTTCCAATTTTGCGAGTTTCAGGTAATCCATATATCGTGGGTTAGCCAAGATTATACTGTTTATTATTTATTCTTATTATGATTAATAATAATGGGTTGTACGTTCGTACTTCCAGTGATCGCTTCAGGATCGATCTCTAAGAACGCTTTTCTTATTTATATTCTATTGAATGAATAAAAAGGGGAGTTCTCTCTTCAATATACCAAATACTGCCAACGCAACTCGTTCAAAGATAATTTAAAAACTTCAACCAAAATAGACTTTTACTGTACATTAATCACTTCAAACAAAATTAATATATACACGTACAAAATACAACTTAAAAATGGTTCTTAAGTCCCTTTACCGACACTCACATTTGTGGTTGCTTTAAGGGGGAACAATTTACATTAAAACAAATTCGTCTTTAAGATATACAAATAATCTACGTTAAACGCACGGGGACATAAAAATAGAATTGATTACTTACATTAGGTAGTGGTGATTACCCAAAGAATCCAAACGAAATACCTTCGTTGAATCTTGTCCGGGGAGGCGTTGTGAGTGTAGTTTATTTGCTTCTCACTAGATGGCGTTACTTCGAACGAGGGTGGGACGAGTGAAGTCACGCGGAATTTCAAGGCGACGAATAGCCGTAATCAAAACAAAACACTGATTGTAAAGTCGTTGGTCGTGAGTTTATTACCTTGACAAGATTTTCTCAGACGATGGCTGTATGATTTTCTAGTGATTCGGTTTCGCTTATAGAGCTTCTGTTTTGGGTAAGAAATCTATCTAGTTTGGGGTTGTCAAACTCTGATACGGTAAGATCACTTGACGATCTTTGATAATCGAATCTTTCCGACGGTACTTTGTGGTAAGATCACTTAACGATCTTTGGTAATAGAACTGTGCCGATAATGCTTGGTGCAATCTGTTATTGCCCAAGAAAAATGAAAGTCCTTCTTAAATTGCTGGGAAACTCTATCCCGGCAAGTTCTTCTCGATGCCGTGACGAAAACGAAAAAGTCCTCTTTTTCTTCTTACGAACCGTTTTATACCAGGATTACTCCCTCAGGCTAATGGGAGGGGGAGGGGGGGAGCAAGAGGAAACCCGAGGGTGTCCTGGCTTATGGGAGTCTGTTATTTCTCCTTCTCGACATTTTGAAATTAGGGAAACTGGATCTCATGTTGAATCGACAGAAGTATCCATTCATCTAAGCTTGGCGTCTTGTAGCTCTGGGCGAGCATAATACGAGATCGACAGTTTGAATTTTTGACTGGTTTGTTTATTAATACACCCTCAAAGGTTCTGCCTTTTGAGCTGAGGTCAGGAATAACTGTCTCCTAAATTTACCATTTTGATCGTTCTTGTATGTTACCGGAGACCGGTTAGAGGGGCTCAGAAAAACCAGGTGGGCTTTGCTTTTCTTTCATTATTTCTCCTTGCCATGAGGAAGACCTCGATATATATATACACTCGCAATTTCTTACCTGCCTTGGTTAACTCAAATATCTTTACACCATATATAGGAGGACGGGATGGATTGGTGGGTTTAAAGCGTTGAAGGAGGTCGAGCGAAATTGATTCTTTTTAAGATTCTGGTCTAATTTTGTTTAAATTTTTTTTATTAACCCTTAATGGATTTGAATATTCCTTTCCATGTGTTTGAGTCACTAAATATATCGGTTAACTTTTCAGAATATAAAATTTGTTAAATCGTTCCCCACCTGCCTCATTCAGACTTTGCCCCACTTGCCTCATCTGATGTTTTCTTCCCCTCGCCTCATCGCAAGAAGGAACTTCCTCGAAGTCACCTATCCGTATTGTAAAGTTCCTCATTTTGATCTGAGCCTAGTAACGCTAATCATTTAATTCCATCTGAGAATCCCTTCTCATAACAATTATCAAGAAACTATTTTAATTTAAATAATTCCCTTTGGCCTATTATTATTCTTATTTTGATCTTTGTAAATAAAATTATATTTTTGTTGTTTCATCTTTAACTTATCTTGAACGATTATCTCGGCCTATTCAAGTAAATCTCGCCAACCATTTTTTATGCACTCTGTTTGATTATTAAGGATTTAAATCCTACTCCTCAAGTTTGACCTCCTAGTCTGTCGTTAATCCCTGCGAACACTCCTTCAACGATTTGCGTTGCAGTAAGTGATTAAGACACCCCCTACATAATATAGGAGTAGTGTATGGTATAGAGTGATGTACCACGACATATATTATTTATTACTTCTATATTATAAAAACTGGTGTCAGGTGTGGGGTCTATTACATAGTAAATCAGTTTAATTGATTTACATCCCCTTTAAATTTTAATAGTTCCCTCTCATTATTGAAGTTTCTTTATTTCTTTTTTTTACCCGAAGTAGGTTCAAGTTAGTTCTAGATCAGTGGAATTTTAGTCTATTACCTATTTAAAATTTAGATTATTTTTTGGGACCCGTTCTTTGTGTTTGTGTATTCCATTTATCGGAATATTTGAGTTAATCCCCAGCTGGATTAGAAACATTAATCCCTCCCTAACCGTGTAGAAAGAATTTTAGTGTTTTTTAGTGTGATAATTTTTTAATAATTATTTTGGGGAAAAGTTAGGCTTCACGTATATTGCCGAGAAATTTCGTTACGTCAATAGCCCCTTCGCGTATTACGTTCCCCTAAGTAAGCTAGCAAGATTTCTTCCTTGTTTGACCGTTTCAAGAGTCAATGAGAGTCGTTGGGCCTGTCGGACCGAGAATTATTAACTTATATTCAGGAAGAAGAAAGAAATGAAAGAGAAGAAAGAATTGCGAAAGAACAAGAACTAAGAACGCAGGAAAGAAAACTAAAAGAAGCTGAAGAGACTAGAGCAAAAGAACTAAGAGAAGCTGAAGAGAGAAGAGCAAGAAAACAACGAGAGATGGAAAAGAAAAGAGCAAAAATGGAAGAGCGTGGAAGAATAAGGCAGAATAAACTGGAATTAAGCCGTAATCAATGGGAGTCAATGTCAGTTAACTCCCGGACCGAAACGCCACAATCCCTGTCAACAATTTATACATCGATGTAGTTGGTGTCGCCAAATTGCTCCCCCTCGTAAGCTCAGAGTTGAAGACATATTCATTACTTTTCCTTCATAGTCCACTGTGGACTACTCTGCTCTCAAGTCCGAACTCTTAGCTGCCGTGAATATGACCCCAGACTTCTATCGTGCCCGTTTCCGTCACGAAAGGATCTGCCCCGGCCAGAAATTTCGCTATTTTGGGTACACCTTCCGGAAAACATCCAATTTGGGTTAGATGCGTGTAAAGTCCCCCAAGAGTACGAATCCCTTTTGTACTTCATCTTAATAAATCAATTTTTAGCTTTCCTGACCCACGAAATTCGTGCCTTCGTTAAGGACAAGCGCTGCTCTACGTTCAAGGAATGCCTAGAAGAGGCTGATGGTTACGCAAGCACCCATAACTTGAATCCCAAGGTTAATAAGAAGCCTCTCCCGTCTTCTTTCAAGTTTAAAACTAATAACTCCATGCCCCCTCCAAGAAATACCCTTAAATTCCTGAAAGTTCAAGGCCACTAAAGAGACAGGAACCTCCCTCTTTCGGAATCAAGTGACATTACGCCCATAATTACCAATCCCTCCCGCGTTGTTGTTCCCTAGAAGGAAGATAATCTGTTTTACATGCGGAATAGAAGGTCATGTACGCACAAACTGCCCTCAAAATTCCTAATTTAGAAGCGTGTCCTCCCATCAGGTACACCAAGTTAGTACCACTCCTGCTTCTTCCCAGCCTCTCCAGGATACCACTACGTATCTCTCTTCGACCAACACCTCCGGTCACCAAGTAAATTTTCTATTTAATAAAAGCTTCCCCGGTGGTTTGAAATTTGAAAATGGAGCCGTGAACAGATGCCTTTTGTCCACCCTTATACGTGACAATGGGTGCACATGCATAGTGGTATCCGAGACTTTACTTCTCCCGGTCGGTCCTGACCACCAAAAGTTAAAAGTTCGCTGTGGACCATGATTACCTCGGCCGAGCGAATCGTTTCCCTATTGTAAAATGTCACATTGAATGTGAGTATTTTACTGGTTGGGTCGAAGTGGTAGCAGCCTCAATCAAGTTTTGCTCTGCACTGATTGGTCAGAGAGCATTGGGAAAATATTCCCCAATCCTGGAACTCGTCCCAAGCTTCCTTCCGCCCGATGACGAGGCGAGAAAGAGCCGCTGTGTCTCGTACCTTTCTATTAAATGATGAATCGACTCCGCCTCCGGATTAAGATGTCTGGAGCTTGTGAATTCTTTCTCCAAATTCTCCCGTTCCCCTCAGAATCAGGCATACAAATCCTCGGGTTTTACTGTAGTTCAAGCATTCCAGCACGAACGCCAAGACCGCCCCCATCGTCTCGTCAAGTCCCATGAGCGTTATCCGACAAGCAAGACTTCTTCCGCAGTGATTCAAACCTAGTTAATTGGTAGCTTCTGTGAACGGCAAGCCTTTTAATTTGCGCAACAGTCTCTCTTCGTTTAATTGAACCAAAGAAAATCTCCATCGATTACCTTTGAGGAAAGTAAGTTTCCTCTTTCAGTGGAATTACGAGTAATCCCACATTTCCCGTCGAACATCATCTTTGAAGATTGGCTATCTTCATCGGAAGGTTGTTTCAGATCGTTCACTACCTGTCTCATTCCAACTTTGCCCGACTTGCCTCATCGGATTGTGCCCCACTCGCCTCATCTCAAGAAGGAACTTCCTCGAAGTCACCGACCCGTAAGACTGCCCCTCCCCCTCCATTATTATTATTATAAAGTTACTCATTTTGATCTGAGCCTAGTAACGCTAATCAATTAATTCCATTTGAGAATCCCTTCTCATAATATTTATCAAGAAACTATTTCAATTTAAATAATTTCCTTTTACTTATTATTATTCTTATTTTGATCTTTGTAAACAAAATTATACTTTTCTTGCTTCATCTTTAACTAACCTTGAACGATACTCTCGGCCTATTCAAGTAAATCTCGTCAACCAATTATGAACTCTGTCTGATTATTAAGGATTTGAAACCCAACGCTTCAAGTTCGACCTCCTAATCGGTCGTTAATCCCTGCGAACAGTCTTTAAACGGTTCGCGTTGCAGTAGGTGATTAAGTAACCCCGCACATAATATAGGAGTAGTGTATGGTATAGAGTGGTGTAGCATAACAAATTTGACTCGAACCAAATCTTTTTTGCCCTCTCGAAAAATAAAATTGTAGACCGTCTACTTGAGCCTAAATTAGAAGCAGTACTCAAATGGAATTAATTGATTAGCCTGAATTAGAAGCAGTACTTAGAGAACGCTTTGTCTCTACACTAACAGTTTGTTGTGTTTGTCCTGGATCAATATTTATACGGATAAGTGGGAAAATAGGAAGAAAAACTCGCGTTAATAGGAAATAAACTAAATGAAACCCATAAGATATTCAAAGAACGCCACCTTACATTTAAATATATAGTAGAAGAATAGAATCATGCGGAATTTCTGACTCGATATTATCTCTGGTGGAAAAATGGTGAAAAAACTTAGTTGCCTCGGCGAGTGTCATTTTTTCATACGTGGCTACAAGAATGACCAATCCATTTGGGTTACATTGTCAAACTGGTTTAAATGGTTAAGCTCTCCACCACATTTATGAGCAAAGAGCAAGCACCTAGTCAAGCCCCATTCGGTCCCTGAATTCCTGCTTTTAGTGAGAATAAATGGCAAAAATATATCGCTATTAAACTAAATTAAAGGAAAGATTACCTAAAGATTAATGGAAGGTTGGTTGTTCTTATGGTTGCGTTTGACAAAACTAAAATTCAGATTATATAAAAAGGAGCAAGAAAAAGGTATTTCCTGTTATATTTAATTGTTTTTCTTTAAAATAAAATATTTAAAGTAAATTCCTACTTTACTTTCTTATTTCATTAACTAAGAACACTAAATAAATGGCATTACTAGCGTTTGATTGATACGAACTGTTATCACAGGCTGGTTTATATTCGGTTTTGCCTGAAATAAGAAAACGGCTTTGAATATGAAAAGATTTTACAATTGTCAAACGAATAATTTAGGATTCAACTGACGCCCCGTTAAATGGTAGCAAAGTCCGTACCAGACATTTCGTCTTGGCCCTCCATTGCATGTATATGGGGAGTCAAACCATCAACATCAAACCATGTCTGTCTTTAACGGTGAAGGAATTCATTCGAGCCTTCGCTCTACACCATTTTAATAAGACCTTCCAAAATTATGCGTTAGTTTTGGGATCACAATTAATGGCTGCCGCTAATGTTATCTCCGATTTTCTTAGCAAAACTTGAGAATCCATTACGGAACCCATAACGCCTGAAAACTTATTGAAGAGTTATAACCAAGTACCAATATAGTTACGGAATTTCAATCTGGAGTAGAATTAGACTGGGAGTGGCAATCAATGCCCCGTTGAAACACATCCATTCCAGCTACAAAAAAAAATAAGGAGTTCAGAATTAAACTAACGGAGAATTATAACAATGACGGTGTCGTTACTTTAATGGATCTTTCCCTCGACGTTATGAACGGATATCGTCCAGTCAAACTTTAGTGATTGCAAAAAAGCGATATTTATCTCATGAAAGAATCTTATCTGAAGCTTCTCGATTACCTTTTAGGAAAGTAATCCTAGTCCAGCCTAATGGAAAGGAAGCTCTTACAGGCTCTCATTCTGGAGGGACATCGGACAAAGAAATCCAACGGCAGGTTTCAACTCTCTTTTCCCAGACGATTGCTACGAAAAGTTAACTATAGCTGATCAATGCTCCAAGCCTACTAAAATCCCTCCCGGAGGTTCGGAATCGCTGGTCTTCAGGTCCGGTAGGCTCTACAGCCGTAAAAAGTAGAATAAATATTCCTAGAATAATCAATTATAATGAAAGAAGGAAATGTGTGCCAAATAGCTATTTTCTTGTATGTTAAGAGAATAATTCAATATTAGACAATGTAATTGACCATGATTTAATTTAGATTTTTGAGAATTAGGATAAAATCACCTTTGTTTTTTGTTGTTGTATTTTCTCTCTCGCTTTATTATAGGTAGAGTCGTAATTGTCCTCAATTGGTGGGGCACTGTAAGTTTATAGTAGGGGGAAAGATGAACATATCCAAGGGGGCGGTGGGCATTTATCCATTTTAATTTCAACTGTTAAAAAATTATTCACTATTAGTGTTACTACAAACGCTCTCAATTATCAGTATTAGCCATGGGCCTGGGCATTTGATAGATCAAGTAACGTTACAAATTAATTACGTCATGCTGAGGCTTAGCCAATTGTAGCGCGTCATTCCGCCACACAAAGTAGACCCACTTTATCTGCTAACCTAACTTTTGTTAAATTAGGTCGAAATAGGTTAGAATTTTCCATTTTTTCCCTCACTACCTCGGCATTTTTTTTTAATAATTAGCACTTTCTTTTTTTTTTAAACAAACAATTTTGGTAGTCTAGTATTATTATATAAAAAAAAATAATGTGGCACCGCTGTACCTCCTTAGTTATTGAAGAGTTGACGGTGGTTGTTGGCGTTATTCGTGACATATATTAATGACATTTTTTAGTTACTTTAATTTATCTTCAGTGCTTGAATTTACTTCTGATCATGTCGGAAAACGAAGACAGTAGTGTTGAATGTTTGAAGTTTAAAATTATTACTTCTCCTTATAATGAACAAAAGCCAAATATGACTTCTTTGCGAGAACGTATTTTCGAACGGGGTTATGAAGCCATAAAGGCTTTTAAATCATTTAAAGAAGATCTATCCTGATAAAGTAAAGGAAAATTTGACATATTTGAAAATTCTACCAGAGGAAATTCACAACAGAAAATCTATATACTCCCTCATGACAAACCAACCACATATATGCGACGATGGACGTGTTTGTTCATACAATATCTTCAAGATGATTGCCAAAACAGAGAAACCTCAGGCAATTGGAAAACAACTAATTTTTTCGGCTATAGATGAAAGCTTTCGTACAGTAGTACATCATCCTTCCCCAAGTTGAATTATCAAAGCGATTCCACTTCGTAATAATTTTGTGCAGAGAATAATTGATGAAATGGCTAAGGACATTGAAAATATATTATATAACACTTATAAATGAACAAATTGGTTTACAACTGGACGAATCTACTCTCCTAGGCAGTGAAGCACTACTTTCAGATTATGTCCGGTTTATTAAAGATCAGAAAATTGTGCAGGAATTACTGTTTGTAAAGGCGCTTAAAATAGACACTAAAACGAATCTATGTTTAATATTGTTGAACAGTTTTTCAAAGAAAAATAAATCCCTATGAGAATAATAATTGGTGGGCAACGGACGGTGCCCTTGCATTAACAAAGCAGTATAGAAGCTTTCTTGCATCTTTAAAGAAAGCTGTATCCAATGTTTTCACAAGAAAGGGCGTAATTCATCGAGAACATCTTGTTGCTAGGGACTTAAGTTATCGTGTTCATAAATTCCTTGGTGTTGTTATCACAGCTGTAAAGAAAATAAAATGCCTTCCGCTTAAATCCCGAATTTTTCGACAATTCTGCAACAACAAGGATGACGAATTTGATTGTCTCCTTTTACATACTGAAGTGAGATGGTTATCCAAAGGTAACTGTTTGAGCCATTTTATTCTCTTTTCAACACCATCATACAGTTTTGCAAGAGAATAAAGAGGGTTATTTGAGTGACGAACTCATATCTTGCAAATGTGACATTACCGACTTAACAGATTTATTCAATGATCTGAATTTTCAATTGCAAAACTGCGATGTAAATATTATCAAAGCAAAATCTGATTGATATTTGCACACTCATGGACAAGCTTTCACTCTTTAGGCATAATACTGGTCGTCGGGAACGCTCTCAATTTTCAACTCTCGATCAACTAGAAAATGTTTATGAGGCTCATAACTCCATATTAGAAAATGAACTCTTTGAACTCACAAAGACATGAAATGTAAATATCAGGATCTCATTAATATGGAAATAACTGACTGACTGATAAATGCAATTATTGATGCTTCTATAATAAATGACACCGATTCTGCAATTCGAAAGTAATTAATTGCGTTAACAAATGACGTCGAATTAAATCCCTCTTCAAAAACTCATACCAAGAATTTTGGCTACGAACGGAAATTTCTGAAAGGTATCCAAGGTTGTGGAAAGCTTTTAAACTTCTTTCCATGGCTTTTGCTTTCATATGGCTGAACGTGGTTGTAGTGCAGTTACACAGTTTCTTATTAACAAAGAAACCGCCTGAAAATTGCAAGACGAGAAGATCGGAGATTACTTCTAACAGCTCGGAGCCTAGAGTCAGAGCCTTAGCTGGTAAGTACGAGTACCAAAGTCAACCATCAGATGGAAAACATATTGAGGTAAGCTACCAAATATAAGTTTTTTATCATTTTTAGGATTATTCTTTATAATAGAGATAAAAACTATATTCAAGTTAGTTTTTATCAATACCAAGGTATTATCTTGCTATGCAAGAAAAATTTATTATCGTATTCGAAATTTAATTCGAGAGGTTAGGCGATGACAAAATATTTGTGTCCAAAGGGGGCGCTAGTCCAAAAAAGGTTGGGAAACACTGCGATAAAGAGATTACCAATTTCTCTTAGAGCATTGTGGACAGTATGGCATGTCCCACCTCGAAGGCTTCAGTTGTAGCGGTAGGAATAACCTTGCTACGCCCTTTGCCTTGTGGTGGGTGTAGAATCAGTTACTAGTTACAGAGTCACGCTAAGTCCTCACCCAAATTAAACCTTCCTTCCTCCTCCCTTGGTCCATTTATCTCTTAACAAAATTGTAAGCAAAAATAAATCTATCTTTTACCTCAAGTTTTGATTCCTCCAATTTTATGTTCCTAAAATCCTATTCGTCTTTCTTTATATGTAAATGTCCATCGCTATTAATGTAAAGGGAATAAAAAAAATAAAAACAATTACTAGGATCCTAATTAGAAAATTAATACCGAACTCCCTAAAGGGACCGACTTAACGCTTGCCTAACTAAAGGGAAGCCTACAAGGGCATTTATTTGGAGGATAAATAAAGGATAAGGGGCCTATCAATTAAATTGGAGACGGGGGGTGAGTTAAATGAGTTTCTGCGGATTATTAGATGGGGGTTTTCTCGAGGGAATAAAGGATTTTCCCCATCGGGAGGAGCAATGTGGGACAACTTGACTAGTGCAATCTCCTTGAACACATTCCAGATTAAAGTTAATGCTAATTAATTTCCTTCCTTAGACTTTGTATTAATTATAGTTCATGTAGTTTATATTACAGTAACTTACTGTTTTTTTGTATTCGTCAGGTCTTTTCCCGATTCAAAGAAAAAGGAATTTACGTTTCTGGGAAATGTGTAAAATAGTTGTGATAGCTTTGCTGTAGGACTTGTGTTTGTAAACCTGTGAGGAGTTGGCAAGTCATTTTTGTAGCTGGTGTGAAGTACTTAGTTGATTAATTTGTGGAGGAGATGTATCTCGGTAGTGTGTTGAATACTCTTTGTTTATTTGTGTCATTACTTTCCTGCGTGTAAGTTTAAGTTGATTGGGGCCTTTTTGTTCTGGGTGGTGTTAGCCAGTACAGTAATTGTTGAGTGTAATGGGCGTGAACTGGTTGGGAGGCATGAAATAAGATGTGTGGGCTGATTTGTTTAGTATTTGATGTTCCATAAATTGGATGGGGTACAGGATGGGATGAAAAGTCTGCATGATGCGAGATCACTGGGTGTTTTACTTGGGTTGAGAATAGGTATTATGTGGGGTGAGTTTTCAGACATTTGGAATGGAACTATGAAGGGGAAAATTGTTTAAAATTTGTGTGAGTGTATCGATGCTTGTTGTACCTTTGTGTTTTATGTTTTCCTGCGAATTTAAAGGCAATAGGAACGAGGGCGTATCTCAGAAAGTTTGTAAGGATTGACCAGTAAAGAGAGTGTGGAAGAAAGAGCAAGTGAAAATATGTGGGGATATATAGTTGCAGAGCCTAATGTAGGCATTGATGTCAGAGGGGTAACTGTGGATATTGGGGCCGGAAGGGCAAAAGAGATTCAAGATGGCATCCTGCAATCACTTGCGGGTGGCCTTTTAGGTGAATATTTGGTATGTTGTAAGAGTCAGAGGATGGTAAATTGTGTTGTCATGTCATGGTCTATTTAAAGTGGGCAGAAATGTGGATCTGTGTGAAAGATCAGGTGTGATGTCACGCATTTTTGAGTAGTGTTGCATGATGGTGTTTGGTGACGTTAAGAGTATGAGTTCGCTTAGATGGATTCGTGCGCGTCTCGTTTAGAGCTTTTAGTGTTAGCGAGTCTCCGAACACTTTTGGAAAGCTTAATTTTTGTTTCGTGGTCTCGATCCGCTCTAAAGGGTTATCGGTGTCTTGTTTGGCTGTTGTTGAATCAGTTCTTGAGTGTTTCATGCTATGTTTTCTAGTATTTCAATCCTTGGTTGTTTTTTTTAAAAGATCTCTAATTGGATAGTCGCTGGGAAGATTTGCCCCTAGGGTTGTTTGTCACAAGCTGTTGGGAGTGTATTGACAAAATACAGTAGCGAGAAAAACTCGAGAACAAAATACCCAAATCTGCATTTCCTTGAAAATACTCGTTTAATTTGCATGAAAATTGCACAAGAATATTCTTTGAAATTTGCTTTCAAATGTTTCTGTTTCATTTCATAGAACTGCGGATAAAAAAGGATGAATAAATAAAGAGAATTTTCAGAAAGGATGCATCACACACTAGAGAACCATGTGCGCCTATGAACATATGGGTATGCGCACATTAGACAGAAAAAAAATAAACTAAAGAACGATGACTTCTGCTCGTCCGTTTACGCGGAAAATGTGATCCTCTATATTCAAACATCGCCGATACCTGGGCCTATTTTAACACGGGTCATTTCTTCGTCCCACAGAGAAAAGTTGGTGAAGCAGTTGTTGGATGCTAAAAATATCGACGTGATGAAGTGGGCCTAGGCTGAGCCCTGATTTAAACTCGATAGAAGGCCTATGTAAGATATTCAGTGAAAATATCATTGTTTGGAAACCGTCGAATACTGGAAATCTCGTTCAAAGAGTGGAATAAGAAAATAAAATCACGTCCGAACAATGCGACAAATTCGCGAATCTCTACGGCCCAAGATGTATTCAAGTCATTCAGAAAAGGCTTTGTGTAGTTCCTCTTAGTATTTTCCACCATTTTCTACAAATATGCTGTTATGGCTACATTTCTACCTCGCTTTATCTTATTATTAACGCACTCTTTCTTCAAATACACATCATTTTTATCATAACATTTTTGCTCCGCTGTTATATGAAATGACACTTGGATACTAACATGCATATTCAACAAGGACTTTAAAAAAACATATATTGGTATTTTGTTCCCTAGTTTTGGAGGCTTTGTTTATGTCGCTGAATTTCGCTAATGATTATCCTTTCATTTTTTTCTGAAATGGTTCCATGTAGTAGGTTCGGTTGTTGTTTTTTTAATGCCTGGCTTTGGTTTGGGTATGAGTTTCTCAAGGGAAATTTGTATGATAATTGAGAGAAGGGTGAAGATTGCTACCTTTGGAGGTTAGGAGGGTGTTTTGTTGGCTAGATGTGGTTAACAGGGTATATATATCTAGAGAGGAATCTTCGGGAACACAGAGTGAAATGTGTAAGAGTGTATTAGCTATGAGTTTTGATGCAACGCTTCAAACCATGGTTACCTGTCCGGAACGTGGGTTCTTTTGAGTCAGAAACACCTTTATATCTCGTCACCCACGTCCAAGACTAGTTTCTTGAGACCTTCCTTGGGACAGGACGCAAGACTTTTCTCCCACTTTAAAGATATTCAAAATACACTCTCTCAAAGAGACTAAAGCTCTCCATCAGATCTTCATCCGAGTCTCAATGAGAATCGATAACTCATTGCTTACTAGAAAATATATCTGACGCAACAACTGCGTGATGACTACCGAAAACTGTTGGAGCGAGTGATTTTTGTCAAACAGTAAAAAATAACTTATGTGAGACATCTTTAAATATTATCTAAATGGTTTGAGATTTCGCTTGTACTATTTTTTCACATACTAGCAGCATTGTATACATGACCATTAGATTATTAGGTTGGCCAGAACGTCCTGACTCACCTAGGAAGCAGAAAGAAAACAAAAAAAATTTATGGACAACGCCAACAATTATTCTTCAAAATAAAGTCCATCATTCTTTACGATCTTCTTTCAGCAATCAGCCAGCATCCGGATCTATCCTGGATGGCAGTCAGCTGGCTTTGAATCAAAACACTGTAACAAGCTTTCACTACCTGAGTGAGTCAGGACTTCCTGAACAACTATGTAATTCCAACTTTTATTTTTTTACTTAAATTTTGGAGGTTAGTGAATGTGCAGTCTGTCTATCTCGCTATGCATGTATCTATCCATCACTTATTCCAGCCATGGCACCAAACGTGACTCAATTTACAATATTATGAAATATTCTCAATTTTATAGAACTGTCCATCAAGTTTGACGGCGATTGAAGGGAATTTAATATCCGCCCATCAAAAGGTAATCGAATAGTTCGTCACTTTGGCTAAATCATTGTCAAATTAAGTTTAACTCTAGTAAAAATGAACGTCAGATCCAAGAATTAGACGGGCACCATATCTTTTGCAGTAGTAGCTTTATTTAGAAACTTAGAGTTCAGCATTAGATTTTTAAGCAATTGAAGTTTCCACTCAATAGTTTAATGCCTTATTATCTTCAGCTGCTTTAAAATCAGCTTTTCGTCCCCAGGTACTTTGATGAGGTCTGCGATTACAGCTTGAAAGCATTCTGACCATCTCTGCCTTAAGAGATTCAAAGTTTTGATCTGTGGAGTTGTACTCCTCATTTCATGTTTCATTTTTACTCTTCTTCGGGAAGCTTCATCGACCTAAATTCAAAAATTTCAGGTGACCTCTTAGCCAGTGCATTCAACTGTCAACTAATTGCATTTATTTTTATCCATTACAGTAAATTGCCTTTTCGTTGCAAATTTATTTTCATTTCCAGTCCTTAATATCTATCGGATCAATTTATTTTGTAACTCGCTGCTGTAAGTCTTACGCATTTGGGGCAACTCTTAATTTTAATACCTATTATTGATCTGAGAGTCTTTGTGGTATTTCAATTCTTCTGTTTCCCTGTAAAAAGCAGAATTTTAGTTGTGCTTTTGGAACTTGCGTACGTATTCTTCGTGTAAATAGTTTCTTTAATTTCCTCTTAGACATTTATTTTTGATGCAAATAAACGTTTTGAAACTCCGGTGTTTAGCCTTAAATAGAAGAATCACGGGTTTCCTCTTTGGAAAATTCATTTTTCCAAGGACAAATGAAGGCAGTTTTTGACATCACGGAAATACATTCAGAATAAAAAAAAATAACCAGTGAATTAAGCAATTGTTGGTTTATCTTTTATTCATACCCCATTATTAATTTATTGAGAATTGAAAGAGTAACACACCACCTTCCGAATGATCAACAATCGATCAACTTTAAAAATTAGAAAATCCTTCGTAATTTTCTGCCTTAAATACGTCATAATATGGTCCTATTGAAATCTGATCAAGGCAAAACTATGATGTCATAATAATGCACATATTTAAATGCAAACATCCAATGATAAAATGAAGCAGATTTTATCTACCTCTTGAGTATGTCTACCTTGTGAAATCTGGAACATAAATTGCCAGTACGAAATACGAAAGCAAAAACCAAACTCAAAGAAAAACAAATTGCAAAACATTGGATTACATCCAAAAGCTGATACCAACAGATCTACTGATCCTTACTAGACTACCAGAAGGATTATGAATAAAAAAGGTCTATGTAATAGTAAATTGAGGAGAAAAATAAAAGTAAAGTCGAAGGCAGGAAATTTGTACAAAAGCAGATTGCAAGTTTATTACTTAGTATTTTCTAGCGCGATTTTTCTTATCTGCCGTAAAACAAGTCTGGGCTAGGATTTGTCATCATCCATTTATCAAGTCTGTCTTTAAATGAACCTATACTAGCTGCACTAACCACAGCATCTGGTAAACTATTCAAGGTTCCTGATAGTTCTGTTTAAGAAGAAGAAGAACTTCCTTTTGTCTGCCCTAAAGTGGCCACGCATTGATTCATTTGTTATAAAGTTTAGAAACTATGATTTGTTTATATTTTCAAAACCATAAACGATTTTTAAATAGTTCTATCATGTCTCCGCGTATGCGTCTCTCTCTAAGAGAGAATAGATTTAGAGCTTTAAGACTTTCCTCATACTTCTTTGTTCTCAACTGAGGAATCATATTGGTCACTCGACATTGAAGTCGCTCTAATCTTTGTGTCGCACTCCAGATGTGGTGACCCAAACTAGACGCAATATTCCAAATTGGCCTCGCAAGTGCATTATAAAGTGTTATAAAACACATTTTAGACTTGTTTTGAAAAGTACTACCTATGAGACCAAGGATCATGTTTGCCTTTTTCACTGCCTCGATAACAAAATAGCTTCTTAAACCTCTAAATAAACGATTTTATTGGTTTAATTCTTGATATAAATGGGAAAGTTCCCAGAACAAATGATGAGGTACCTCTTTTGTTGGTGCCTTAATAATCACTCGTTCCAAAATGTATTTTGAGGCTCTTTACAACTTAAAGAGAAATTTATAAAGAGAAAGAATATAAAAGGTATAGGAATAAAAAATATCGGACCAACAAGGAGTAGAAGAATCACTCAAAGTCAGATCCCTTTAAGTGTTATTTAGCCCTTGCAAATTATCAACTATAGAGTTAGTTATTTAGTCAATGTATGGAATGAGTGTTAACGTGGATTTAGCTGATTCAAATATCTACCTTGTTTTATAAAAGATAAAACAACGCGTTTAAACTGAAGGGATGTGTGTGGGGTGCCAGAACTGGAAACATTTGTAAAGCAAAATACTGAATAGTGGGATGAAGATGTGAGGCGTGTAGTAGAGACCAAAAATGATGCCTTCATGTAAATGATTAATAGTGCAGATGAGTATGTCAGGGAGATGCGATTGAATACATAGAAAAAAAGATAAAAATGAAAATGAAACAAGTGATTAGAGAGAATAGAAAAGTGGCAAATGAAGCGTTTGGACAAAAGATGAATGAGAATCCAGATGGGAAGAGGAAGATGAATGAGGATCCAGATGGGAAGAGGAAGATGAATGAGGATCCCGAGGGTAGCAGGAATCTATTCTGGAAGGAATTGAGAAGGGTGAGGAACTAGGAGAAGAAGAGCTGTGTGAACATCAAGAACAAGTATGTCAATGTAATTGTGAACAACAAAGAGGTCAAAATTAGATGTTAATAATACATTGATGAGTTGTATAATGTGGATATGTTAGATGATTCAAATGTAAATATGATTAACTTCTTGGGTGTAAATCTGGTGCTGTACTTAGGGGGTATGGAAGAGATAATCACGCAAGAGGTTGGTAGTGTACTAAGAGTTCTGAAAAATCGGAAGGTAGCTGGAGTAGAAGATAAAGTCACTGGCATGCTAAAAAGAGAGCGATTGTGTTATGCAATATGAGTAGTAGCTGTGTTGGAGATATTTAAAGGTGGAAAATGTTTGGGGACAAGAAAGTGCAGTTAGTACCTTGGTGTAAGAGTAAATACTAGAAAGGTGAATGCAAGAACTACTGTTGAGTGTTACTGATAAAATTGAGCATATTTGAATAATAACTAAGAGATTGATAGAGGATAACCTAAGCGGGGCTAGGGGGGGAATAAAGGATCTACATTGAGAAAAATACTTGAAAAATGTATGGCATAAAAGATGTAATGAGCTGGCTAGCTTTATGGATCTTGAGAAAAATAAAAACAGGGAGATAGAGAAGCACCATGGCAGGTGCTAATCATGTAGGGTGACTGGTAAACTAGTGGAGGGTGCAAGAAGTATTATGTTGGAAGTAACATACCCGGAGTGAGTGGCCTGCTATAGATGGGGGTGTAAAACAAGGTTGTATGATGTCATCAGTGCTGTTTAATATCAGTATGGAAAGAGTACTGAGGAAAGTACTCAAAGTGATGAAAGGTGTGTGCGATTAATAATGAATGGTGAGGGATACGTTCTACACATATCTTTTGGTATACATATGCTGATGACCTAGTGTTGGTGGCTGAGTTTGAGATGGATTGTGAAATGATGATCGAAGCTTTGGACACGGTGTGTGAGAGGATGGGGCTAAAAGTGTCTATGCACAAAAGAATCAGGTAATGGTATTTAAGTGTGAGAATGGGAAGGGGGCGATATCAAGTCAGTAGCGTCACCTTTGAACGAGTGCCAAGTTTTAAGTATCTGAGATGTATTGTAAAATAATGGTAGATATGAAGCAGATTGCAACCACAAGGTTTTGAATGGTAGAAAGTGGCAGGGGAGATTAAAGCATTAGGTACCCCGAAGGGTTTTGGTGAGGAATGTGCCAAGAAGCTGTATGCGAGTATGCTGGTGCCAATCTTGGTGTATAGGTGTGAGAATGCTATGAAAGGCCAATGCTGGAATAAGAACAGTGCAAATGGGCGACATGAGAGGAATGCTTGGGTGTGCGAAAGGTGGCTAGACTGAGGAATGACTTGGTATGAGGTATTTATGGTATGAAGAAGAGTGGGAATGGTTTTGTCATAGTGTTCTGAAGTGGTAGAGACATGTAAGAACATGGATGGAAATAAAAATCTATAGACAATATACGGGAGTGAGTGTCAGGGTGGGAGATGTGTTGGGAGACTGAGCCAAAATTAGGTGGATTGTGCAAATGAGTGTTTTAATGATAATGAACTGATCGATGTCCATTAATTGTTTTTGTCTCTGTCTGTCCTTCCCTATAGAGCAGAAGTCATCAGGCTTTAGGGATCTAAGGTCGAATTCTTCCACTCTTAATTTTCGTGCACAAAAGATAAGCAGACAACCTACAGATGTATCGAATGGAAGGAGTTCAAAGAAACCAGTCACAACCTGACACAAAATAGGCTTAGAGCTATTAAAAATATGTAGGTTGGGTATAAGACATTAAAATATGGGAATTAAACTGACTATTCAGGCACTAAAATAATATTTAGGCCGATTAAATCAAATATGGCAGTGGCCACATTCAAATGCGATGGCTGGTACGGGTCTGAGCAGCCTTAGCCGAGAGAGACACAGTGGCAGAGAATGAGAGAGAGAGGCCATTTGCGTCATTTTCCGCTCCCTGAATGAGTATTATTGATTTATGGTAATTCGCTTCCGTCATCTGAGAAGCTGGATGTGATTTGGGCGTGACAATGTCGGCAACGTCCAGTATCAAGTTTGAGAAACAATCCCGCGATGTATAAAATGATCGTAGGGGCGGCGTCGGGCGGACGAACTGCTCGTAAAGACCCGAATGGACTCTCGCCGTCCTCAATAAATGCTTGTCCTTACGGTCTTTAATAGAATTTGTTGGAGTGCACACATGGATAATTACGACGGAGAGGTCCTTTTATATATGCGGGTGGATACATGTGCAACAGAGTATGTAAGCGAGTGGTAGAGACAGGAGGAGGGTGGTTTGAGCACGCAAAAGGAGGGATAGGAATTATATGGCATTATAATCCTCAATATAATAATCAAGTCGCTGTAAAAATGTAGATTCTCATCATTATTGGCTGTGGGTTCGAATACGGACGTTATCAGGAGTTTAAATAATCAAGTCACTGGACGGAAGGTGCCCTCGGGACGTCTAATTACACTCCGTTAAATATTGACGTCGGAATCGTCATGGGAGGTCGCCCCCACTGCCTTTAAAAGGGATCCAACATTACTAGGCACCGTCAACAATACCGGACGCACTTAAATTGCTACCGAATTAAAGAGGGAGAAGTAAATTGGTGCGATCGAACCATAAATGAGAAGGAAAAGAAAAGAAAGAATGAAAGTTAATTAGAGATAAATACTTAAAATTAAAAAGCGAAAACTAACGACGAGTTCTCTACCAGTGGGTTTGCGAGGTGAGATCAGCAAAGAAAGTAATGAAAGTGGAAGAATTAAGAATGTGAGGAAGATATATAAGCATAGATCCACCTGCAGGGGTTGGAACATGGGGCATGCAATTCTCCAGATGTCAGCTGCATCGTAGTTGCTCATGCTACACCTTACATCTACTTACGAGGAGATAGATAAGTGGTAGATACACAAGGTAGATAAACTAATGGAGATATACACATTATAAAATTCTCTATAGCTATCAAATATAAATGGTATAGAAAGAAAACTAAAATTATTACATTGAAATGACACGAATATTATTAAAAAATGCCACTAATATTATTCCATTTAAATGGCCTGAATAAAAATAGAGAATTTATTCCATTGTGATTTGTATGCTTTACGTATCGATTATTTGGCCTTAAATTTGTGAAATGGTGCAAACGAATGAATTTACCCCCGACTGGAGTCACTCACAGGAGTCGAGAGGAGCAAAGTGTGAGGGTGGAGATTTCGGTCAGACGACGACGGCGGTACTGCCAGGGAACAAAGGACATGGCGGATGGATGTTCTTGCGGGGGGGGGGGGGGAGATGGTCTCCTCTCTGTGTTTAAGGTCTTCGCCAGAGTCGCGAAGGACGAGGGGAAGAAAGGAGGAATGTGAAAAGCTTGATTTAGTCCTACTTTTTCCTTTCTTTTCTTCCTCCCATTTTTCCTTCGTCTTTTCTTTTATTCCATCTTCGTTTTCCTTTTTTGTTTTCTTTCTCATTTCTTTTCTTACTATTTTTTTAATTCTTTCTTTTTTTTCTCCCAGTTTTCTTTCTCCCTTCTTTTCTTCCTCCTTTCAGTTCGTCCTTTGTTTTCTCCTTGCTTCGTTTTCTTACTTTTATTTCTTCTCTTCCTAATTTTTAATTCTTTCTTTCTTTACTTCTCTTATTTTCTGCCTCATTTCTTTTATTCCTCTTTTCGTTTGCCTCTTTTCTTCTCTCTCTCTGACTTCCTTCGTTTCTTCCAATCTCCCGCCCTTCCTTTCTTCCTTCCTCCCTTATTTCTTTCATTTCACTCTTTTCTTCTTTCTTTCTTTTAAATGACGACTTCAACCAATAATAATGATAGCGAAAAAATCGCGAAAAAATCCATAAGTATATATATATATATATATATTAAAGTGATCCGTTCTTTATAGTCCAAAGTTTCAATATATATATATATATATATATATATATATATATATATATATATATATATATATATATATATATATATATATATATATATATATATATATATAAGAGAACCAGGGCAGCAGAAAAGAAATGCATTTTTCTTTCTCCATTTAATTTCAACCAACGTTTCGAGGGCCAGCCTCATCTTCTGGGTACTGGAATTATATTTAGTATAAATACAAAGTAATTCTAATTGCCATTGGATAGGTAACATAAGGGGAATGGTCCTACATGTCACTTTTTTGTATAAGTCATGATACCACAACGATAATTGATGGAATTGCATTGGTAATAGCAACATTACACAAATTAACATGGAAGTGGCAAAATAAGGGAAACATTAATTTAAACTAAGAAGGTGGTAAAGTAAGGGAACCATCTAACGTGTAATATGTAATGGGAGAGACGAAGTTTGGTCGTTAAGTGTGGGTTTACTATCTAAAATATATATGGATTCAAGGATTCGTAAATCAGAGAGGGTATTAGCTGTAGAGACTATAGAAAAGTCTTCGAGTTTTACCTGTAAATTGCAAGAATTGGCGTGGAGTCGGATGATAGAATAGTCAGGTTTGGCTAGGGTCAAACCCGTACGGCAGGACCTCCTGGCGTGCTGTTCAACTCTACCAGCCAAACTCTCCATTCAAGAGTTGAACAGCACGCCAGGAGGTCCTGCCGTACGGGTTTGACCCTAGCCAAACCTGACTATTCTATCATCCGACTCCACGCCAATTCTTGCAATTTACAGGTAAAACTCGAAGACTTTTCTATAGTCTCTACAGCTAATACCCTCTCTGATTTACGAATCCTTGAATCCATATATATTTTAGATAGTAAACCCACACTTAACGACCAAACTTCGTCTCTCCCATTACATATTACACGTTAGATGGTTCCCTTACTTTACCACCTTCTTAGTTTAAATTAATGTTTCCCTTATTTTGCCACTTCCATGTTAATTTGTGTAATGTTGCTATTACCAATGCAATTCCATCAATTATCGTTGTGGTATCATGACTTATACAAAAAAGTGACATGTAGGACCATTCCCCTTATGTTACCTATCCAATGGCAATTAGAATTACTTTTTATTTATACTAAATATAATTCCAGTACCCAGAAGATGAGGCTGGCCCTCGAAACGTTGGTTGAAATCAAATGAAGAAAGAAAAATGCATTTCTTTTCTGTTGCCCTGGTTGTCTTATATATATATATATATATATATATATATATATATATATATATATATATATATATATATATATATGTATATATGTACGAGGGGCGGTCAATAGGTTTTGCGAATCGGTAGGGCAAAACAGAGGAAGGGGGATGGCTGTTAGTGGGGGTGTTAGGACAAGTTATGACAAGTCAGGACCCGCAGCCGCACGATCCTGCCTCGTCTATTTAAGAAACGGTAGCTGATCGCAGATCGTCAGTCACAAATTTTTAAACAATGGAGAAGGTTGAGCACCACGCACTGATCAAATTTTTGACCAAGGAAGGCAAGAATGCCAAAGAGATCCATGAACGCATGGTTGCAGTGTACACCGACACCGCCCCTTCCTATGCAACCATTGCTCGCTGGAATAGGGAGTTCCGCCATGGTCGTGAGTCTCTTGAAGATGACCCCTCTCCAGGACGTCTATCAGACGTGACCAACGAGGACAACGTGGCCCGCGTGGAGAGGATGATCCTCCAAAATCGACGAGTGAAGAAATCGAGCGAGAACTTGGAATATCACATGGAAGTGTTAACAAGATCATCCACAACAATTTGGCCATGACCAAGGTCTCTGCCCGTTGGGTCCCTAGAAACCTCACGCCCGATGATCGACTTTAATGTCGTGAAACGTTCGGAGGAGCTACTGCTCCTGTACAACCAAGACCCGGCGGGATTCGAGTCACGCATAGTGACAGAAGATGAAACGTGGGACCATCACTGGGATCCTGAGACCAAGCTCGAAAGCATGGCCTGGAAGCACAGGGGCTCTTCGACCCCATCAAGTTCTGGACCCAACCCTCAGCCGGGAAGGTCATGGCCACCATCTTCTGGGATTCTGAGGCTGTGTTGATGATGGACTATGCGTCTCGTGAAAGGACCATCACAGGCCAATATTACGCCGAGGAACTGGCTGGGTTGAAGAAGTGCATCTGTCAGAAGCAGCGCGGCAAGTTGACACGCGGTGTCCTGCTCGTCCACGACAATGCCCCTGTCCCTAAGGCCAGAGTTGCACAAGCTGCCCTGCACGAGTGCGGATTCGAGGAGCTCAACCATTCCTCCTACAGGCCAGATGTGGCCCCTAGCGACTACTTTTTATTCCGCCAGCTCAAGGTTGCACTGCGTGGACGCCGGTTTGGGGACGATGAAGATGTCCAGCTCGCCGTCCAGGAGTCGATTAAACAGCAGTCAGGAGATTTCTGGTTGTCGAGAATTCGAATCCTCAGGGACAAGTGGCGCAAGTGCATTGAAGTCGAGGGTAGTTATATTGAAAAATAATAAAACACTTTTCTTCATAACTCGTTTCCTTATATCCGAATGGCAAAACTTATTGACCGCTCCTCGTATATATATATATATATATATATATATATATATATATATATATATATATATATATATATATATATATATATATATATACGATGAGCGGTCAATAAGTTTTGCCATTCGGATATAAGGAAACGAGTTATGAAGAAAAGTGTTTTATTATTTTTCAATATAACTACCCTCAGACAGAGTCCTGTAAACATTCGGACGATGGGAAAACAGAAAAGAATCGATCAAGATCTTCGAAAACGTATTGTAGACCTTCATAAAAGTGGCGTTGGTTATATAAAAATATTTCGTCAGTTAGTAGTTCCATTGAGTTCAGTTGAAACGATAATACGTCACTAGAAGTCTCAAAATTCTACTCCTCTGATCAGTTCTGGCCGTCCTCGCAAGATAACCGAACGTACAGGGAGATTATTAGTAAGAAAGGTCAGTAAAACACCCAAGGTTACTCTTAAAGAACTTCAGCGTGATTTAGAACTGAGTGGAGTTACAGTGAGTAAAGACACAATTAGTCGATCGCTTCGTAGCATGGGCATCTACTCACGGTCTCCAAGGAAAACCCCACTTCTTACAAGAAAACAGGTTCGTGATCGTTTAAATTTGACAAAAGAGTTTGTTGGTAAACCTGCACAGTTTTGGGACACCGTACTTTGGTCGGATGAGACAAAGATAGAACTGTTCGTCCGTAATGGAGCTCCGAGGGCATGGCGAAAGAAAGATACCGAATGCGCACCGAAGAATACTACCCCAACAGTAAAATATGGAGGTGGCTCAATCATGATCTGGGGTTGTTTTAGTGACGCAGGTGTTAGAAATATCGAAACCATAGAAGGAAGGATGAATGGAGAACATTATAGAAGAATCTTGAAGAAAAATTTACGTCCAAGTGTGAATTCTCTTAAATTGAAACATGATTGGATCTCTCAACAAGACAATAATCCAAAGCATACAGCAAACTGACACAAAATTGGTTTAGATCAAATGGTGTAAATGTTCTAAAATGGCCTAGTCAATCCCCAGATCTAAACCCTATCGAAAATCTATGGAAGGAACAGAAGCTCAGAATCCAAAAATGAGAACCAACAAACATAACTGAACTGAAGAAAATATGCATTGAGGAATGGAGTAATATTAACACAAACACATGTAAGAAGTACTTAGGAAACTACTCTAAGCGGCAACAAGCTGTTATTTAGCAACAGTGGTTATGCTACTAAATATTAAGAAATGATTTGATATATGTGTTTTGTATAATTTTGCGTTACTAATTAATTGTATTTCTTCGACAAAAACTATATTGATGTTTTTGTATGGTCCTGATGATTTAATTTATTGTTTGAATACATATCATGTCAGTAATAAAAGTTCCATTTACCTATCGTGCTTATAAATATATAAACGTCTGTTTTTCATGGTGTGTTGTAAACTTTTGCGGGGCACTGTATATATATATATATATATATATATATTATATATATATATATATATATATATATATATATATATATATATATATATATATATATATATATATATATATATATATATATATTATATTAGAGGTATATATATATATATATATATACGAAAGAAAAGTATAAAAGACCGCCTCAAAAACAAGAAATCACCAATGAGAAAGACGGAAGGGGAAGGTAAAGATTAACATTAAGAATGACAAGAAGCAGGTAGTAAGGTCAAACTGAGAAGACGAAAGGGTAACAGATTAAAAGAAATGGAAATAGCCTAACGAGGGAGATTATAAGAAACTCGGAGCGAAAGAGTGGGGAAAATAGAATGTACATAACAGAGCAGTGACATAATTAAAAACAAAAAAAAGCAAAATGGGTCCACATAACTAAAGATTGTATATAAAACTAAAGACAAAAGTCAGAACTAATTTCTTTAAGTATTATTTTTTTAATTATAGCATCTATTCTATATAAGCCAGGAGGAAGGTTAAAATTATCACATTGGTTAATAAAAGCACATTCAATGATATTCCTTTTTATAGGGTCATTGGAACGATAAATAAATTATGCCGAGTTCCAGTTAATTAGATGGTCCTTATCTGACATATGGACAAAGGAAGCACTGTTATCTTCTCCTCTTCGGACATTATATTTATGTTGATTTATGGGAACAGAAAGTTGTTTACCTGTTTGTCCATTATATTTAGTAAGACAACCAGAACACTCAACTGAATAAACTCCGCCCCCCCCAAACTATTACAATTATTACGTACTAATAAATTCTTAATGGTCGTCTCATATTTAAAAGCAACAGAAATGTTTAAGTTATTCAAAAGACAGGGAGGATCACTAAAACAACGAGAAAAAGGTAGAACTGAAATGTTATTACTATTAAAAGGGAAAGACAGTTTTGAAGAAACGGGTAAGGGTAACAAAGTTTATGGCCAATTTCAAAGATATTGGAAAAGTCCAAATCCATATATGCTGGACTCACAACTCGCAATGCCCGTAGAAACATAAAAGAAAAAACAGAACGTCGATGAGCCAGTCGATGAGAGTCGTGGTCACAATAGCAATGTACGCTTGAGGACACAGATTCGAATCCTCCTACTCCTTTATTTATTTTTCTATATCTCACATTTTCTTTCTTAAGCTTTCAATGGTCGTCTTCCTTAGTGTCGTGATGCCAATTTTCATTTCTTTGGGCCTTTAAATGCATATATATATATATATATATATATATATATATATATATATATATATATATATATATATATATATATATATATATATATATATATATATATATATATATATATATATATAACCTAAAGCGTTCGCGCCTCTTTCCCTCCCTTTAAGATGAGCGAGAGTCATTCGGGAACAAACACTTGATGCTGTGTTGATCGGAGACACGTCGGCGCCCTCCTTTTCCAAACACGCTTTTGAGTTGTGGAAGAAAAAACATGGATGGTCAGAAAGGGAGTAGGGGGGCAGGTGTAGAAGGGGAGTGAATTGGGGTGATGGCTGAAAGGCCTTTGGGGTGAGCTTGCCTCTCCTTGGGGAAAGCAAAACCTGAGCCCTGGAATTTTGAGATAAACGCGAGTCCATTTCGACAAACGTCGAGGGGGATATTGTGAATACGGGCCTATTTTCCAATGGCTTATCATCCCCAACAGACATCCAGGCTTGTACTTTTAGACTGGGTGGTCTCATTTGACCGAAATTTTCCCGAGGTATTCTAAATTAACCTTAGCCACCCTCAGATGATGAGGTAGGTAAGGGGCATTATATTGCATTATAATCCTCAAACTCCATCCTCCCACCTCTTCATTTGCTCATCTTTTCTGACTTCATCTTCCATCATTCTTTCCCTCCTTTGTCCAATAAAATCCCCTGGTGGTTTTTTCCTTCCAATCTTTTCCTATTCTTACAAATAATTAATAGTTTCCTTTATTATTTTTAAAATTTTAGTGTAATTTATTGGGCAGAAAGGGATCTCCGGGTACCATCTTCACCCCTATTAAATGCTCATGACCCACCATGAGTGCGCAGGGAAGAATGCCTTCGTGTATCATAGATTTAGCAATTTTACAATTTGGGCCTCAACCACGGGTTCAAGACTTTCAAATCTACCATTTTCCCCCCGAAATGGGGCTGGTCACTACAAACTACACCCTAACTTTACCACCTCTTTTGTACCCTTTTAAACACGAGGCTGACCATCATTTTACCCACGCACAATTGCCTCTACAACTCGATTGGGTAGTAAGTGGTGTAAGATCTCGTCCAATCAAGGGATAACACCCCAAATCCGCCCCCTCAAAAATCCCATCAATGTAGACCTACCATACATAATCTCATCCACCTCCTCTTGGGTCAGCGCTTTTCCTTTCAAACACTCATTCACATAAACAACCAACATTTTCCGCGATCTTCCCACACTTATCACACCCTAACACTCACTCTCTCATATTCTCTTTACAAATCTACTCCCAACTATTCTCCTTATATACACTTACAACCTCATAACAATTTAAGTCCAACCTCATTCACATTCTTCACACCATAAACATCTCTTACTGAGTCGTTCCTCAATCTTTCAACCCTTCTCCCACCAAACACTCCTCATACTAGTCTTACTAGCGATCTTTACTTCTCCTTCCATCGTCTCCATCCCATGACCCATGAAAAACATTGGAACGATAATTCTATCATGCAGCTTTCTGACACATTCCACACACAAACTATTGACAAACACTAACCCTCGATTCGACCCACACACTCACTTCCATACATTTAAAACCTTGTGGTCACAATCTGCTTCATTTCTACCATTGATTTCAGATACTTAAAAAACTTGCCACTCGTTCAAGGGTGACACCACAGACTCGGATATCACACCCCACCTCATTCCTACCCTTAAATGCCATTTTTAGACATCTCCAACACACCTTGTCAAAAGCTACAATCAACATTTGAAAATCCCTCTCACGCCAGCCAGCAACACCAGGTCATCACCATAAAGCAAAAATTATAGAAGCCTTCACTTACAATTCCTCCTCAATGTTAGGTACTACACCCCAGTATTCTGTCCATAAAGGTATTATAAACCAAGTGCGACATCCGCAACCTTGCCGTACACTCCCAAGCATATCATCTTACCCACTCCGACTAACTTTCACCCGAGCGCACGCCTAGCTTTCAACATATTCACTCTTTACACCATCTAATAGTTTAATACGCTTAGCACCTGCCATAACGTTTCTCTATCTACACATTCATACACTTTCTCCAGATTCATAAACACTGCCTACACTTTGCACCTCTTATCCATTGTTTTCTCAGCTTTTTATTTTCTTGCAAATATTTTATCCCTACCATTCCTGCTCAACTCAGTTATACGCTCATTCAAAAATTTTCCATCCACTACAGTAAACTTACAACAGACTCAGTCCCCTGTAGTTCTTTCATTCGCTTCTTTGCCCACTATCCCTATACAATTGTATTATTACTGAATATTTCAAGTACTCACACATTTTCTACTTTTTAATATGGTACAACAATGCTACCAAAAACTTTCATACCACAATCCCCAACATTTTTTTAGCATCTCAACGAGTATATTCTCTACTCCAGTTACCTTCCCATTTTACAGAGCTCTTAGAGCACTAACTACCTCTTGTATGATTATCTCTTCTGTACCAAGGTTCATCACCCAAATTAAGCCCACAAACACAATCATAATTATATTTGCATCATCTTCCATACATAATTCATCAAAGTATTGTCGCCGTCTAATTTTAACCTCCTCATTGCTAAAACGTCCCCTTCCATTCTTGTCTTTTATGTTCACACAGTCATTCTCCTACAGGTTCTTCAACCTTTTTACTTCATTCCAGAAAAGCTTCCTTTCCCATCGGGATCCTCATTCATCTTCCTGTTCCCATTTGGTTCCTCATTCACCTTCCTGTTCCTATTTAGATCCTCATTTATCTTTCTGTTTACATCTTGATCCTCATTCATATTTTGTTTAAACGCTTAATTTGCCGCTTCTCTTCTGTTTAATGACTCGTTCCACTTTCCTTTCCATTTCCTTGCATTTAGTCAACCACATCACCCTGTCATTCTCATTTGCACTATTAAGTAGCTGCCTGTACGCCTCCTTTTTTCAAATTCATGGTTCACCATTCAGCATTTTGCTTGCTCCTTTCAGTTCTCTCACATCTACACACAGTTATTTTACTGCCTACTACCACTTTTAAAAATTTGTTCCATATTTTCTCTATCTCCATACTCACATTTATTTCTTCTATTATACTTTAAAAAAGCATTCTCCCACACTATACCCCTTTCTCTCTGAATCAATAACCTTTATCTCCCGATTCTCTCTTCCTTTTCAGCCTTCTCTCATCTTCTCATCCATGCAGCAAGTTCAACCTTACCCTGCACAACAATGTGATTTAATGTACCATTATCTAAACCATTCACCCAGCCTCTTATTAACCTATATATCGTTGCTATTACCCAACCATTTATACATCTATCTAAGGAAAAACTCTACCCTCTCCTTCGTAAGTAAAAGGATTAATTGGCTCTAAATGCGTGTGTAGCCGTGGCTGTTAGCTCATTAGCCGAGATCGACGTTAGTTTGATAAATACTGCCAAATAAAGAGACAGATTTTGCCCAAAGCACTTCTTTTGTGCGATTATCGTCTCTGATACTTATGTACATGTGCACAGTTATTAGGTTCCATGTGCATATGTTATACAGCGGGCCAATTCAAATGACATAAAACGTTTATGCGTTTTATGTTTCAAAACCACTTTAGATTTGAAATTTTGATTAAAAAGAGAATTTCACTGAACGGACATAAAGCAAAAAAGAGTTTCCGGTCGTGTCCAAAACTGAAATTTATTTACGTTATTCTTGAAGTCAAGACGCCGTTTTCCATTTTCTTTTAAGTTCGAGTTTTTAAACATTGATTTCAAACGAGCCATAAATTTAGGAGAGAATACAAACCTGCTAACGATTTTGCATAAAAATGAGAGACAATAATGTTCTTTGCAGAATGACTATATGCATATATATGCATGAATCAAGTATTTTGGTTATGCAGCGCTTTCTCTGTGTGCTTCAGTAGGCTAAAATACACAGTCACATTCTTATTTGGCATCGCATTATATTTTATTATATATCATTTTGAAGGGATTATTTTCTGAATTGAAATATGATATAGACATTTTATATTACTCAATATTAAATAAAATATGATTGTTTTAATTAGCATTCGGGAACGAGTTTTATATATCTGAAGTTAAGTAACACAACCCTAAAACAATGAACATTCGAGCGCCTAACGACGTATGGCAATTGCATTTGAATTCGAACCTAATGATAGGTTTTAGAATTATGTATACTACTAGTTGATTACAAATAGCGGGTGGGGGGGGTGTAACCGACCCACCAATAAAGGTGGGTATGGGGGCGAAGCCCTCATTTCTAAGTACTCACCCTAGTTCAAATTCAAAAGCAGTGGCCAGACGTCGTTAGACGCAACAATGTTCATTGTTTTTATGCAGTCCTCCGCCTCCGCCTGCCATTTTCCTAAGAAAGTGATCAACTTGATGGATTTTTTAATTAGTCTCGACTGGCCGCTGCCACCGATGGCATAACCACCGAAAATACAAACTAGTTTATTGTTGGTCTCTATTAAAAAAAATATTAAATACAAAACGGTAAGGTAACGAACTAAGTAACCAAAAGCCTCCTACACTCAAAAAAGACAAAACCCTCCAAAGACTAAGAAAGAAGAGAAAAGTACCACCAGGCGCTGGAGTACGGCTTGCCTCAGTCAGGGACGTGGAAGTGAAACCGACACCCAGACAACTAAACAACTAAATACTATGGAGGAGGTGAACATCTTCCAGAAACCGTACCAATCCACAATGGCGAGTGCATGAGCTCTTCCCGAGTACAAGTAAAAGGCAGTAGCGACTCCTCTAGTCTGAGTACCGGAACACGTATCACACCTGAGCCTACCCATGAGGAGGACATTCGACAAGAATGTGGTGAACAGTCTATGGGAACAAGCAGTACTCGTTGTAAAGGTTGTCCGTAGGAGTGTCCCAACAAATGGCGCTCCGTTCCGCGAGTTTGCCTATTCGGAGTCAACAGAAAATGAACTGAAACCGTCTAGGCATTGGAGGCTATGTCCATGGGAATAGTAGTGGTGAAATGAAGAGAAACAGTAAATTAAGTTCAGCCTTCTCCCGGTTTCTTTGCCATATAGCTTGGACGGCTGTCTTGACTCCTACCATGTAGTCGGACAGGTGAAGAGAAATACGCTGGCACGTTCGCCCAGTTTAGGCAGACAGACTGGTACCCTTGTGTACACGCTCATATTTAGCGAATCTTATGCGAACAGGAAGCAGGTAGAATAAAATCTAGAAATATTGCCGTCTCGTAGCAGATGTGGCGTAACGGCTACTGCGAAAATGCAGGCGAGGAGATTCCAATGCCTCGAAGGCACTCAACGCGCTAAATGAGTCGCTATGAAACATAATTCGGGGTGCCAACCTGGCACGGCCCGTAATCTCCTGTACGAAGTGGTGTATTGCAATTATCTCAACTCTAATACCAGACACGGCGCGTAAAGGAGCCGCATCGGCTTCAAACAAGGAAAAGAAGGTATGGAAACTGATCCCTACTTCGGATTTTTAATTATTAATATTTACTGACACGGCTCCAGTTTGACGCGACATATGCCCCAAAATAACGAACATAGTATTCGAGATGCTGTAGAAGCCTTTGGAGCGGAGGGGGGTGACAAACGTTCAGAAGTAGTAACATCCAGGCTGGTCAGAACCATTGAGGCCACCGGCCAAACGCTCTCGAAGGAGTTTTCTAGCCCTAAACATGAAAGGTTTAGGGCATGGTTGGTGTCTTGCGTCGCCATATGTACCGTCAAAACCGAAGGCGGATGAAATATAAAAAGTTGGCGAAAGAGAAAAACGCTGGGCAGATGTGTACAAACGCATAATGCACTGTGTATACCCTAATGCGGGAAGTATCTCACCAGCAGTGACAAGGAGGATCCTTACAGGGAACACTAAGAAGGCACCAGTCACCAAGCATAGACAAGTGTGGTGGATCGAGTCCGCCTTTTTCAATAAACATTCGGTTGATTCTACGTAGAAATCTCAATCACAGTCCACTTTAGATCGAACATATGGGAAGAAAAATAATAGAAGCGTTGCTCTACCAGCAATCCAAGAGTTGAAAACCGCTGATCAGGAAATATTCATGGTGCGGGCACAGTCGAAAATAAGACCATAAATGTGCGCTTCTCAGGTGAGGCGTCGGTCAAATTCAGGACCCAAAAAAGAATGCGAATCAATCAGATCCAGCTAAGCCTAATTAGAAACAGTTCATGATCCAAATAAAGCCGTGAATGGCGGCAGAAGGGCAGCACCTTAGTATTGGCCAAAGAAACCCGAACTCCTTTCACTTCAGAATAACGAGAAATTATATTTAGAGCTTGTTGGAGTCGGTTCCCCAGGGTAAGTATCTGCGCCCCGCTACAAGAAATTCAAAAATAATCTACGTAGAACGTAGCAAGAACATCTTTCGCGATGCAGCTGATGCTCAAGGCGAAGAGAGTAGCCCTAAGGGCACTTCATTGCGGGACGACCTCTTCTTGCCATTTTGGAATGGTCTGCGCTTCCCGTGGTAACTCAGACACGAAAACTGGAAGGCGCCCCTTTTGCCTCAATATTATAGAGGTATCCACGATACCATATCGCGACGCAGTATCATAAACCTTCGTTAAATCAATGAAAATCGTGACGAATTACTGTCCACGAAGAAAGGCCTCGCTTATAACGGAGAGCGCACTTCTAAACATAACGCCTCCTGGCCCTTGACCGACGAATTTCACACATGTTGAAATCATTCGAAAGGCACATGTAACGCTTATAAGCATAATGTTTCTCTCTTTGTACCATAACACAATCTGCCGGCCACCAGGACCTTGGACAGCGTGCAAAACAGCAGATGTTTAAGGAATAGTAGTCAAGTCCAGGGCGATGAAGGTGCTGAAGAAGAACTGATCTAAATTCCTCGACTCAGATAAGAAAGTCGGTCACATCCTCGAATGCAAGTCACTGTGCTATTTTGCTATATCCAAGAATCATCTATGTGGCCTCTCAGCTGGCAGTGCCCCAGCAAATTCGCTATCATGGATGCCGTCCCACCTCCTACCAAAAATCAGAGAAGGCATCCGAAGAACACTAGGATAGATAGAGGCTATCAAAAACAAAAGAAAGACTCTAGAACCACAACGGGAATAAATTTTGCATCCTTCTGCCCTCCCACACTGCAAAACCCAGCCCACATTCATTTCGGTGGGGTAACAAAACCTTACTATCACTATATAGAGGGAAAGGAAAACGCACACATAGGGGTATCCTGCAAAAAGACGGCTAAATGGGAAAGGGAGGAGACGAGCTTCCCGCATCTACTTCCAGTTATCCTGGAGTTCAGTCCACGGTTCTTTCATTAACGAAAAGTTCCTTTCAGGTGTAGTTACAAGGAGATACAGGGGCCCTACTTGAAGTAAAGCCCCTCAGGTGAATGGCCTTATGCTGTTTGAAGGCTGAACTTCGAAGGTTGCTTACCGCGGAAAGCGCTGTGGCCGCTGGTGGCTTCGATGGCTTACTAGAGGAGGTTTTGTTTGGCGTACAAACCTTTATCTCTTCCTACCTGAAAACCATAGCATGGTGCGGCGGCTTTGAAACTCGGGTCCCTCCTGAAGGGCCCAACTTTTCAAATCGATACAGATCGGAAACTCCAAGAACCTATTTTCGGTGTTGATTAGGGAAAGATGGGACTAGTCTGCCAGCTTTATGGTCGATATGGACGGGGAAAGATCCAAATAGAATTCATCGACCATAGTCCATCCAAGGAGGTCTCTTCTAACTACCGGCTCACATGGGAATCGAGCGCTTCTCTTTCAGGTAATTATATCCCTCTTCTTGTGTCTGATAGAAAGCATAGAAGTGGGGTATCACAATTTCAGAAATATAGTCAGATGGAAGCGACTCGATTATACAAGGGTGAAGTAGGAAAGTCCCCCTCCTCGGATATATAGATGAGAGGGAAAGCCCGCTCTCCCCTAGGGGTGTTTGGAGGGACCCGAGTGAAAGCAGAGGTTGAACAACCTACTCTAAAATCTTGAGGTGCTGGAGGGTAGCTCAGACAAGGGCAAGGGAAGGAAAACCCCTTACCAGTTGAGATTGGTGGGTGAGTGAGGAGACCTTACACCAGGCACTGGGGTCTTGTCGAGGTTCTCGCCCATCCAAGCACCAAGGTGGGGCGATGTTTTTCAGTTCTCTTTTTCACACACACAGTCCCACACTCCTAGTCTATACGTATCTCTCTTCACCCTTTCCCTCCCTCTTATCTTCCCCTATTTTTCCATAACTAGCCTCTCTCTCTCTATCTCTCTAAACACACTCTCAAACTCTCAGACATTCTCTCACCTCCTCTAAATCTCACACGCTTTCTCTTTCTTTCTTTATCTTTCTCCAATTACTCACTCACTCCCCGACTCTATTCTTCTATTACCCTTTTTTCTATTCCTCCCGTCTCTCTACTCTCTCACTGACACTCTTAGACACTCTTTCAGTCTTTTTCTCTCACGCTCACACTCACACCCTATATCTCTTTTGCCTTTCTCTCTCGCCTCTTTCTCTTTTATCTCTCTCTCTCTCTCTCTCTTGGCCTCGGCAGTGACCTGTGGTCCGGCTCGCCTCGCTCCCTCGCGCAGCCTCCCAAATACTCAGGCTCGTTCATTATCGACACGGCTCGAGAGAGAAGGAGCGATCGACTGCAAACCTTTGTAATAAAATATCCACATTTTGGTGTGTTTTTTAACCCTGCGCATTCTGTATAACAGATGTTGATTCCTTTTTGGGGGCTCAATTTAGTTTTTCGTATGGATGCTTTTCTACATTATTTTTCCATGCTCTTATATCGCTACAATAGTAAAGTTAATCGGAGATCCTCACCCTCTTCCATTGTTTGAATGATATTAATGCCATGTTCGAATTTCTTTTAGGTATATCTAAATGGTGTCGCATTATTCCAGACCCAAGGGATTGTTATATTGCAAGTAAACCATGTCATTCACTACAGAGGAGAGAGTTCAATTTATTTTGATGGTCGGGACCCACACTCATGTGGAAATGGCCACAAAATTCAACAACATACATCCACACCACGCACCAATCATACAGATGTGTTGGCAATTTGAATGTCTAATTTAAGGAAACTAGATATGTATCTGAAAGGCCTCGTAACGGAACCTCAAGGACTGTTACAGGCGATGACACCAGTACCAATGTATATAGTTAGTTTGCAGTCAGTCCCAAGAAGTGACTTCGATGCATTTCCAGAAAAACTAGGATTTCCAAGAGCAGCATCCAATGCATCTTGACACTTTATCATGGCAATCATACAAATTGCCTTTCCATCAGCGTTTAAAAGAAGATGGTCCTGATAAACGAGTTCAATTTTGCGAATGGACAGAACAATGCGTGAGCGATGAGACGTTCTCATTAAAAATTCCGTTTTCTAATGAAGCGAACCATCAGAACACTCGATACCGATCATTAACCAATCCTCATTGGTTTGGAATTTTCCAATGGACAAGGTACTCAACGCTTTATGGTTTGGTGCGGAATATGAAAATAGAATCTTCGGCTCCTTCTTTCACGAGAAGGTAACCGGGGACATGCACCTCAACATGTTCAAAGAATGTTGAAGCCAGCCAGCGACTACCCCGGAGTGGTTTCAGCAGGATGGCGCTCCTTCGAATTACGCAACAACGATAAGAAAAAATCTGGAAACACTCTGGATTTCTTTATTGACATTTTGCCTTTCAGCTTATTAAGAACAGAACGTCAATAAAGAATTCCAGAGTGTTTCCGGATTTTTACTTCTTTCACCCATTCTCACCTATACGTCATAAAGTATATATATATATATATATATATATATATATATATATATATATATATATATATATATATATATATATATATATATATATACTAAATAACCAACAGGAAATAAGAAAAAAATGATACAGAAGTGATTTCGTTTTTTTATACAACAAAATAAAGGATCACAGATAGATTACGGAAGAGAGAGATATAAAAACGGATAAATCCGACCTTTTTATCCTTTAAAGAAATTGAAAAATGGGTAGATTTCGAACCTATACAATCGATCGCTCTTCGCCTTTCAGGCCACTGCGCTAACAAATATGCTGCAATCCACATCCCTAAAAATGGATGTTTCAAGATAGCTTATAAGCAGAACAGTGTAGATAAGTTCCCATATGTTGAATAAGATTTCATTCCGTTTGCTATCTATCTCTTCCTTCTTCATATATATATAAGTGTGTGTGTGTGTGCGTGTGTTTTGTATCTCCTCGATCTCTTAGCTTTCAACTCGTTGTATGTTTATGTTTATGTTTCATTGCGTATTAGTTTATTGAGGCGGAAGCCTTTGCAGCTCTTTTAAAACTTTTGTATCCAAATAACTCCAAATCAAAGCGGATAAAAACAAATCCACCCGAAATAACATTTCTTTCTCACTCGAAAAAACTCAGGCAGAAATCGTGTTTTCACCTTCATTGATGTTTTGTAAGGCAGCATTTGGGAATCTACTCACATATGAGAAACTCAACCACACTCAACCAAAATACATAAACGTCACTTTCCTTAGAGAATTGCGCAATGTATTTTTAAGGTTAACTTCAATGACCTTTATACAGGGTTATCCAAAAATTTCTCCGAAGTAAAAAAAAATAATACCTAGGTCATATAATTACTTAAATTAAGTCCTGCAAATGTCGTTCATGGGTTCGAGCACAAAGATAGATCCTTCTCAGTTTATTGGCAAATACATAATGAGTTCCATCATTCTTTTATAATTACTCGTTTTCACTAGTCACACTTTTCATTTCTCAGATCTTTTCTACTTGGTTTCACGTTTCAACAAGGTCAGTATCTTATTGAGGATATCATTTTGGATCACCCTGTACAACCCATGTCTCTACAAGATTTGTTTCTTTCTTTGCAGAGGTTAAAGGTAAGTTGGGAAAATTGCATGACCTCCCTTTTACCCACGCTCTAATTAGTTCTTTTGCTACAAGGACTATTTACTTTTTGAACTTTTTCACTTCCTCTAACTCCACTACTTTCTCTTACGAACGTCTTTAAACCCACTCTGGTGGAGAGTCTCTCCTTAATTTTATTTTAATAGTTTTAATATTAATAGTACTAATAAAGACCACCCATTAATTTCTCCGTCGCGAATGGCCCATCATAGCCAAACTTAGAACTAAACTATTAAACTGTTAATTAATAAAGTTAATTTTTTCGTTAAAGATTTAACTTTTAAGTTAACTTTGAAAATCATTATCGGACTAATTATCTTCCATCCCATTTATTTTGCGTTATTCCAACTCCGCTAATCCTTCGATTTCATAACCTTTTAAAATGTTTCCATTATTTTCAGATTTTCATTACAGACACTTGTGTGATTTTGACTTGTATAAGTCACTAAGGCATCTCAAGAACTTGAATCTTTTGATCTTATTGTGGTTCAAACTCGCAGTACCACTAACCCTCACTAGAACAGTTACCGAACTCCTGTTCATTCCCATAGAGAAAATAAGTATCACCTGCCAACTCTTCCTGCCCAGCATTGTTCCAATCCGTGTAAGTTTTGCAATGTCAATTAACAAATCTCAGGCTCAGACTCTATCGGTGACAGGGTTGCAATTAGAGGAACCCTGTTTTTCTCATGGTCAACTCTATGTTGGTTGCTCTAGAGTTGGAAGCAAAAATAATCTGTTTGTAATCCAAAAGGAAAAACTAAGAATATTGTGTACCAAAAAGTTCTGTAACACTGCTAAACAACATTAAGTTTAGTTCATTGAATGATAATATTGTTTGTGGAGAATATAAAAAAAGAAAAATATAAAAATCTGTCTTTCTTTATTTTCGAACTCAATTTTGTACCCAGGCAACGCCAGGTAGCTCTGCTAGTGTTCTGAAGAAGAAAATGACAAGCTTCAACAACCTCAATCAGCACATCAAGAGGACACACCCAGCCAACTACATGCAGTTTTGAGGTTCCTCTCGCGGAGAGCCAAGCAGATGTTTTCTTCTCCTGATTCCAGCACCGGTAGAAGCACTTCAGTATTAGAACATTTGTTTTCATCTCTAGTTACTAAGAAAGTACGCAAGCCAACCAATGGTGAGTCCTTTGTCCTCTTTCCTGCTGACAGCGGCGTACTCCAGGCTGCTGTGGATGAGAGGATTGTGAAGTTGTTTATAGCCAACATGCTAACATTCTATGATGTCGAGTCTGACATGAATCGTTATTCTCATTCTGACTTGAAGTTGTACTTGGTCTGGTATTTAATCATTTCTTCAATTATTTTTATATTTGAGTTGATTAAGCTTTCCCAAATCTTATCTTTAAAATCAAAATTTAAAGTTTATATTTGTAGTCGCCATAGGTGGCGACTACAGCTGACTGCTGGGAACCCACAAGAGAGGCTAGCTGAGAATTACAACCCATTGAAGAGAAGGCTTTTATTTTTCCCCTTATGTTTAACCTAAGCTTTCATCATGCACTTATGGCATCGTCATGAAATTTTATTTTATTGAGTCCTACTCATGGGTATAAATAGCCAATGAAAAGAAGGATGTGGAGGAGGATAAAGGGAAGGTCGTTGGTCGGTCTTGACATTAAACTTTACGTTTCGTGATCATCTACGATTTGTGAAGTACCTAATATATGAATCAGTACAGGTTTCTTCAGTAGAAAAAATGGAAGTTAAAAAAAAACGACTAAATCTTTTAAAGATATACAAAATAGAAGAAGAAAATTATGATAAAGAGAAACTGCGCTATGAGACTTAATTATTGTTCGTTTTCATTTTTAGCATAGGGTAGAAAGTGCGTGAAATCATTGCTAGGGTCTCAGTTACGTAAATATGCACTAAGGCAAGGTACGAAGGGTAGGAGAGACTTGATATTCTTGCTGAAGGAGATTTATTTCAATAAGGATACGACGGTCAGAAATTATTTGTAATGTTAACGACATATGAATACTTCCATTCCCCGGGAAATGAACGTAGCAGCAATCTGGCGTCTGACGCACCATCCTGACTCACGTCTGTTTTCTTACGCAGCACCCTAGGCCACGTCTGTTTTATCACGCAGCATCATTAGCCATGTCTATTTTATCACGCAGCATCTTGGGGCACTTATTTTCTTTAATGCAACATCATGGGCCACGTGTGTTTTATCATGCAACATCCTGGGCCACGTATGCTCTCTCACGAAATAATAAAGGAACACGTCTGTTCTCATATAGAATCCTAAGTTACGTCTGTTCTCCCACACATTATCATGAAACACGTCTGTTCTCTCACGCAGCATCCTGGGCCATATCTGTTTTGACACGCTGCACCATGGGTCACATCTGTTCTCTCCCGCAAAATCATGGTCCTCACCTATTCTCTCACAAACCATCACGAGCCACGTCTGTTTTCTCACACAGCGTTCTGGGACACGTATATTCTTTCAGGCAACATCACCGGCCACGTCTCTTCTCCTTCGCAACATTATGGAACACGTCTGTTTTATCACGGCATCCTAGTCCACGTATATTCTCTCACGTAATATCATGAACTACGTCTGTTCTCTCAGGCAATATCATGAGACACGTCTTTTCTCTATTCCAGCATCCTGGGTCAAGTATGTTATCTCACGAAACATCATGAGACACGTCTGATCTTTTAGGCAACATCATGGGTTACGTCTGTTCTCTCAGGCAGCATCCTGGGCCACGTCTGTTCTCTCTCACAGAATTTAAGCCACGTATGTTCTCTCATGAAACAGCATGGAACAGGTCTGTTCTATCACGAAACCTCATGGGTCTCGTCTGTTCTCTCAGGCAGCATCATGGGTTACGTCTCTTTTCTCACGCAACATGCTGGCCTCGACTGTTCTCTCTCGCAAAATCATAGGTCACGTCTGTTCTCTCACTTACCAACCTGGTTCAAGTCAGTTCAATCTAACAGCATCCTGGGTCATGAATGTTCTGTCAGGAAACATCATTGGCAACGTCTGTTCTCTTAAGCAGCATCCTGGGCTAGGTCTGTTCTTCCACACATCATCATGGGCCACTTCTGTTCTCTGACGCACCATCATAAGCGAGCGTGTTCCCTAAGGTATCATGCTAATCCACATCTGTTCTCTCACGCAGCATCCTGCGCTACGTATGTCCTCTCATCCAGCATCATGGTCCACATCTGTTTTCTCACGCAACATTATGGGCCACGTCTATTCTCTCGCCCAGCATCATGGGACCCCTTTTTTCTCTCACGCAGAGTCATGGGCCACGCTTGTTCTCTCATGTACCATGCTGAGCCACGTCTGTTCTCTCAAGCAGCAGCATGGGATACTTCTGTTCTGTCCCACAGCATTCTGGACCACCTATATTCTCTTACGCAACATCATGGGTCACATCGGTTCTTTCACGCACCAACCTGCTTCACGTCTGTTCTCTCTAACAGCATCCTGAGCCACGCATGTTCTCTCTCGAAACAGAATGCAAAACGTCTGTTCACTCACGAAACCTTATGGGATACTTCTGTTGTCTCAAGAAGCATCATGGGCCACATTTTTTCTATCGCATTGCATTCTGGGCCACTTATATTCTCTCATGCAACATTACAGGCCACGTCTGTACACTCACGCGAAATCTTGGGACACGTCTGTTCTGTATCTCAGCATCCTGGTCCACGTATTTTCTCTCACGAAACATCATGGCCCACGTCTGCTCTATCAGGCAGCATCAAGAGAAACGTCTATTCTCTCACGCACAATACTGGGTCACCTTTGTTCTCTCTAACAACATCTTGGGCCACGAATTTTCTCTCAGGCATGGTCAACGTGTGTTTTCCTAAGCAGAATCCTGGGTCAAGCCTGTTCTCTCAGGCAGCATCATGGGCCACGGCTGTTCTCTCACGCACCACCCTGGGTCACGCATGTTCTCTAACGATGCATGCTAAGCCACGTAAGTTCTCTCACGCAGCATCCTAGGCCACGTATGTTATCTCACGTAGAATCCTGGGCCACATATGTTTTCTCACGCAACTTCATTGGCCACGTCTGTTCTCTGACGCACCACACTGGGTCAGGTCTGTTCTCTCTAACAGCATCATAGGCCATGTATGTTCTCTCTTGAAAGGGAATGGAAAACGTCTGTTCACTCACGAAACCTCATGGGATACTTCTGTTCTCTCAAGCAGCATCATGGGCCATGTCAGTTCTCTCACACAGTATTCTGGGTCATGTATATTCTCTCACACAGTATTCTGGACTATGAATATTCTCTCAGGCAACCTCACGGGCCATGTCTGTACATTCACGCAACATATTGGGACACGTCTGTTCTGTATCTCAGCATCCTGGTCCACGTATGTTCTCTCACGTAACATCCTCGCCCACTTTTGCCCTCCCAGCAACATAATGAGACAGGTATGTTCTCTCATACAGCATCATGGGCCAGGTATGTTCTCTCAAGCGGCATCCCTGGCCAAGTCTGTTCCCTCAAACAGCATCATTGGCAACATCTGTTCTCTCACGCAATATCATGAACCCCGCATGTTCTTTCACGCACCCCTGGGTCACGCCTGTTCTCTCTAACAGCATCTTGGGCCACGAATTTCTCCCAGGAAACATCATGGTCCACATCTGTTCTCCCAAGCAGTATCTAGGGCCAGGTCTGTTGTCTCACACAACATCATGGGCTACGGTTGTTCTCTCACGCAGCATCATGGGTCAAGTCTGTTCTCTCATGCAGCCTCATGGGCCACGTCTGTTCTCTCGCGCACCTTCATGGGCCACGCCTGTTCTCTCACATAACATGCTAAACCAGGTCTGTTCTCTCAGGCAACCTCACAGGCCATGTCTGTACATTCACGCAAAAAATTGGGACACGTCTGTTCTGTATCTCAGCATCCTGGTCCACGTATGTTCTCTCACGTAACATCCTCGCCCACTTTTGCTCTCTCAGCAACATAATGAGACACGTATGTTCTCTCATACAGCATCATGGGCCAGGTATGTTCTCTCAAGTAGCATCCCTGGCCAAGTCTGTTCTCTCACACAGCATCATGGGCAACATCTGTTCTCTCACGCAATATCATGAACCACGCATGTTCTTTCACGCACCCCTGGGTCACGTCTGTTCTCTCTAACAGCATCTCGGGCCATGAATTTCTCTCAGGAAACATCATGGTCCACATCTGTTCTCCCAAGCGTATCTAGGGCCAGGTCTGTTGTCTCACACAACATCATGGGCTAAGGTTGTTCTCTCACGCAGCATCCTGGGTCAAGTCTGTTCTCTCATGCAGCCTCATGGGCCACGTCTGTTCTCTCACGCACCTTCATTGGCCACGCCTGTTCTCTCACATAACATGCTAAGCCAGGTCTGTTCTCTCACGCAGCATCCTGGGCCACGTATGTTCTCTCATGCAAAATCCTGGGCGACATCTGTTTTCTTACGCAAGATCATGGGCCACGTCTGTTCTCTCCTGCGCCAACCTGGGCTATGTATATTCTCTCACGCAGCATCCTGGGTCACGTATGTTCTCTCACGCAGCATCATAAACCACATCTGTTCTCTCACACAGCATTCTGAACAACGTATATTTTCTCAGGCAACATCACGGGCCAAGTCTGTTCTGTCACACAACATAACTGGCCACGTATGTTCCCTCACGCAACATCCTGGGCCACATCTTCTCTCAAGCAGCATCCTAGGCCTCGTTTCTTCTCTCGCGCAGCATCCTGAAACACGTCTCTTCTCTCACGTAGCATCTTGGTCCACGTCTGTTCTCTCACGCTCTATCCTAGGAACCTCTTTTGCTGCCGATTCACTTCGCATAACTTCAGCTTTTTTAACCTTTTCTTTGAGTAGACTGTAGAGAGCTGCAACCCAACCATCTTTTGCACTTCCCATAGCTCCACACGTTTTAAATCAAGTATTTCTAGTGAGGATGCGTCCTTTGGTCTCCGAATTATTCAAAATAAATATACAAAAGATTAATCAAATATTCCAGTCTATTTTGATGCGTTAGTTTGTAGCTTTTGTGTATGAATTATCAGCCACACGTTCTTCGATGGTTCTGGAAACACACGACAAACGAGCAGCTAATGACCCAGGTGTCCATTCCGAGAAAACTTGATAAAAGTTCAAGAATTTAATGGCAAAAACTTCTTTTATGAAGCCATTAAAAAGAGATTTCAGGATTCCTCATTTAAGTATTCTCTAAACGACACCGATTTTCTTCTTTTTTCCACATTTGGGATACAGAGAGTGGCAGTAAAGGATCCTAGCATGATGAGGGCTTAGGTACGAAATGCCCGGTTAAGATGTCCCCAAGTGTTCTCCCGAGCGGAAGAATTTTTATATGCTTTCTGGATTTAAACATTGATTGCAGCACAGATCTCAAAGTGGGCTGAACTGGTGACGTGGTGTATGCGATGAGAGTATTATTCGATGGTTGTGAAAGAATGAAGCATCAGTACTAAGAACTACTCAGTGGTATAAAACAGTCGTTGTCTTATTTTTATTCACTTTTTGCAAGAAAACTTGACGACGTCCCGTAAGGTAGTTTTTAAAAAGAGGAAGGTAGTGAATGTAAGAAAGTTCGATAAAAATGTGTGGTCGTATATTCCCGGAAGGTCGAGAAAAGATTACATACTTGGAGTGCCTAGATACGGAAGGACGCGCACTTTTCACTTACAGTCTCACGCTATGTGCAATTGAGTGGGGGCGATTCCAGCCAATACGAGTGGAGGGTAAACAGAATCGCCTTACTTGTGTATTATTTCATTACTCCTGTAGAAGATCGGCATCTAGCAATGAGCTTGAAGCACACTCACTTTCTCTCGCTGTTTTTATTTGTGGCGTCAAAATGATGACTTCCTAAATGGAACTGTGTGAACCTAGTATTATTTCATTTAGGGGTAGGGAATATTCATTATATCACCCAGCGGCATTCTTCTAGGAGACTTTTTTCCTCTCAATGGGGTAAGGGGATACAAGTTAAGATGGGATTCGAATTTCCAGTATTCATTTATTCTATTCAGTATTCAGAAAAAAATAAAAATTAAATACCTATAACAATCGCCCCGTTTGGACATTAATAAATGAATATTTTGTGCGAATAATATCTCATTTATTAAAATAATTTCTTTCATTATTGATCACTCTTCTTTAGCTCAGCCTTGCAGTCGGGCTAGCGTGACATAAAAAAAATGGGTTATTACTTCGAAAACTTCTTTTCTTCAGGTGTGGAGAAGGAGCTATTCTTCTTTTTGTTGTTGAGTGTGATTACGACCGTATGGAATCACGCACATTAAATATAAACCACGCAAACAATTCTTGTTGCTGGGTGTGCCTATGACCCTATGGTTTTATTCACATCAAACCGAAAAAATAAACAAACAATTTTTGTGGCTGGGTGTGTCTATGACCGTATGAGTTCACGCACATTAAAGTGAAAAACAAACTTCTCGTTGCTGGATTCGTTCAGGTCATTCGTCACTCGCTCCTTTTACTTTTTGTCTTCGGCTTCAGCTCGATCGGATCGATTCTCGTTCAATTCGATGCCCTTTGTTGTTGTTCTTAAATTCATTCTTTCGTTGCCTTCAATTTGAGCAGCCATCACTTGAGCCTCCTCGTTTAAGGAACTTCCTTTGTTTTCCATTAGGTGGTGCGCGTTCATCTTCTCTTAAATTTGCTCCACCGATTTTTTACATTAGTAAAATTACAAGATTTCTTTGCTAAAAGAGCCTTTCCCTTCTGTTCCTTCGCTGTAGCTAGGATCCTCCAGGTAGATAACATAGAATTTTCATTCACAACTTTAACTTAAATTATTAAAGATGTTTAATAGTGAACACGCGGCATTCCAATCTTAGCTATTTATTACCTATTAAATTTGTTCTAATTGTTCAATTCAGTAACTTATCTAACATTAACTGCATTAGATTTCTGATTTTGCCATCATTGTTATTTCAAATTAAATATCCTCGACGGTCTTTGGTTTCGCCAAATTTCACTTAACCTCACTTTTTCCCTTACTGTTCTCTTCACTTCCTTCCTGAGGGTCAGCAACCACATTTAGATCGTGGAGGGTACATAATTTAAATTGACCTAATCTTTGATTTCCGAGAAACCTTTTTTTCGAGTAACATTCGTTTTGTTGATGATCTTCAGCACATTTACCTTTCCTTGGATTTTGTGAAACATTTAGCCCTCCTTTAGTGTACGGTTTACACCAGAACTTAACTTAACCCAAGTTAGGTTCTGTTGAAGACTACTTTAAAGGGCCAATGTGTTTTATGACCGATCACTCTACGACCACACAACCCATTTTATGTATAAGCGCAATTAAATAGCATCGTGTAAAAATCATTTCTTGAAATTGGATGTGTAGAATTATGTTGTCCTGGGATTATTTTAGCTATTTAATTCCTTAAGTGTGAGATTTGTGTATGTTAAGTATTAAATCTTTACTGATGGATCAAAACATGAATGGCGGAAAAGTATTAATAACAAAGTTAATAATATCTTTGAGCTAGAATTTGTGGCTTTGCGGGCGATAATTTTGCTTCCTAAGGCTTAGAGTATTATATGACAACATCCCGGGCACCCTGGGTATGTTGAGAGCCAAAACTCCCTCTAAACATAATTTTCGTGTCTCTTCGTGAGATCTCTAAAGTTAAGGAGGTACGTCTGGTCTGACTGGAGTGCGGCGAACAGTGCCTCTCGAACGTTCCTTTGGAAGAACGTCTTCTTGCCATCCAGCGGCACTCTTTGGCAGCGCCGATTTAAGGACCTCGCCGGCTGGGAAGCGCGAGTCTTATTCCCTCCGTCACCGACATTAAGAGACGGTCGATGTACCATTTATTTTTCCTTTTATTTTGTAGCTTTTTGTACCATTGTTTTTCGGGTGAGAAATTCTGTTCCACACCCACACACTCGTGTTCATAGCCGTTACCTTTTCCTTTTTCATCTTGTTTGCTGTACATAATTTTGCACCAGTTGAGAAGCCTAACGTTCCCTTTTTTATGTATTTTTCTTTGTAGAATTATTTAGTAAAGTAGCGGACATCAAGCCTTAGTCACAAAGGCTCGGTATAAATAAGCTATTATTAAATGGAAAATTATTAAGTTTGATGGCGTCTGTGCAGTCAATCTATCTTCACACCCCTCCATTCGTATTTATTTTTTATTTGCTTTGTTTAACTTCTTGTTTTCTAATTGTTGTCTTTGTGTGGCTCTCGATGGCTTGAAAGTATTCTCAATTTACTTGGGTACTGGTGGTAAGTATTTGGAACAAAATTCTAAATTTCAAAATAATTGTGCTCACAATATTGCTCTTCATTGATTGGTGCTCGACGGTGAAAAAAAGCAAATTATACAAAATTATTTGTATCGCAGCGGCTTATTCTGCTGAATCTGCTAATTTAGCCGTATTTTAATCAATCAGGTGGAATCTGATACGGCTTTTCAATTCCCGTCTTTTCAGAACTTTAATTTGATTTCTTAATTGAAAAACTCCGTTTTTATTTTTCGATATCTGCTGAAAATATCCTGATCTGAACTCGATACATTTGATTGCTATTTAAACACTTTATTTTTGTGTATCTTATCTATCCAATATCCTTTTAATTGAAATTCTCCAAGAAATGATTGATGCAATTTTCTTTTCATAATAATTTGAATTTTGAAGAGAATTTTGTTATTTAAAGCTGTAAAAAGCAACGAGAGGTTGACGACGGAAATGGAAACGCAGCTTAAGGAGGAAGTTGCTCAAGGAGAGAAGCGTTGCGCTGTGATAGGTTGGAAATAGAAGCGGCCTAAGTAACGGATAAAGCGGCCGTGGCTGTTTTTTTTCTAGAATCGTCAGCTTGACTTTTTCTTTACACCCCTCCATTCGTACCAGTTCGACATGTTATTTCAGCTCGAACATGGAATACATGATTAGCATTATGACTGTCGTTGTCACCTCTTTTCAATTCTACGAATGATGGAGGTGAAGAGATTTTCCTATTAGGCTGAAAGTTTCAGCGGTAATTTATCAGTTGAAAAGTTCTGAGGTCGATGTTCAGGGCAAAAATCGTCATTCACTTTGTTGTCGAAGTTCCAGCAGACTTTGAAAAGTGAGCAAACGCCAGCGGGTTATTTCTCTTAGGTCCCATGATTTCTTAAGCACAATCGATAGCTACTGGCTGAAGTTTTTTTAAAAATAGGCACATGAATAGTTTGGGGATTAAGCCAGATTGCATGCACCCCTCTCTCCCGCACAAACTTTAAAACTTCTCGAAAGTTCTTTGACAGGTCTGTGAGATGCTTTTCCTCAACTTATTATGAAACAAACTTTAAGAACGATCAGAGTTATATTTAAGGTTTGGTGACCATCTAAATTCATTTAGAGCAGAGAAAGTTTGAATTGAATATTAAATAACTCAATTTCGTATATTTGGAAAAGGTTTGCGTGAACACCTGTTACAGGAAAAGCCACCAGATTTTAAGTTGTGTCCTAATGGAGAAATGAAAGTCTTAGACGATTACAAAGAGCTTAGAAACAACAATAAGAAAGCGTTTGAATTAATAGTAACTACTGAGCGCTTTAAGAAATCACAGTCTCGGTAAATTGGACTAATATCGGTAAGCACAATTTCCTGGTTCAATTTATTTACTTTGCAGCTGATTTTAAAGACTTTAGCATAATTGAATTCACTAAAATCAGCCATATAACAATGGAGGCAGAGTTCGTAGGAAATCTAATGCCACTCTCAATCAGTATAAAAACTAATATAACTTCCAATTCGTGTAAAAGCTAATGTCATTCTTAACCCATTTTGGCCCCCATTTTGAAAGAGCTAATATTTATCATACCAAGAAAGATTAAGCGTTTTCATTTTAAAGAGGAACAAAGAAAATCGAGAAATCCATCAATGGATAAACGTAGGCAAATTTATGACCCCCAAAGCATAATTAAATCTTGAATGGTTATTTTGTCTTGGTGTTGACGAAATAACACTTGCTAATTTCCGGAAGCCATGGAGATAATATTCTTCCACAAACAGAGAATTTGGAGGAATATAGTTGGTTATAATGTGAGTAATACTGCTTTTATAGCGAAGAAAATAAAATTTATTAACTTCTCGCTGGAAGGAATTATGGTGTATCTACTTCATATAATGGAAAATGAGAAACTTATTAAGTGACTATTGTTTTTTTAATATGTGTCTTAAGACGAACTCGTGCCTATCAATTGTAAAATAAGCAATTTAAAAGACCAATCAGCCTGATATCTATAACCTGAACACTGCTACGATCACTTTTCATGGCAGTCATAGAATACCAAAACAAATGCATCCTGCTTCAAAGCATTCAAACATATTTGGAAGCAGAGGTCATCCTTCGACTTTCCTTCAATTTTTCCACCAATTCGCTAATGCTACTCTGAGGGGGGAGGGGGATTAATTATTTTTCCGTGTACATCCTAAAAGACTTTAATAGAGTGCCACATAAAACTGTAGAGAAACTAATAAAAATGTAATCGGGGAATCTTGTCGAAAAAGATTCTGGCTTTGCTGTCTAAGCAAAAGATATTAGCCAATTATGTAGAGTTACTTGCTTCGCGTGCGAGATGAACGTCTCCAATAGATGTCTGATGTAGTGCGAAAGTGGCTAACCCTTAATATGTTATTGCACATATGTTGAAAACAACTCGCTGGTTTCTTCTCATTGCGCAAATGCATCTAGTTTTCGTCTCCATACTTAAGACAATAAGTTATAACATTGGAAAATGTACAACGTCGCAACGATAAAATGACGCCAGCTTGTAAACATAAATCATGGCAAGAGAGATTTAGAGAATGAAACTTCTAATCATTAGAATCAAGAGATGAAGTAATACAGGTTTTAAAATTTTAGTAGTGAGGCAAGTTAAAATGGAAAACACCTTCCGACTGAACACTAACCACAGATTGAGAAACAGTTGAGTCAAAGTGCTGGCGGCAAAACAGAAGGCTGAAACAGAGGCGAGCTAGAATACTGACTAAATGAGCCGCGTCCGGCTCAGGATACTGAACACTTAACCATAACCGGACGATAATAGTTTTTACTGAAGAAGGAATTAAGGTGCTGTTTTAAAGTTAAGAAAAAAGGCTGGCTAGACTTTACTTTCGCCTAACTAGGAACTATGCACAAGGGCACTATAAACTACTTAAAATATATAATAATCACTAATTAATAACACTAACCTTGAAAACTAACAACCCTTATCTTAATTCCCTAAACTTAGGGTGAACTCCTTTTAGAACGTTGACGTTGGCTGCATATTAGAACACCAAACATGTCGACAGACCGCATATTATAACAGCATCGGGATTAATATGGGATGGAATTCTTAATTTTATCATCACTTCTATCGACAGCATGAAACCACATGGGAGACATATCTTCTTTCCTCGCTTTCGAATGGAACAGAATCGCGAGACGCACCGCCATTTGATGGAGAGATCACTGCGTTGTTTTTTTTGTTTTTCTTTGCCTTTGGTTTTGCAGTTATTTGTTTTGGGGGTTTTGGTTTATTTTTTTTTTTAATCTAACCTAGCATTAGGCTATAAGATAATTACTGAAACTCGTGCCCTTCTCGGCAGTCGACAGATGGGCGCTAAAAAAGGTCTTACTTTTCGGCTCGACACATTTATTAAAAAAAAATAATCCAACGAGGGCATAGGCAGACAGTTTTAAAAGAGGCTAACAAATTAATGAAGTTAGGAAAGTTGAGATTCCGAGCAAATGAGGAGAACTACAATGGCAAGTCGTAACTAGGAGTTGCAGGGAGTCCCCCTTACGGGTGCACTGAGATTTTATGTTGGGATAAAGAAATCGTTGTTATCTAGCAAAATATAATTAGTAATGAGGCCATATTGAAATGCTGGAATAAAGACGCCATTGTGATGAATTCCATCTACAAAGAAAACTTTTTCCTTCGTCCAAAGTGATTTTTCGTAATGGCACGAGGCAGGCATTCGTCAAAGTGCTTGGGGGGAGGGGAGGGGGGAGAAAGGGTGAGTGGAGAGGTGAGAAAAGGGGAGTGGAGGGGGAAGGGGAGGGGAGAGGGAGAGTGGAGGGGAAGTATAAAGGCAGCAAGGAATCGCTATTCTCTCTTTTGTTCTACTGTGGGACTGTAATTACTTCTTTCCAACATTTTTCCCTTAATTCTACTCCATCTGGTGTTTTGGAAAAACAAGAACTGTTTTGATTTAGGCGAACAATCATAAAGTTATCATACGTATGTTGGGGTGAGAATGACACCAGTGTGGTGACAGCTAGGTGTCAGTGTAGGTCATCAAATGTGACCTCATGCGTGTTAGGAAATCTGTTTTATTTATAATAATCCTATGAATAATCTAAGTGGTTTTAGATCAGGTATGGAAACACATCGGCCACGCCCTGCTTCAAGATGATTTTGGTAGTTATCTGATGTAATACATCCCTTTGTTGATAAAAGTTATAATGATGGCGATATTTTACCTCTCCTTTGTATGACAAACAATGAAACCCATTCTGGATTGAAGCCTCTTTGAATGCAAATCAATATGAAATTCAACTCCATAAATCAGAAGCCTACACGAAGTTCACCGGATTGAGGGGTGATCAGAGACCTACATGACGTTCACCGGATTGAGGGGTGATCAAAGACCTACATGACGTTCACCGTAAGGAAGGTGATCAGAGGCATAGATGACGTTCACCAGAGGGAAGAATGGTCATGTGGCCATCACGGCGTTCGCAGCAGGTAAGAAAAAGTGATGCCTTGAATTTCCATTTTTCTCCCTGAACAATATATAAAGAAGTGATTTTGTGGATAAGAGGGAAGGGTCGTCATTGCTCACCTCTGTGAGCAATTGCAAGAACAAATATCGAAGCATTATTGAAGCAAGGAAATATATCGAAGCAATATGGAAACAAGGACAAATATTGAAGCAATATGAAAGCAAGAAAAAGATCGAAGCAATATGGAAGAAATAAAAAATATCTAAACAATAAAGAAGTAATGACAAATATCTAAAAAATATTGATGCTAGGAAATATATCGAAGCAATATGGAAACAAGGGCAAATATCGAAGCAATATAGAAGCTATGACAAATACTGAAGCAATGTGTAAACAAAGAAAAAAATATTGAAGCAATATGGGAGAAAGGACAAATATCGAAGCAATATGGAAAGAAGGACAAATGCCGAAGCAATATGGAAGCAAGAAGAAATATAGAAATTGGGGGGGGGGGGAATGTATGAAATACTTTGTTTGGAACGGATATTTGGGCTTTTTTTTTTTAGTATAAAGTTTGAGAGCAAGTGAACGAACTTTTGGGAGAGACTGTTTGACATACGGAGACACTGTGCTAATTTCAGGGCTGGTGGTCTTTGTCCAAGCGAGTTTTTCTTCGAGAATAGACTAAGCTTTTTCAGTTCCCTCCTTTCTCCTTAATTTAAACTCATTCCTGTCTATAATAAAGATTATGTTTTTAATGTAATCCACAATTATCTAAATATGAACTTTAGGGAAAGTCTATCAGCACAATGCCGAAACACATCATTTATTCGATTTATCCTTCACTACAGATGTCAAGTTGTTCAGGTGTCAGTTTTCCATAAACTGCTCTTTCTTCCTCCTCAATCCATTATATCGCTTCCTCTTTATACACCTTGATAGACGGGCGAAGTTTATTTTGCATAGAGAAAAGATGGAATTCAATACTTCGGATTTTGTTAATTCGCATTTTTCAGGAATTTCTCTTGATTGTTTTTTCGTTCTTTTTCTTATGTACAAATTAACCAAGAGCAAATTTCCGGATGTGGGTATAGTCATGGTCAAAATTTTGACATTAGTTTATCGATAAAAGTTAACTTTGGGATTTTCTAAAACAAAAAGACGTAAATGGTGAAGTCCAGAAAAAATATATATGATTATAATCGAATGTTCTGGAATTTTTTAAAATCAAAAGAATTGCAAATCGTGAAGATCATTGTTAAAATTTAGGCATGGCTGGCTTTGGTTTTGTTTTTTTGTATATTCGAAGGTTTTATCGAAGTTATTTCCATAAAAAATGTTATATTTTAATCTTTAGCAACAAAAAATATTTCCTGGCCCTTAAAATGAAGTAAAGCAAAATGAAATTATTAGAAGAAATTTAAATGAAAAAACAAAAGTCTTGAGTAATGTTTTTTTCCGTATTTCAAAAAAATTCCGATGAAAGTTTTTTCTTGCATTTAGGTCTATAAAATAAGCATTCATGTGAAAGAAAATAGACTAAGACTAAATTATTAGGAGATATGTACAGAATATTTTTTAGATAAAAGCAGGTTGGCAGATCCTGATTTGCCATAGGCCACATACTGAAGATCTGTATGCGAAGCGCAAGCTCCTCCTGTAAGGAAGAGTGGCGAAGCCTCTCCTCTTGTATATTTGCATAAACCGTTACATTCATTTCTGGTTGATTTTTATTTGCTGTGATTCATGTTTAATTTCATCGTTCTTAGCTTTATCGCTTAGGAAACTTGAGTATTAATTGCTAAGATATATATATATATATATATATATATATATATATATGGATAAAACCACAGTAATAGGACTAATTTTATATGTGAAACCAGTTTTCGACGGAAACATGTGTCATCGTCAGTTGCTGGTGAACAAGTGAAATAAAGATGTTGCTTAACGTACAAACACACAAATCAGTGGCGCTAAGGTGGAAGATGCGAGGATGTATCGGCATTTTTGAGAAACGGAAGCATGAATTTCTTGCTTATTAAGGTATTAGTATTGAATTGGCCGTCCCTCGTATTGAAGTTGGGAATTTATTTTATATGTGCCGATTTAATTAAGCGTCGATGTCTATAATTGTGAGACTTATAAACTATTTTAGCATGACCAATATCAATTTGATGATTTTCATTGGACATATGTAGAAATAAAGTCGAGGAGAGGGCACCACGTCACATTCGCTTGAAAAATTTACTGTGATTTTATTCCTATAGTTACACGTACGCTACTGTACTTTTTTGGATATATATATATATATATATATATATATATATATATATATATATATATATATATATATATATATATATATATATAAATAAGCATTTTTAGTTAAATAACATTCAGTATACCTTTGTATTTCAGAGTTGCACCCCTAAAATTGTATCCCTTGCACAAAACTCTAACCTGCTTTTTCTCTTCCAAATTTTCGACCTTGCAACTCTGAGTTACTCGAGCGCCGGTTTTATAGTCGAATAATAAGGTCCAGCCCGGGAGAGAAAGAAGTGCCGGAAAGGAAACAGAGACGAAAGCCAGTCGCTGAGGAATTTGTTTTATGCAATCGTGGCTGCGCGATGGCCACACGCTCGCACTTGCCAAGGAATGGGTTCAATGCGGCACAACACATTGAGACATGCGGTTTCGGCGAGGCTGGTTGCATCGGGCTACCGGGTTCATGGTCTATTAAAGCCTGCCTTGTCATGCCTTCTCACTTGGTGCTGCTCTCCTCCGCCGGAGCCAAACAGAGGAATCTCATATGGCCCGTGTCTGTTTGGTCTGCCGTTTGTGTGTCTTGCTATCGGTTGCATTTAGTCTGGAACTTAATCCAGGACCTTACCGCCTTGAGGGACTCTGCCAGGAGTTTGAAACTCTCGACGGCATCGCTCTTAGAATCATGGAATACTCAAGCCTTTCTATATTTCGCTTAGCTAGAGTTTTTAGTCGCGTGCGACTCTATATCTGACTATGTCAGTCGTCTGTCAGTCGGTCGGTCCTTGTTTTGCTTTTTTTTGTAATAAAATTATAACTATTCTGCTGATTCTATCGAAATAAAAACTCTTATGTTGTTTTACATTCTCTTTCGAATGATATAATTGTCAAGGTCTTTCTAAGGTTAGCGCGGGAATTATTCTATTTTGGCAATAATTCATAACTCTTAGGCCGATTCTAACGAAATTTGAAACCCATATGTTGTATCACATTCTCATTTAATTGATATAATTGGCAAAGTCCCCCCAAGGTTAGCTGGGGATTTATTTGGTAATAATATCATAACTATTCGGCTGATTCTAACGATATTTGAAACCTTTAGGTTATTTTAGAATTTCTTTTGAATGATATAATTGCCAAGGTTCTTCCTAGGTTAGTCCGGGAATTATTGAAAGTTTCGAAGGTCGTAAGGTCATAAATAAAAATAATTGAAAGCACGCGACTTTGGTCAGCGGACTTTGTTTTAATTTTCTCTCTCTTTTTCAGTAGACTTTTATTTTTCTCGCTTTGAGGAGGAACATTGGTCATGATATATTTTAGCTCTTTTTGACCGGCCATATAAAAAGTAGACTTAATCACCAATTCCGATAATTGCAAGAAAACTTTTTAATGGGACCTTCAGGAGATTCTTATGCATTCAAGGACATGGACTGATAACCAACTATGAGTTGAGACACAAAAAGTTATTTTAAATTCAAAAATTCTCCTCTTAACATCTTTTTCTCTCTTGACTAGCCATAGGTATTATGCTTTGTTTTATCACCGATAGTCTTTTGGTACTTTCATAAGCTCTTCTCATCACCTCAGTGCACTCTCCCTCTCTCTCTCTCTCTCTCTCTCTCTCTCTCTCTGGTATAAAGTTTCGTAGTTTGCCGTTTTGGCGTTGGGAGAATCGGACTGCATGTGTGACCTTATCTCATTGGAAAAGCTTACCATTCTGGGGCTTAGCAAAAACGTGTTAATATTTCCACAAGGGAGCATTCATTTACACACACTACTAAAACCATAGGACATAAGATGAGGTTGGTGTAATTATGTATATAAAGAGCAATATTTCCCCCCCTCTCTCATTTAAATCAAATCTCAAGCACCGTCGAAGTTTTGCTTGTAACTTTGCCTCTGAAACCTACAGCTGCAACTGTATATCGTCTCCAATGTCACTTAACTGATAGATCCGCGGATGAGCTGGATGAATTGTTAAATATGACCACTTATAATAATTATTCAGTAGCCTTGCTTATTCCGGAAGATTTTAACATTCCTGCGCATACCTCCTCCTATCTGCAACTTTTAACAATTTGAAACCTTACTCTTTATATATCTTATCTTCCACCAGCATGCATGAAAATAAACATGATCTAGATCCTTCCTCCTTCCCAATATATGGTTTACCCATAACCTACCCCTTTGATCCTATTTCTAATCACTTCATTATCCAGTTTCGTTCCTCTCTTCCTCCATCACATAACCTTAGCACACTCTGCTACCAAACCTTATCATTGTCACCTCTCTTCCATCAACCAAGAACAGGTGACATGGGATCTCGTCTCTCTCACTCCCCATAGTCTGCCGTCATCTCTACTAGCATCAACATGGCCCTCTATTTTTTCCTATTAATCATCTCCTCTTACTACAACATTCATGGACACTTTCTCCCGACTTTCAATCGCCGTAAATGTGCTCGTGATTTTAATTACTATTTTGAATACTAATAAAACTGCAGAGTATTGAAGAAACAGCTTCAGGCTCTCAGTGTTCGTGTCTCAATGACAAAAACTGCCTACATAGCATTCTTCCCTGCACTCACTAATATGTTGCCCTCCTAAAGTCCCCTAAGTAAGGTTCACACCGGCCGAGTCCTTACAGACAACAAAAGTAAGTCACACGCCTTGTTAAATCTACTTGCTAATCTCTTTGCTCTTCTGAAGCCCTCGCCCCCCCCCATCCTCGATATCAGGGTTAAATTCTCGGTCTTTTCTAACAAGTGTGCTCATATCCGTTTTGACATATCCTCTGCCTCTGGACCTCTCGAATGGATTTGACTTTGTTGAACACGCGGTTTTTCAACATTCACAGCGAATTCCTAGGGATAAGTATTCATAATGGTAATTATATATCTTTGCCGGTGGAGATACGTTTTATTATTTGCATCTATCTTCCCTTTGGTAGCCTTATGCGTGGTTTTGATCTAACATTTCATTTCTATGTTGATGACACACTAACTTATCTCCCTTTTTCCCAGTCATTTTTGCTGAAATCTAATATCCGCTTGTAACATCATCCCTGAATTGCTCTCACACAACTTTCACAAACCCAAACATGATAAAAAAGGTATTACTGATGGGCACTTATATGGATGTGGCTCATTACGAAATTATCGGTTCCTATCTTAACTTTGGCGGCTCCTTGCTCCCTTTTCTCATACAGTTAGATATCTGGGGATCAACCTGATTTTTGGTTATGTCTCAAAATTTATGTTGTTAACGTTTTTAAATCATCGACCTGCTTTTCCGTAATCTCTGCACCATCCATTCTCACTTTGATTAAAATAGCTTATAGGTTAGCATTCACGCCGTTGTCACCTTCCGCCTCCACCTCTGCAATTCATTTCTCACTGGATTGCAGACTTCCACTCTTCGACTACTTAAACTATTTCAATATTTTGTAGCCTGTCATGTTATCCTCTTTCCCTGGAGTTTTTACCTCGTGCAGCTTCCCTGCATTGAACTGCAGTGGCTGGTTATTCGATGCAGATCCACCGGTAAGTTTTCTCCTACCTGCCATCATCATTAAGCCTATATCAGGCCTCCCAAAACTCGGGTTCTGTCTCCCTACTCCCTCTCCCGAGCTCATATGTGCTGCATGGGCGACCGTGCTTCCTCGATATCTGCTACTAGATTGTGGAATGATCTGCCCCCTGCGATAAGGTCATCACCCAACCTCAGTGCCTTCAATAGTTCTGTAAAGACCTACCTCTTCTCTCATGTTTTTCTAGTTTATGTATCTTTCAATGTTTGTATTATTTTCCTCTGTTTAAGGATACTATATATATATATATATATATATATATATATATATATATATATATATATATATATATATATATATATATATATATATATATATATATATATATAAATAAAGAGGCCAAGAAAACGACCACGCAGAAGGTGGAAAATAAAATTCGCTTAATAGCAGGATAACGTGGCGAACTCGGGTAGTGGAGAGCGATCAGAGGGACCTACCTAAGACAGACTTTGCCCAACTATTGTTAATTAATTCTAATCACAATGGAATTTGGGGGGCACAACGTTTCGAAATTGACCTTTTCTAAACCATTAAAATACTCGTAGACAAAACTAATCACATTAAGTTAGTTATTATATGTTAACACTATAGTTGTCGAAATGAAATCACTGGAGGTAAAAGAGAAGCAAAATAGGATAAAAAAAACATGGCTGTGTACTTATGATTTCCAAGCCAAAATATATTAGAAACTTAAATAAGTATTTATGATACTCATAAGCTTTAATTTATGAACATCAAACAATTTACTAGATTACAGTCAACAAATTTATTAATTTTGTTAATGAGCGTAAACTTTTGAACATCCGATTCTTAAACGAATCCTTTAATTTTATTAGTTTTTGATGAATAATCTCCGTTAGGATAATTTTGATAAACTAAAAATGTTTATTATAATAAAAAAGTTTATTTTAGAGGTTGTCTGCAATAACCAGAATAACGGAACTTAATTTCCGAGCCACAATGGTTGAGGTGTGAGATTTAAAAAATCACTTCACAGGGGTAGCTGGTTTACAGATGCTGAAATTTCAGATCTACTGTATTTTATATTAAGGAAAAGACTATTAAATTAGGATGTTAATTTAAAGTTTTTATCAAAAAATTCCGAAGAGAATAAAAAACTTCCCTTACGAAGATCAAGAACAAAAATCCGAAATATTTCGCACAGTTTTTTAAGCAACAGAAATCTTACAGTGGAGAGAATGAACAAGAAGGACGAAGAGGTTTCCCTAAGTTTAATGGGGCAAAATGTTCACTCTGCTGCAATTTTAGGTAGATTAATTTTTTTAACATTCCTTAAGTCCTTAAAATTACTTTCTTCGAAAAAAAAAGCCATAAATTACACAAATGTCTCCGCAAAACAGGTAAAAATCCCATATTGTCAAAATTGAATCTAATTTTTCACTAAGATTAGGCATGTTGTACCCTCTTCATTTAAGCCACTGATTATATTACACTATTATATAAATCTAATTAAGATAATATCGCCTTCCCTACATTAAAAAAGCGAATATTACGCAACTACATCAGAATTAGAATTGATCATTACCAGGAAACTAAAGAATTAATCGGCCCATCCATGTATTAAAATCGTAGAATCCATAATTTGAGAGCAAATTTGGCGACATGTGGTCAATTCCTAAACTCGTACAAAAAAATTAGCAATGTTTTTCGAAACAAATTTCCCCCTTCCCAAAAGTTACGGTTAAAAAATAATACCCTCAAACTAACTTTCTGACCGTTAATATTGGAATACCTACATTGCTCAATCAGAAAGAATCTCGTAAGATATTTAAGAGGGTTTTAGCATAAATTCTTTGATTAAAAAGTTAGTGAGTCAGTTAATAGAACAAAGATTTAAGAATTAATGCGGCTATATTCAGTATTTAACGATCGACAGATTTGAGGACTGGTGCCATCCTCAAAGAGGTCTTTAAGATTAAGTTTTCCCAAAAGACGTTTGTCTTTGGTCTTTACAGTAATTGCCTCAAATCCGAACAAAGAAACATCTAAAACAAAGCAATTTTAGATTCATCATTGGATTAAGAGTGGCTTTACTTAGAAAAGTAATCTATTATGTAATAATTGAATGTCTGTCGAGTTATTTGACTATTTAGATGTTAAAGCAATTCGGATTGTTTCAATAATACATTTATTCTGAAATAATGACTTCTCTCACTTTATATTTAGCTTCATCACATAAGTCAATTAGTATCTACATTGAATTTGGAATTGGATTTCTTTGTTAATTGGGATAGTGATTTAATTCGGATTGATCCGTGATGAGATTATTCAAATGAATAAGTCGTACGTTCCCAATAATATAGATTTCTTGGGCTTGGCTTTGATTATAGTTGAGTGAAAGGGATAACTCGAACAAATGGTTTAAATTTGCGGGCGCCGAGATTTAGAATTGATATTGCAAAGTTTTTGACCGAAAGGTGCAAAAACTTCTGTAGAGATATACGAGTCAACCGAGGCAGTTAAGAAATTGCGAGTATATATATATATATATATATATATATATATATATATATATATATATATATATATATATATATATATATATATATATATGGAAAAATATCCAAGACAAATTGGTGCGGTTAAGGTAATGGCATAATTAGACAACTGCTCTGCTTCAGGTCCAGCAGGTGATCCTATCCTCCTTGAACTGGAAGACAACACTTAGGTATGACCCATCCATCAGCCCCAAAAAGCTGATTTCAAAGACGACATAAAGGCGTGTCTTTGAAATCAGCTTTTTTGGGCTGATGGATGGGTCATACCTAAGTGTTGTCTTCCAGTTCAAGGAGGATAGGATCACCTGCTGGACCTGAAGCAGAGCAGTTGTCTAATTATGCCATTACCTTAACCATATATATATATATATATATATATATATATATATATAGAGATATGTATTTATATATATATATATATATATATATATATATATATAGAGAGATATGTATTTATATATATATATATATATATATATATATATATATATATATATATATATATATATATATATATATATATATATATATATCGAGGTCTTCCTCATGGCGAAGAAAAACAATGAAAGGAAAACAAAATCCACCTGGGTTTCTCTAAGCCCCTCTACCCAGTCTCCGGTAACATACAAGTAGGATAAAAATGGTAAATTTAGGAGACAGTTATTCTTGACCTCAGCTCAAAAGGCCTGCCCTTCGAGGGCGTACTTATAAACAAACAAGTCAAAATTCAAACTGTCGATCTCGTATTACACTCTCACAGAGCTAAAAGACACCAAGCCCGGCTGAATTGATACCCACTTCTGTTGATTCAACAGGAGATCTAGTTTCCTTAATTTCAAAATGTCGAGGAAGAGAAATAACAGACACCGAAAAGCCAGGACACCCTCGGGTCTCCCTTAGCTACTCCACTCCCCCATACCCTTTACCCCGCGGGAGTAAGTCTAGTATAAAACGGTTCGTCAGGAGAAAAAGAGGACATTTCGTTTTCGTCACGACATCGAGAAGAACTTGCCGGGATAGAGTCCCCAGGAAGTTAAGAAGGACTTTCATTTCCTTGGGCAATACCAGATTGCACCAAGAATAATCGGCACAGTTCGATTACCCAAAGATCGTCAAGTTGTAGCGGGCCGAAAATCTATGCTCTAATCCAAATCGTTCCAACCCGCTTCCTACACTAATTTTGACGTGAAAAATCGAAGGAGAATGAAACGGATTGTATATACAGTCCTTAACTTACAAAAAAATACAATAATATTTACAATAGAGAGGGATGATTAAATTGAAGATCTCGTTACTTATTCACACAAAATATACAGCGAAGTTTCCTATATACACACAAAAAAATCCTACTTAGGAATACTAACAATCAATCCTAAGAAACAATTCTATAAAAAATCGAACAACTTCCCCAAAATTTGCGACTAAAACAGTCAATAAATAAACAACAAAAGCAAAGGTCTCACGTGGTACAAAGGTGGAGGTGGAGGCGGGCGTCCTGTCAGCCGCCACTCGAGCGGGTAAAATGCCTAGGACTTACAAAACAAGTGGCGCCTCCGAGCTTAGTGCAAGATAAGTGACCTTTTCACGCTTGCATGGCTATTATTAGCCCCCCTTCTTTAAATGACAAACTATTTTATCAAAGTCAGACACTCTTTAAATAGTTTGCTTCTAATACAGAGGTAATATTTTTGGTTAGTCTCTCTTTCCAAAATATGGCGCCGGGAAAGAAAGAAAGGATTTTATTACACATGACGTCAATTTATATTATATATATAAAAATATTTTTAAAAATCCATTTCCACTCACACACATACATTCTTACAGAGGGAGGGAGAGGGTATTGGGAAAAGGGGTAGGAGAATGGCTCTCCACACACACACTCACATTTTCTCCACCACACCCCTCCTTCCTTAGGCTATTCGACTACAGTCATTCACAATACACCCTCTATCCTTACTCACGGTTCTTTTTATACTCAATCGCACCCTTTTGCACCCATTTACACTCGTCTACTGGTCTCTGGATACGTGTAGCAATCTGTTGGGGTTGTTCGTCAGTCTTCTCGTCACTATTGATCATATCGTCCACCATACTCTTAGCCTTCATTACCATTTCTTCCATCTCTCGACAGAACTCCTTCATAATCTTCTGTTCAGAACCTTCACTCACAGCTCTCATTCAACTCAAGGTACACTCTTGCGAAACAGATAAACCACTCACAATCCCCTTTACTCTCAGCGGCTACACCGGAAACCCCTTCAACCGGTTCCCAACAAAGGCCAGAAAAGTCAGTCGCCTCCTCATTCTCCACATCGAACTCACCTCTACCCTTACCATTCGTAAAACCTGAAAAATCAGCCACACTAGGTTCATTCCGCCCAAACACACTATCATTCATACTGTTCCCAAAACCAGAAAAATCAGGCACAGGCAGCTCACTCACTCGACTACTTACACAAGCCAAATCGCTCACCTGCTTATGCAAACACTTAATCTCTCTCTCAAGCTCCCCCATACCAGAAAGACTCTGCTCAGACTTACTTTCATTCGTACTTGCATTCTTCCTTTCACTCTTATTTGTACGCTTTCTACTCTTCGAGACCAAGGTAAGCTCTTTTCCAGACAGATCCATACTATCACATTTCTTCTCTTCATCATGCACCTTATCTCTCTCTTTGCACAGTTCATACACCTGATGGCTCACCAGGTAGTCAGGAGGTTCTCTCCACCTTCTCAACTGACTCTGATGAGCCCGCACTCTCTCAGTCGCACCTTCATTCAAACTCTCTAAAACATACGTCACACCATTCCCCCAGACTCTCTCAACTTTATACGGCCCTTCAAACTTTTCGCTCATCTTCAACACATTCATCCTACCTTTTACTTCTTTAGCCTTCAATACTTTTTTATGTATTTCAAACGAACGAAACTTTTCATGTGCCTCACGCCATACACTCTGCTCACTTTCACTCAAACGAAACCTATCTTTGACTCGCCTTTCAAAATTCATAACAAACTGACACGGGGACAACACTCTACCTAACCATTCATCTCAGTCATTCAAAGTCGTACTCATCATTCTCAGCATCTCACACAAGGTCCTAATTGTACGTTCAGCCAATCCATTCGAAGACGATACATACGAAGTCGTCTTCACATGCTCCACACCATTCTCTCTCAACATTTGCTCAAACACTTCACAAGCAAACTCAGGTCCATTATCACTCAGACATCTCCTAGGATTCCATACCCATAGGAAAAAACAACTTCTCAACCATACACCAAACAGTCACACTCCTTTTATTTCTCACAGGCGACGCATACACAAACTTGCTTTTATGATCAACCATAACAACCATAGCAACGTTCCCAGCACTCGTACACGGTAAAGACACAATCAATTACGACTAATTCAAATGGTTCTTTCGCATCAACTTTCAACATCGGCGGCTTCACTTGCACATCTTGCGCCTTTCTCTGCTGAAAGTTTCCACACGTAGTCGCAACACCATTTACAACAGTTCTCAGAAACAGATGGAACACACGCCCCTTCATACAATTCCACAACTTATACTTACCCATATGCCCATAATTATCATGCATAATTTTTACCAGACCAATCATACCAACCAAGGATATCACAGGTACAAACATATCATCCCCATCCTTCATATGCTTCACAAAATATACAACATCCATACAAATAACAAAATCCATAGCATACCTTTTAAAATCACTCAAACACTCAGGCTATTCATTCAAATCAACACGCATCATGACACAATTCAACTCACTGACAAAAGGACACATCTCTTGCATCTCTAAAATATCATCATCACTTAAAATCTCATCATCATAATCCATAACCAATTCAATCATACCGCAAAACTTTACAACATTCTTCGCAAACTCATTCAACCTCATCACATCACATTCACCTTTCATAACACAATCCTTATCAGCATTCAAAGACAAATCATTCAGTCTCATAAAGTCTACATCAAGCAAGAAACAACATGGCATGTGCTCATCTTTAAGAATCACAAAATCATGCTTCACATTTACACCACTGCCCAAACTCACTCTCAGACTAACCTGTTCCCATTGCACTATCATTTCATTCCCCAATCCACTTGTCCGTAACTTCACAGGATTACGCTCGCAACATCTAAACTCTTCATACTTACTCAGAATCCTCTCGTTTACTAACGACACTTGCGCACCAGTATCATTCAAACCACAGAAGAACCTTTCACCAACTTTCACTCTCGCTTCTATCATATCAGGTCCACCATGTTTGCAATACACAGAAGGAACAAGCACACCAACATCAGCAATGACATCCGCACCATCATCAACTCCCACATCATCACTCACCACACACTTATCTTCATCCAGATAATCATTATTTTCCCTCATATACGAACAATTTTCAATCACCCAATTGTAATGCACACCACACAAACACTGCAAATGCACTACATTAGTATTCAAACCCTTCATATTCTCATATTTGTACACAATAGGCCTCTCACCAATAAAGTGCACATAAAAAATCACTCCATACAAACGACTCAATACAATCAACATTTCCTGAAACAGCGGGACCCCTTGCATACACATCGCTCTCAATTCTTTCATACAGTTCCGCACCTTCGCCATACTAATACTTTCAGTCTTCCTACATACTTCACTCAGTACCTCCTTCCTTAAGTCATCCACACTATCGGGTACTCTCACATCTACTCCATCACTCTTTAAATCTTACAAACCATTCCATACACTCTTAAACAAGGAATCACCACCACCCATACTCTCCTTTCCATTCATAATCCCTTTCGGCAAATACTCAGGATCACTCACTCCACACACATTTTGATCATTCGTACCAGGATACCTTGACATCAAATCAGCTACTCCATTCTGTTTACCAGGCACGTATTCAATCACATAGTCAAAATCACTCAAATCTTCCAAAGTCCTCGCAATCCTACTATCAGCCCATTTCATACGTTGCAAATACACAAGAGGTTGGTGATCTGTTTTGATCACAAACCTCACACCATACAAAAATGGACGCAACACTTTCAAACAATACCTTATCGCAGCCAACTCTCGCTCCACAGTCAAATACTATTGCTCTGCCGCATTCATAGCCTTGGATACATATCCAATTAATCACCTGACATTCTCTCCATTTAATCGCTGCTCTTGCATCAAAAAACCTCCCTTACAGTACCCACTCGTATCCGTATACAATTCAAGTATCTTAGTATTCACAGTATAGTCCGAGTATGCCAATTCAACATCTTCAGCCGCTGCCTCTTTTAGTCTCTCATACGCTTCATTCAACTTATCATTCCACCTAACAATCGTACTACCTTTCTTGCCCATCCACTCAGTCAGAGGCATACTCACACCCGAACAATCACATATAAACTTTCGCTGAAACTCAATCAAACCCAGAAACGACTTCAGTTGCTTCACAGTCACCGGTTTTGGAAACATTGGCACCTTCTCAACATACTTCGGCAACTTTCGTAACCCATTCTCACTCACCATATGCCCAAGGAATTCCACTTCTTTTGAAAACCATTCACACTTTGCTACTTTCACCTTCACACCAACACTCTCCAACGTTCTCAACACATCATTCACCAGTCTCATATGCTCCTCAAAACTCTTTCATAATCAAAATATCATCTATAAACACAATCACATTCTTACTCGCAAACTTACTCAACACAACATTCATCGTCCGCTGGAAGGCTCCGGAAGCATTAACCAACCCAAAGCTGAGGTTCCGGAACTGATAATGCCTTTTTGTAGAGGAAAAAGCAGTGACCAGCCGGCTTTCCTCAGCAATGGGCATCTGGTAATACCCCCGTACCAAATCCAGCGTTGTAAACCACTTCATCCCATGCATACTATAAGCACACTCAGATACCACATACATTGGAAACCTTTCTTTCACAGTCCTTTCATTCACCGTTCGATAATCCACACACAGGCGCAATCTTCCATTCGGCTTACCTACAGGCATAATCGGACTATTCCATGCACTCTCACTTTCTTCAATTACTTCTAATTGTTCTAATTCCTTACACTGCTCCTCAATCTCATCAGCAACCGGACGTAGGAAATGTCTCATGGCTGATAGATTGGGGTGTCCTCCTCCAGGATAATCTTGAATTCCGGAAGCTTCGCAATTCCGAAATCCAGATCCCATTTACTGAGGACCCCTTTCGTTCAAACAGCATTCTATACACATCCTCCTTTTCGTATTCAGTCAAACATCCATCCAATTCCATCATCCTTCCCACTTCATTATACGTCCATTCACACGTGTTTTCATTCGCAACATTTACCCTGAATTCCGTGCTATCATCCATACCTACCTCATTTACAGTGGAGAAGTGACCCAGTACATCTCCGACTTGGATCCCTCTCACCTGCATTTTCACACTAGGGTCCGCCTGCACACATACAAAAGGATCATTCATTCTCATCAAGCTATCAAACACACAAGCAACACGCCTTACCTTATAACACGCATCCTTTCCATCCAATATCAGAGTGTTCTCACCCATATTCAAACTCATATCCTTATTCCACCTCACTCTAACAGACACCCATTCACCATTCACAAGCCTTACACTCTCCATAGCAGTCACCTCAATACCGCTAAACAAACTGCTCAAAACATTACCATTTTCCCCTACATACAACTTATACACCCCATTTTTACCAATCTTTCTCTCAATATGATCACTCGCAGGATGCACAACCATACGGCTCACTTTCATAAAATCATACCCCAAAATCACATCATACTCACTCCTCACCTTATTAATCACAGAGAACTCACACTTATTCATCAACATACCATGCATTCGAACAGCTGACCTTATCATTCCAATCACAGGCACTCTCATACTACGAATCTCTACCAAACTACCCTTACATTCAGACAGGATGGCTTTATCACTCAGCTTGTCATACACATCCTTGTACACCAAGCTCGTCTTGCATCCAGAATCTATCAAAGCCAAACACTCAATCCCATTCAATTCAGCCTTCACACTCAGTCACTCATACTTCGTACCAGACAGCACTTTCACACTAGACAGACTTACCAACACATTACTCGCACTCCTGCTTCAGACTTTCCATTCACACCTTGCGCCCTCAGCCTAATCCAACACTTTTCACTCGAATGCCCTTCCATCGCACAATAACTACATACATTCCTCTGGTCACGACACATCCTCGCATAATGACCAGCCTTTTCGCAATTACCACAAGCATACCTTATACTCCGCTCCCCCCTCCCAGTAGTCGCTCTACCATTCAACTTCGGACAATCTTTCTTTAAATGGCCTCTTTCTTTACATTCGAAGCACTCTTTCAAACTTTCCTGGCAACCCTTTATCATATGCCCCTTCTTACCACACCCAAAACATGCACCAGACGTCCACCGACATTCCGCCAACATATGACCCTTCCTTTCACACCTACGACAGTTCACGACTTTTCTCACACCATCCGGTCTCTCATTTGCTGGGACATACTTCGGTTGCTCCCTCATATACCCATTCATTTGTTTTCCACTTATCTGGCCCTTTTCATTTGTCCATCCTTCATTCACCCATCTAGCCTGCCGGCCCAGGAATCTCGACATAACCCCAGCTGGCGCAGCCCTCAGGGCATCTCAATAGCTGACAAACTGCTCTCTTTTTTATATCCGTATTCTATGACCTTTCTAGTATAATCGTTAAACAAAGGATTAACGTTAGTATATAAATGTATGATTTTGAAAAGTCTAAACAGTGTAAAAATAATTTGGGTCAGAAGATAGTCGCACATGACAAAAAGCTCACCTGCAATAAATTATGAATATTAGGAAAAGTATAATAAGAAAATTAGAGAAGCAAAGGAGGAAGTTGATCAAAGCTCAGTTCGACCTGATTTTTAATAAAAGGTGCATAAAAGAAAACTCCTACTTAAATAAAATGAAAATAAGACAAGAAATAAACAGAAACACCGGATTATATGCGATAAAGACCGAGTCTTACTCTATCTTTACTTCTTTCCTTTCAGTTTGGTCTTTATGACTTAATTTCGGCCCCTTGTTAAATGTTGTCCATTTTATGACGTCATTGATCCATTATTTGCTTTAAGGTTGTCCATATCTGCCACGGGACCATGACTATCGCTCTTGTCTGGTTAGTGTGGAGTGCATCATGGTTTCACGGCCAGGTCATTTTGTTATAGTGTGTTCCTGGGCCCTACTGAGGGAAGAGGCGCTTTGCGCTCTCCTACCTCCGTTCTATTTCGAATTTTTTAATTGAATATTAAGGAGATGATTGCCCTAATCTAACAGTAGCGATCAAAAAGAGAAAGTACAGTTGCGGCCTAATGTATTCGGACACCTGGAATTCTCCTTATTTCTTGGACTGTCTATGAATACATTGGTAGAGGTTTGCATACATGTGTTCAATACATCTGGAAAGCAAAATAAAAGCACCAACTTCTTTAAAGCTTTTAATGAAATAATTAAAATGGCGATCCTATTGAAATGTATGAAATCCTGGTATCAGTATGCGGTATGTTACAAGCAAAATGTCTTCATATATTTGTGGATTTATATGATAATCCATGTCAACATAATCTGATAATGATATGATAATGGCGAAAGTACGTAACTATACCGTGAACGAATTAAATAGATATGCACACTTAATGATGTGGGTATCAGCTGTCGACATAACGCGCGGAGGGTCAGCACATAACATTCCAATGTTGCCCATGTCAGGATGAGAATCCGAGAAAGTGGAAACATCCAAAACCGACTTCGTTCTGGATGACCAAGGGTCAGTTTGCAACGTGACGTCAGATCTCTGCCTCTCATGATCCTTCGGGATCATAAGAAAACCTCAGTCCAGCTGCCGCATGAACAAGTAGAGGACAGCGAAGTTAATGCATCGTAAATTCAGTCCATCGCAGCCTGAACTGATGTAAAGCCCTCCAGAAGCCGTTGATCAAATTTTAAGAGAAGCAACGGAGACTGGCTTGTGCACGAGCACAACGAACCAGGGCTATGCGTCAGTGGGGATGTGTCTTATGGCCCAAGGAGTCCCCCCCACGTTCCAGTTATTCCCGACCCCAGGTAACGCTAGATTCCGTGGCAAGCTAGGGGATCAGTTGAATCAAGAGTGCATAGTGCCAACAGTAAAGCATGGTGGCCGCTCTATAATGATCTAGGGTGGCATGTAAAGTTAAGGGGTGGGTCGTATTATCGTTAGTGATGGCACCATCAATTCGAAAAAGTACCAAGCTGTCCTAAGCCGGAGACCTCGACAAAAATACCCTGAATGCTATTTTCCAGCAGGACAATGTCCCATGTCTCATGTTTGCATCCATCATACAGTGGCTCTGGTTTAACAATATCATGGTGATGGGCTATCCCCCTCAGTCTGAGCATATGAATCCAATAGAAACCCCTCTGATAGGCTCTGAAAGCGGCCATAAGACACAATTAGCCTTCCGATGAGCAACTGAAGGGTAGAATTACAATGCGTTTTAACACTGTCAAGTAGCTCTCGACACGTTACTGAACTTGCCGTGTCAGTTTTATTTTGCTGTCATTTTCACACAGCTTCATCTGCCTCTGCTTATCTGTCAATGTTGCTAATATTACATGTCTTAACAAATTTTGTATTTTGTTAATTCTTGTTTCTTTGGAGCATATATAACTTATTGCTATTTATTCCTCCCAATATTTCCTTTATATTCATATTAATATTCAAATACAAACTTTACGATCCTGCTTTTATCTAATTTACTCAAATTTGAAAGGTGTCCGAAAGCTTTTGGCTATGGCTTTAAGTATTCATATTTATTTCTTCGAGAGTATTATTAAAATATTCCACTTTCAAACGTAAAAAAACACTTTTTTCTTTCATTCTTACTGTATAGTATTTAACTAACGATGGTTTGACGTTAACACTGCTATCTCTAAGTCGTTCTGCAGAGGTTTTTAATTCTTGTCAAACTAACTGCGCTTAACTCTTATCACATCGGTTCGGCCCTTTCTTCGAAGAAACAGGAGCTACATATTTTGTCAAGGCGGAGATGACTTTGTTTTGAGGTGCTGGTTGGAATGGGAGTGAGTTAGTGTTCTGGTAAAGTGTTGAGATCCTATCATGTTTATATGTACTTTAATTGGTAGGGTTTTTTCTCGGCGTGTAGGGGCAGTGTGGGGAAAGTTTGAGTTGATGCTTGAGGATTAAGTCTGATTTAGGGGTATTTTGTTGATTCTTGAACGTCTAGTGTGGTTAGTTTTACTCGATTTGAGGGTAGAGGCTGAAATCCAGTATTATGCGAGTCACTATTCTGGTCACTATTTTGTGATTGGGGTGTTGTGCTGTTATTGAGATGCCGTCAGCATAGATGTTTTTTTAGGATAATTAGGTATTGTCTTCGCGGAATTTCGTAAGTGAATAGATTTGAAAGTGTGGAAGAGAAGATAGCCACCTGGGAGACGCCGTTAAGAAGTAGTAATATGCGTGATTTGTGGAATCGCTATTTACTTATTTTTTAAACTAGGACGACTACTAGAATTTTAAGATATGTTAGTTTCAAAGTATATGTTTTGAACAAGTTTGCATGTAAGCCCTTATTAGGAAGGAAGTTGTGTTTGTGCACTAACTCCCATATATGCTTTTTAAAAGGAGTATCTGATGGAAGTTGTCCTGGGTTAGCCGAGATTATAATTTTTTTTTTTATTTTTAATTATTATGATTAATAAAAAATGGGTTGTACGTTCGTAATTCCAGTGATCGCTTCAGAATCGATCTCTAAGAGCGCTTTTCTTATCTCTATTCTATTGAATGAATAAAAAGGGAAGTTCTCTCTTTAATATACTAAATACTGGCAACGCAACTCGGTCAAGGATAGTTTAAACACTTCAACCAAAAGAGACTTTAACTGTACATTAATCATCTCAAACAAAAATTAATATATACACGTACAAAATACAACATAAAAATGGTTCTTAAGTCCCTTTACCGACACTCGGCTTCAGGTTGCTTTAAGAAAGAACAATTAATTTTAAAACAAATTCTTCTTTAAAATATACAAATAATCTACGTTAAATGCACAGGTACATGAAAATAGAATTTATTACTTACATTAAATAGTGGTGATTACCTAAAGAATTCAAATGAAATACCTTCATTGAATCTTGTCCGGGGAGGCGTCGTGAGTGTAGTTTATTTGCTTCTGAATAGATGGCGTTACTTCGAACAAGGAGTGGATGAGAAACGTCACACTGAATTTCAAGTCGGCGTAGGAGAATCAGGAATCAAAACAAACGACGATAGAGAAGGCGAGTAGTTGAACGTTTATGACCTTGAAACGTTTTTTTTAAGATCAGGGTTGTATATGGTTGTATGCTTTTCTAGCGATTTGGTTTCGCTTGTAGAGCTTCTCTTTTGGGTGAGAAATCTATCTAGTTTGGTGTGTCAAGCTCAGATAGGGTAAGATCACTTGACGATCTTTGGTAATCGAACTGTGCCGATGGTACTTGGAGGTAAGATCACTTTCTGGTGGAGCGAATGTGAGTGTGTGTGTGAAGGGCCATTCTCCCACCCCTTTCCCCAATACCCTCTCCCTCCCTCTGTAAGAATGTGTGTGTGTGAGTTGAAATGGATTTTTTTAAAATATTTTTATATATATAATATAAATTGACGTCATGTATTATAAAATGCTTTCTTTCTTTCCAGGCGCCATATTCTGGAAAGATAGAATGACCAAAAATATTACCTCTGTATTAGAAGCAAACTATTTAAAGAGTGACTGACTTTGATAAAATAGTTTGGCATTTAAAGAATGAGGGCTTATAATACCCACGCAAGCGTGATAAGGTCACTTATCTTACACTAAGCTCGGAGGCGCTACTTGCTTTGTAAGTCCTAGCATTTTGCCCGTTCGAGTGGCGGCTGGCAGGACGTCCCCCCCGCCTTTGTACCACGTGAGGCCTTTCCTTTTTTTGTTTATTTATTGACTGTTGTAGTCGCAAATTTTTGGGGGGTTGTTCGATTTTTTATAGAATTGATTCTTAGGATTGATTGTTAGTATTCATAAGTATGATTTTTTTTATTGTGTATATTGGAAAATTAGCTGTATATTTTTGTATGAATAAGTAACGAGATCTCCAATTTCATCACCTCCTCTCTATTGTAAATATTCTTGTATTTTTTTGTAAGTAAAGGACTGTATATACAATATGTTTCATTCTTCTTCTATTTCTCACGTCCAAATTAGTGTAGGAAGCGGGTTGGAACGATTTGGATCAGAGAAGAGCTTTTCGGCCGGCAACATTTGGCACCCCAACAGGGACGTGAGATCTCGAAACCGGGATTATTGTTAGGATTGGATTGCAGTCCACACCCAATTAGAGTGACAGGTAGTTGGTTGTTTTTCCCCTTTTTCTATTATTTTCACTAACCTGAGAGGATGGCTTCTGTGGAACATGGCCTCCATAATGAGATCGTTAGACTGAGGTTGATTTTGAGGCAGAAGAAGGAGAAATGTATGATATTGAGGAGCGTGATTGAGGGATTGAAGAGTGATATGGTGGGTATGAATGAAAAGACTGATCGGCTGAAAGTGGAAATGGACGAAAGATAAAAACAGATCGACCAAAGGATACAGGACCTGTATAACATGATGAAGGGGTCAGAACAGGCCTCAGGACCCTCGACCCTGACCCCTGCTTCGACCGAAGGGGATAAGGCGAATGTGGTGAGTGGAAGTGTGTGCGAGTCTAGAGAGGATAGGATGATTCTGAATGATAGGAAGAACGGAGAATGGAAGAGAGTGGAACGCAAGAGAAGAAGGAAGACTGGGTCAAAGGGGAAGGATAGGAAGGTGAAAGGGAAGAATTTGGGCTCATTGTACTCGGATGAATGAGAGAGTTATGGAATGATTAGTAGGAGTGAGAGTGAAGGCAGCTCAAGTGAGAGCGAAGTGAATGTGGGGAAGGATATTTTGATAAGAGAAGTGCCAAAGGTAGATAAGTTTAGGTTGCATGATGGGAAAAGTGCGAAAGAATTCTTCGGGGAATTTGAGAGATATTGCAAGCTCAAGGACCCGCAGAATAAGGGATACTGGATTAATGTTTTGGGGGAATGTTTGGATACAAAGATAGAGTTTTTCCGTGTGATTACAAGTGTGGGGGGACCGAGGTATGAGGTGGTGAAGGAGAGACTGATTGGGCAGATGAAACGAATGAAAGAGAGTGTGAAGTATAAAAGAGGTAATGAATTTGACAAGGCTCGAATGGGGAAGAGTGAAAAAGTGAACATCTATGCACATAGGCTTGAGAGTATGGCGAGAAAGAGGTATGGTGATGATGATGTGAATGAATGTAAACAATTGATGAGAAAATTCATGGATACGGTCCCGCGAAAGGTAAGTGAATGGCTGAATGGGAAAAGAAAGGAGAGAATGAGGGTGATAGGTGAACGATTGGTGTGCGAGGATGTGTTGGAACTGTTGGGAGACGGACGATTTGATGAGGAAAGTGATTTAGATGAGGATGGATGGTATAGTGTAAGAACATTTACGGAATGAGATTTTTATGAGTGTTAACCATTTAATTTATAAAGAGTTTTAAAGTCCTTTAGGTAGCCATCTGTTGGCCATTAAGCCTTGGTCTCTCTTCTTGGTTAAGATAGCTTCCATCATTCATTTAAGCGATGTGGGAAACAGTCGGCTGGGTAGGATTTTAGACCAGTCAGTACGTAGCATATTAAGTAGGAGAGTTGCGGGGCCACGTGATGCCCATGCGCCAGACCGTTCCTCGCTTGAAGGGGCAATGAGTATTGGGGAGCAGGGAAACGGAACAGATTCGCGTGTGATAGAGGAGTCCACCTAAAGCGCAAGTTGAAATGTATATATGCAAATGTTCGTAGCTTAAAAAATAAACTTGCCGAAATAAAAGCCGTAATTCTAGAGGGAGACTACGATCTCGTATTCTTAAGCGAGACTTGGATAGATACACATTCGGGGATCAGTGTTTGCGAATTTGATATACCAGGTTATAAAATTCATTATACAAATAGACAAACTGGTAGAGGAGGGGGCGTATTAGTGTATATAAAAGATGACTTAAACGCTATAACGATCGACTCGTCTACGGCAGATATGAGAAGTGAGGCCTTATTAATCCAATTATGTTGTAATGCAAAATATAAAATTAATTTAGCCGTCATATATCGTCCTCCATCGCAAATAGAAAGAGAAGATGCTGCACTCTTTGATATGCTTTCATCTTGGGTTAGAAAAGGAACCACATTAGTCTGCGGCGATTTTAACTATCCAAACGTTAATTATAGTAACCTAACGTCAAATAAAGCTGGGGAGAGACTACTAAACTTTATTCTGGAGAATTTTCTCGTTCAAAAAGTGGAGGAACCAACTCGTGATAATAATATCCTCGATTTAATCATGGCGACTGACGAGTCACTGGTAGAAAATGTTTGTGTAGGAGAGCATTTAGCCTCGAGTGACCATAATGCGATTAGATTCGTGGTTAACACGTGTGTAGATGTAAAAATTAGTACACAGCTCATGCCACGTTTTGGTAGCTGTGATTTTGATACTTTTCGCGAAAGGATTGAGGATGTAGACTGGGGAATGCGCTTCGAGAATAGGTCGGTAGGAGAAATGTACACTGAGCTTCGGCGTACACTCCTTAGTGTAAATTTCGACTTAGTAAAGTATGTGCGCCGTAAGAGCGGGAAGTCGATGAGAGCACCGTGGGTTAGCCCACTAATATTAAGCTTAATTAAGGACCGAAGTAGAAAATTTCAAATACATAAGAACAACGAGTCATTTATAAGTCGGCAAAATTACATAGATTCTCGAAGAGAAGTTAAACGGGCGGTTAGAGATGCGAAGCGGAAATATGAAATAAAACTGGCGAAGGATTCAAAGAAGGAACCGAAACGGTTTTACGGCTATGTAAACAGTAGGAAACCCTTAAAAGGTTCAATAGGGCCGATTAAAGACAAAGATGGTCGTTTGACGGAAATTCCGGCGGAAATGTCTAAAATTTTAAATGAACATTTCACAAGCGTCTTTACTATTGAAGATTCGTCCCAATTAGGATCGTTAGTTGAAGAAGTAGATAATAGTGATATTTGCATATCCGATATAACGGTTAATGAAGTGGAAATTCTTAAATATATTAACCTGATGAAAAAGTCGAAATCACCCGGGCCCGATGGCGTTTACCCCACTCATTTAAAGGAACTTAAGAATGAGCTTGCGAAGCCGTTGCGTGCAATTTTCAATCGCTCATTAGAAGATGGCGTAGTCCCCGTTGACTTCAAGCGTGCAAACGTTACACCAATATTTAAGAATGGGAATAGATACGAAGCAACGAATTTTCGTCCTATTAGTCTAACTTCGGTAGTTGGAAAGCTTTTAGAATCGGTAATTAGAGATAGAATAGTGTGCCACCTCGAGGTAAATAATCTGATTAAAGATTCCCAACATGGGTTTAGGCGGGCGAGATCGTGCTTGACAAATTTGCTCGAATTCTTCCATAAAATGATTTGCGTTTACGACGAAAGCAAAGCTGTAGATGTAATCTATCTAGACTTTAAAAAGGCGTTTGACACCGTTCCGCACGAGAGATTATTAATGAAAGTTAAAGCAGTCGGTGTGAAGGGTAAGATATTAAATTGGATTAGAAATTGGCTGAAGGATCGTTCGCAGCGAGTAGTTATAAATGGTGAATGTTCAGATTGGGTCAACGTCAGTAGTGGAGTGCCACAAGGCTCCGTTCTTGGCCCATTATTGTTTCTAATATATATAAACGATTTGGATAATGGCGTATTTAGTACGATTTCTAAATTTGCTGACGACACGAAGCTGGGCAACCGTGCCTATGTAAGATCGGATGTAGAAAAATTACAAAAGGACCTAAACTTGATTGTCAGATGGGCGGATAAGTGGCAAATGCAGTTTAATTTAAGTAAATGTAAGGTGATGCATTTGGGTTGCCATAATTTGAGGGTAGAGTATACCATGAAAGGCCAGGTCCTCGACGTAGTTAAATTGGAAAAAGACCTGGGAGTTTTAGTCTCGGATGACTTCAAAGTCACGAAACAATGCGCGGATGCATGTAAAAAAGCAAATCGTGTGCTGGGTTATATCGCGCGTAATTTCACGTTCAAATCCAAAGAGATAATTTTACCATTGTATAAATCACTTGTGCGTCCACTGCTCGAATATGCGGTTCAATTTTGGGCTCCATACTTAAACAAAGATATCGCGCAATTAGAAAGAGTGCAGCGTAGGGCTACAAAATTAATTCCCGAGCTGAGAAACAGGCCCTATGAGGAAAGACTCAGGGCATTAGATTTGCCATCTCTCGAAGGCAGAAGATTACGTGGCCAGCTAATTGAAGTATTTAAAATATTGAAAGGATTTTCAAACGTTGATTATAGGAATTTGTTCGAATTGGATCATAGGGGAAATACTCGGCAACACGGATTAAAATTAGTGAACAAGCGATTTAACACTAGTATAGCCCAAAACTATTTTACGTTTAAAATTACTCAAATTTGGAATAGGCTACCCACCCACGTAGTGGATAGTAGGTCGGTAAATATGTTTAAAAACCGTCTCGACGCGCACTTAAATAGTATAAATATAACGTAGTCTGAGCACAGTAAATAATAAAGTCTTTGCAAAAGGAGTTTGGAGCGGAGGAACAACGAGAGTAAAAATGATGACTAAAAATGATGCCAGCGATTTCTCTTGCATGTGTAGTTTAGATATCCATTTTCTTTTCCGCCTATCCTATAACTAGATTTTCACCACTAGCAGTCGAGGGCTGCGGAAGTTGAGAAGAAAAACTTTCTATCACCCCCCCCCTAGGTTGAAGTAGTTAATATGCCTGACATTGTACACATGTAGATAAGTGTGTACAGTAGATTATATATTTAAAAAAAAAAAAAAAAAAAAATATAGCATGTTAGAGATACACTCGTAGATAAGTGTGTATCGTAGTTTCGGATGTAGTGTAGCGGACTAGCCTCGAGCGGACCTTAGGGTCTTTGTTGGTCCTAGATTCTGTAATTCTGTAATCATGTGAAAGCTGATGCGGTCATTTCTCCGTTTGCTTACGGTGTTATCCACTAAAATTGCTAAATGGGTTCCGTGTTGCATTAAACAGTAATATTTGATGGAGCCGTTTTGCGAATGCATGTTGAGTGTACGAGATAAGGATGTGGTCGTCATTCCAATGTAAATATTTACGAATATTCGAAGAATAAAGTGTACACTCTTCATGAGGAAGTTGAGTTCGTACATTACATTGGAAGCTTATATTTCTTTGGTTTTGCTTATGTTATTGGTAATGAAGCGATTGCTAATTTTCTTTGATTTGTATATCTTATCAGTTGTATCTTTTCTTCCGGATTCGTACATTTTTTACGTTGATGTATAATATTTTTGATTTTCCTTTATCTGTTTTATATGAATCACACGGAACACATCTATCAAGAGGAAATTGTGCAGTATATGTTCATTTTAATACGGCGACTAATGCCCAAGTAAGCAGTCGCCAGATAAGCTCTTAAAAAAAAAAATAATGACATTTTTATGACAAGGCTATATTGTTGTGTGATTCAGTTTATTCGATGAAATTGATGATATAATCTATGTCACTAGCTTGTCACATGACTGAATTCAAATCCTTTTAATGTTACCATTGGCTATGACTTAGAGAGACTGAATTTAAAATGAAAAGATTTTTTTGTCTTATTTCTAGCTTGAGCACTAGTTTTGAAGAAATTCCCTTAGCATCCATCATTAGTGTGCCGCTGAGAAATTACTAACTTAGAAGTGTTCAGGTTTATATGCAAAGCAAAATTCTTTTGAATAGTATTTGACTTGCAAAGGCAAGTTATCCTATATTTATTGCATTTACTACCAATTCTCTTTCATAAAGCTTTTATGAAATATTTGGAATGCACAAAGTATTTTTTTTCATTAAATCAACCATATGAATGTGTCATTGAGAAAAAATCTCATAATGTTCAAATTTATCAACTTCACAAGTGGCCATTTTATGTAAATGAAAACTTTAAATAGCTTCAAATCGGAATCCCCCCCCCCCCCTACGCCGAAGATTGCTTCCTGATTGTTGTGATCTTCCTCTTTATCATTGTTTTCATATTCTTATTTTAAAGTAGCCTAGTTCTAGGCTGTCTTGATTCCCGCAACTTATGCCCAAGTGGGCAGTTGTCAGATAGGCTCCTAAATTTAAAAAAAAAAATCATTATGGTACGTTTTATTGAGAGCGACAATTAATTTTGTATTAATAATTTTCTTTTCCCTCGTATCGATTTGATGTCTATTCGCCTTCTCTTCTTTTTTCAACTGGTGAATAATCCTTCCGAAGTTCATTAAAAACTTTAGGTAGGGGTAAATTAATATACTTTTCCGCAAAGTGTAATAAATTATTGGGGAAAAAATCATTAATTTACTACTATCTTCTTTAAAATCGAAACCTTAAGTTTTCAATGAACTTCAGAGAGCTTATTCACGAGGTGAAAAAAGAAGAGAAAGCGAATATACAACAAATCGAGATAATTGAAAAGAAAAGTATATATTTGCAAATTTTGTTGAAGACCATTGTGTATTTCGCCTGAATTAATTTCCTTTGGCAACTTTCTCTTCTTCTAACTATCTTCTTTGTTCCATCTTGTAGATGGTGGATTACTTGTCCTGTATTCATCTCTTTTAAATGAATGTGTTTGGACAAAACAAACTAAATTGCTCAGCTTTCGATCTTATTTGATAATTTTCGGAGCGTTTTGAAATGTTCTTGCCTCCTTTATCGATGTAATGAGTGGAGTAAGGATCTGACAAAATTAAAGAACTGTAATGAAATGAAAGGGAAAATGGGAGAAAAAGTTTTAAATCCCCGTGCCCCTCCCGAAGGAGGGACCCGGTCGGGGGTGGCGAGGCCCAGTTCCCCCGAGTTTCCCCGGCACCATCCTCCCTCTGGGCCTGAAGGCACCGAGGAAAAAGAGCTCCGGAGAGTGGGAGAGAGGGAAGGGAAAAAAAAGAAGTAAGGATAGGACAGACTAAAATAAAGTCAAAGGCTTGAAAGTTGACCAAGTTGGCTTGTGGACCTGCTTAATGTGGGACCCGGACCCCGGTGTTTTTATGTTTTCCTAGCTTTTAATTGTTACCATTTGCGGCACCTGTCCCTGGTGTTAGTGTTTGGCACATCTTTGGATAGCGGTAAAGGAGGAAGATGATTGGAGTGGAAGAAAGTTGGAGGTTTGCAGAGAGGTGCAAGTTGTGTGGAGGTCACGCTAATATCTGTACTATATCTGTACTGTACTATAAGTTAGAGTAAAAGTGTGTGCGTTTATTTATTTATGTGATTGTTTTGTTATTATGTTATGTGTGTATGAGATAGGCGTTCAAACCGTTGTTAGCGTTATTTGTTTTCCTGCTATGTTAATAACTCGAGTTTCTATGATTTTTATAGCATAATTCTCGTATTTATATCTGTTATGTGGGCTCATGTTCCTTGGTTATGTATTTGTAGAATTCTCTTTTTTATTTATGTTTATTTTTCCTTTTTCGTTCATTTGCACTTTTTGGTTAGTTTTGTCATTACTTGTACCGGGTATCAAGTCCAATCCGGTGAGTTTGTCATTATTCGGGAAATTTTTGTCAGAATCGGGTTTCCTTATTTGGTTTACACGCAAATCTCTTCCTCTTCCCTTTGGTCCGCTTTGTTTTTAACACTAGAAAACAGCATATGTTGCCTCCATCCTGCCTCTCGTGCTATTTGATTATTTAGTCCCTCTCCTATTTCTTCTTGTGTTTTTTCTACGATTTTTTTGGCTCTTTTTTCAATTATTTTGTTTAATGGTTTTATTTTCGCTTCGATGTGTAAGTTGCATGTTCGTAATTATTTATACACTGCCTTATTCTATATACGTTGCATCCTTATTAGATTGCTTCTTGAAACCGTATACATGGCAATTGTTTGATATATCAAGGTAGGCTGTATCCTGTCCTGGTAGATCTTTTTCTTATTTTTCTTGTTTAGATTTCTTAATCTGTAGATTAAAGTTATCATGCCTCGTGCTTTGTTTATTCTTTCGGTCACGTGTCATTTTTAGCCATTTTTGGTAATAGTTAGGCATAAAATCTCGCCTTCACCTTTATACCTGTATCGCTTTCCATCTACTTAAACGTCGGATAGTTTTCTGCGATTCATAGGTATAATTTTAAATTTATCTTTATTCGTTTTAATTTTCCATTTGCGTTCATACTCGTTTAGATTTTTTATTTCTGTTACCGTTAGTCTGGCCTGCATTTGAGGGTTCCGATAAATCCAGGGAATTAATTGAGTCAAATCATCTGCGTATTGTATGTTCACACAGCCCTCGTTCCTGGGTGGGAGAATGTCCGAGGTATCTACTGAGTATAGCGAAGGACTTAAACACCCTCCCTGAGCGAGGCACGCATTAAGCTTGAATCTTTCACCTCGGTAATTCCCCGTGTCTATGTATACATATCTTTCCATGACGTAGTGGCATAAAATTCTTTCCAGATAGTTGTTCATTTCCAGATTTAGAAGTTTATGCTGTATGCCTCTTTGCCAGACTTTATCGAATGCTTTCAATACGTCCCGGCATACAATGTCCATACTGCATTTCTCTCCTTTCACTTTGCTTATTTTTTCTGTAATCACGCTGAGGGACATTTACGTATTCCTGTTCTTTCTGAAGCCGAATTGTTGATTGTTCCAGAGATTGTTTTCTGTGAGATATTCATTTAATCTTATGTTCAGGATTTTTTTAAACACCTTCCCGATGAAGTCGAGAAGGGATATAGGTCGGAAGTTTTCGACCTCCGAAGGTGGTTTTCCCGACTTCGGTATGAATATCATTTTGGCTATCTTTAACTTATCGGGGAAGTATCCCGTGTTTATTCAGGCGTTAAATTCGTTCCTTATCCCTTCGAGTATATTATCCGGTGCTTCAATATCCTTTTTTTTCTGGTAAGGCCCGATTTCCCAGGGGCCTTTTGTTTAAAATTTGAGATGGTATTCTTTAATTCCGCGATTGTGATTTCAACGTTAAATCCATCGTTTGCCTACCGTTCCACTTCTACGTAGCGATATGGGAAAGTTCTCTCAATCCGTTCATTTAGTTCATCAATTATTTGGTTTTAGAAGTCTATATCGTAGTTTTCGTTTTCATTCATCTTCGCCGATGTTGAACAGTCCTTTCCAGTGTTCTCTAAACAATTTTTCAATCTCGCGTTCATCTTCGATTAATTTCCCGTTTCTGTCTTTAATCTTTTTTTTTCTTTACCTTTAGCATTTCCCATTCTTTTTATCTTTTTCCAAAATTTTCGGGGCAATAGTTCCTTGTCAATATTTTGAACGGCTATGCCCTAGTATTCTTTTTGTTTGTCCGTTATTGCGCTTAGTAGTTCTCTCTTTTTCGTTCTCAGATTGCAGTATTTCGCTTTGACGTTCTGTTTATTATTATGCCCTCCTTCATAGTTTTTATTTCTGCATTCTTAGTTTTCATTTCGTCTGTTTATATAAAGTATTTAACTGTTTTGTATCTGTTTCTGGGTATGGCATTATCGTCATCTGTTTGTATTCGCGTCCTTATTTTTTCTAGCTCGTCATCGATTTCTTTTAAAGTAGCTTCATTAAGTATGTTTGGTGCGTAGCCATTCAATTCTTGTTTGTATTTTTCCCAGTCTGCTCTATGGTATACCTTCCATCTTTTAGCGGGTATTTGTATTGGTTGCTGATTCACGGTGAGTAGTGTTGCTATGTGGTCGCTGCAGATAACATCTACAGATTCCATGTGGTATTTAAAAGGAATGTTATCGTTTGCTAGGCAAATGACTGGAGTTGTCGCTGTTCTGTCTTTAATTAGCGTTGGGTACTCTGGTCCTAGTCATATTATCCGTCTATCTATTAGAGTTTGTAGGTCTTTTCCTGTTTGATTTCTGTTCCTATATCCTGTGTACGTGCATCTTGCGTCCAGGTCTCTCCAAAGAAAAGTTGGAAGTCTATTATTAAATATTCGCACAAAATTATTTATTGCGAGTCCCGGTCGTCGCGGTGGTTGGTATTCCGTAGCGATTATTATATTGGTAAATTCCACTTTGACCTCAAGTGCGAGGTAAGATTCGGTTAGTCCTTGCTTTGTTTTGTACTATATTTCTTTCTTTATTACTATTGCTGCTCCGTCGTGTGGTTTGTTTGTTTAATTAGTTGCTATTACGTCGTAGTTCCACATTTTTAGTTTGTGAGTCTCAAGGTTAATCCCGTGATCTTAAATTAGAATGATGACGGGATCTATTTCTCTAAAGATATTTCCTTATGTGTTTTCTTTATCCTTCCAGCCATTCATATTTATCTGTAGAATTCTTAATTTATTATTATCCATCTTGTTTGTATGTTCTTAAGCGGTTCTTCTTTTTGAAAGAGTGGAGGTATTACGTAAATTTCTTTGTATCTTTTCCTGGTATTTCTGCCTTTCATCTCTGTCCTTGCTGAGGTCTGACTCTTACTTATTTCACATTTCGTGGTTGGTATTTCCGGTCTTTGGTCGCATGGCGAGGTGTCCTTAGTCGATTTTGTTTTTTTGTTTTGTTTTTGCGTGTGTTTCTTTTTACGTTTTTCTTATTATTCTCGTCGGTGCTGCTTTGAGATTCTGTTTCCTCGCGTTCTGTGTCTTCCTCTTGTTTAGATTCGCTTTCGTTTCTTTGTGTTTCTTTCATGAGTTTATTTTGTATCTTCTGAAATTTTTAGGTTAAATATAGCCGATGAATCAATATTTTGCGGGAATCTCATCGGCTCCAGCCCATTTTCCTTGAGCATGGAGTTCAACGTGGTGGCATATGTTCTTGGTTGGGCAATGTTTAAGACTTGTGAGTGTAGAATGCATGTCAGTATTTTTACGTTCAGAGTTCCGTCAAGCGTCATTTGAGTGGTTGTTTCATTGTTTTTCGTTGCTGCTGCCGCCGCATATGAGGTGTTTCTTGTTCCTTCTTTTCTTTGTTGTGTTTCAGTTTCTTTTCTCTTTATTATTTCTTTTCGCTTCGGACATGTCATTGCCATTGTTCTGTGGCCTTCTCCGCAATTAACACAATCTTTTGTGGAGTTTGTGCAGCTTATTCAAAAATGTAGGCCACTGCATTCTGAACATATTTCTCCTTCCTTTCTTGGGCAGTTTGCAGTGATGTAGTCTTCCATTTTGTAGCATCTAAAACAGATTTGTATATTGTGATATTGGTAACTTTGAATGTTACAAGCTGGGATTCTCATACTTTATGCGAGGATTCCATTTTATAGTGCCTTTGTTGCAATCTCGGTTGACTCACACACTATGTTGAACACCTGTGTGTGTTCCTTAAATTTGATTATGTCGTGTATCTTCATCCAGTTGTTGTTCCATTATTTCATGTTTTATTTCGTCTGGGGAGTGTTCCCGCACCCATGATTCTACTTTACGGCATACGATGCTTCGGTTGGCAATAACCTGGGCTGGTACTTTAGCCTCTAAGTCTATTTTCTCCTTAAGTGATGGTTCCTGCCGATGAAAGTAGCAGTTAGACATCGTTGTTTTCCGTACATATGACAACAAATCCATTAGCTGTTTCTATGCATTTGATCAGGGCGATTCGTAAATCCTTGAAAATGCTTTGTGCTACCTCCTGTGGTCTCCGTTTTATCCCGTTCTGAATTATCCGAAGTGCGAGCCTATTGGTGAAGTCCTGTGGGTCTATGCTAAATTTTTCATGCCCCTCCTTGGGGGGTCTCTGGAAAAAAAAGGTAGTAGATTAGTTACCCCACTCCACTAGTGGGAGAAGCCCCCTATCTGTTCCTAATACTATCTCGCCTGCCTGCTCTGGTGCGCACACTCCTTGACCACACTTCGTAATTAGGCCTATCCCTATAAGCGGTCCTGCAGTCAGATTCAGGCTCGTCACCGATAACCTCCGGGAGTTCACTACATCCTACTACTGACTACTTCTGAGACCTTGCTGGTGGTAAGGATATACTGCGCTAGATGGAAATAAATTAGGAGAGTTTCAGATATAAAAATGTATGGTATGAGATAGGAAAAATTTAAGGAAATCACCAATTTGGGGTGATTCCCCGCGAATCAGAAACAGGAGGTCTCTCCAATCAATCCGATTCGCGCATATATTTCTTCTTTCTTCTCTTTGGTATAGACTTAAAGGTATAAAGAAAAAGCTCTCTTCGCAAAGTTATTTCAAGTCAAAAGATTGATGTAACTTAGCAGTGCGTAAATCGCTGTGAATTGTCAGATGAACTAAGCCGTCTCCAGAATTAAAGAAAACGATTTTTAAGGGGTATTTATTCCGCCTAAGTTTAGCTTAATGTTAGAGGAAACGGGCCAGTCAGGTGAATGGAATTTTAAAATAATTTTAATGTGCGATTCCAGCTTGTCGCTTGACTGATGATGGTCGGCTTATCTTCGTTTATTAATATGTTTCTAAGATGTTCAGCCTAGCTTTATCACCCTTTTTTCTTTTAATAACGGTGTTATAAACTAACATTAATGTTATGAGAAGAGAAAGTTGCCAAAGGAAATTAATTAAGGCGAAATACACAATGGTCGTCAACAAAAATTGCATTCAAGAAAGACTGGTACCCAACTACACTAATATACGAGTATATATATATATATATATATATATATATATATATATATATATATATATATATATATATATATATATATATATTTATAGAAGTTGAAAAAGATCGCACATTCCCTTTCCTAGATATTCTAATTCATCGGACAAACCATTGTTTCAAATATGAAATATATAGAAAACCCACAGCCATAGACTGTTTATACACTTTTATTCAAACCACCATAATAACATCAAACAAATTGTATTCTCCTCTATGTTTTTGCGTGCCCTTAGAATTCTCACTTGAATACCTAGACAAAGAAGTCGATAGAATATATAAATTAGGGACAAATTTGTGCTACCCTCTGTACTTTCTCGACAATTATTATAAGTCCGCCAAGCGTTCCTATTATCAAACTAATGTTAATATCCCTAAGTTTTAGTCCACAAACTTATTAGTTTTACCCCATAACCATGTTTTCATTAAATTACTTCACTTACTTAAGCCTCTAAATATAGATGTTATTTTTAAGTACGAGACTACAATTTATCGCATCCTTGTCAAAATTCACACCTCCGACCTGGCATTGTTTCTTCGATAGGCTGCAACAACTGCCAAAAATGTTATTATGGACAAACGGGGAAAGAACTAGATGTCCGGGTTAAACAATATCAAGCCAATGTAGGTAATCACAGTGAACAATCTGCGCCTTTTCTACTTATGTACAATCTTAACCATAGCATTAACTGGAACAGTGCCAAACCAGTCATAAAATGCAGTAATTATATGTCGAGAAATATATTAGAATGTATCTCCATTAACACGTTCCCAAATTTAATCTTAGCCCTGGTTTGTTCATGCTAGACCCCCATTAACACTACATACATAAAATCTCAAATAAAGTTGTTTCAGGAGTTTGTACCCTTTAATTAAGGTTCAGAAGTGGGTAGTCGAATCCCCCCTTCCACTAGTTAAGGCAATGTATTCCTTGAAAAGGCCTTTAAGAATAAAGACAAAAGCGCTCGGATTCGTTTTTCACTTTTCCTTTGTGGGTGTATCTGCATAAAATATATATATATATATATATATATATATATATATATATATATATATATATATATGGCCTTAAAATACATCTATATATCACGTGTCATGTGATTTTAAATTATTACAAACCAAGAAAGCCCGTGCCCCCTCCTAATAGAAAAACACTTGTTTTGTTTCTCACTGGATTAAAAAACCTACACTTCCTTATTCAAAAGGCTTCTTGAAACAACCTTTGGGGGGGGATTGAGGATGGTAGCTCTGGCGATGAGCGTCGTGGTCATATAAACGATGAGTGCTTGATGACACAGGTTCAAATCGAACTTCTTTATTTATTTTCGTACAACGGTTAAATTGATTGCCCTATCTTTCCGTTTTCTACATCTCTCATTTTCCTTCTTAAGCTTTGGTTCACATAATATTCTCCTTCGCATTTTTCCTAGTTGTGTTACCAATTTCCATTTTCAATTTTATATATATATATATATATATATATATATATATATATATATATATATATATATATATATATATATATATATATATATATATATGCTTGAAATATCCCAAAGAAAAATAATACACAGAATAAACCCAAGCGCTTTCGTGTTTACATCATCAGGGGCAGAAAAACAATGAAATAGAGAAACAGTTAGCAAAACAGAGAATGTGACGTCATTCAAACGTAACGACGAACAAAGACAATCGTTTAGGGCGAAAGAAAACACAAGTGACGGATAAATGAATAGACCATCCGCGGAACTACAATATACAAATCAATTCAACAAATTAAATTTATATTGCAAACAAATATTATTCATGATCCAATTATCTAATTTAAATAGACCCTCACTTAGATTGAAATGAATGTAATGGGAGAATTTGATCATGGCTCATTCCATAAAATTTCTTTCAATAAAATTGGGCACAAAAAAAATGGATTTCACATTAGATCAATATATTTGATGGATTAAAGTAGATTGATGAATAAACAGTACATTTTAAGTTTGTCCCGTTCGACAACAGCACTTAAATGTTGCTTAATTCCACATCAAGGCTTTTTGTTGACTGGCCTATGTAAAAACCAAGACAAGATTTGCACGGAATTTTATAAATGCAGGCCATTTTATTAGGGGAAGAATTTTTAATTACTAAGATCTTAACGTGTAATTATTAGAGAATATAACATTAACATTAAAATATTTTAATAATTTCGGAACACGGGACAAGTGTTTATTAAAATGGAACGTTAAAATATTATTTCGCGTAAATGAGTATTTAATTTTATTTTCATTGAAGGACTGCTTAGCTTTGCGTAGGGAATCATTTAGAAAATAAGATGGATAATTTAACGTTTTACTATTGATTTTGATTGATTCCAACTCTTCATCGATAAATTATGGGAAATATACTCTAAAAGCACGTAAATACCGAGAAATAAAAGCCGATATTTTAGTTTTTTGCGGATGATTCGAATAAAAATGGATGGAAGACGAAACTTGAGTTGGCTTCCGGAAAACCGAGAACTTAAAACCTTGCTGCGTACGGTGTACCATGGTGGCTAAAAAGATAAGTTTGGGGCTTCTTCTAATTTAAGAGTGAAATTAATTGAGGGTACGAGGTTATTTAGGTCACCAAGAAAATTAATTACGTTACACTCAATAGGCCAAGTACAAAATAAATGCATCATCTACATAACGGTACCAAATAGCATTTTGGGGGAGGATGGGGCTAGTAACTTAAACTTAAAAAATTTCATATACAAACAACTCAACAACGGGGAGAGAGGGTTTCCCATAGCCATGCCGAAACGTTGGAGATACCATTTATCATTAAAACTAAACGAAGATTTTAAGATGCAAACTCTGATTAAATCTAAGCAAACATGTGTCGGAATGGGCAAAGAAATTTGTTCAAGTGCTCCCTGTAGCCACATGAGCAAATCCTTCACGGGGACTTTTGTAAATAAGGAGACAACATCGAAGCTAATCATTTTAAATTTGAATTAAGCGTCTGCGATTTGATTTTATTAATGAAATCACAATGATTTTTAATATGAGCTGAGGAGAGGTAGCCTAAAAGAGGGCTCAGTAAAGAAACTAACCATTTTGATAATTTATAACCAGCATAACCTACCAAAACGATGATCGGACGCATGGGATATTTTCTTTGTGAGTCTTGGCTAACCCATATAAATAAGGTAATGGAGGGGAAGACACAGTTAAATTACGTGATATGTCCATATCTTTAATGCAATTTTTTAACTTCTTGTTAAAAACTGCTATAGTAGAAGCCAAGGGATCTTTATTTAATTTACAGTAAGTAAATTCATCGTTTAGCATATTATCCATCTTATTTATATAATTTTGCCTATCCAAAATTACAACAGAATTAGATTTATCGGCTTTACATAGTTAAAAACAGGCAAGTGTCATTCTTCAGATTTTAAACAGACGAAACAAAACGGCGCGGAAGAATATATGTATCCGTTATACGGTTTAGGGAAGAATAGACAACTCCTTTACAAAAGTTCACATCATTGACTCTAATATCCCCATGCTTTTCAAGATGAACAAAAGATTTAGCAAGTTTAACATAGTTTACCTTGTTACTGAATAAAAAACCAAGAATTTATTAATGAAGAGTTAGAATCAATCAAAATCATTAATTAAAGTTAAATTATCCATCTTATTTTCTAAATGATTCTCTGCGCAGAGCTAAGCAGTCCTTTTATGGAAATAAAATTAAATATTCATTTACGCGGAATAATATTTTAACGTTCCATTTTAATAAACACTTGTCCATGTTCCGAAATTATTAAAATATTTGAATCAGCCATAAACAAATTCTCCCATAACATTTATTTCAATCTAAGTGAGGGTCTATTTAAATTAGATAATTGGATCATGAATAATATTTGTTTGCAATATAAATTTAATTTGTTGAATTGATTTGTATATTGTAGTTCCGCGGATGGTCTATTCATTTATCCGTCACTTGTGTTTTCTTTCGCCCTAAACGATTGTCTTTGTTCGTCGTTACGTTTGAATGACGTCACATTCTCTGTTTTGCTAACTGTTTCTCTATTTCATTGTTTTTCTGCCCCTGATGATGTAAACACGAAAGCGCTTAGGTTTATTCTGTGTATTATTTCCTTTTGGAATATTTCAAGCATATATATATATATATATGTATATATACATATATATATATATATATATATATATATATATATATATATATATATATATATATATATATATATATGAAAATAAGAAAAAAATAAATAGAATAGCTGGCTTAGGATAGGGTAATGTTTGGTTTTTATGGTATATAAGCCGGCGATTCTGTTAATTTCTTGTTATTGCTCTTTATACCAAAACCGGAAATCCACCCACTCAAGTTGATATCTACAGGCCTATCTGTCCTAATTGACTTTGTCGGGAAGGTATTTGAGGAAATAGTCAGCCAGAGACTGAGTGTGCACATGGAGACAAATGGATTCCGAAACAAGTACCAATTTGGATTCAGAAAGAGATTTTTTTTATCAATTCGCCCATCTGGCGACAGATTTCAAGGGCAAAGGTCACCGTAATTAAAATTCTAGCCTAGTACTAGGTTTTTCTATAATTCGACAAAAACAACAACAAAACAAAAAACAAGAAAAAACAACGAGAATTATGCAAGTTTCGGCGTCGAGGGGGAGGTCCGCCTCGACCTTGCAATCTACAACAATGAGCGTCAAATTAAATGGAGAAGGAGGCCAATCTCCTCTAAAAGTTAGATAGTCCACAAGTATGTGCACAGAAACCCGCCCCGAGTACAAGGGAAATTCAGTACTGCCCCGATCATCCCGAAACCTGGACAGATAACTTGCGCTAAGATCGCCATAAAGGGACATTTAACAAGAATGTGCAGAACAGTCCGGGAGACAACGTAGTTCTCACTATAAGGTGCAGGCGAGCGCTCAATCAAATTGAGGTGCATCCTGCGAGTTTGCCCTAATTAGATAACGACAGTAAACGACCTGAAACCGTCGCAGGGTTGGGGGTTAGGTCAATGGGAACAATCAGCGTGCTATAGCACGTGACTTTAAGTTCCCCTCGGCCATCACCATTTTCTTTGCCGAGCATCCAGGAGAGTTTCCCTAATTCATTCCGTGTAGTCGGTGTGAGGAATAGTCAAACGCTGCTTTGGTCGCCCAGTCCTGGCGAAATCTTTGACGGCCTCATCAAACGCTCGCTCATTCCTGGCAATTACCAGCTGTCCAACAACCCAGAAGTAGAAAATCTCGATCTCGACATTCGCCAACTATCGGCAACTGTGGCGTCACGGATACCGCGAAGCAGAGGTTTTAGAGATTCTAATGTGTTGAGAGCACAAAGAGCGCCTTTTATTTGCTAGAGATCGCAATCTGATCTCCGAAAGAGCACGATGCGTAATCTTCCGTAAGGAGGCGTGTATTGCAACTAGGTTGGCAGTAAAGTCAGAGGCAGCGCCTGGTAGAGCCCCGCTGACTTCAAACAGAGGCAATAAGGGGTGAAAACATACCCCCCCACCATTAAGACCTGGAGACATCCGTATACATTGGCATGGATCAATGCGGGATACAAAGTTTGCTCCATAAAGGCCAACACAATACTCCCGGCGCTGTACGAGCTTTAGGAACAGAGGTATGACGAGAAAAGGTCAAAGGTGGTACCCACAAGAGAGGCGTCCTTTATAGAACCAGAGACACCACCGGCCCGAGAACTAAACTGAGCTCTCGAAGTAGTTTTCTAGCCCTAAATTCAAAGGACTTAGGGTATGACTGGCGTTGCTCAGCGACAGGGGCACCGTCGAGATCGGCTGCGGATAAGGTGAAAGCCGTTGGCGACCAAAAAGATGCCGGGCTCACGTGTACAGGCGCATAATACACTGTGCACGGCGCAAAACTAATTGCAACTCTTCAGGACATGTAGTCTCTCAAGGGGGGACGTGAGGAAGACACCGGTTGACAGGCGGAAACTGGTGTGGATACATAAAACTCGCATCTGTAGTCAAGCTTCGAACGAACAAAGGATCGATAGAAAAACAATGTAGTAGCCCTATCAGTACCCCAAGTGCTGAACGTTACAAGACGAGGAATGTCCATGGCACGGGTACACGACTCCCTAGGGCTGCAAATATGTGACTCCTAGGTGATGCGTCGTTCGAAAAAAAGATCAAAGTTTCGGTGCGAATCCATCACTTCCATGGAATCCTTTCAGTAGTATGGGAGGATACATTTTGTCCAGATCCTCTTGAACAAATCTAAGATAAAGGCCATCTATCGTTCACCTAGTGGTCGAAGCATGGCATACGGGGAATCATCCAGATCACCTAGGAATTGAAAGCGGAACGCAACTCACACAATCTAAACCTGTTGTTGAAGGGTTCTCCTCCTCTGAAGGTAAAGTTCAGACGGCTGTTTTCAGCTACATCGCGACGTTCATTGAAAATTGGAGGGTCAGCATCCTAGCTGGATAATCTCGAGAAAGCGACCGCAAGGAATCCACCCCGGACGCGGCATCAGAGATTGTCGTCTCATTTTCATGGAGAACAAGAAGGAAGTCATGCGAGAACTTGCCTCGAATCCTTTTTACTCGGTTCCACACGTCTGTTGAGGAGTTTTCTTGTTAAGTAAACTTACATATGCCCGCCAGCAAGAGCGGCTGGCATGTTTCGAAACATACTGGAATCTAGCCCTAGCTCGACGAAATTCATCGACAATGAAATCGTTCGGGCGGCGCTTATACCACGTGTAAGCATAACGTGTGTGTTTCATGGCCATCGCTGACCCACACGTAATTGGTTGGCGTGCAAAAAAGCCAGACGTTCTAGGAATAGTAGTTAGGCCCACGGCAATGAGGTTGCCGGAGAAGAACTCAACTGCCCCATCTATCGGCCTAAAGTGATCACTAACATGCGTAAACTGATCCATATTTATGAAATATATCTCCAGCTCGTCGATCAGGTTGACAAAGACCTGAAACCTGAGACGGATCGAGTAGTCTCTAGTGTCTAGCTTTAAAATCTCCGAGCAAGAGAAAGGGCTCTGTCAACCGCGCTACAATGCAATGGAAACCCCGGCGTCAAATTCGGCTGACGGTGAAATGTATGCAGAAATGAGGAAGCCCGACGAAATCAAGGTTCCGCACAGCGTAATTGCAACTTTGGTCTCAGTCTACCCACAACTCCTTCCTGAACGCGCCTTAACCAAACGTGGCGATCTTAGCCTGGTTTCCTGCCTAAACGATAGCCTACTTATCGGCCCTTGGACCCCACCGCCAAGGGAGAGAAAGCCTTAGTCCTCTTTGTCTTATTCATCCTGTCCTTTCACATATATTAGAGAGGAGAGTGGGGAATGAACCAACTATCTCCATCGCCTCAAGGAGCCCCTAGGCCGGATGGACCGGCCTCAAAAAGATCCTTCTCCGAGATGGAGAAGGTCTTGGTTTACAGAGGGCCACCAGCTTTGGGAGGATGTGCGTTCTTTCTTTGTGAGTCCTCTGTAGCCCGAGCCGTCTGATGAGAAGCTTACACAGGGGCAGACTCAGGTTCGGAGTTTAGCACCTAGACCGGGTTTCACCCCGTAAATGATCCTGCCCTCTGAGGCTGGGGCATCTTCGGGACCAGGTTCATCTCATGGAGAGCATCCATGTTGCCATCTCCCCAAGGCATGACGGATGCCATTCGAAGTATTTTTTGTCTTTTCGTATCTGGCCAGCAAAGTGACCTCCATCTGGGAAGAGAGGGTGCAGGCACGCCGAACCCCTGAAAACTGTAAATGCAGGACTGCAGGGATCACATACCAGCGGGCTCTGCTATCTCTTGCCCATCTAAGGGGGTTGGATCCATTGAGCCCACTCAAAGGGAACGCTCAATTTTGGGCCGCCTGCGTGCTCTCTTTGCAGTCCCCTTAATAGTAGAGGACGAACTTCAGTTGGTAGGGCTGCCCCAGAGAAGGTGGTGAGAGAGGATCGGTTATAATCCTAGGAGACGAGTAAGCCTCCTATCTGCTTGAAGAAGGTTAGATGGGCTGATGAGAAAGCACAATGGGGGGGGGGGGCGTTATTTCCAGAGGCAGAGCTGCCCGAGAGGGACTCCAAAGGTGGTAAATGGGAAGCCGTTTTGTAGCATGGCGATGGTAAGAGGGGAGCCACTCAACAGGTCGAAGGGATGTCTCGTGTTACTTCGTCCTCCCGAAACTTAGGGAGGATGAGGCTGCGTTTGGAGGCGGATCCAAACGTGTATTCCCACTTTTGACTTGAATTGCCGCCATAATTTAGAAAGTTGATATTTTGAGACCAAAATAATTGGAAGCTTAAGAGAAAAGTTTCAATAAAATGAAAAGATTGGAGCATGTGATAATTTACACAATCGGTTCCGTCGTAGCGTTGATGGCCTTTCACCACCCGGTCAACGAATCAGGCGAAATTGTCCTTGAACTTTAACGATAAATAATGGTGCCGGCGTAGCCAGCTTATATGTGTACTGGGGGAAGTTGATCAGAGTGGACGGCTCAACACACCTAGTACCTAATACTTGCCCTAGCCAGTGAGCTTTCGGCCGTGGCCACTCGACTAAGGCCCATAAGAGGACGAAAGTGCCCCTGGCAACCATAACCTATGTGGATAGAAGAGCTAGGTCATCCCAGGGTGGCATGCAGTCCACTAAGGCACCATGGGTACTAGAGTGAACTCTGTCCAGGTGGGAAAAATCCTCCTGGTACAAAGTGTGGGTAGAAAAGGTTGAGAGGATAGCCGTAATGATAATAATAAATATCATTATTAAATTATAATAACAATAATAAATAATGATAACTTACTACTAATAATTATTACTAATGCTATTACTAATTAATAATTATCATACTAAATTATATATTATTATTGAATAATAATAACTTATTCGTAGTAATATTAATTAATAATAATAAATAATAATAATTAATACACAATGAAATAATGCCCAGTAATACTAAAACACAATAATTATAATATATAATAAAAATATAAAAAAAATGATAGATAATATAAAAATAATACCGAATAATAATAAGAATAAATAATATACTAATAAATACTAAAGAATGCTAATAAATGATAATTAAAATAATATCAATAATAATAATAACAATAATAATAATAAAAATAATAAAAATGATAATAATAATAGTAATAATAATAATAATAACTAATAATAGTAATAATAATAACACCAATAATAATAATAACACTAATAATAATAATGAAAATTATAATAATAACTTAAAATAATAATAATAATACAAAGGTAAGTTAGTGCTAAGAGGTGGCGAGGAGAAAGCGCACCAGCAACTTTGCCAGGCGCCATCACACAATTCACGTCAACCCAGTGACGTCTTCCGTCTTGAAAAAGGTTGGAAGATAAAAGTGTTTAGTGAAAGTAGAATGGAGAGTAGGTGTTAAGGTGAAAGGGTGAAAAGGAATGAGGAAGTGTTGTTTGCTGGGTGAGCAGCCATCTCCCGGTTGCTTCTTATTTTCGTTTTATTCTCTCTTTATTGGTTCTTTATGTTAAAGCTCTGACACCTCTATCATTCCCTAGTAAATTTCTTTGGGTTTTATTTGATTATTGTGCACTTGTTTATGTCTCCTATTTTCTATTCACATTTGATCTTTATCTTCTTATTGGGTAAATATTGGTGCAGGGTTGACTCCGTCAATGGGTCTCCCGCTCCTAAAGTTTGCCCTGTTGTTCTCGCGATATGCTTTGGGGATCTCCCAAATTCTCTTTTCTTCCAGAAGTGCCTCTCGATTTTCCCATATCTTCGTAGCTCTTTTGTGTAGAGTTACGTTTATTCGTTCCCTAATTTGTACTCAGACCTGGAGGCTGTGCAGCTCCTCCAGGTGCCATTTGTAACAGACAACACAGGGTATCTTCATGCGGGGTTCAGAAAGAGAAGAAGCACATAGATCGCAACCCCCGCTTTCATCACTGAGAAAATCGCTAAAGCAAAACAAAGAAAAAGATAATGCCAGAGTTGATATCATCCACAGGGGCGTATCAAAGGCATATATATATATATATATATATATATATATATATATATATATATATATATATATATATATATATATATATATATATAATAGGTCAAATAATTATCAATAACATTTTAGAAAATTAAAATTGTATCAAACTGAATACATTTTGTTCCATTATTACCCTGAGAGTTTAACAAAAAATAAGGTTCTACAATAATCTAACAGAAAGTAATGCTAATTTATATAAATATATATATATATATATATATATATATATATATATATATATATATATATATATATATATATATATATATATATATATATATATATATATATATATATATATATATATATATATATATATATATATATATATATATATATATATATATATATATTATATGATGTTCTTGATCGATAATCTTGTTTCGACTCATGTTTTCATTGTTCCAGAACATTCGTACTCAAGTATGAGAGGCTACGTTGCATTGTTGGCGTTGCCCACGTACACTCTGCTACAAGCAAGCACTGGGTAAACATATCATCACGTCAATAACGCCACTTTAGAGAGTATGAGGCTGGCCATGGTTACAAGAAGCTTTCTGTACAGATTTATATTGCAATAAGCTTTGTGCAGTACATGATTCAAAAGTAAGTGAGGGAAGGAATCGTCAGTAGCAAACCAAGAACAGGTGCTTTGAGGAAAATAACGCCTGGTACGTGGTCTAAACTAGTGAGAATAGCGAAGAAAGATTCCATAACGACAAGGAAAGAATCGTTTAAAAGACTGGTGTCAACCAGAGTCAAAGTCACCTCGGCACCCTGGCACGAAGGCTTCCTCTACTGACGAAGAAGCACGTTGAAACTAGCAAAAGGTTTGCCACAGAAAATGGTACACAAGAAGGATCATTCCTAGATCACGGCACTTGAGAAATATCTTTCCTAGATTACCAACACCAACCACTCTATTCCTAGGTAAAAAAAAGGAACAATTAAAGAAGATAAAATGTACACAAAAAAGAATAAGGCTCAATTTATTTATAGGCAACACTAAACAAGTACACACGAAACATTACTAATATTTTAATCAGATGGATATAAAAGGAAAATATGGATGAATAAATTATAAAACCCGCTATAATCGAATCGATCATGCCATATTAATTGATATCAGTAGGGCTAACGTGTCGTTTCCACTTCTATATCCACACGTCTTATAAATATGCTTTAGGTTTATTCCACTAAGATTCTATTGTTTGCGTATTCATCCTAGTTTCACGATCAATAAAATTGATTGAAATGATTGACAGTTTAAGAGTAAATGCATCCAGTCGTAGAATATTTAAAATTCCTGCTTCCCAGTATAAAATTTTAAGTTCTTTTACTTCAGTTGAATTTTTTAAGTAACAGTTAAAAATTAAGGTCTGCATACTTGAGTTACAATTTGAAAGCTGTAAAAATTAAATAATAAAAAATAATCCGTATAATCCTTGATCAAGAGCCCCAAGAAAAGTCTTTCCTAGGTCACGACCCACAACACCACCTATGGGGTCGTGATCCAGGAAAGATCCAACAGAGAAATCATTATTTCAACAAAGTTCCTTGGTCAAATGAAACAAAGATAGAATTATTCGGCAATAACTATAATAAGCTTGTTTGGTGTGAACCTGATACTGCCTACAAACGGAATAAAAAACCCTGCCAACGGTGAGGCATGGGGGAGGTGGCCTAATGGTTTCGGGTTCCTTTAATCGGCAGGTACAGGAGACCTTTACACCAGAGAAGGAGCGATGAACTCAGAGGAATATAACAAAGCTTGAGAAAAGCATCTCTGTAACTCCGTCACAAAACTGAAGATGGGTAGACGTTGTGTGTTTCAATACGATACCGACTCTAAGCATACGTCAAGGCAAATAACTGTATGGCTGAACAGGCACCTTATTAATGTTTTTGAGTGGTCCAGCCATTCCCTAAACTTCAATCCCATAGAACATCTACGGAAATAGTTGAAAATTATTGGTGAAAAGCAGACCTCCAATCTTGCGGATTTAAAGTGAGTATGTTTTGAAGAAAAAAAGGAAGAAAGCATAAATCGTGTGCCCATATTAATTGAAGAGGACCGTCGATTAGCAGAGAAAATTATAGCAGACACATTCAACATGTCGGCAGCTTCAGTTTATTTCATCCTGACTGACATAATGAAATTCAGTAAGCTTTCTCTGTTTGATGGGTGCCAAAAATGTAGAGCGAAGATCAGCTGAGGACAAGAGCTACTCTCATTACAAATTTGGAACAAGAGGGACGAAGACCCTGAGGATTTTTTGCAAATAACTCTAACCGAGGATGGAGTTAGGATTTACCAATATGACACGGAAGACAAAAAGAATTCTAAACAAGATTTATCAAGAGGTGGAAGAGGAGTCATTAAAGCAATGTCTGAACGATCAGAAAGATGCTGAAGGTGTAATAATTGTTGAGTTTCTCGAATGAGTAAGAACCACCAATGGTATTACTACCGATTAGGAAACTGTTTTGAGAAAACTTCCCAAGTTTATAGTGGAGAAGCGCCCCCGAAATCTTCCCAGAAGAGTCTTCCTCTTTCATCAGGATAACGCCCGTTCTCATTCCGGTTCTTTGAAAAAATTAACTTTGCGAGAATCCGAGGGGACATTAACGGTTCATTTTTCTGTTAAAGTAAACGTTAGCTTATACAAAAGCCTTCTTGAAATTTCTCTTTTTAGAGAAATGGATGGTAGCCTACTCGAATATGTGACGCTCCTGAAGAGGGCTGAGGAACTTCAGGAGACATTTCTAGTGGATTAAGGAATTCTTACTATTGTCCTTATCTAACCATATATATATATATATATATATATATATATATATATATATATATATATATATATATATATATATATATATGCGATTGTATATGTGTGCGTGTAAAAAGAGATGCTGCGTCATATCGCTCCAGAATTCTTTTCGTTTAAAATTACAAAAAACTTAAAAATATTATAATGGGATGCCACTAAATTAATTTAAACTCTGCATTTTTCAACTATGCGTCATAAAAAAAAACTTGGGGAAACTGGGTTCGGGAAATGTCTCATAAAAGCTGACAAGGAAATCTGTTAAAACCGTTGAAGTTTGGCTGCCGCTTAAATTTAAATTTGTTTTGCCGGCAAAATGAATTCTCTTATCAGAACTTAAATGGGAGCGATATATATATATATATATATATATATATATTTTTTTTTATTTTTTTTTTTTCTGGAAAAATCATAATGGATGTCTTAAATTTTCGGTATATTATATATAGAAAGGTTAAATAAATAAATTGTACATATTGACAGATGATCTATTTTCGATTGTTAGTCTAGAACTATTGTTCTAATAGCAAGTTTGACCTGACCTCCTCTCACAGCAAAAAGAGGATGAACACATCGTGTAATGCCAAAAACAAGTGTTCTGCATAATTCCTTGATTGTGTCGGAATGGAACCAAACTTCAATAAGGCGGCAAATAAGCCTTTGTTTAGTCGTAATTTGAATTTGGTGTAGCTCGTCCTTCAATGTGCACCGTAAACTTTCAATTAGTAATTTCTTCGACATGGTTGAAGTTTGCCATCATTTCTCTACATGATTTCTGTACAGATTTTGCAGTGTGACATGAAGTCGAGTCGTGTTTGAAAATCTAATTGGAGGTAGTAGACGGGTTCGTCTTCTGGAGACATTCGGGTTTAAATTCTTCACCAGAATCCATCTCACGCTTTGTACACGATCAATAGGCACTGCTATTATTGATTCGTCAGGAAAGACTACCTACACTAATAACAAGGAGTAACAAGGAAAGGAAGTACCCTAGGAGACCTTACGGTCCATTCAAAGAGGGTACCTTTGGACTAGCAATCAAACAGGCACATGGCTGCTCAATTGTTTTGCGTCCCTAAATGGCCACTTTTCAAGACCTTGTCTAGTCTTGACTTGAACTGGTCAACATATTCACTGTTGACAACTTCCACTGGAAGTGCATTCCACATACTGCAGATACTGTAAGTGAAGAAATTTCTACACAGATTGGGGTTGTAACGTTTCAGCTCAAGTTTGAAGCCGTGATTGCGCGTTCTGTTCTCACTCAGTGTAAAAATATCCCGGTAGTCAACATTGTCGAACCCTCGAAGTATTTTGAAAACTTCGATGAGCTGACCACGCAGTCTACGGGTTTCCAGCGAGAACAGATCTAATTCCCTTAGTCTATCCTCATAACTTTTATGTCGGATAGATTAAATCAGCTTGGTTGCCCTGGCTTGTACGCGTTCCAACCTTGCGATATCCTTTCGAAACGAAGGACTACAAAATTGTACGGCATACTCCAGGTGCGGCCGAACGAGGGAGTTGTACAGACAAACTACTATCTCCTTGTTACGGTATCCAAACTTGCGCTTTATGTAGCCTAACATCCTTTGGGCTTTCTTCTCTGCCTCGATGCACTGTTTCGAGAACTTGAGGTCGCTAGTAATAGTAACACCCAAGTCCTTCTCAGTGTCGGTGGATTCCATAGCAGTGCCCTTAAGGATATATTGAGATCGGGGGTTTCGGTGGCCGATATGCATTACTTTGCATTTGTTCACGTTAAAAAGCATTTGCCACGTGTCCGACCACTCCCCAATCTTCCCAAGATCTTCCTGCAGGCGGGTAGTGTTTCCATCCTTTGCAACGTTCATACCAAGCTTGGCATCGTCGGCAAATTTGAAAATCTTGTCAACCATGTCACCATCCATGTTGTTGACGTAGATGATGAATAGTAGTGTTCCAAGGACTGAACCTTAAGGCACCCCACAAGCAACGGGCACCCACTCAGAAGCCTGTCCATTCATACCACCCGTTGCCGTCTGCCACTTAGCTAGTTCTCGATCCAGCCGGCTACCTTTCCGTCTATGCCCAGCACTCGCACTTTCCGGAGAAGGCGGCGGTGTGGTACCTTATCAAAGGCTTTTTGAAAGTCTAAGTAGACCACATCCACCACCTTGTCTCGATCGTGCTCACTGAACAAGAAGTGGAAGAATTACACAAGGTTCGTCAGGCATCTCCGTTGCCTTCGGAAGCCATGCTGGAAACTCCTCAGTAGCAGGTTTGACTCTAAATACGACGTCATTTTTGTCCACCATCATGCTTTCCATGAGTTTACCGACTATCGAAGTCAGACTGATAGGTCGGTAGTTTGACGGTTGGCTACGGTCTCCTTTCTTGAAGATAGGAGTCACCTCCGCTTTACGCCACTCTCGAGGAACGCATTTGGTCCGGATTGACATTTTGAAGATTGCGCTCAGGTGTCATGACACTTGATCGCGCACTTCTTTTAACACTTTAGGTAGAAACCCATCCGGGTGAGGTGACTTATTCGTCATTAGGTCACTGATCTTCTTTTTTATTTTCCCTTCGGTGAAGTCCATATCCTCCAGCTTTTCCCCTAAGTAGGGATGGGACCACACTCTTCAGTAAACACTGAAGAGAAGTAGTCGTTGAGGAGGTTAGCATTTTCTGCATCTAAGTGCTTTAATGCCCCCTCCTCATTTCTCAAAGGGCCAATCGTTCGACGGATTGGTTTACGGCTGTTCATATATCCAAAAAACTCCTTGGGATTCTTTTTACAGAGTCTTGCCACCCGGAGTTCCTCAGACAGCTTAACCGCCCTGATGCTGGACTTCACTCTCTTGGCTAGCCTCCGGTATTCGTCAAAATCGCCTGAGATCTTCGATTGCCGGTACACATTTCTATTCTCCCTAAGCAGTTGGCCGATTTCTCGATTAAACCACTTTAGGTAAACAGAAGAGCGACGGGGACATTTCAGAGGGATGAAACGTGATTGAAGACTCATGAACTTATTTTTTAAACTGTTTCACGAGTCTTCAACAACATCGCACACTTCTAGCCTTGCGTCCGTCAGTCCAGCACGAATACTTGCAAAGTCTGCTATTTTCAAATCGAGTTTCCTCGATTAACTAGTTGCAGGCCCTGCCTTCGGGACTTTGACTACAAATCTAATTAGTCGGTGTTTACTGCCACCGACCTCTTCGCCAACAGAGAGGTTCTCAACGATGTCATCCTCAGAGGTGAAAACCAAGTCGAGGATATTGTCTCCTCTCGTTGGCTCTCTTACCCATTGAGTGAGGAACTCGTTGTTTGCGAACTCCAGGAGTAGTGCGTTCTCGCCACAGGGTTCTCTGGTTTCCCAGTCAACTTGTGTGTTGAAATCACCCATGATGATACACACTCTGTCTTCGACAAGTTCTAATAGTAGCTGGTACAGATCTCTGTCTTTTTCAACGAGTTGGGCAGGAGGTCTATAAAGCACTAGGGTCCTGTATCTGGCAGGACCTATCTCTAGGTCAACACCTAGTAGTTCATGGTCGGATACGATGTTGCAATCCGTCGAGTTGAGAGTATCCTTGACATACAACATCACACCGCCACCCTCTCTGTCTGGCGTATCTCTTAGGAAGAGCTTGTAACCGGGAATCGTGAATTCATCTTCAAAATCTCGGCTTGAGGTTTTTATCTACGACTCCGTTATGGCCACCATCTCCGGTTCTTCTGTTGCTACGAGGGCACGAAGTTCTAGAAACTTGTTTCTGATAGACCTCGCATTAAACAGAAGAACTTTGAGGAAGTACCCGACTGTAGGACTCCCTACACTCTTTCGTTTCCCGCTTTCTTTCTCTGTGGCCGGGTCACTCCCCTCTTTGTGACTTCAGAAAAGGTCGTTCTTGGAGTAACACGGGTGTACTGGCGTACGTTCTCCTTTACTCGGGGTCTGACACTTCTTTGGGTTCGCTCCACAACATCCTGGATCATGTTTGCGAGTGCAGATATCCCTTTAAAGGAAAGATGCACTCCGTCCAGTTTGTACAGGTCATTTCTCCCGTAGAAATGTGCGGTAGGGGTCTACCAAAAAGACTACTTCCGCCGTACAAAGATCTCCCAGGCCTTGGTTAATGGAGACGTTCCTCGCGTGAGCATTGCGGGATGGACCTCGTCTTGGGAGTATCCCGACAACGACACGTCTGCGGGTTCTAATTCACCATTTTTTATATTTATACCCTTCCCATTTCTTAGAAGTTCACGCAATGTGATTTATTAGCGTGGGCTCATCGGCGGAGAAAGCCATGTCTGAACGATCAGGTTTTTTCCTTGAACAATATGCGCGTGGTCCACTTTTTCCCAATTAGAAGAAGGCAGAGACAGAAAGAAAGTGAAGGGAGCTAGAAAGAGAGAGAGAGGAGTGTATGCGTGATAAAGAGTGCGAGAGAGAGAGAGAGAGAGAAAGAGAGAGAGAGAGAGAGAGAGAGAGAGAGAGAGAGAGAGAGAGAGAGAGAGAGAGAGAGAGAGAGAGAGAGAGTAACAACAAGGAGTAACAACAAGGAAAGAAGGTACCCTAGGAGACCTTACGGTCCATTCAAAGAGGGTACCTTTGGACTAGCAATCGAGCGGGCACATCGCTGCTCAATTGTTTTGCGTCCCTAAACGGCCACTTTTCAAGACCTTGTCTAGTCTTGACTTGAACTGGTCAACATATTCACTGTTGACAACTTCCACTGGAAGTGCATTCCACATACTGCAGATACTGTAAGTGAAGAAATTTCTACACAGATTGGGGTTGTAACGTTTCAGCTCAAGTTTGAAGCCGTGATTGCGCGTTCTGTTCTCACTCAGTGTAAAAATATCCCGGTAGTCAACATTGTCGAACCCTCGAAGTATTTTGAAAACTTCGATGAGCTGACCACGCAGTCTACGGGTTTCCAGCGAGAACAGATCTAATTCCCTTAGTCTATCCTCATAACTTTTATGTCGGATAGATTAAATCAGCTTGGTTGCCCTGGCTTGTACGCGTTCCAACCTTGCGATATCCTTTCGAAACGAAGGACTACAAAATTGTACGGCATACTCCAGGTGCGGCCGAACGAGGGAGTTGTACAGACAAACTACTATCTTCTTGTTACGGTATCCAAACTTGCGCTTTATGTAGCCTAACATCCTTTGGGCTTTCTTCTCTGCCTCGATGCACTGTTTCGAGAACTTGAGGTGGCTAGTAATAGTAACACCCAAGTCCTTCTCAGTGTCGGTGGATTCCATAGCAGTGCCCTTAAGGATATATTGAGATCGGGGGTTTCGGTGGCCGATATGCATTACTTTGCATTTGTTCACGTTAAAAAGCATTTGCCACGTTTCCGACCACTCCCCAATCTTCCCAAGATCTTCCTGCAGGCGGGTAGTGTTTCCATCCTTTGCAACGTTCATACCAAGCTTGGCATCGTCGGCAAATTTGAAAATCTTGTCAACCATGTCACCATCCATGTTGTTGACGTAGATGATGAATAGTAGTGTTCCAAGGACTGAACCTTAAGGCACCCCACAAGCAACGGGCACCCACTCAGAAGCCTGTCCATTCATACCACCCGTTGCCGTCTGCCACTTAGCTAGTTCTCGATCCAGCCGGCTACCTTTCCGTCTATGCCCAGCACTCGCACTTTCCGGAGAAGGCGGCGGTGTGGTACCTTATCAAAGGCTTTTTGAAAGTCTAAGTAGACCACATCCACCACCTTGTCTCGATCGTGCTCACTGAACAAGAAGTGGAAGAATTACACAAGGTTCGTCAGGCATCTCCGTTGCCTTCGGAAGCCATGCTGGGAACTCCTCAGTAGCAGGTTTGACTCTAAATACGACGTCATTTTTGTCCACCATCATGCTTTCCATGAGTTTACCGACTATCGAAGTCAGACTGATAGGTCGGTAGTTTGACGGTTGGCTACGGTCTCCTTTCTTGAAGATAGGAGTCACCTCCGCTTTACGCCACTCTTGAGGAACGCATTCGGTCCGGATTGACATGTTGAAGATTGCGCTCAGGTGTCATGACACTTGATCGCGCACTTCTTTTAACACTTTAGGTAGAAACCCATCCGGGTGAGGTGACTTATTCGTCATTAGGTCACTGATCTTCTTTTTTATTTTCCCTTCGGTGAAGTCCATATCCTCCAGCTTTTCCCCTAAGTAGGGATGGGACCACACTCTTCAGTAAACACTGAAGAGAAGTAGTCGTTGAGGAGGTTAGCATTTTCTGCATCTAAGTGCTTTAATGCCCCCTCCTCATTTCTCAAAGAGCCAATCGTTCGACGGATTGGTTTACGGCTGTTCATATATCCAAAAAACTCCTTGGGATTCTTTTTACAGAGTCTTGCCACCCGGAGTTCCTCAGACAGCTTAGCCGCCCTGATGCTGGACTTCACTCTCTTGGCTAGCCTCCGGTATTCGTCAAAATCGCCTGAGATCTTCGATTGCCGGTACACATTTCTATTCTCCCTAAGCAGTTGGCCGATTTCTCGATTAAACCACTTTAGGTAAACAGAAGAGCGACGGGGACATTTCAGAGGGATGAAACGTGATTGAAGACTCATGAACTTATTTTTTAAACTGTTTCACGAGTCTTCAACAACATCGCACACTTCTAGCCTTGCGTCCGTCAGTCCAGCACGAATACCTGCAAAGTCTGCTATTTTCAAATCGAGTTTCCTCGATTAACTAGTTGCAGGCCCTGCCTTCGGAACTTTGACTACAAATCTAATTAGTCGGTGTTTACTGCCACCGACCTCTTCGCCAACAGAGAGGTTCTCAACGATGTCATCCTCAGAGGTGAAAACCAAGTCGAGGATATTGTCTCCTCTCGTTGGCTCTCTTACCCATTGAGTGAGGAACTCGTTGTTTGCGAACTCCAGGAGTAGTGCGTTCTCGCCACAGGGTTCTCTGGTTTCCCAGTCAACTTGTGTGTTGAAATCACCCATGATGATACACACTCTGTCTTCGACAAGTTCTAATAGTAGCTGGTACAGATCTCTGTCTTTTTCAACGAGTTGGGCAGGAGGTCTATAAAGCACTAGGGTCCTGTATCTGGCAGGACCTATCTCTAGGTCAACACCTAGTAGTTCATGGTCGGATACGATGTTGCAATCCGTCGAGTTGAGAGTATCCTTGACATACAACATCACACCGCCACCCTCTCTGTCTGGCGTATCTCTTAGGAAGAGCTTGTAACCGGGAATCGTGAATTCATCTTCAAAATCTCGGCTTGAGGTTTTTATCTACGACTCCGTTATGGCCACCATCTCCGGTTCTTCTGTTGCTACGAGGGCACGAAGTTCTAGAAACTTGTTTCTGATAGACCTCGCATTAAACAGAAGAACTTTGAGGAAGTACCCGACTGTAGGACTCCCTACACTCTTTCGTTTCCCGCTTTCTTTCTCTGTGGCCGGGTCACTCCCCTCTTTGTGACTTCAGAAAAGGTCGTTCTTGGAGTAACACGGGTGTACTGGCGTACGTTCTCCTTTACTCGGGGTCTGACACTTCTTTGGGTTCGCTCCACAACATCCTGGATCATGTTTGCGAGTGCAGATATCCCTTTAAAGGAAAGATGCACTCCGTCCAGTTTGTACAGGTCATTTCTCCCGTAGAAATGTGCGGTAGGGGTCTACCAAAAAGACTACTTCCGCCGTACAAAGATCTCCCAGGCCTTGGTTAATGGAGACGTTCCTCGCGTGAGCATTGCGGGATGGACCTCGTCTTGGGAGTATCCCGACCACGACACGTCTGCGGGTTCTAATTCACCATTTTTTATATTTATACCCTTCCCATTTCTTAGAAGTTCACGCAATGTGATTTATTAGCGTGGGCTCATCGGCGGAGAAAGCCATGTCTGAACGATCAGGTTTTTTCCTTGAACAATATGCGCGTGGTCCACTTTTTCCCAATTAGAAGAAGGCAGAGACAGAAAGAAAGTGAAGGGAGCTAGAAAGAGAGAGAGAGGAGTGTATGCGTGATAGAGAGAGCGAGAGAGAGAGAGAGAGAAAGAGAGAGAGAGAGAGAGAGAGAGAGAGAGAGAGAGAGAGAGAGAGAGAGAGAGAGAGAGAAAGAGAGTAACAACAAGGAGTAACAACAAGGAAAGAAGGTACCCTAGGAGACCTTACGGTCCATTCAAAGAGGGTACCTTTGGACTAGCAATCGAGCGGGCACATCGCTGCTCAATTGTTTTGCGTCCCTAAACGGCCACTTTTCAAGACCTTGTCTAGTCTTGACTTGAACTGGTCAACATATTCACTGTTGACAACTTCCACTGGAAGTGCATTCCACATACTGCAGATATACTGTAAGTGAAGAAATTTCTACACAGATTAGGGTTGTAACGTTTCAGCTCAAGTTTGAAGCCGTGATTGAGCGTTCTGTTCTCACTCAGTGTAAAAATATCCCGGTAGTCAACATTGTCGAACCCTCGAAGTATTTTGAAAACTTCGATGAGCTGACCACGCAGTCTACGGGTTTCCAGCGAGAACAGATCTAATTCCCTTAGTCTATCCTCATAACTTTTATGTCGAATAGATTAAATCAGCTTGGTTGCCCTGGCTTGTACGCGTTCCAACCTTGCGATATCCTTTCGAAACGAAGGACTACAAAATTGTACGGCATACTCCAGGTGCGGCCGAACGAGGGAGTTGTACAGACAAACTACTATCTCCTTGTTACGGTATCCGAACTTGCGCTTTATGTAGCCTAACATCCTTTGGGCTTTCTTCTCTGCCTCGATGCACTGTTTCGAGAACTTGAGGTGGCTAGTAATAGTTACATCCAAGTCCTTCTCAGTGTCGGTGGATTCCATAGCAGTGTCTTTAAGGATATATTGAGGTTGGGGGTTTCTGTGGCCGATATTCATTACTTTGCATTTGTCCACGTTAAAAGGCATTTGCCACGTGTCCGACCACTCCCCAATCTTCCCAAGATCTTCCTGCAGGCGGGTAGTGTTTCCATCCTTTGCAACGTCCATACCAAGCTTGGCATCGTCGGCAAATTTGGAAATCTTGTCAATCATGTCACCGTCCATGTCGTTGACGTAGATAATGAATAGTAGTGTTCCCAGGACAGAAACTTGAGGCACCCCGCTAGTAACGGGCACCCACTCAGAAGACTGTCCATTCAGCACCACCCGTTGCCGTCTGCCACTTAGCCAGTTTTCGATCCAGCCGGCTACCTTTCCGTTTATGCCCAGCGCTCGCACTTTCCGGAGAAGGCGGCGGTGTGGTACCTTATCAAAGGCTTTTTGAAAGTCTAGGTAGACCACATCCACCGCCTTGTCCCGATCGTGCTCACTTAACACGAAGTGGAAGAATTCCACAAGGTTCGTCAGGCTTAACCGTTGCCTTCGGAAGCCGTGCTGGGAACTCCTCGGTAGCAGGTTTGACTCTAAATACGACGTCATTTTGTCCACCGTCATGCTTTCCATGAGTTTACCGACTATCGAAGTCAGACTGATAGGTCGTTAGTTTGACGGTTGGCTTCGGTCTTCTTTCTTGAAGATAGGAGTCACCTCCGCTTCACGCCAGTCTCTAAAAACGCATTCGGCCGGGATTGACATGTTAAAGATTGCGCTCAGGTGTAGTGACACTTGATCGCGCACTTCTTTCAACACTTTAGGTAGAAACCCATCTGGGCCAGGTGACTTATTCGTCATTAGGTCACTGATCTTCTTTTTTATTTCCCCTTCGGTGAAGTATATATCCTCCAGCTTTTCCCCCGAGTAGCAATCCATTGGCTGGCGGATGGGACCACATTCTTCAGTAAACACTAAAGAGTAGTAGTCGTTGAGGTGGTTCGCATTTTCTGCATCTAAGTGCTTTAATGCCCCCTCCTCATTTCTCAAAGGGCCAATCGTTCGACGGATTGGTTTACGGCTGTTCATATATCCAAAAAACTCCTTGGGATTCTCTTTATAGAGTCTCGCCACTCGGAGTTCGTTAAAACGCTTAGCCGCCCTGATGCTCGACTTTACTCTCCTGGCTAGCCTCCGGTATTCGTCAAAGTCACCCGAGATCTTCGATTGTCGGTACACAGTTCTCTTCTTCCTAGGCAGTTGGCCAATTTCTCGATTAAACCACTTTGGTTAAACAGAAGACTGACGGGGACATTTCAGAGGGATTAAACGCGATTGAAGACTTAAGAACTTATTTTTGAAACTGTTCCACGAGTCTTAAACAACATCGCACACTTCTAGCCTCGCGTCAGTCAGTCCAGCACGAAGACCTGCAAAGTTTGCTCTTTTCAAATCGAGTTTCTTCGATTTACTAGTTGCAAGCCCTGCCTTCGGAACTTTGACTACAAATCTAATTAGTCGGTGGTCACTTCCACCGAGCTCTTCGCCAACAGAGAGGTCCTCAACGATGTTATCCTCAGAGGTGAAAACCAAGTCGAGGATATTGTCTCTTCTCGTTGGCTTTCTCACCCATTGAGTGAGGAACTCGTTGTTCGCGAACTCCAGGAGTAGTGCGTTCTCGCCACAGGGTTCTCTGGTTTCCCAGTCAACCTGTGTGTTGAAATCACGCATGACGATACACACTCTGTCTTCGACAAGTTCTACTATTAGCTGGTACAGATCTCTGTCCTTTTCAACGAGTTGGGCAGGAGGTCTATAAAGCACCAGGGTCCTGTATTTGGCAGGACCTATCTCTAGGTCAACACCTAGTAGTTCATGGTCGGATACGATGTTGCAATCCGTCGAGTTGAGAGTATCCTTGACATACAACATCACACCGCCACCCTCTCTGTCTGGCCTATCTTTCAGGAAGAGCTGGTAACCGGGAATCGTGAATTCATCTTGAAAATCTCGGCTTGAGGTTTTTATCCACGACTCCGTTATGGCCACCATCTCAGGTTCCTCTGTTATACGAGGCCACGAAGCTCAAGAAACTTATTCCTGATTGACCTCGCATTGAACAGAAGAACTTTGAGTGAGTTCCCTAGTGTAGGACTTCCTACGCTCTTCCGTTTTCCGGCTTCTCTGTTCTCGTGGTCACACCCTTTTTGACGAGCTCCGAGAAGGTCGTTCTAGGAGTGACACGGGCATGCTGGCGCACGTCCGCTTTCGCTCTGTTTCGAACGCTCTTTTGGGTGCGTTCCACGACATCTTGAATTAGGTTGGCGAGAAAGGCCTCCCCTTTAAAGCAGAGATGTACCCCGTCCCTTTGGTAGAGGTCGTCTCTATCGATAAAGGTACGATAGGGGTCCACGAAGAAGACTCCTTCTGCCATGCAGAGATCCGCCAACCTTCTGTTCACTGCGACGTTTCTTTCGTGAGCGGTTCGGGATGGACCTCTTCTCGGAAGCATCCCAACCACCACACGTTTGTGGGTTTTAAGCCCTATGTCGTCCACGGCTCCCATCACCGTTTGGATGGTCTTACCACTGAGGCCAACCTTACCCCCTCTGAGGTAGAGGTCGTTGCCGCTCACCATCAGAGCAACAACTGAATTCTCAGAAATCTGAGCTTTCTCTGCCTCTACTCTGATGTGTGGTTACCCCGTCCTGACAGGCAGCTTACCTTCACGCTAGTGCGAAGGCGGGCTGCTAGCAGTGGCTGCAGATCCCGTGTTTGCGAGTCACCAATGAGGGTGACCTTCGGACACTTGGTCTCTGAAGACGGGGTCTTCCCTTGTGGAAGAGGCCTTCCCTTTTCCTATTTACTCTCCACATTCTTATCTTTCTTTTTCTTCTTGTTTATCGGTTTTTCTTCTACTTTTGTTTCAACTTTATTTTTTTTCTTTTTTTCTTCGTTTCTCCTTTCTTCTTTTTCTCCTTTTCTCTTGCCCTAGCTAGCTTAGCCTCAGATGATGCCGGAATGTCCGCTTGGTTACCAGGGGATTCCGACACGTCAGTGGGCGGTGCCTCTTCTAGGCATCGAACCTGAGCTACGTTAAGGGCTTCGAGCTTCTCCAACTTTCCCTCAAGGACCTTAGCTCTTTACTCTGAGGCTCTATAGAGGTCTTTTAATTTCTCCACCTCTCGCGTCAATATACAAGTAGTGCAAGTCCTTTCAGGGCTGCATTTTGAGTAGTAGCCCTCCGGAAAGTCAACGCACCACTTTTCTAACTGGCATATTGCACAGTTGTGTTTGAGACGAACGGGTCCTTTTTTGCCTGTCATTTTAAGCGCATTCTCTCTTTCTGAAAACTTGTGACTAATCAATAATAAAAAAGGGGGGTTGGTGAGTTCTCCCCGCGTGAGTCACTCCCGCCTATCGATCAGAGAGGTTTCTAATCTTTCAGAAGGCACGCTCCATGTGCTGCTGTTCGTCCGACCGAGTCGTCAAACCTCGGTGTGCCGTGGCTCCCTACCAAGCAGCACTGATGGTCCCCGAAGCGGCCATCGATTTGTCACCAGGTAAACAACAACGAAGCACGCCCCTTACTAAACTCCTACTAGTTCCCTTCACAACGGCCGGGATCTCGCAGTAGCGTTCAATGGATATCCCGCCACACCAAGTGTCGTAGAATGGACTCTCGACGATATACCATATATAACTATTCGTTGAGGGAACTTATTTAATTATCTTTAGAGTGCGTGGATGTCTGGCTGGCCAATATTATGTATCTTCGATATGCTTAAGAAGTGGAACTGAGCTCAAGGATAATAATATTGCTATCATTAATAAAATAGAGTTTTATTAATAATAACTATCAACAACACACAAAACGGAAAATATTGACATAAACAGAGAATTGGAAAGGGTCGTGAGAAATCTAACTACTAATCCGAGGATTAAAAGATTTAAAAAGGTAAAACAAATATAAAGTTAAAGAGATGAGATGGTTCGCTAAACCATTTAAAGCACAGGATAGAATTGACAAAAGGGTTAAATACTCAAAGGTAACGTTCGGCTACGTAATTTATACTTGTTGTGCAGAGAAAGGAGACGTAAAGGAATTTTCGGTCTGCTGGCGAGTTCCCGCCGAAGAAGGGGGAGGGGGAATAAAATGATCCTGACGTGGCGTCTCGGGAATGAGAACCGTTTCTTGACAAAAGGCTTGAAGAACAATGGCTGTTCTACGTTGTTCTCTTCTGAACAACATGGGGGGTGAGAACCCTCTATTGTCTACGGTCTCAAGAACAATGGCTGTTTTAATGTTGTTCTCTTCTGAACAACAAGGGGGAAGGGTGAGAACCGTTTCTTGGGGAACGGGCTCAAAAGAACAATGGCTGTTCTACGTTGTTCTCTTCTGAACAACAAGGGGGGGCTGAGAACCGTTTGTTTTTCAACGGGCTCGAACAAACAATGGCTGTTCTAACGTTGTTCTTTTTTTGAACAACAGGGGAAGGGTGAGAACCGTTTCTTGGCGAACGGTCTCAAACGAACAATGGCTGTTCTACGTTGTTCTCTTCTGAACAACAGGGAGGGTGGGGGGTGAGAACCGTTTCTTATCAACGGGCTCAAGAACAATGGCTGTTCTAATGTTGTTCTCTTCTGAACAACAAGGGGAAAACCTTGTGGACTCGGCGTCACGAAGGCTCGAACCTTGGCACTGAAGGGATATTGTCCTTCTTCTGGACAAGTGATGGTGAATTTCGAGGTCGAGGTCCCTTGGCGCACAAGGTGAGAGAGGGTCGTGGTAATGTTTCGCGACGAAAATCTGGATCTCCATTCTGATCTTAGTGGTAAAGTTTCCATCTAAATAGTCGAGACACTCCCTTGGCGTGGGGGACAATGGAGTGGGAGTTTCGAGGGAATTCACAGCCGAGCCTGGGAACAATGCCTTATCTGCCCATAAGCCTAACTCAATCTGGCGAGGTTGGCGTATGGGGGCGAACGGAAGAAGATAAACCTCCTTGTTTAAACATTGACTCAGGTGGCTGCGATAAGGCGCCCAGCTTCAAAGCGAAGATGCACGTGGGGAGCATCGTGCTTTTAAATAACATGTGATAGTGGTTGAAATTAACGCGGCCTCAACCCGTTCTATCACACCAAGGAACTCGACCCAAGGCTTTTTATTGGCCTGGCAACCAACATGGGAACAAAGGGCCGTCACCTCGGACCAATGCTACCATAAGCACCCCTCAACGGGCACTGGGAATGGTCAATAATTACGCGCCAGGGAAGGGGTTAACGGGGCACTACCCTCGTCCCATTCATCGTGCCCCAACGCCTAGGACACCTCTAGTCCTAGTCTCTCGCAACCAGTGAGCGTCGATTGGCGTTGTTTATAGAGGCTCCAAAGCCTCTCTTCTGATGCATGAGGTAGCTGCCAGGTCCTTATAGGTAAATAGAGGAAGAAAGGGAAAGAGTGACACGATAGGAGTAGGCTTTTTTTGTTGTTTTTTCTCTTTTTGTATGATTGGGAGATAGGATAAAAGTAAAAAAGGGGAGAGATAGAGTAGAAAAAGGAAGGAATGACGCACTTAGTCTGGAACCTCGTTTCCGACCAAATCGACAAGGGAAGCCCTACCAGGGGTACCCAGAAGAGGTACCCCCGCCGACATAGCTTGAAAAGTCCAAGGTCCACACAAGCTCTCTTCCCGCGACAAGGGGGCGTCACCTCTCCCTCTATTTTCGTTATGAGAGAGAGAGAGAGAGAGAGTTATGAGAGAGAGAGAGAGAGAGAGAGAGAGAGAGAGAGAGAGAGAGAGGTATCTATCTTGAGGAAATAAAATTGCTTTCTTTTTCCAAATCAACTTTGAATCAATAATGATTTATTCGGAGTAGCTCTTAGCTCTCTTTTGCATGAAAGTTTAAATTATTATATAATTTATTTTGATTTGCTTATTTTGATTTACTCATTATTTTAATTCATTCTTATTTATTTATTTTTTTAATTAATTTTTATTTACTGATTCTTTGAATTCACTTTTATTTATTCATTCTTTTAATTCAATTTTTTATCAAATGCCGAGACAATTAGCCGTGGTGAGGCCCCTGGATGCGGCTCCGCCGGGATTCCACCCGAGCCTGTGTTGTTTAACATTGCCTCCCAATCTGCCCTCTCATTCGGTCGCCAGGACCCCATCGCTACCCCCGGGGATACAACCGAGAAATTCTAGCGTCGAGGGCGGCCTCGATCCCACCGAGCACGTGCGAAGAACTCTGAGCGGCGGCTCGAGCTGGTTGCCCATTAGGCGGATACATTGAGAGTCATAGCATCATCTTTCATATAGCCAATCACAACCTCGTTATCGATTCTCCCTTGAGGGTATTCGTGCCCACATGCCCTTGTCGATGGGAAACCACGTCATGAGTAAAACACAATAATACGCGACACTCCCCGAACGAGGAGGACCACCCCCTGGTACCTTCGGCTGTTCTAGCGTTTATTACTCTGATCTTTATATACCTTTCATTTTTAACCAATTGGAGGCTCTAGTGCACGATGCTATGGTCGGATGGTACAACCACAACTGTTGCCTGATGAATCCTCTAAAGTGATTTACTGTAGAGCGAGTGATGGTTTTATTGGTAAACAAATGAATGCACAAAATATAAATAGTCTAAGTGCATAAATCCATCGAGTGTATAAATCCATGAAATGTATAAATCCATCAAGTGTATAAATCTACCAAGTTTATAAATCCATCAAATGTATTCATCTACCAGGTGTATACATCTATCAAGTGTATAAATCTACCAAGTTTATAAATCCATCAAATGTATTCATCTACCAGGTGTATACATCCACCAAGTGTATATACCCACCAGGTGTAATAAATCCAGCAAGTGTATAAATCCACCAGGTGTAAAAATCCAACAAGTGTATAAATCCACCAAGTGTATAAATCTATCAAGTGAATAAATCCACCAAAAGCATACATCTACTATGTCAATAAAAAGAGGATTTTGTTGTTGTCACTTGTAATATTTTACTTCAGAAGTGGGTTCGAGTTATGGATGTTTGGAATAAATGCATGGGAGAAACAACCACGGGTGAACCTTATGGATGTTTAGAGTGAATGCATTGGAGAAACAACCACGGGTGAATCTTACTGACAAAAAACGCTTGACTGCTACAACTTTCTTTAAGAGGTGTCTGTCCAGGGGTATTCTGAAGCAAATCCACACTTAATGAACTTTGAAACATCGAATAGTGAATGAAGCCTTCTTCTCCCAAAAGGCGAAATATCATAGTAGACGTTCACTATCACACTTCTATTTAGGATTTTTTTTCTTTAAAGGACTATCTGGAGACTGACGCCTATGACATTAGTCGCCGTAATCAATTTGTCATATTATATGTTAAAAAAATACACGCGAAAACAAAAACGGGTAATAAAACAAATAACCGAATTCTTCTATTTCGGCATTCTGTATCGTCGATTCGAGCAGGAGCTCTTCAATTTAAGTACAGGGCAAGTGTCGCGAAAAAGGACGCCCATTAATATTCAACGTGATTCATCACTAATCAGTTATTATTTACAGTGATGAATGGTGAGCATACAGCAATAGTCAAGGTGTGGGATGCACTCCCATAACTGTGAATCACCCAGTCAACTTTGTGTATGTAATTACTGGTGTGTACACGTAAACGATAAAACCACATTGGAACAAACACAAGAGTTGCACAAGGACGATTCATGGCTGCAAACAAAGCTATTTAAAATCTTACCTTTATGAATTTATGCGGCGTGAGCGTTCGTCTGATAAGCCTCTGGAAATTTTATTTCGACAAATCTCTTTTCAGTTATGCGTTTTGTAAAGAAAGTGAAGAAGTTTCTATATATTCAAATTCTGAATAAAGTATTCTCTAAATGGGATTGCTCAAATTTTTACAATAAAATGCATAGCACAAAGGACTATAATTTAGTTAACCTAAGTATATATATTATATTTAATGGTATCTAGGGTGGCGATTCTTCAAGTTAAGCAGGCTGAAGTGACAATTTTTCAGTTTGAGCACACTAGGAGGGAAATTCTTCAGGTAGGCTATCATGGCGAGACGATTCTTCAAGTGGACATTCTAGGATGACACTGGCAACTTATGTGTAGTGGTTGTTAGCTTGAAAATGAAAGTCGATGTAGTTTTGAAACACCTTTCTCAATACACTGCTTCTAATAATAGGTCAGTAGGTTTCTTCTTTTGGGGAATACCTCCCCCCCCTAAAGGGTTTAATGGAGCCTTATTGTAGTACCTTTACCATTCTGCTCTCGTTTAGTAACGATCTCAGTGCTAATCAAAATTATTCGCTCGGTAAATATAAATTCGTTATATATGTAGATTATTTTCAGAAAGAAAGAGTAAAATTGAAAATATAACAATTAAAAATTTTGGCCCAAATAGAAATTGATAGGGTACCACAATTATGGACCTTCTCAGGATGGGGAAGCCGAGGTCACCGATCTTCGATCAAGAGGAAAGCAAAGCAGCCGTCATCGCAGCAATCCTGTTCTTGGCCCCGAAGGGTCATGGTCATTTTTTTAATTAATTATACGACTCAACCATCCTCATTCTTCAACTCGCTGGAGACATCAGACTCAACCTTGGAACTCTCATTTACAATTGCCAGTTATGTCAACGCACAATATACATGAGCCATGGATCTATGAAATTTAAACAATGGATGCATTTACACTGTTCCATTCTCCATAGTTTAGAACATTACACCAGAAACTAAACATTCACCACATGCTCTAAACACTCTCGGTCAGCTCCATAACGAAAAAAACGATCTTAAATATCCTTCAACCAAACACGTCCAATCGCCAATAAGCACATACGTATTGACTTCATTCAAAAAACAAATTTAACACTTCGACAAAAACTCCCTCATTTTGACCAATACACTACACTAAAAATATATCACAAAGAGAGCATATTGTCTCTTAACAGTAGTACACAATTCAATCAATCTCACACACACTACATCGCATACCAAAACACTCATAAACAAAAACAAAATATTTAAGATTCAATCTAATTAGGATTTAAGTGAAAAATACAGAAATCAACCTTATAAAACTTTACATCCACCTGCCACATCTCGAAAATACCATCAAACAGTCAACGATCCGTAGAACCACTTAAACGACTTATTAAACTCTCAATCTGCGGTAACTTCAATATACACTGCCCATCATATGCATCTAAATACAATCAGGAACAACAGAGGTGCACAAAGCCCAGAATAATTTCACACACTTAAAAACACTGTTCAACCACCTGGCAACCAACTCAACTCACACATAACTCTTAACTCACAAGACATAAAATTCCACACTTTTCATTTACACACTAGAACCAAATGGACGCAGACCACTCCTTATATCAAGTCCCCAGCACCATAACATTCCAAACCACACACCTCAGCTCCACCTCTTTCATAATCACATACATAAACTAAAAAAATGAAAACTGCACAAACTACACCAATTACTTAGAACGAAACTTACTCAGCTTCATCATCATGAGCAATTCGTCGACTCTCAAAAAGTGTTCGCTCTCTTGCATTTAAAACTATGTCTCATGAAGCAGTTTGTTAGAGCTCTTAACAAAGAGTCTGCAACCTTCAAGTACCTTTAAAATTTCTTTCCCGAGCTCTCTGAGGCAAAGGTAAAAGCAAGTGTCTTTGTTGAACGACAAATCAGAAGAATCATATTGTTCAGAATGCTTCTTAAAAAGCTTATTAAAAGGGAAAATAAGCTTAGAAAAGTTTTATTTTTGTGTATCATAGATTTTGGAGCAGCTACAACGCTGACAATTATGTGGAACTGGTTGAGAACTTAGTGAAAAGCTTTGGCCAAATGGGCTGCCGGATGTCCCTGAGGGTACACATCCTTGATGTGATAGAATGGTCTGAGGCCGCTTAAATTCAGCCGCTATCACATGTTTAGAAACACATGGCTACCCACGTACAAATGCGAAAGGAAGCAGAGCGCGTTATCGCCCACCTTAGCAAATATTTAATCAAGGAGGTTCTTTCCCCTGTTTCACCTCCATACGCCGATCTCACCAGATTAAGTTAGGCTTATGGGTGGATAAGGTATTTTCCCAGGCGCGACTGGGGCATTTTCCCGAAGCCTCCCACCCAATTGTGCCCTACGCCAAGGGGATGGCTTAAACTATTTATATCAAGGCTTTCCCGATTAAAGCAGATCAGATCAGATCCAGCTTATGTTCGCGAGGCATCACGCCGATCCGGTCTCCCTTGAGCACAATAGGGACTCTCTACCTCGAAAACCATCTTATTTGTCCAGAATAGGACAATATCCCTTGAGTACCAAGGTTCTAGCCTTCCCGACGCCAAGTCAACAAGGCCCCCCTGTTGTTCAGGAAGAGAATAACGTTAGAACAGCCATTGTTCTTTGAGCCCGTTGACAAGAGACGGTCCTCACGCCCCCCCCCCCTGTTGTTCAGAAAGAGAACAACGTTAGAACAGCCATTGTTCTTTAAGCCCGTTCGTCAAGAAACGGTTCTCATTCCCAGGACATCACGTCAGGATAATTTAATTCCCCCTTTTTTAACGTTCTTCAAGAGAACGATTGGTTTCAGCGATAACCTCCATCATTGTTCATCTAGAACATCCCCAATTTGCTGTCACAAAGATCGCTCGTACCTCCGAGCCCCACTTTGCTCTAACTTTTCGGAGACAGTCCTTCCCTTTTGCTAAGGACAACCCCCCGAAGAACCCTTCTGCTGGAAATCGCCAGTGGACCGAAAATTCCTTCGCATCGTCTTCCTCTGCACAACAACTTTGTAATTACGTAAGCTGAGCATTACCTTTAATTATCTAACCTTTTTATCAACGCTACCCTGTGCTTTAAATGGTTTAGCGAACCATCCCCCCCCCCTTTAATTTTTATTTGTTTACCTTTTTAAATCTCTCCAAATCCTTATCCTCGGATTAGTCAGATATTCCCACGACCCTTTCCATTCTCCGTTTATGTAAACATTTTCTTTTTGTGTGTTGTTGATAGTTTAATTAATAAAACTCTATTTTATTAATGATAGCCATATTATTATCCTTGAGCTCAGTTCCACTTCTTAAGCATATTGAAGATAAATAACCTCGGTCAATCAGATTACCACGCACTCGAAATATTAGAATAATTCCCTCAACAAATAGTTATACATATATGGTATATCGTCGAGAGCCTATTCTACGACACTTGATAACCATCTTGGCAAGTTCAATGAAAATTTGGAGCATACGCAAAAGAACAATAAGTACGCTTCCATTCAAATATACTGAACATTTAACATAGATACCATGTGCAGTACAATGGAAACATGATGGGAGACAACACTTGGAGACTTGTAAGGAAAGTAATTTACATTACAAACGGACATCGAAGAAAACTGTTCACTTCTAACTTTTTTTAGTTGTATTTATATTTTTCTTGGGGAAATTTCCATAAAATTGTATAAATTTAACTGCGTTTTGTTTTGAGTCCTCAATTGAAAAAAAAGAACAAAATTTGGCTATTTTAGTAAATATTTCATCATACAACGCAGAAAAGCAAAGTATAAAACAAATAATGGCTATTTTCTATTGTTTTTCAATAACACTGGCTAGGAACACAATTTGTGTTACATAGTGTTATTGATCTAAATTACTGTCACATGACGAGGCTCAAGGACAGAGTGCACACTACCTTAAGAAGAATGCGATAAAGTAGCAGGAAGGGGTAAGGCGAGAGATTGGATTAGCTCTTTTTTCCTTCTTTTTTCCTCTTGCTAAACAAAAGGGAAAATATCTTCGTTGGTTATATCCAGCTCCATTTCTTAGTTAAAAATAATTTCTCAGACTTAGCACCTTCTATAGGAAAGTTTCATTTGTCAACTCTCAAATTTAATTACCTTCATTACTCCGCCCGAGATAACAAGAGCACATGATATTTCGCATCTATATAAGCAAAGATGCGCCGAGATGCTAAGTTACAGACGCTAGGATCAAGATAACAGTGCACAACAAATTTCAGTGTAAAGAAAAATACATAGCTCTCATGTGCATTTTATTATGAAGTTGAGTGTACTGAACTCGAAATTGATAACAAAAAAATTCCCATCACGTAAAATTTTCTTGTAAATTGCTGATTTAATAGTGTAAAAGAAAAACCTCTGACTTCCTCACGTTATTTAGAGACCACATGCGATTATATCCCGCCATGGAAAACGTCACTTCCTGTTCAGGAACATTCGAGAAGTTTCGACTCCTGGGTGTATTAGGGAATTATATCCCAATCATACGAATTTGTCCAGAGCCCTCCGCCCGGCGACGAAGAGAGAAAGCGCCGCTTGTTCTTTCTCGCCTTGCCACTAAAAGCTGAATTTTCGTCCGCCTCACGGATTAAGATGTCTGGAGCCTTCTCCCCTCCTTCCCCTCTAAGATCACTCGTACAAATACCCGGTTTTGACTTAAGTTCGAAAAGTCCCGTACGCACCTGAAAGTCATCCTCATCATCTCGAGTCGAAGTCCCGTGAGCATTCATTAGACAGCAATACTTTTTTCCACCGTGATTCTACCCCAATCATTTGGTAGCATTTGTGAACAGTAATCCTTTGAAGTTGCGCGACAGTCTCCCTTCATTTAATCGATTCGAAGAATAACTCCATCAATTACCTTTGAGGAAAAGAAGTTTCCTCTTCCAGTAGAATTACGAGAAATCCCACATTTCCCCACCAAACGTCATCCTTTAAGATTGGCTATCTTCATCGCTATTATCTCTGAAAGTTGGTTCGGATCGTGTCCCACTTGCCTCATCTGGATCGTGGCCCACTTGTTTCATCTGGATCGTGGCCCACTTGTTTCATCCGGATCGTGCCCCACTTGCTTCATCCAGATCGGGCCCCACTCGCCTTATCCCAAGCAGGACCTTCCTTGAAGTCACCGATCCGTAAGATTAAACCCCCCTCAATTATTGGTATTGTCAAGTTCCCCTTTTTGATCTGAGCATAGTAACTCTAATTAATTAATTTTATTTGAGAATCCATTCTTATCATAATTATCAGGAGACTATTTGCCTATTTTTATTTTGATATTTGTAAATAAAGTTATATTTTTAACTAACCTTCAACGATACTCTCAGCCTATTCAAGTAAATCTCACCAACAATTTATGCACTCTGTTTGATTATTAAGGATTTGAAACCCAACAACTCAAGTTTGACCTCCTAGTCGGTCGTTAATCTCTGCGAACAGCAGTACTTAAACGATTCGCGTTGCAATAGGTGATCAAGACATCCCCCACATTATATAGGAGTAGTACCTGGTAGAGAGTAGTGTACCACGACAAAGAGTTATGCAATTGATACCGATTTCCACGATAGCATAAATGCATTTCGCTCCCCAAGTCAGATTAAATGTTCCATTGTAATTAATTCCCGAGTATAAAAGAATCTGCAGGTTTATTAGCATTTTAAAATATATTAACCTACATTTTAGTAATTACTGCTTCGTTTGTAAGACGTCTCAGTGTTTCAGTTCAGTATGTATCTCGCCAATTATAATGGGTGTTCCAATAACTTGGACCGATTTTAAATGTGAGTTAAGTTTAAGCCTCTGATGATTTTTTTTACTTTTCTTTCAGATTTAACACATTCAGTCTTTGGCAATTTTAACCATTGGTAAGATTAACAATCGAACAACGTGTTCAAGTTATCGAAGCCTATTACGAAAATGGACGTTCAAAAAAAAACGCATTTCGGGCACTTCGCGATTTTTTTGGTTAACATAATCGACCAACCGAGAGTGCAATTGGGAAAATTGTTCGTAAATTCAAACAAACGGGGTCGGTGGCAGATATGTAAGCGCCATTGCGTGGCCACCACGATCGTGTGACTTGACGCCTTTAGATTTCTTTCTTTGGAGTCATCTTAAAAGTAAGGTCTATGCCAACAAGCCAACAACAATTCAACAGCTGAAGGATGAGATAATAAGGCATATTGGTGAGATCAAGGAGCAACTATGCAGAGACGTCATAAAAAATTTTGACCATCGAGTGGAGGTGTGCCGCCGAAGCTTTGGCAGATATTTATGTGATATTATTTTTCACACATAATTACCATGATTAAATAACATGATCCAATAGTGAAATCAATAAATTTTCACCAATAATCCTGTTTTATTTATTGTTAACTTCGATCCATCTTAATGGAACACCCTTTATTAGCATCCATTTCATGAATCAGTTATATTCACGTAGCAGCAATTGTGTTTGTCCACTCATTTCTCAGTGGCTGAGTTGTAATGAGTGAGCCAGAAAAATTAACCATAAGAATAAACCATATATTTTTCATATTACTAATTTTATGAAAATTATGTACCATTCTTAAGAGTAGTGTAGATGGAGGGGAGTAGAAAAGGGTGCGAAGAAAGAATAAAGAACGAAAGTGGTGTCGGCGAGTTCAAATCGCTTCCCGCGTCTTCGGACCACTGCTAGCGAGCGGCGAATCCACTGCGCCATCCTGAGTCTCATTGAAGAGTCATTTAAGCGAAACTTTTAAACCGCTCGCTTACACTTCTAGGCACGCTACAATAGTTACAAGTGTATTAGCAATATTTTTAAATGACTGCTTTCTAATATGCTCAATTAGTTTTGAAGTATTCCAGTATGGTGCTATGGTTTTTATCTCATTGGTGATGGCGACCTTTAATTCTTGAAAGATCCTTGTTTTTTTCTGTACTTCTTAATGTTCAAATATCCCAAGAGATCTAAGGGAGAAATATCGTGGGACCAAAAGTTACGATTTTTGGCAATGGTTATTATCCTTCTCAAAAAATACTATCTTTGCTAAAGATTACTATTCCTGGCAATAACGAAGGTAGTAGACTGGCCACAAGTGACTAACCTTGCCATATAGATAAAGGGACATTCCGTGCTCAAGGTCGCTATTGCTGTCAAATGTCAACCTCCTTTCAAAAAGTCACTATCCTTCCCAAATGTCATTATCTTTGCCTCGCTTGCTCATCTTCTATGGTTCCGAGACTGTATACCCATTCATTTAATGTATAGGTTCTAGATAAATATCTGGTGACAAAATTCGACCATTATAAGACGTGTGGTAGCCTGAAATAAACTCTATGGACTTTCAAACCTGTATTTGGCTGTTATTTGCAATTAATTGTCAGTATTGTCATGAAACTGTATTAAACATGAAATAAATAGGTGTATTACATCCGTTGTCAAACAGAGCGTTTAATGTGAAGCTATTTTAAAATTAATAAAGTTCAACTATTTGGTTTACTTAAGTATAGAAACGAACAAACAAACGCACTTCCACTTTTTTTTTAGATTGCCCAAATCTCACAAAAGCAAGCCCTACATACAAAATCTCCTCTCTTAGGACATTTGCACCCACCTAGGGAGCGCGGGGGCTTCACTATAGACGGCCCAACTCGCAAAAGAGAGATGAGGGGCCTGAAAGTATATTAGTGTATCTTTCAAACATTTTAACATTCTTAACCTTCATTACTTTACAGAACTCTCCTTACAAACATTGAGCGAGAGACGCCCTCATTGACATTTCGTTTTAAATTTGAGAACAAAATAAATATTCCTCACCCTAACAGCGATTTTACAGAACTCCTTTTTTATCTCTCCTAATTAACATGTTAATACGTCCCAAAAGATCAGAACGCCTATATTTCTATCACAACATCTTCCATAACTTTTGACAAGGAAACTCCAACGTCTCCAAAATTGGTGTACGATAACTTATAGGTATAAACTACGTAGTGCTAAACATTAGGCAAAGTTGGATGAAGAAAACGAGTTATCATTTTCCAAGAAAGCTTGAAGTGACTAAAATGATCTAAACGACAGCAGCGGAAATAAATTCCTATGGAAAATAACGATAAAATTATCTGTTGAAAACATTTTTAAAGTTATAAGTAATTAGTATTTAATGTGGTCTTTATTATCGATGATGCTTTGACATCTTCCGCCACAGGAACGAACCAACTGTTCAGATTTCACAGAATTCTTGAACTGTTTTCGGATTCCTCGCTTTTGACCTCTCTCCGATTTTCTTCCAACACCTTAAATGGGATTCAGGTCCAGTCTGTGCAGACAAGTTCAAAACACTGATATAGTGGCGTCCAGGAAGATCTTTACCGAATTGGCCGTGAAGTAGGGGGCGTTATCCTGCTGTAAATTGCAGGTTGGTCTTCGGAGACTCGCAGATAGGGCAAAGCAGGCTACCGCAGCAATTACTTCATGAGGTCACTGTGGTCCTAAGCACCCAAGTGATGCAGTGCCTTCTACCGACAGACCATGACACTTCCTCCACCAAACTTCACACTCATTTTGGTGCAATTGACAGGAAATCTTTCAACTGCGCTGTGACGAACGAACCTTCTACCATCGAATTTGAACAAATTTAACTTAAATTCGTCACTAAAGTGTACTTAGCTCCAATGTCCATCTGCACGTGTGACGTGCTCAGTCAATGGCCTGAACGCAGATGAACGAGCATGAAGATTGCCTTCCTCCAGCCGACAGTCTTCCTGAAGACATTAGTGGCGAAAATCTCAGTAATCTGTCGAAAACTGGTGCAGCCGTCTTGAAACGGACCGTTTCAAGACGGCTGCACCAGTTTCTCGACACATTACTGAGATTTTCGCCATCGATGTCTGGTAATTTCTTGGTTCGCCAGCCTTACATAAGCCTGTTTTGTCAGAGGGTGACAAAATATCATATATGGGGCGCTTAACAGTATCTTCATTGGCTCCAATTGAAATAGCATCTTGGTGGCGCAACTTTACGATAAGCTCTTGGAAAGACAGATGTCTTACATATTTCTTAGGCATGTTATCTGGATGGCAAGTCACAAGAGAATGTCCTAACATGCTCGAGATTGAACTGAAGTTACTTAGTTACTATGCAAACAATGGCGGTTCTCTCAACAAGAAACCTAAGCGTTCGGATCATTCTGGACACTTCAATTTTTTAATAAATTGCTTCTCTGCTGAGAATTTTAGTTTAATTAATCCAAATTTGCATAAAGTTTGCCCATTCGCAGTTTATACTTGCAGTTTATCTTGCACCATTTTTTTGGAAAGCCTTTGATTTTCTCTGGCAAGATTTATGGAAAATATTGGAATAGAAATATAGCCATTCTTTTTGACAGTACCAAATACGAGCTATCGTTCACTTAAAGCTTTTATATGTATTTTACTAATACTCGTAGATGCTTATCCATCAAAATCTTCATGATTCTAGTTTTTTTAGCAATTCGTGCCACTTTGGTTGCCATGGAGATTTTAACTGGAATTTGAGCCATTGAGAACCATAAAAGCGGAGTGTCTTACATTTTAACTACAGAAACAAGGACCAGCCACGACTTTAAGGTCCACTCAAAGCCAGTCTGCTGACAGACGGTATTATACTACCACTTTCTAATGTTAGTATATCATGCTATTTTTTTTTCTTTTTTACATGATGTTTTTTTGTATTTTTTTAACTATTTCAATTCTACGGTACACACTTATCTACATGTGTACCTTTTGACGTGCAGGTTCAGTTATCCCTCAAATGCACGAACACGCTCCTCCGAACCAGTGGGGGCTTACAGCATGCTTGACCTGTTAGTATGAAAATAATATATGCATAAGACAGACAAAAAAAGAAAAAGGGAATTCACATTCACTCCATGCCATGCAGGAGGACGTCGCGGGCATATCTTTATTGCTCATTTCATTTTATTGCCTAACTTCTTATTATGTATGGCGTTTTCATTCATGCTCCTACTACGTTATATTTACACCTTTGAAGCACTCATTAAGTACTTCAAGTTAAAATAATATTTATTCCATATGATGTGGAGAAGAAATAGAGAAGAAAATATGCATTTGTAAAAAGTAAATATTGTGAAAAATGTAAATTTAATTAAACAATAAATGCTAAAATTGAGTTTGAATGAAATGTAGTACCAAATATGTTTTATTATAAATTTACAATATATTGATTCCTTTTTTTAGTTTAAAGAAGATGGGTTTGAAAGAAAGCGATTAGTCCACCATCAAAATCCACGATAACAGAAGCAGATGTCTTTGACACGAATTCTGAAAGTTTCTCTTCGTTGAAATTGTAAAAAAAATCTTGTTTCCGGATTTTTCAGAAATTTCCCGAAAATGGCAGCATCGGACGTCGTTTGGGAATTAGTAAATGAAAACTGTGGAAAACATTGAGATTGTTAAAGAACTGGTTCTAAGTCAGGAAGATAAATAAGAAAAAGTAAACGTTAATTTGCAAAGATGACTGGTATTTCGCGTTCTTCACTCAATAGAATATCAGGAATGATCAGCTTTTAAAAACGTACGAGTGACAATTGAAGCTTTATTTAACTTAGAAAAAAATAGTTGGGAAGTGAAAAATAAATTTTTGTATAGATTTCGATCAGATAAAATAGTAGAAAATATTTATTTCTGGGATTAAAAAAATAGTGTTGAAATGCCTAGAAACACAAAATGAGCGTGTTATCTTGCAAAATCTAAAAAACGAGATATTTAGCCATCTTGACTTTTGTGCGAGAGTATTCAATTTTCTTTCCAATATGCAATTTGCTCTTTAGTTGCATCATTTAGGCAAAAAAACACAATTTTGAAACACTCGTCGTGTGAAAATTAATGAAAATGCAATCTCGATGCCATGGTCATCGTGTCTTAAATGTTGCGACCTCCCAAGCGCCAACGGCGCTTGTGAACTTCGAATGGATTTGGGGATCATTGTTTGTCAAGTGTTGGCATTCTCTTGTGTGTTTTCGATGGTCGACATCCTTTTGAGTGTTTACGAGGATTGACATTCTCTTGAGTGTTTTCGACGGTTAAGATCTTCTATTGGTGTTCCGAAGACATAAAAGCGCTACACACCCTAAACAATTAAAATTCATTGTAAGGGAAACGATCCTCTCCCTTCTCTCCCAGTTGAGACACGGGATGTTGACCGCAAAACATCTGGGCCAGGCAACTTGGGTCAAACTCGTAACCACAGCCCCTTACCACTCGTCCCTAAAAATGTATATTCAATTTCATCTTAAGTACGAAATTGGAGACGCGTTTCTCTCAAGCTCGAAGGGCCAGACGGACCAGAGGTAAGACTTGCTGAGAAAAACCGTTGGAGTAAGAATCCTACTGTGGCCCGTGCACAAGCCACCCCCTTTTTACCCCAACCACAGTGGGGTGACGAGGTATAAATACCAAACACTTGAGAAAAACGAGGTAGAATCCGTGAGTCAACCAGGCTACGAAGTCCCCTGCAAGAGGAGCCGGGCTACCAAGGGGACTAAGAAGCAGCTCATCCTTGAGCTAGTCCCTGGTTATCAAACTGAACTTTAAGTTAACTTGTTTAAGTTCAACATATTCTCGTCATAGAACCCTCCCCCCCACTATCCTGGCCCTTGAAGAAGACCCACCTTGAGTACAGTCCTCGCCCTGAATGAACCCACCTCCCCTGAGTACCCTCCTCACCCTTAACTAATTCCAAAAGGAAGAAGAAGAAAAAGCTCCTACTCCAGTTCGTTCCCCGGTGGTCACACCAAACTCTTAGTTAACTTGGTTTAAGAACCAAGTTCAACTTACTAACGTCAGAGACCCCTCCTATCCTGGTGCATCCTAAAGCACAGGGGGGGTCCTCGCCCTTGAAGAAGACCCTTCCCCCAAGTACTCTCCTCGCCCTTGAAGAACCCCCCTACTATCTTGGTGTAGCACAGAGCACCGTGATAGTCCTCACCCTTGAGGAATTTCGAAACGAAGAAGAAAAAGCTCCTCCTCGAGCCCGTTATCCGGTGGTCACACCGAACTCTAAGTTACCTTGGTTTAAGAACCAAGTTCAACTTACTCTCGTCAGAGAGACCCCGCCTATCTTGGTGCATCCTAAACCACCGTGATAGTTCTCGCACTTGAAGAAGACCCCCCTCCCCCCCGAATACCGTGTGAACCCCCATCTGCCACACTCGCCAAAGTCCCTTGTGACTGTCAAGTTATCCCGTCCGCCGCCAACCATCTGGTCGAGGCACGCGTCAAACAACCCACCGGATTCCTGAGGTGTCTGGGCTCATTGAGTTCAAGGTCAGACTCATACCCACCACCAGAGCAACCAAGGTATTTAAACTCCACTAGAGACAATTAGCCTATTTTTTTATATTGAAGTGAGTAGCGAGTTAACCAACATTATAATGTCAAGTTATAAAGCCTTCCTTAAGAATTATTGAAGAACGTAGGGTGCCTTTAAACTTGTTAGATATCTGTGGTTTAAGTTTATTTTTGTTTTTGTGTTTTAATTAAGGTTTTAGTTTGTTTAACAATTGTTTATTCTAACCTCGAATCGCTACTTATGGTGCAGGGAACCTTTAAAATTTAAAGAAGTCAAGACCCTAGATAATAATAATCCAATCATATATAGCCCTCTTAGAGAGATATTACGTTAATCAAGGAGTATTACGTAAACAACCCATACGTACGAATATCTTTCCATCACTTGGTCCTACTTATACCACGGCTTAAATATTTGGTCTCAGGTGTGTGGGGTCCTTCCGATACTACGACATAAATGGTTGGTTGCAGGTTTTATGGGTATTGGAATAACTCACTGGAATTTGTCTTGTATTCCCTTCAGGAAGAGTAAAGGTGTGCCCAGCATTCGATGAAAGATTAAAACATAACAAGATTGTTAGATAGATTTCCAGTGATTAGCCTGTCAAGTTTATTAATTAATTTGTTGCTAGAGTGGTGTTCCAATCAGCTAAGTATTCGGATTAAGGGAAGTTAGGCAGCGCGCTACCTGGTTAGTAGTTGCATAAGTACCTGAACGTACAGCGGAGAAAAGTGTGACAGACATACACAAAATGCATTCGTTTGAAAATTCTTCCAAGAAGGACAAATTCAAGGACTAGAAGGCAAAGATATGGCTGACTACGTCCGGGCAGAACTGAGAATAGAAGACGAAGAAGAAAGAAGAGACTAGGAAAAAGAAGACGAAGAGGCCAGAATACAGTTAGATAGAAAAAGGAAGGAAAGAAGAATACAGTGGAAAATAGAAGAAGAAGAAAAAAGAATAACGAGGGGAAGTAAAACAAACGAAAGACTAAGACAGTTGAAAAGACAAGAAGAAGAAATAAGAATATAGCGGGAAAGAGAACTAGCGAAAGCGGAAATAGAAGCCGAGGAAAGAAGAATAATGAGGGAAACAGAGTCAGAAGTAAGAAAAATAAAGATTAAAAGAGAATAGAAGAAAGAAGAGTAAAGATAAAAAGTGAAGTAGAAAAAAGAAGAATACAGAAGGAAAGAAAGAAAAGTTGCTCAAGCTGAAAGAGAAGAGAGAGAAGAAAAAAAGATTGCTCGCACATGTAAGGGCATCTATCGAACATCATATGGAGGTTGAGGCAGCTTTAGCCCGCTCTGGACCTAGGAAAGGATCGATGAATACCCAGCCAAAGGGAGTAACGATGGAAAAAGTAGTAAGTAGAGATAAGGGACCAGCAGGAGTACCTAAAGAAGAACCTACGAGGAGAATCCAGTCAAATGGAGTGAGGATGGAGCAAGAGGGAGGTGTCAATGTGGTACACACAGGTAAACCAATTCAGATGTTAGACGAGGATATTGAGTATCCCCTACTCCCAGTAGTCTTCCCCCAGAACGAAGCATTCACGGAGTTACCACTGAAACTCCAAGTCGTAGTGAGCTCCACGCCCATAACGATCCGGTAAGGAAAATTGTTTTCAAACCAATTAGATTGAACACAGACTCGATCTCCCAAGGTTCCTTGTTAAAGGAAGACTATGGGACCCACACTCCCATCAATTATGCCACACTGCAACACGCCGCTCTAGCCATGAGGGTTAGTTTGAAATTATCCAAGTACCATAATACGAGTAGTTCGCATAGGTTGGAGTACCACTACCATTTTGTGACGTACTTGGGTAGACCTCATAAATCGAACAGCCGACTCAGGCGCGGTAAGGTAATGGTCATAGAGCACCACTTTAATATTAGCTACATCAAAGGAGCCGATAAAGTACAGCCAATCTATAAGCTGAGTCAAACTACATTGAAGGTTAAGTCAGCACTTAGTAAGCGTGAAACCATGTTTTCATTTGGTTTTCGTGTTAATAGTTATCGTTAGGATTTAAGTTCTTAATAATTTAGAAATGTAAAGAAGTCGCTTGTTTTTGTTTTTGTTGAGGGTAATCGATGAATTAGGTTTTAGTTTTGTTTGAAAGTTAAATGGTGTTGCAAGTATGTAAAATTGTGCTGGGTAACATACCCCCCTCCCCCCCAGTAGGCTCGTGAGGTCTATTTCGACCCAATGCCTGTGTATGCGGGCGCGTGTGCGCTCAAATTTAAAGAAAGTTAAAGTAAGAGAAGGCTCAAAAACATGCACCTTTGATGTACTCGACTAGGTTGAGTTAGTTGTTTTGAGTTCCCTGGAGCCCCACCTCCCATAAAGTTCTTCGAAGAGAGTTTTGTAGGGGAATCGACCCTCTCTCTTCTCTTCCAGTTGAGACATGGAACGTTGACCGCAAAACATCTGGGCCAGGCAACTTGGGTCAATCTCGTAACAACAGCCCCTCGCCATTCGTCCCTATGCAAAGCAGAACAGTTTAAACTGCAAGATCTCCCCTACGAATGTATATTCAATTTCATCTCAAGTACGAAATTGGAGACGCGTTTCTCTCAAGCTCGAAGGGCCAGATGTACCAGAGGTAAGACTTGCTGAGAGAAACCGTTGGAGTAAGAACCCTCCTGCGGCCCATGCTCAAGCCACCCCCCTCCTAATCCTACCACAGTGGGGTGACAAGGTATAAATACCAAAACACTTGCCAAAAACGAGGTAGAAACCGTGAGTCAACCAGGCTACGAAGTCCCCTGCAAGAGAAGCCGGGCTACCAAGGAGACTAAGAAGCAGCTCATCCTCGAGCTAGTCCCTGGTTATCAAACTGAACTTTAAGTTAACTTGTTCAAGTTCAACTTATTCTCGTCAGAGAAACCCCCCCACTTTCTTCGCTCTTGAAGAACCCCAGCCCCAAGTACCCTCCTCGCCCTTGACGAATTCCGAAACGAAGAAGAAAAAGCTCCCCCTCGAGTCCGTTACCCAGTGGTCACACCAAACTCTAAGGTAACTTGGTTTAAGAACCAAGTTCAACTGATTCTCATCAGAAACCCTCCCCCTACTATCCTGGTGTAGCACAAAGCACCGTGATAGTCCTCGCCCTTGAGGAATTCCGAAACGAAGAAGAAGAAGAAGCTCCTCCTCCAGCCCGTTCCCTGATGGTCACACCGAACTCTAAGTTAACTTGGTTTAATAACCAAGTTCAACTTACTACCGTCAGAGAGACCCCTCCTATCCTGGTGCATCCTAAAACACAGGGATAGTCCTCGCCCTCGAAGAAGACCCCTCAAAGTACTCTCCTCGCCCTTTAAGAACCCCATTCCTATTCTGGTGTAGCACAAAGCACCGTGATAATCCTCGCCCTAACCGAACTTCCGAAACAAAGAAGAAAAGCCCCTCTTCGAACCCATTACCCGGTGGTCACACTGAACTCTAAGTTAACTTGGTTTAAGAACCAAGTTCAACTTACCTAAGCCTATCCTGGTACATCCTAAACCACCGTGATAGTTCTCGCACTTGAAGAAGACCCCCCTCCCCCCCGAATACTGTGTGGAACCCCATCTGCCACACTCGCCAAAGTCCCTTGTGACTGTCAAGTTATCCCGTCCGCCGCCAACCATCTGGTCGAGGCACGCGTCAAACAACCCACCGGATTCCTGAGGTGTCTGGGCTCATTGAGTTCAAGGTCAGACTCATACCCACCACCAGAGCAACCAAGGTATTTAAACTCCACTAGAGACAATTAGCCTATTTTTTATATTGAAGTGAGTAGCGAGTTAACCAACATTATAATGTCAAGTTATAAAGCCTTCCTTAAGAATTATTGAAGAACGTAGGGTGCCTTTAAACTTGTTATATTTCTGTGGTTTAGGTTTATTTTTGTTTTTGTGTTTTAATTAAAGTTTTAGTTTGTTTAAAAATTTTGTTTATTCTAACCTCGAATCGCTACTTATGGTACAGGGAACCTTTAAAGTTTAAAGAAGTCAAGACCCTAGATAATAATAATCCAAACATATATAGCCCTCTTAGAGAGATATTACGTTAATCAAGGAGTATTACGTAAACAACCCATACGTACGAATATCCTTCCATCACTCGGTCCTACTTAAACCACGACTTAAATGTTTAGTGTAAAGGTGTGGGTTGCTTCCTATACCACGACATTCATCTACCAAATCATGAAATTTGTCTACGATAAAAATTAATAACTTGTCAAGATAAAAGCTGAAGCACCTGTTCTATTTAGATATGCACTGCGTTTTACTGCCGGGGTGGAGTTTACAGATTTGATTCACTCTATATTGCCTAAACGGCTTAAATGGACCCCTGGCTCACCTGTAGGCCCCCTAGGTTTTAATGTTTGACCAACAGGCTTTCCCGAAGCTGCTTTAGTTTCAAAGTGTTATGGTTGGTGGGCATTTTGCATTTTTTTTATTGACGAAGTCAAATCAAACTTAGACATACCATAGGAACATATATAACTTTTGTTTTTGTTAAACTGTTTTGATATACATATTTGCTTTATTGAAACACTGGGAAATAAAACTCTAGAATCTATGCTAAAGCAAATCATTATCGAAATATCGAATAAAAAAGCCAACGTTATTTCAGTATTCTTAGTCTTAGCAAGGCCTAATATCGCATCTTTTCTGCGCATGGTCTATGTCAGTTACCTAAGCCTACGTCTTTGTGTCAGCTTGTACGCATTATTTTCCGCATAACTTAAGCTTAACAATTCAGAGTTATGGAGTTTTCCACGAGATAAATGTGCAGAGTGGTTTGCATGGGGACAGTGTCATAATAATTTAATGCAAATTCCGTGTATAATTCGACAAAAAGCCTCTTGCACGAAACAGTATTATAAATTGACTCAGATCTTTAGACCAGGTTGATAGTGTACAAAATGTGGAAAATAAGAGACAAAGAACTGAAATAACGGACCATTTTGATAAAAACCACGAAAAACGACGTACCATCTTGAAAATAACAATGAGTCGCACACTAATTCTATACATTTTGGAGGAACATAAATAGCATCAGTATTAAGTTCGAATTGTACCAAAACTCTGTGAAGAAGTTAAGTCCAATTGTATGCAAGTTGATATTCACAAAATTACAAGAATTGAAGCGAATCCTAATGAAACACATTTTGCATGAACGGAAACGGCAACCGCCATAATCAATGGCACTGGGCTCGAGAAAATCCAAACTTGGTAAGAGAATAATCTGTTCCTTCGCGAAAAAATACGGTCCCGGCTGCTATTGGGCAAAGTCGCCAGAACAGTTTTGACTAAAGTAATGAACTTCTGTTTATGCAGGATGGATCTCTTCCCAATTGGGGAACTAAAGTCCGACACTAGTGCTTTCTCTCTCTCTCTCTCTCATAAAGAAAGTATAGGGAGAGGTGACGCCATTTTCTCCCGGGAAGAGAGTTTGTGTGTACCTTTGACTTTTTGAGCTATGTCGGCGGGGGTACCTCTTCTGGGTACCCCTGGTAGGGCTTCCCTTGTCGATTTGGTCGAAAACGAGATTCCAGACTAAGTGCGTCATTCCTTCCTTTTTCTACTCTATCATTCTTCTTTTTTACTTTCATCCTATCTCTCCCACTTATACAAAAAGAAAAAAAAACAAAAAAAAGCCTACTCCTATCATGTCACTCTTTCCCTTTTTTCCCTCTATCTAAATATAAGAACCTGGCAGCTACCTCACGCGTCAGAAGAGAGGCTTTGTAACCTCTATAAACAACGCCAATCGACGCTCACTGGTTGCGAGAGACTAGGACTAGAGGTGTCCTAGGCGTTGGGGCACGATGAATGGGATGAGGGTAGTGCCCCGTTAACCCCTTCCCTGGCGCGTAATTATTGACCGTTCCCAGTGCCCGTTGACGGGTGCCTCTGGTAGCATCGGTCCGAGGTGACGGCCCTTTGTTCGTAGGTTGGTTGCCAGGCCAATAAAAAGCCTTGGGTCGAGTCTCTTGGTGGGGCGGGATATCCATTGAACGCTGCTCCGAGATCTTGGCCGTTGTGAAAGGAACTAGTAGGAGTTTAGTAAGGGGGGTGCTTCGTTGTTGTTCACCTGGTGACAAATCGATGGTCCCTTCGGGGACCGTCTGTGCTGCTTGGTTGGGAGCCACGGAACGCCGAGGCTTGACAACTCGGTCGGACGAACAGCAGCACATGGAGCGTGCCTTCTGGAAGACTCCGAAACGACTTCGATCAATAGGCGGGAGCGACTCACGCGGGAGAACTCATTAACCCCCCTTTTTATCATTGATTGGTCGCAAAGTATTCAAAGAGAGAAAGTGTTCAGAATGACCGGCAAGAAAGCACCAGGAGCTCTAAAATACACGTGGGCAATATGCCACATAGATAAGTGGTGCGGGGACTTTCCGGAGGGTTTTTTTTTCCAAATGCCACCCGGCCAGTTCTTGCACTGAATGTATTTTAGACGGCCAAATCAAGGAGTTAAAGGAAACATGCAGGGTTTCCGAGGGAAGATCCAGGAAGTTGGAGGAAAAAATAAGCAGCCTCGAATTAGAACACGCCGGACTGATTCGCAGGCTTGAGGTCAGAATAGCAGAGCTAACGTCAAGCCCTGTACTAAACACTGCATCTGCAGTATTACCACTAGAGTTAGGTCCGCATGCTATGGATAAACCCTCAAATAAAAAGAAAAGGAAGGGAAAGAAACAGGAAGAAGAGAAAGTTGAAACAGAAGATAAAGTAGAAGCTGAAAAAGAGAAAGTTGAAGCAGAAGAAGAAAAGAGAAAAACAGAAGAGTATGTAACAAAGGAAGATAAGGGGGAAGAGATGAATAAGAAAAAGAAGAACAAGAAAAATATGATGGAAAAGAAAGAGGGAACCAAGAGTTCGCTTCCGCAAGGAAAGCCTCAAACCTCTGCACGGAAATGTCCGAGGGTTACCCTTTGGGCGATTCTCAAGCACAAGGTTTGCAGCCCCTGCTAGCGGCCCGCCTTCGCACTAGTGTGGAGGTATGCTGCCAGCCAGGACGGGGAAACCACCACATCAGGGTAGAGGCTGAGAAATCTTAGATCTCCGAGAATTCAGTCGTTGCCCTGATGGTAAGTGGGAATGACCTCTACCTCCGAGGAGACAAAGTAGGCCCCAGCGAGAAAATTCTCAACACGGTCATGGGAGCCGTGGACGACTGTGGATTGAGAACTCGCAAACGGGTCGTTGTAGGGATGCTCCCAAGAAAAGGTCCTAGCCGGACAGCTCACTCTAGGAACGTGATCCTGAACCAGCGCCTGCCCGACCTCTGTAGGGCGGAAGGGGTCTTCTTTCTGGACCCTTACCGCACCTTTTACGGTCGAAAGGACCTTTACAAAAGGGATGAAGTGCACCTTTCATTCAAGGGAAAGGCTTTACTCTGTAACTTAATCCAGGATGTCGTAGAGCGGACGCAGAGGAGCGTCCGACCCAGAGTGAAGGCGGACATAAAACAGTATGCCCGTGTCACTCCTGGAACGACGTTCTTAGATGTGGCAAAGAAGGGTACTGCCACACAAAAGAAGCCGAGAAACGGAAGAGCGTAGGGAGTCCTACACTGGGGGACTCCCTAAAAGTTCTTCTGTTCAACTCGGGGAAAATCTGGAGGCAATGAACTTCACCGAAGGAGAAATAAAGAAAAAGATCGCTGACCTAAAGACGAATAAGTCCCCTGGACCGGACGGGTTTCTACCTAAAGAGTTGAAGGAAGTGTGCGATGAAGTAACACGACATCTGTGCGCTATCTTTAACATATCAATCCGGACCAAATGCGTTCCTAGAGACTGGCGTGAGGCGGAGGTGACTCCTATCTTCAAGAAAGGAGACCGTAACCAACCGTCGAACTACCGACCTATCAGTCTGACTTCGATAGTCGGTAAACTCATGGAAAGCATCATGGTGGACAAAGTGACAAAGTCAAACCTTCTACTGAGGAGTTCCCAGCACGGCTTCCGAAGGCAACGGTCATGCCTGACGAACCTTGTGGAATTCTTCCACTTTGTGTTCAGTGAGCACGATCGGGACAAGTCGGGGGATGTGTTCTACCTAGACTTTTAGAAAGCCTTTGATAAAGTACCACACCGCCGCCTTCTCCGGAAAGTGCGAGCGCTTGGCATAGACGGAAAGGTAACCGGCTGAATCGAGAACTGGCTAAGTGGCAGACGGCAACGGGTGGTGGTGAATGGACAGTCTTTTGAGTGGGTGCCCGTTACTAGCGGGGTGCCTCAAGGTTCTGTCCTGGGACCACTACTATTTATCATCTACGTCAACGACATGGACGGTGACATGGTTGCCAAAATTTCCAAATTTGCCGACGATACCAAGCTTGGTATGAACGTTGCAAAGGAAGGAAATACTCATCGCCTGCAGGAAGATTTTGGGAAGATTGGGGAGTGGTCGGACACGTGGAAAATGCCTTTTAACGTGAACAAATGCAAAGTGATGCATATTGGCCACAGAAACCCCCAATATCAGTATATCCTTAAGGGCACTGCTCTTGAATCGAGTGACACGGAGAATGACTTGGGTGTAACAATCACTAGTGACCTCAAGTTCTCGAAACTGCATTGAGGCGGAGAAAAAGGCCCAAAGGATGCTAGGCTATATTAAGCGCCAGTTTGGTTATCGAAACCAGGAGATTGTACTGTGCCTGTACAACTCACTTGTCCGACCGCACCTGGAGTATGCCGTACAATTTGGAGTCCTTCATTGCGAAAGGAGTTTGCGAGATTGGAACGCGTACAAGCCAGGGCAACCAAGCTGATTCCCTCTATCCGACATAAAAGTTATGAGGATAGACTAAGGGAATTAGATCTGTTCTCGCTGGAAACCCGTAGACTGCATGTTCAGCTCATCGAAGTTTTCCAAATACTTCGAGGGTTCGACAATGTTGACTACCGGGATATTTTTACACTGATTAAGAACAGAACGCGCAATCACGGCTTCAAACTTGAACTGAAGCGTTACAACCGCAATCTGTGCGGAAATTTTTTCACCCACAGTATCTGCGGTAAGTGGAACGCACTTCCAGTGAAAGTTGTCAACAGTGAATCTGTTGACCATTTCAAGTCAAGACTAGACAAGGTCTTGAAAAGTGGCCGTTTAGGGACGCAAAACAATTGAGCAGCGATGTGCCCGCTCGATTGCTAGTCCAAAGGTACCCTTCTTGAATGGACCGTAAGGTTTCCTAGGGTACCTTCTTTCCTTGTTGTTACTCCTTGTTGTTACCAAAAAAAGGATGGGTCATGGGTTACCTAATATGACTTGGCCTTCGACATCTCCCAAACTTACAGCTTACGACTTCCCTTTTATGCGGATACATTAAGTCGCATTTCTCGGGAACCAAAGCAACCGACCTTCAACAACTGAAGGGTAGAGTTCAAGCAGCCGATGGAAAGAATCTAAGAAGCCAAAAAAGAGAATCCAAGCAGCAAGAGACGTGAATACAAGAAGCTAAAGGCAAGAATCCAAAAGGCTAAAGGGGATAATCTAAGGCAAGTAAATGGGAGAATCCAAGAAGCAGAAAGGGAGAATCAAAGAAGCTACAGGAAAGAATCCAAGAGACTAGTAAATGCGAAGCAAGTAAATGCGAGAATTTAAGAAGCAAAAAGGGAGAATCAAAGAAGCAAAAGGGAAGAATCCAAGAAGTTAAAAAGAAGAATCCAAGAGGCTAAAGGGAAAATCCAAGCCGCTAGAGGGTCAAATTCAAGGATAAAAATGGGATAATCCAAGCAGCTAAATTAGAGAATCCAAGAAATTGAAGGCAAAAACCAAGAAGCTAAGTGGCATAATCCAAGAAGCTAAATGGCATAATCCAAGGAGCTAATGTGGAAAATACAAGAAGCTAAAGGGATAATCTAAGCAGTTAAATGCGAGACTCTAAGCAACTAAAGGGGAGAATCCAAGAAGCGTAAGAGGAAAATCAAAGCAGCTAATAGGGACAATCCAAGAAGTTAAAGAGGATAATTAAGAAGCTAGAGGGGAGAATCAAGGAAGCTAATGGAATTAACCAATGCACATGAATTAGAATATAAAATCCAAGCAGTCGAAGGAGAGAATCCAAGAAGATAAAGGGGATAATCCAATAAGTTTGAGACAAGAATCCAAGAAGATAATGAACAAAAATCCGAGCGACTAAAAAGGAGAATCCAAGAATCTAAAGGAGAAAATAAAACAAACAGCTAAAGGGTAAAATACAAGGGGCGGTAAATAAGTTTTGCAATTCGGATATAAGAAAACGAGATATGAGGAAAATTGTTTTATTATTTTTCAATATAACTACCCTCGACTTCAATGCACTTGCGTTACTTGTCTTTGAGGCTTCGGATTCACCGACAACCAGAAATCTCCCGACTGCTGTTCAGTCCACTCCTGGACGGTGAGCTGGACATCTTCCTTGTCCCTAAACCGGCGTCCACGCAGTGCAGCCTTGAGCTGGCGAAATAAAAAGTAGTCGCTAGGGGCCAGATCTGGACTGTAGGGGGAATGGTCGAGCTCCTCGAATCCGCACTCGCACAGGGCAGCTTGTGCAACTCTGGCCTTGTGGACTTTAACGACGTTGAAGTCGAACATGGGGCGTGAGGTTTCTAGGGATCCAACGCGCAGAGACTTTGGTCATGGCCAAATTGTCGTGGATGATGTTGATAGCACAACCATGTGATATTCCAAGTTCTCGCTTGATTTCTTCGACCTTCACCCGTCGATTTTCGAGGATTATCCTCTCCACACAGGCCACATTGTCCTCGTTGGTTACGTCTGACGGGCGTCTTGGACAGGAGCCATCTTCAAGGGATTCACGACGATGTCGGAACTCCCTATTCCAGCGAGAAATGGTTGCATAGGAAGGGGTGGTATCTGTGTACACTGCAAACATGCGTTCATGGATCTCTTTTGCATTCTTGCCTTCCTTGGTCAAAATTTGATCAGTGCGCGGTGCTCAACCTTCTCCATTGTTGAAAAAATTATGACTGATGATCTGTGATCAGCTACTGCTTCTTAAATAGACGAGGCAGGAGCGTGCGGCTACAGGTCCTGACTTGTCATAACTTGTCCTAACACCCCAACAAACAGCCATCCCCCTTTCCCTGTTTTGCCCTACTGATTCGCAAAACTTATTGACCGCCCTTCGTATAAGCATATAAAGGAGATGATCCTAGAAGATAATGGAGAGAATCCAAGCTAAAGGCTTTAATACGACAAGCTACAGGGGAGTATCCATGAAGTTAAAGGGATAAATCAAAGCAGTTAAAGGGACGAATGTAAGAAGCTAGTGGTAAGAATCCAAAAACGCTATAGACAAGAATCTAAGAAGATAAAAGAGAGAATTCAAACAGTTAAGGGGGATAAACCAATCTGCTAACTGGGAGAATACCCACTGCTAAATACGAGTATCCAATAAGCTAGAGATGAACATTTTTTAATCTAAAGAGGAGAATCAAATACGTTAAATGGCAGAAATATACTGCTAAAAAGGATAATCCAGACCTAAAAGAGATAATCTAAGCAGCTAGAGATGAGAATCCAAGAATTTGAAGGGGAGAATCTTAGAAGGTAAACTGGATAATCCAAGCATCTAAAGAGATGAATCTAAGAAGCTAGAGAGGAGAATCCAAGAAGCTAAGGGAAGAATCTAAGAAGTTAAATGGGAGAATCCAACTGCTGAAGGAGAAAATCCAGAAGTTAACCGGAAGAATCCAAACAGCTGGAGACGAGAATTCAAGAAGCTAAAGGGGAGAATCTAAGAAGCTAGAGGGGTTAATCCAAAAGGCAAATAGAGAGAATGCAAGAAGATAAAGACAAGAATCCAAAAGGCTAAAGGAGAGAATCTAAGTAGTCAATGGTTAGAATGCAGTAAACTAAAGTAGAGAATCAAAGAAGCTAAAAGGTATAATCCAAGAGGCTAAAGCGGAAAAAAACTAAAAGGGAGAATCTACCAAGCAAAATTGAACCTCCAAGTAGTTAAATAGGAGAATCCACCAAGCTAAACGGAACACCCAAGCAGGTAAAGGCGAAAACCCAAGATGCTCAAGAATAGAATCCAAAAACCTGAAGAAGAAAATCCAAGCAGCTAATAGAAAAACCCAAAGAAGGCGAAGAGGAAAAATCCAAACAGTTAAAGTGAAGAATCTACGAAGTTAAAGGAGAGAATACAACAAATAAGACAAGATAATCCAAGCACAAAATTGGAGAATCCGAGCAGCTAACAGGGAGAATCCAAAAAGCTAATGGCAAGAATCTAAGAAGATAAAGGGGAGAATACAAGCAGCTAGAGTCAAAAATCCAAGAATCTAAAGGATGGAATTCAAGAACTAATGGAAAGAAGCTAAAGGAGATAATCTAAGAGGCTAAAGGGGATAATCAAAGTAGCTAATGGGAGAAATTAAGAAGTTAAAGAAGTGAAAGTAAAAAGTTAGATGAGATAATCAGCGCAGCTAAAGGGGAGAATTCAAGCACCTAGAAACTGATATCCAAAAAGCTAAGGGGAGAATCAAAGAAGTTGAATGGAAGAATGCAACTACTAAAGGGGAGAGTCCAACTTCTAAATAAGAGATTCCAGAAGCTAAAGGGGTGGCTAAAGTAGCCAAAGGGCAGAATCCAAGCAGCTCAAAGGGAGAATTCAAGCAGCTTTTGATGAATTCACAGTCGAGATGCAACGACAGGCGGATTTGTAATACAGAACACGGTTGACTTAATTGATCTTAAATAGGGAGATAAATTAGAGGTTCATAATTCACAATTCAATTTTGAAAGGCAATAAAATTAATGTAAAAAGAAGCTTTATATAGGTATGTCTGCTGCTTCCAATGTTGATTTCATTTCGTTCACATTTAAATAGGTTGAAAGGCATTAAAACCATTAAGTTAAAATACCCCTCCGCTATTTATCAAAATTTCATTAAAAATATAAACATATATTATAAATCTCAATTAAATGTCAATCTGAAAGGAATACCTTTGGAAGAAATAAAGTGGAGAGGGCCCGAGAGTGTCCCCCTTCAATCGCGTGGGCGGGGCCTTCCTGGTCCAACCCATGAAGCCCTGAAGACTTCAGTTCCCGTCTGGATCAACGTCTGCCCCAAATAAACAGTATTTTTCCCTTTGAATTCCCAAAGTTTTTGAAATCCTTAGAATTAAATTCAGAGGGGGACCACTAGGGATATTTTGGTCAACTTCAACTGACGCAGTGATGGTAGATGGTTAGTATAGCAACGAGGATCACCTTCACACTGCATCCAGCACCTTAGGGGGATGCTTTTCATCCAGGTCAAGGAAGTTACTGTATTGTAAGATATACTGTACCCCCACAGGGGTAAATATGACCCCGTGTGGTGGGTGGGTGAAAACGATCCCGCGCCCCGATATTTAAACTTTAGGTTTTCATATCAATAACTGGATTGAATTAAAAAATATCTCAAAATATAATATGAATTCATAGAACTTCAAAATTACCTCTTTCAAAACTCTCTCATTTTATAGATCAAGGTTTGAAATTTAAGTATTTTGGCCACTCAACCTCAAACATATTCTTGCCTCACCCTGTATATGAGTTGCCTCTGGAAGCAGATTAAAATTAGGTATCAAAACAACCATTTTAAATGTTGAAACTAGAAATTAATAGCAATGAAATATCACTGTTACTCCAAACTCATTTTTCATTAAAAAGAACACTTTCTAACTCCACCCCTAAAGTAACATTTGGGACCAAGTCAGATTGAAGAAACAGGTGAAGAAAATTTTACACTGAAGATTTCGCTAAAGAACAATAGAAATTTGAAGTGATTTTAGCCATTCGTGGATTCACTTCGTGTATCATTTTTCAAGATGTTTCTGAGACCAAAATAATCATATTAAAAAACTACATTAAAACCCTTTCTTCCCCATTAATGAAGGTATTGGATACAAAAATAAAAGTTGATAATGAAATGAAGTTGAGGAAACAAAACCAAACAAAAATGAGATATCGAATTGCCTTTTGCTTCAATGCACGTTATCAACGTTTAGACTTCAGGCACGTGTAAATCGAAAGAGGTTTTCATGTTTATCGTCAGTTGGCGCAGGTAATGAACGTCTATATCACAATTAGTTTCCTCACTAACATAAAATGCTCTTATTCCTGTATCAGCCATCCACCTTATCTGATATATTGACTCTTGAAAATTTCTTTAAATGTATATAACTGAAAAAGATAATGTTAGAAATGATTCGCTCTTACTCTTTTTCACCTTCAATTCTCGTTTTATCTTCGCAATATTAAAGGTGTTTTTATCGTTGTGAGGTCAGAGGCTTATTTATACAGAGCTGCAACGGTTTCGTATTCGCTTCTGCTTCGCCTAACCAAATGAGATTTAAGCCAAGTAGAATGGAATTTGTTAAACACTCATACAAAATCGCTTTAAAATATGATGAAGCGAACGAGAATTGCTTCAAAGTACCTCTGGTCCTCTCATTTACATATTAAATCCAGTGGTTATAAGCCCCAAATCCTTTTTTCTGGAGTTGTGCAATTGTTTGAGTTCCATCTAATGTTCGCCCACCTAACGCCATGTCTTTTTGATAAACATCGATTCTTATTTGATGAGTGCTCGGAAAAGGCTTTAATAATTTATTTGCATTTTCAGCTTTTTCTAGATCCGATTTCTGAATCTCGCTGTTAGTTGATTCCAGTACGATTTTTCTTCTAGCACAGTGGTTCCTAACCTTTTTACTACCACATCCCGTCTATTAGTTGGAGGATTATCCAGTCATCTCCGCCACCCTTTGAACTTTAACCAATTTCTATTAAATTTCCTTGCAAAATTTGCGAAAAAGCTGAGGTTGGAAAAAATGTGATTTTTTATTTTTATTGACCATGAATTATGTATAAACAAACAGTATTCATTTATCAGTATGTTTAGTGAAGTTACTTTTTTATTAGTTTCATCATATGTTTGAAACTGCTTATTAGCTACTAAATTTTAATGAAATATTTGACACCGCCTCTTAGCTACCAGATGTTGAATGCGTGGTTGAATTCAGTGTGTGGACAACGCAATTCTGCTTCAACGTTTAATTGGTTTCTGAACTTGGTCTTTATAGTAATATGAACGGAATAAACTCAAGAAACGCCTCTTGCACTTAATCTGGAACATCAGCTTCTTTGAATTTGAATGGGTTCTTTATGAATTTCCAAGCTTCGAGTTTCTCATTTATATCTCCGAAGTATCTGATGAACTCTGCTTTCAAGTCAGCCAGAATATAGGTAACTGTGAATGAGAGCAGAATGCAGGTTGCTAGAACTGGCTGTATTTCCATTCTGAACTCGATATTTCCAGAGGTCGAGTTTAGCCACAACGGCTCAAATAATGTCATGCTACATATGATATTGATGTTTTCCCTCGTATTTTAACGTCCATTGCATTCGCCACTTCTAAGATGTCAACTAGGTAAGTGAGAGATAGCAGAAAGCCTTCACACCTGAATTATTTCTGCCGCAAATCTAGAAATATTTTTACTTTTTCTCGTAGTTCATAAAACCGTCCAATCATGTTTTCTTCAAAAGCCATCGTATGTTAGTATGATAAAAAAAGGCTTGGTGTTCAGAGACGCAGTTCCTCTTTTATACCGTTGGCTAAAACAAAACGAAGATACATATATCAGTAACTAAGAACACAGCGATATCAGTTGTTTCGTCACACTAAGTGATAAATACAGGAGAACTTCTTACTTGATCAAGAACTTGATCTTCATGCCTTGAAATATTTCATAAATCCCATGCCTTGATTGTATCGTTTGATAGATATCTGGGAAAGCCCTGTTACACTATCTTTCCCAGAACGAGCTCTGTTGCGCGGAGTAGACTTGGGTTTATAAATTTTCCCGACGTTACGGCTCGTCTTGCTCTTAACAATTAGCATGGCGATCTCATAAAGCCTCAACAACGCTTGCTTCAAGGATTGTATTTTGGTTTCAAAGAATTCCTTGAGCTTATCATCTGAAGCAGGATGGGTTGTTCTCAAGGGGAAGTTTAAGCATGAAAGTCGGGTTCCAGCATTACACAAAGCCCTTATACAACGTCACACATTGTGGTACCTCTGTGTCACCCTTCTGGAGGAAAACAAATCTAAATATCGAATATATTCGTCAAGATACTCGCTCATTTTTGCATTTATTTTGAATTATTTAATGTGGGGTGGATAATGCAATTGTATGGCGGACGTATAAGTTTACATAAACATCACCACATAATAATTAACACCAAAAGATAATAATAAGGACAATACACATCCTAAATAACAAATGACATAAACACCTCACTATGATGATGAACACAATATGATCCCTAACAAACACAAGTTCATTACACTCCATTACAATATGATTAGAAACACAACATGATGATTTACACACATGACAATGATTACTTGATCTTAAACCCTGCACATGATAATTAATTCAACTACTTGAGCATTACTTAATATAATCATTAACACTACCACATGAAATTAAACAAATATCACATGATCATACTGTTAGCGATTTTTCTGATAACAGTAGTCGTTTATTATTTTTTTACCTTTAACCAAACCTTCTGCCTTTCTTCCTGTCTGACCACCCTCTCAAATACTCGGTACTGGATTATTATTTGAGTATCCAAACCTCTCAGTTTCCTCATTTCACGACATCCACGCAAAATCAAGCCCTGATAAGGGGTAAATTTCGTCAAAAGGAAGTTTTTCGAACAAGGTTGTCGTGAATTCACATAAATTAGGTCAAAGAGTCAGACAAAAAGGCAACAAAAATAAAAGAAGAGAGAAATAAATGTCCGCATCAATCAGTTTTCACCCAAATTTGCCCGCCAAATAGGTCATAAAATGGGAACTCAAGGAACAGATGCATTTATCAAATAAATGAATAATTTAAAATAAAAATACTAAGGACACTTGGGACAGAGAAGATATTTCAGTGCAAGTTAATTGATCTTCTCGCCACTGACCAGCCTTGGTACCACCATGAATTACCAACATTTATCTTTCATCAGGTCAAAAATAATTCTAATCTTGTTCATTCGTTTCCACTTATTTTCTTCTCATTCCTTTGAGAAATTGATTTCTTAGACTAAAATTTTCTGCTATTCCCACTAATGCACAGTCTAGGTCTGTGATGTGCCGTATTTTGGTGTATTTAAAAGTGTATTTTATACGACTACTTGTCTTCAGTACAGTTTAGCTTTTCCTTAAACAATCCCTCCTATGACTAGAAATTCATTCAAACCAAATCTGTTTCGGAGGGTGTTGACCTAAATCTCTATTATCTTATTTCATATCTGAAAATTATTCAATGTAGAGTTCGAAGAAAAATTAGAACATAGATTAAATAACTTAAAACAACCCTTTTAAACAATGACTATAAATTAAGTGCCCAATCTGTTGATTTTTCTTATACGTGTTATGATTCCCAGTATATTTCACCTCCATTATCAATTCCTAATTATATTAAATTTGTATGGCATCTCTCTATGGTTATGTATAGATGTTAATCCTTCGAGGTTTCTTTTATTTAACCACCATTCGCCTAATCATACTCAACTAATATAGAATTTAAGCCAAAATGCTTCATAGAGACCACTTCCAAAATACTTATTTCAGGAGAAAACTTATCTATCAATCCATTCGTAATGATTCCCTCCTAGTCCTTTTCTCCTAAGGAATGCATCACTAAACTTTCAATCCCATAGACAGTAATTTCTTTTAAATGGATTTTTTTCTTGGAAATTTCAAATAGATTCTAATGGATTTGGTACTTCGAGAACGGTATTCGGACACAATTTAAAGGGCCATTCGAACTCAAGGAAGGATTAGAGGAAATAATGCTAAAGAGGTTAGTTCCAGAGACTGGAGAAAGCAAAACGGTTTATTTGTGATGTGGATTTCTAAGCTTTATAATCAGTGTGGTGTTAAACAAAAACTTCATGACAGTATTTAAAAGTTTGAAAATTTAAATAATTTCTTTGTTTTTTTAAGGATTACTGTAAACTCCCAGTTGAAGTGGTAACATAAATTAAAGGCAATCTCTTCAATTTTTGTAAATTATTGATCTATATAGTCAGGACTACATATTCTGAGCGCCCTAAGATACATGGAAGAAAATACTGATGTTTTAATATTTTTAGAATGACCTGAATAAAAATGGACATAGGATAAATTATTTGTCGGTTTCTTGAAAATAGAAAACTTAAACCTCTCTGATTGTCTAATTATTAGAACGTTTAGGAAAGGAAGGATATTATTTTCTTCTTTTTCTAGAGTAAATTATATTAACGGAACCAATATATTAATAAACAAAAGAAAAACATCGAGGTCAAAATCTTCCTTTAGAATTCCCAGGACATCGTCTACATTCCCCCGGTTTGGTCCACTCAAATCGTTTGCTACAGCTATGTGTGACTGACACCACACCTTCGAGGCATTTGACAATGCACCTGCAAGATGGATCCTCCCCCCAAAAAAAATCATATGGAGACTGCACATAACATCAGCTTAACTAGGGATATATTGGTTAATAACACCACGATCAAAATAAAAGATGGAAATAGAGCCAGACTGAACACCTGAGAAGCCATCTTATTTAACAAAGAAAGGACAGCTATCAACATCCAAGCTACGGGCTGGAATCGAAAATTAAAGTTGTTTTAAAATTCCGCTCACACCGGAGTGGCCCGTTGCCTTGACATAACGTTCAAGCGAGGAGTAGTAAATATCCCCTAAAAGGCAGTATATACAACGAGATTATAAGATCAGTATCCCCAGCCATTGTACTAATATCTGAACATGATTTGGACGAAGAGAGTGAACAGATGAAGATAAATAACTACGTGGTGCTAATGACAATCCCCTAAAGGGAAAGGTATGACGGAGTTGCCATTGCGATTAGGGAAGGTATCAGAATCAAAGAAATCCAAGATCTGGAGGAATCTTACTTAGTCATTAAGATTAAAATGACCTAAGATGATATAATTGTGACAGTGGGATACCAGCCACCAAGACGTCCATACCTCTTAATCCCTAACTTTATCCGACTGTTTAGAAGAGAGGCATCAACCATCTTAATAGGAGATTTAAAAACATGATGCAGAAAAGCTGGATACACTGCCGTGTTCAACGGTGCTAGGACTTCGCTGAGTCTATTAATTAGCAGGGATATCGTACAAAGAGAATGCCCCAATTTTGCTACATTTCACACAGGAAGGTCTTTAACTACACCTGATATAGTACTGACGAACCCCAAATTCTCATTCAATCAAGTGACAACTCCAGGTCCATATATCCCGTCAGATCATGTTAGCATGATAACAACCGTCTCAACCTCTTCAATACAGGTAAAAATCCCAAGACGCAGATGTCTGGTCAAAGCAAACTGGGCCGCATACAAAGAGTATCTCACCAACATACAGATAAATCAGATGGAAGGAGCCACACTCGAATATATCGAAAGACAGCTGAATCACATAATAACAAAGCTCGTGGAAGCCGATCGCTTAGCTGTCCCCTGAACAGAATACGAAGTACTACCAGCTCCAAGGTAGGAAGCAAATATATTAAACAAAATGCACCAAATGGAAGCCCTCATCAACCAGATAAATACTTATGGTAACACTGCAAATCATTATAGAGAGCTAAGAGATACAAGAATTAAAATCAAGCAAGTCATCCGAAAGAAATTGGCAGAAAAGTGGAATAACATCATAATTAATGTTGATGCAGAAAGGGACCCAAGAAATTTTAGAGCAAATTGAAAAGACTGAGAGGCACTCTCCCTAAAAATAGAATAACAATCAGAGTTAACGGTAATGAAATCGCAGAGGATGAAGAAATTGAACGCCACTTCAGAGAGTATTGGAGAAACCGTTTTAGAATAAATGAGGAAGAAAACAGGAACTTCGATGAAAGACATGAGGGAACCGTTCTCCAAAAGACTAGGGAACTAGGTGAGGAGCCAGCCCGCATATAGCGTTGATGGTACTCGTCTCGCACAGGAAAAGAGTGGGCCCTTCACCCATGAGCAATATGAGGCTGCCATTAATGGCTTTAAACAAAAAGCTCCAGGAATAACCGGCATCACAAAGAAACATATAATTAACGCTCCTCGAAACATAAACAAGGCCACATTAGAGATATGTAATGCCTGCCTTAATGTCGGTTTTTTCCCAACCCAATTCAAAAAGGCCGAAATAATATTCTTGCTTAAACCAGCAAAAACTAAAGAGGATATAGGCCTATTTCACTCTTCGAGTTCCTGGGCAAACTTCTGGAAAACTCCTAAATAACAGACTGAGAAACTAACTGGATGCAACAGATCTATATAACAATCAACAACATGGGTTCAGAAGAAAACTTGCCACCGAAACAGCACTCGCATTGATTACTAAACGAATTGCTATCGCCGAGGCCAAAGACCACAACATAGACCTGGTGCTTCGCGACGTGTCCTCTGCGTTTGAAAAGGTATGGCTTCTGGCACTTAAATTAAAAATAAAAGATCTCGAAATGGAACAAAATATAGCACGTATACGTTGTGACTATCGAAATGGCCGCCAGGCAATCTTAAAAATCAATGATAATGAAGGAGAGCCATTCGAACTGGAAACAAGGGTGCCACAGGAAGGATGCCTCAGGGCTACCATGTATGCAATTTACATGGGCGACCTGCCCCACCCTAATCAAGAATCAGCACAATATATGCAACTGGCAGACGACATAACACAGGTCGTCACAAGCAACTATCGCAACCCCAGAGATATAGCAAATAGGACAAGAGGAGAAATTGAGAATATCAATAGTTACGAAAGAGAGAACAAAATAAAAACAAACATCAACAAGTTTAGAATGATCCCGATAGGGCGACGTAAAACTGCAGATGTTTAAATACAAGGCGAACTCTACCCATACTCCAGAAATGGCAGAATACTTAGCTTCAAATTAGCATCATCCGGGTATGTTGCGAACTTTAAAGAAAATATTAATGCGGCAAAGAGGACGCTAGAATCACTGTTTCGTTTCCGAATGCTATCACCGAGAAACAAAAGGAAACTATATATATTACTAGTGAGACCATTACTGCTATATTCCGCTATTCCCCTTCATGTCTCTAGCGGGACAATGATGAGGAAAGCTCAAGCGGTACAAAATAAGTCCACAAGATTTATGACTAACGTTACACTTCAAAACCGGATCTCATCGACTTTACTTCACGAAATTATAGACATCGAACCAATAAATATGACTCTGCACAAATGCGTAAAAGATATTTTGCAAAAGATTAACCAATAGCTACCAGAAGAAATGATCCGACAAATAAAACTCGAAGATGAAGAATTACCGAATCTACGTTTCAAACAAACCTTTAAAAGTAGGCAGCTGCAGACGCGGCAGGCAATTTACCCGATTTATAGATAACAATGATGATAATGAAGAAAAATAAAGAAAATAATACATAAAAACAATCATAAAAAAGATCCGTAGTGGACAATTAATTAATAAGTATAAAGTTAAAAATAATTATAGTAAAAAGTTCCGAAGTGGACAAAAAATAAAAAGATCCGTAGTGGAAAAAATAATAATAATAAAAAATTATGCATCGACAAGCTCGTTGAATTCACAAAAGATCATTTTAATCGAATAAAAAGACTTGAAAGCTTGACTCAGTTTCTGAGAATCAATGTAGAGACATAATGAAGAAAAGAAGCAAAACGACTGTGGTTACTAGACAACCTAGTACAAACCCTCTCACTCTATAAACACATTTTCCTCTCTTTACTTCTACTTCATACACAATTTCTTCTATTAGATCGTCGTTGATCGTTGATCGTTCTTTTCATTCCATTTTGATTCCGACTCTACCATTCTTCAACGATAAAGGAAAAAAGACACTGAAGATGATCGCATAAATCTAAAGCTCATCAATTAAAGTCAAGTTTGGTTTTTACCAAACATATTTCATTTAAAAAAGAGATGAATGTAGGACAAGTTGTTTACCATCTACATACAAGATGAACTAAAAAATATAATAAGAAAAATGGAAAGTTTCCAAAGCAAATTAATAAAGGCGAAATATACTATGGTCTTTAAAAAAATTTGCATATATATATATATATATATATATATATATATATGAGAATGGGAGGGGAAAGTAAAAACCTGGAAAGTACACTGAAGTTCTTTATTGACGTTTCGCCTGTTGGTTTCTTCAATTCTGAAGAAGCCATATATATATATATATATATATATATATATATATATATATATATATATATATATATATATATATATATATATATGATATTGATGTTTTTCCTTGTAGTTTAAGTTCCATTGCATTCGCCACTTCTAAGATGTCAACTAGGTAAGTGAGAGATAGCAGAAAGCCTTCACACCTGAATTATTTCTGCCGCAAATCTAGAAATATTTCTACTTCTTCTCGTAGTTCATAAAACCGTCTAATCATGTTTTCTCCAAAAGCCATCGTATGTTAGTATGATAAAAACAAGGCTTGATGTTCAGAGACGCAGTTCCTCTTTTATACCGTTGCCTAAAACAAAACGAGCATAAATATATCAGGAGCTAAGAACACAGCGATATCAGTTGTTTCGTCACACTGGATGTCAAGGTATAGGGGGCGCTCTTGTGCCGCTCTTAGAAAATAAGAAACACATACGCACACATTCGCATTTACACACATAATCAACCATACATTTTTTAAATAACTCGAGTTGAGAGAACAGGTTCTCAGGACTATCTAATAAGGACAATTTAACCGAACTGTATCTCATGACATCAACAGATATGAGGATCGTATAATACCTGGAGGAAAAAAACATGACGCTAAGCCCTTTTCTTTAAAATACCTCATCAGAGATTGATCAGCCAATTAAAGAAAAAAGAAAGCCTCGGAATCATATTTTATTAAATCTAGTATTTTTTTACATACATACAAACGATTGCTATGTAGAATACCATGTCACATACGTAGAGATTCTCCCCTTTCATAGGTACCAAGGTGTGGTAATTTTCTTCTCGATTTTCCACAACTGTCAATTTATTTGCCAACATAAACTCGCATCCTCTTCATTGCTGGCTTTTTAATGCTATTTCAAGCTCTCCTCCTCCGCTATTTATCTACCAAATAGTTCATAGTCCCCCTCTCATTCGAACCAGCCCGCATTTCTTCACCGAATTTTCCCTCTTTTTCCCTCTCTTAGTTCATCTTTACCACCGTTCTCTTGTTCCTCATACGCACTCAGCCCCTATCTATGTCTCTCTTTTCCTTTGTTTTTTGCTCTTAACCGAACCTCTTGTCTTTCTAAAGGAAATAGGGGAGGGGGGAGTCAACATCCCCCTAATTCAGTGTTTTGACTCTTTCCCCGGAGTCAAATCTAATTGCCTCGTAGCTTCTCTCTCTCTCACCTGGTTGTCTCACAAGGTCACGCCCCTCTCTCTCTCTCTCTCTCTCCCTAAGAGCCAAATCCTCTCCCTCCTCACTCTTCTCTTAGCTTCCACGAGGAGAAGGGAAGACGGCACGTGGAGCCTCAGGAGATCAAACTCCCATAGAGTCCGCTTCACAACAGAATCGATTTACGAGGGAGGGGGGGGGGGATTTTCTCCAAAGGGAAGGGGTAAATCAGGAATACAATTCTTAGTGTTACCTGACTCCTTGTTGGTTTGATCTAGAGTCCCTGGTTATCTTTAATTCGATCGAAAGTCCGAGAAAACTGACTAAACGCAGGTGGCCATTATATAATTGGCTTTTGGGGCTCTCGGTCGGATTGTTTCGTTGATCATCGGTGATCTGAGAAAACTCTGGAAATGGATTAAAAGGATCAGTTCAATTTTACGAGTCTCTTTACCTAGTAATAGTTTATATCGTGGGACAGCCCAAAATGTCTCCTTTTTATAATGCTGTAATTTGTTAGCCATTAAACCTTGAAGGTAGAAATAAGTACGATTACAAAGAACAATATTTGAAATTTATTAGCTAGCTTTTTAACATTCGAAATGACCACCGCCGGAGTCTATGAACCTATCAATACGATGAGCAAAATCTCTTATGGCATTCTGCAAAATATTGACATTGATGGATTCAATGATTTTTCGAAACTCATTCTTCAGTTCTGCGATATTAGAGAATGAGGCTCGAAATAGTCTTTCGTTTACAAAAACCCATAGAAAGTAGTCTAAAGGTGACAAAGCAGGTGACCTGGCCTGCCAGGGGAATGACATAGTGATGGTCCTCAAAGAAATAGGGCCCATAAATATTATTTCCACTTAGTCCACAGCATACCTTTATCTTTCGGGAGTGCAAAGGTTTTTGGAAGTGATTATTTGGCTTAGTTAGTGACCACTTCCGATAATTCTGTTTATTTGGCATGCCTTATTAGTAAACGTGACATTCGTTATTGAAAATTATGTTATTCAATAGCAATTGTTTTTCATCGCATATTGCTTGAACCCTGAAGCAAAATGATAACCTTCGTTGCTTATCCTGTATTTAGACTTTCTAGATGACATTGACTTTTGTATGGCTTTAAATTGAGACCTTTTTTGAGAATAGTTCGCACAGCTAGCTATTCATATGTGCCTCAGGAGCCAATCTTATCGCTGACTTTGTTTCATCAGCATTAATTAAAGTCCTTACCTTGTCAATATTCATTTCCGTCCACACGCTTTCTTAGAACCGAACTTCCCTTTATTTAAATAGCGAATTATGCTGTGTGCTATGCTAGGCTTGGATAGATTAATTATCGATCGCAATCCCAGGCTACCTAAGTTAGCTAATAAAGTTTTAAATATTGTTCTTTGGAATGATACTTATTTGTACCTTCAATCTGTAATGGATAAAAAATTACAGCTTTATAAAAAAGGGGACATTTTTGTTTGTCACCCGGTATCTTACATGATAATTATTAATCTAAGCGAGGGTTAGGTTAAGTTTGATTAGGCATTGAACCATTCTCACGTAACTTAGCCCTAACATAAACTAATTAAACCATTACAAACAAAAATACAAACACTTAGAACTAAAAAACTAAACATAGGTGACAAGGTCCATTAAAGTCAACAGATCCGATGAAATGAATGGTTTTACCTTGAGGAGAGAGGAAATTTGAAACAAGTTTAACGGTTTTTTCTTTGTTTTTTTTTATCTAATTAATTCCAAATTGTTTCTGAAGTTGTTACGTTTCCTAAATTTATTTTGTTTGTCAGTTAGATATGTGCAGAAATCTGGCATCTGTGCAATACGGGATTAGGTTTACGAAGGCTTTGCACCGAACCGGTACCACACACCCTTAATATTCTCATACATTTTCAAATAGGGCCATGTATCTTACCCACCTTTCCGGCCCCACTAAATAAACACCTCTTTCCTTGAGAATTTGTTTAAAAAGTTTCTCTTGCCTGAAAAGACCCCCCAAAATGCATGAGAAGGAGCATTATACCCCTTAAGACTATCCACGATGGAGCTTCATTAACTGCTTTCAGCTTTCGGGGGATTTACTTATCATTGTTTGTATCAAAAATGACAACCGGACACTTTTATCTCAATGTTTTGTATTTTGCTCACGTGATAAAAGTTATTTTAACAAGTATGTTCACACAATCTCTAAATATGCACAAGTTACACAATAATTTAGTAAATTCACAAACCAAAGATATAGAAAGAGAGAAAGAATTATTTTTATTCCCTAAAATTGAGAAAGGAAGAAACCGTTAGGTATTGTGGTAGGCCTATTGCTTATTTTTTTGCCTTTTCATCTGAAGAACCTTTTCCTTTTGCAAACTTGTTTCCAATTGAATCCGTTATTTGAAATGTAGATTTTTTTACACAATTAAGAGCAGGTTAAACGAATTTCGAATTTGTCTCGAAACTTTCAACGAACATTAATTTGACAAAAGTTTTAATTCAATAATTCAAGCCTTAGTTGAATAACGTTTTATAATTGGAAGACTCCTTAAGCTCTCATTCTAAGACTAGATGTGGCCTGCATATATATATATATATATATATATATATATATATATATATATATATATATATATATATATATAACCATAGGTTCCATAGATACAAATCTCACATACTCAAATTTATATTTTGGAATCAGTCAGCATTTATGAGGGAGACTCGCCTATTGTAATTTTTTGATGTTTATAATTTGCATGCTAACTAGTCTAGCTTAAATGAATATGGTTCAGTATCTGAATAAACCCCATCCAACATATATCAACATATCAAATACAAACACTTAAAATTTCAATCAGAAAGGGGGACCCTTAAAAATCAACTGAATCCAAGATTTAGTACTCCTTTCAAACTTCTTCGTTGGGTAAACATTTTTCAGTAAATTGTGGACAGAAATCTCTAGTTTATAATTCAAATGGATTGTTTTACTTTAGTTTCTATTGATGTCTCTTATTTTCAGCTTCTTGTCCTTCTTGTTACGATTGTCTTATTCCTTCAATTACCGGCCCGTTAGGGAAAATAGGAGACAAAAATCGACTAGGAATCTGTGTCGGTATAAATAGATGTCCTCTCTGAAAAGGCTTGGAAAATTTAGTTACAATGAAGTTCCTGCACAGATTAGCGTCAATTTTATTATTTGTATTGGTATCTATTTTTATCATTCTATTTTGTGAATAGAAGGATTGAAAATAGAAGTATTAATATATGTCTGAATAATTTACACATAATATTCCGCATTTGTCTTCCTTTATATCCTAATACAGGATCTATATAAAGAGCGCCTATTAATTAGGACTGATCTGAATCACCAAGAAAAATTATATGAACATATGACCTAGTTTTAAATGTTTTAAATAATTTATCTTTTATCTTCCAATAATTTTGAATTATAAAATAAGATTTTTTGTCTTTATATCCAATCACAACACAGTTGCCTTTCCTCTTCCGTCTTTACAGCACAACAGACACTCTTTTCCTCTGTTCTAAGGAATCGGGACGATGTGTAGTCATATTCAAATACAACTGACGCGGAACGAGTTAACCTTCCGCCAGGGTGACGAAGGCTCCTAACTGGTTGTTACCTGGTGTAAAACAAACACAATATCCCCATCCCCAACGAAGACCGGCTGATGATGCCCTTAGGGTGATTATTATGTTGATCTTTGTGTTAGCTTCATTATCAAGTCGGATTTCTCAGTGTGGGCCAAAGAGACGGATAACCTAGCTCTACACTCTACAGGCTTAGACAAAAGAACGAAATCTTTTTAAATAGCAATTTCGTTAATTAATATCGAGTTGGTTTTCCTTTAGCATCAATAACTGCTTCACTACGTCAAGGAATAGAGTTCTGGACAGTGGCGGTCGAAATTTGAATCCGTTCCTGTAGCAGAAGCTGTTCCAGCTTCTTCAGAGATGGCGAGGAAAAGCGGTTCCTTACTTGTTACTGCAAATAAACACCAGAGATTTTCGACTATGTTAAAATTGGCGGTTGTGGAGGGCCAGTACAAATGTTTTAAAACACCGGTGTGTGGTTCGTGACAATGGAATCGACGCATTATTGCCATAAAATATGGTACCACCAATGGAGGAGTTGTTTTACCAATTGGAGAATTTGAACACCTAAAAGTTGATAAATATTTATTAATACTATCACAAAATAAAGAAATTTTCACGTTTTAGCCGTCCAAACCATCACAGAACTTCTTTCATGATTTACGGTTGGGCTCAATTAATTGTGATTAAAGGCTTATGGTGAAGTAATCGGGATCCAAGGCTTGTTTGGGCGTCCTACATACATAATTAATCGTTAACAGAAAAAACTCGTGAAGGATGATTCGTAGGAGAAGATGACCCTCTTCCATTGTTTAGTTATCCACTTACGAGTATTATGGCTTTTGTATGATTTTAGGCCTTTTTAACATTGATGGGAAAAAGAAAATGTTTAGCAATGGTAACCCTTCCTTGGTATCTAGCTGCATTGAACTTCCGACGAAGTATTTTAGTTGCTACTGGGTTGGCCATATGTTGGTTTAGCTCTGCAATCACTTTAGTAGCTGTGGTTCTGTGATTTATCGACACAATGCGTTATAATATTGTTCGTTTCTCGTTCACTGAGTTTCCCCTTCAACCCTGAATTACGATTTTCAGAGAGAGCTTTTCCTTGTTTCTCGGGGTACGAGGGGCGGTCAATAAGTTTGGCAATTCGGATATAAGGAAACGAGATATGAGGAAAAGTGTTTTATTATTTTTTCCATATAACTACCCTCGACTTAAATGCACTTGCGCCACTTGTCCCTGAAGCTTCGAATTCCCGACAACCAGAAATCTCCCGACTGCTGTTTACTCCACTCCTAGACGGCGAGCTGGACATCTTCATCGTCCCCAAACTGGCGTCCCACGCAGTGCAGCCTTGAGATGGCAGAATAAAAAGTAGTCGCTAGAGGCCAGATCTGGACTGTAGGGGGATGGTTGAGCTCCTCGAATCCGCACTCGCGCAGGGCAGCTTGTGCAACTCTGGCCTTGTGGGCTTTGACGCCGTTGAAGTCGATCATCGGGCTTGAGGTTTCTAGGGACCCAACGGGCAGAGACTTTGGTCATGGCAAAATTGTCGTGGATGATGTTGATAACACTTCCATATGATATTCCAAGTTCTCGCTCGAATTCTTCGACCTTCACCCGTCGATTTTCGAGGATGGTCCTCGTTGGTCACGTCTGACGGGCGTCCTGGATGGGGGTCATTATCAAGGGACTCACGACCATGGCGGAACTCCCTATTCCAGCGAGCAATGGTTGCATAGGAAGGGGCGGTGTCGGTGTACACTGCAATCATGTGTTCATGGATCTCTTTTGCATTCTTGCCTTCCTTGGTCAAAAATTTGATCACTTCGCGGTGCTCAACCTTCTCCATTGTTGAAAAATTTGTGACTAAGCATCTGCGATCAGCTACTGCTTCTTAAATAGACGAGGCAGGAGCTTGCGGATGCAGGACCTGACTTGTCATAACTTGTCATAACACCCTCACAAACAACCATCCCCCTTCCTCTGTTTTGCCCTACCGATTCGCAAAACTTATTGACCGCTCCTCGTATGTCAGCATGACTTTAAACACATTTCCTCTAGAAGCGGTAAACACCTCTGCATTTATTTTAAATGAGGTTCAGCCATTCGCACTTCAACAATTTACCCTCTTTAGAAGTCAGAAAGGTTTCGCATTTTTATGTATATGCATCTGTAAATAATGAAATATGTCGGTTATTGCATTAAATATAAGAAGTTTTTAGTGCATAAACATAAGATGTTTGTACAATTAAGATAATTATTTATGTTCAAAACGTTGGCGAAAATATAAGGAGCGAAATTTCACCCATTTCCATTATTTTGTCCAACTCCTGTAGCTACCACCTCTTTTATCATCTTAGCTACTCTAGTCTCATAAATAAGTCGAGTGAGCATAATTTCGTCATTATTTCTCGCATTTAACATTGCAAGACAAATTATCTATTAAAAACAAGCTAAGGCTGCGGTACTCGTTACCGAGGAGGTTGCGCCTTCCGCTCTGGCAACGTGGTTTTGGTCTGTATTTTTTCTAAGTTTCCAGTACGAATATTGTTGGTCCCTTCTTTCTAAAATAAGGAAATATCAGCCATGAGACTCTTCCCCCCTCTCTTTGCAATTGGATGGGGGGTGAATTCGAAGTCCCCGCTCCCTTTTAGTGGGTTAGGTTAAGTAGTACTCCTCTACTTTTTACTATTGAAGAATGCTGTCCTAATATTTTTTCAAAATGGAGAAAGCATCAAAGCACTACTCCAAATTTAACAGGGACTAGTAGTACCCATTTCCTCGCCTTAAAGTTAGAATATAATCTTTTATTGGAATTATTTGTTAAATAGGGAAAGGACAGTCATGCGGGCTGTCGTCTCCGGGATAGAGAGGCTCTAATAATTTACTCTTTGGTCTTTGTCGATATAAACCATTTTAAAACGAATTAAAATCTTGGGAAAAATCTCGAAAAACGTCCAAGTTAAACTATAAGGTAATGGATGAAGGTTTCCCTCCACAAGTAATTCGAATGCCTCATATGGAAGAAGTAACTTAAGAAGTATTATAATAATTTATGCTTGATTTCATTGTCATTTTCATTAATATATATATTTCAATGATCATTAATTCAAAGATAAAATATTCAGTAATTTTCTAGAGAATGATAATTTTGCTTGGCTAAACTCTGATATTAACCAGGTGTTACATTGTTCACTAAATTTAATAATATCACGTGACTCATGACAAATGCTCCTGTGCGTAAAGAAAAAGCGTCAGTTCTCTCAATTCTCTCAAAAAGGTCAACATCAACGCTTTGTTAGTTAACAAGAGGCGTTCAGGCCGTCTCTTTTACTAAATTCATTGTTACAAGAGAAAGTTAATGATAGCTTACCCAAAATACTAAACAAGAGGAATAAGCTACTCCAGACGGCAACGATATTCCCTGGAACCAAATATCATAAATCCCTGGACACAGTATTAGTCTTTTTTTCAAGGTAAGCCATCATTTACCATTCTCTTTGCTCATGTTATGTGTAACTCATTAAAAGTTCTTATAGTATACTTGTCTTCTAAATTCAGAATGGTACCAGGAATAAAGTTGGCTTTGTCGTTGTGAAATCAAAAACTGCTTTATTTAGTTTCCCTTAGTAACTATTCGGTGGTATTTTGATGTAGGTTTAAGAATATTAAACAAAATGAAAACTTAAATAACGAGCGATCAAAGAAACATGGCTAATGTCAGTTTCATTCCATCCTCTCCCTTGAGACTTGGTAGATATCAAAGAGAAACTTCGTAAATCCCACAAACTTTTATAATTTAAAATATTACAGAATTACTGACCAATTCAAGAAAGAAAAATATAAAAGGTAGAAAAATTAGAGAGACAAAAGAAGATCTAAAGTTTAGAGTCTATACGAATATGTAAATTAACTCAAGGAGAGTAAACAGACTTGTGAATAGCGTATAGAGCGTTCGGACTCGACTTCTGAGACCAATTTTCTGGCAAGGAAGAGAAACAACCTGGGTTTCAAAAGGGATTAAATAGGAAAAAAATATAGCTTTGAGAAAATATGACTCTAGATCTGATTTCAGCACAGCCAATTTAAGTAAGAACAAGTGCCAGTATAAATGCAACCAAATCTTTTCTCCCGTTGATTGATTGCAGTTCTGAGAAGAAGCCACCTGATAAGTTAAACAAGGGACGATTTCCGTCTAAGTTAATACAACGAAGGAAGATGGAATATTCACTGCACAAGAATGAATGCCTCCTGACCAATGCTGCTAATTTTAATTCCTAATAACACTACGAATATTATTAATAATAATAATAATGAATATAAGGTCAGTTGGACCTGTTTTAAAGAGTGGGTAACATCCTAATAACTAGCAAATGGATATGTTACTTTTGACCACTGGAAAGTAACGGTGCACATAGCCTACCCGGTGATGGCTAATCTCTCATGTTTTTGAGCCGTGACTAATACGATCCCAAACTTTCCTACCGGTTTCCATGACAACGGGTTCATATCAAAGGCTGATTTATTTTGTAAACAAGGAGTCATAAAATCCAGATCTTTTGTGTTCCTGGGTAATTTCGTCGAACAGTTTTGATTTTATTAGTAGAAATCCGCATCTGAGTTTTATAGGGTAGTTTTGGTTTGCCGCGAGGGGGTTGTACGAAAGAAAACGACGTCCGCCGTCGAGGTGTGAGGCACATTCATAATTGTGCCAACTTCTCGATTCTCTGAGAGGTTTGCGACACCCAGACTCCATGAAAGCTAATGAGTGGCCTACTGGGTATCGTCCACTTAACATGATTGTAAAGGTCTAGGCGATACACAAAGGATAGTCATTAACTTAATTATTCAAATATCATTATTATAAAAATAAATGCAGGTACCCATCTAGGAAGCACAAATAGTATAAGTTCAAAAGGTCGCAGCGAGCGCCATTACATTGAAAGTGTAATAGAGAAAAGAAAGGTTAATCACACAATTTGGAGAGTTGACATCATTAGGTAGAGTATTCCAAAAGCTGCCAAATGTCAGAAAGAAACATCAGCAGGCAGCAGAAGGCTCAGCGGGTGATTGAATTAATACAATTTTAAAGAAATAGATTAGTGATCCCACCAAACAACTGCGGCGAAGATTTATCGCAATATCAGGGAGCAACAATTTCATCTGGCTAAAAGCTCTTCCGGTTTATAAGTTGGATTCTGATGCATACAGTCATGCACAGTGACAATACTCAAAACGGGGCGATATAAAATAATAAAAACAACTCCTAACGTCATCTTCAGAGGAATATTTTTGGCGGCATTTTCGCAGCAAACCAATTCTTTGAGAAATTAAGAATTCAACTGAGCGAAATCAGACTTAAATGTAAGTTTGGAATAAAGTGTGATGTCAAGTAACCTCAGTAAAGAACAATTTAGAAAGTTAACACCAATGACAATGATATCGGAGTGAGAAAGGTATAACATCCTCGATCGAAGGTCATCAGAAGTGGTAAGACCTTCTCTAAAAGCAAACTAATTAGGTGGCAACAAGATATTAATATCTAAAAAACCAATGGGACACTTTTCCAGCAGGCGGTCAAAGATCTTAAATAATCATATACGCCAAAATATTGTAAAATAATTCTCAGACAAAAGAATTAAAAAAAACAACAGCCAATTTTGAAAGTAAAATAATTTTCAAAACAACAGCCAATTTTGAAGTAAAAGTAGTGGCAATTTTATTGTAAAAAGATGAAGGGATTCTAAAGGAACACAACTACCAAACGAATTCAAGTCATTCAAGAGCGTGGCAAACTCAAAAGATATAAAAGCAAGAGCTCAATTTAATATTAGGAAAACGAGACGAATGCAAGGCTAACTGTTCATTACACTGTTTTGGTGAAAACGGAAGAGAAAAGGCCAGCCTTTCCTTCGGAGCTACGGCAAATGGAACAGTCTCTTTATGGCAATGGAGGTTGTTGGGGAAGTTGTGATTCTCAGGCAAGGAAATTAATATGATGAGCCCTTAAATCTCCAACTGCATGAGAGACCTGACAGTAGCGATGGCAAAATAAAAGGAAAATCGCTGCATCATGTTTTGGGATTGTGATTTAAAGCTGAAAGCAAAGATAAAGGAAAGATTTAAGAGAGAGCTTGCTATGAACAGCATCAAATGAGAGGAAGAAGAACTACAGTGACTGAAAGTCAGACACTGGCTATAAAATCACTGCAAGATCCACTCCTAAACGATCCACCGTTGAACATTGAATAGGGAAATCTGCTGGCTCGATAGTAATGGCTGATCATTTCAATATACTATACATAGAGTACACGCCCTCTGTCTGGTATTGTTATTAGCTCTGCTAGGTACTCAACACCCCTCTTACTAGTTATGAAATAACTAGAGTAGCTTCTGTTTAGTCGCCGACAACCTGGCCACGAAAAAGTTAGTAGTCGATTACGTGTTACCAGTGGCCATGTAACAGATCCGACATCAGGTAGCCTGTTTTCAAGCTAAGGCTAAGGAGCATCATTGTATCCTAAGATGTTTGATTACGCGTAAAATTAACAAGGGTATTTGCATAATAATGTTCGCTCGTGTGCATAAAATAGATGAAGCACTGTTTACATGGGTTAATCCCACAAAGTGTAATGAATATATATATAGAAAAAAGTTATAACAAGTGGATAATTATTGGTTAAATCGATACATCATTGGTCGTTCAGATCAAGTTGAAAAGGGCTGAGCTAGAGAAAGGGAGGGGTAATGAATGTGTGATAGAACGGTCTGAGGCCGCTTTAATTCAGCCTCTATCACATGTTAACCATGCTTACCTGCATGCTTACCCACGTGCATCCTGCCTGCGATAGGAAGCAGAAGCGCTTTATCTCCCATCATAGCCAATGTTTAATCAAGGAGGTTCCCTCCCCCGTTTCGCCTTCATACGTCGATCTCGCCAGATTGAATTAAGTTTATGGGCAGATAAGGTATTTTCCCAGGCGCCCCTGGGACATTTCCCCGAAGTCCCCCACTCAATTATCCCCTACGCCATGGAGATGGCTCCGGCTATTTATACCGTAGCTTTTCCCAATTGAGGCAGATCTAAATTATCTTCGCGAGGCATCAAGCCAATCCGGTCTCCCTTGTGCACCTAGGAACTCTGCCGAGAAACCCCTTATTGTCCAGAAGAGGACAATATCCCTTGAGTGCCAAGGTTCGTGCCCTTCGAGACGCAAAGTCAACAAGGCCCCTCCTGTTGTTCAGAAAGAGAACAACGTTAGAACAGCCATTGTTCTTTGAGCCCGTTTGACAAGAAACGGTTCTCACCCTCCCCCCCTGTTGTTGAGAAAGAGAACAAAGTTAGAAAAGCCATTGTTCTTCAAGCCCGTTCGTCAAGAAACGGTTCTCATTTCCAAGACATCACGTCCGGATAATTTAATTCACCCCTTTTAAACGTTCTTCAAGAGAAAGCTTGGTTTCAACAATAATCTCCATTGTTTATCTAGAACATCTCCGATTAGCTATCACAAGGATCGCTCGTACTTCCAAGCCCCACTTCGCTCTCACTCTTTGAAGACAGTCCTCCACTCTCGTTAAGGACAATCCCCCGAAGAACCCTTCTGCTGGAAATCACTAGTTGGACCGAAGATTCCTTCGCATCGTCTTTCTCTCCACAACAACTTTGTAATTACGTAAGCTGAACATTACCTTTAATCATTTAACCTTTTGTCAACGCAACCCTGTGCTTTAAATGGTTTAGCGAACCATTTCCCCTTTATTTTTTGTTTGTTTACCTTTTTAAATCTCTCCAAATCTTAATCCTCAGATTAGTCAGATATTCCCACAACCCTTTTTCATTCCCCGTTTGTGTAAACATTTTCTTTGTGTGTTGTTGATAGTTTAATTAATAAAACTCTATTTATTAATGGTAGCCATATTATTTATCCTTGTGCCTCGTTCCACTTCTTAAGCATATTGAAGATAAATAAGCCTCTCCAGGCCCCATCCCCCTTTTTGGACTAACCTCGGTCAATCAGATTACCACGCACTCGAAATATTAGAATAATTCCCTCAACGAATAGTTATATATGGTATATCGTCGGGAGCCTATTCTACGACATATATATATATATATATATATATATATATATATATATATATATACTATTTAAATTTGGTGTCAAGTGTGTAAGGTTTAACGCTATATCTTTGAAAACACTGGTCTCAGTCGAGTAAAGCATAGTGTTATTTGTTATAAGAATAGAGTATAGTAGTTTCCTTTTGTTTTAACGATTGCTATCCCCTTTTTTGGAAACTTAAGAAGCTGGAGTAGCTCAAGAAACTGTTATAATAATTTGATGGGGGTCTTGAGGTATTTTAGTCATTGGTTATCTAGGTCGAGAAACCAATCACGAATAGGTCAATGCCCATATTTAGGTAGGCCAATTCTCTAGAAGGCATAATTATTATCGCAAGAAATTTAGTTGGTTGACTATTGCGCCCCAAGTGCAAATATGACTCAGTTTAAAATCTTCAAAGCGCAAGGAGAATCCTTGGGACTTTCTGGAAGAGAATTGATTGAGTACGTTCAAGAGAAGCAACGAACAGAAAGAAAAAAGTTAAGAGAAGAAAGGCAAAGAGAAGGAGAAATCCAACGAGAAGAAAAAGAAAGAAGGAGAAATCCAACGAGAATAAAGAGAAAGAGAGGAACGGAAAAGACAAGCTGAGCTTCACCATCAGCTTGAAATGGCTAAAGTACATGCTGAAACCCAATCGGTAAGTTCACGTTCCGAAGCCCCGCCCAATCTCCCACATTTGCTCCACAATTTCAGGGATGGAGAGGATTTTGGAGCATTTTTAGCACACTTCAAATAGATCCTCGAGATCAATAACCTGGATTTGGAGGCTGAAGGTGTAGTAAGATTACTTCCTCTTTTAAATTTTAAATTGCGCGACATTTTCAGATCTTTACCATCTGAATGTACAATTGAATACAGCATCTTAAAAGCTGAGTTATTGGCCGCTCATAATATGACTCATGATTTCTACCGAAAAGAATTTCGAGGAGGTCGTATTAAACCCGGACAGACGTTCCGTCAATTTGGATACATTTTTCAGAGGAATTTTAAATTCTGGTTAGAATCCTCAAAGGTTGATCCTAACTACGAGTCCTTAACAGACTCCGTGTTGCGGGATCAATTTTTGGCGTCTTTCCCGACGGAGATCCGCGCGTTCGTCAAGGATCGTCGGTGCCAGACCTTTAAAGAGTGTCCTGAAGAAGCGGATATCTATGCCACAAGCCATAATTTATACCCCAAGGAGAATCGAAATTCTCACCAATCCCCCTACCAGGAAAGAAGGAAGGATTCGCGCCCCTTTCCAGGAAAGCTGACGAATATTCCGGACCCGTAAAACCCCAAAACTTCTTCCCCCCAAACCAACAACGAGACATCAAACCTCCCGTTAAGATTTCTCCACCATCACTCTTCCCGAAGCGACCAATCATATGCTTCACCTGCGGTGTAGAAAACCACATGAGCTGGAATTGCCCCCAAAATTCTAGGCTTAAAAGCAGACCAGCCCACCAAGTTCACCAGATTAATACCACCCCGGCTTTCACGGTGGTGCAGACCCAAGCATCAACTTCTCCCCCTCCGTCAGGCCACCAGGTAAATTTTATTTTTGATAAAAGTTCCCCGGGAACTTTGAAATTTGAGGAGGGCAGCGTGAACGGCTGCCGTGTTTCTACTCTCGTCAGGGACACAGGGTGCACGTGTTTCATCGTGTCCGACGAGCTCCTACCCCCAGTGGACCCTAACCACGAAAGATTTGCGGTGGTACATGACTACCTTGGGCGGGCGAACCGATTCCCCGTCGTTAGATGTTACCTGCAGTGTCAGTATTATGATGCCTGAGCTGAAGTCATTTCAGCACCCATAAAGTTTTGTTCCGTACTTATAGGACAGAGCCCTCAAGTAAGCTCCGACCCTGTGTCCCAGGCAGCCCTTACTCGAGGCCGAGCTAACAATAAAGCTCAGGAGTCCGTCTCCTCAGAACCCCGATACCGTCCGAATTCTCGGAGATCCTTAACCAGGACTTTAGGTCCGCACAAAAGGAGTGTGATGCACTAACACCCTTATGGGATAAGGCCCAAAACAAGGACACGGAGACTGTCTGTGGACCCAAAGTCATCAGGTACCTGGAACAAGGTGTCTTACTTTATCGATCTGCCGAGGACAGTAATGACGCTGTTACAACTGTCCTATGCCTTCCACGATCCCATGTCCCTATAGTGCTTAAAATATCTCATGACAGCATCTTTTCCGGTCATTTTAGTATACTAAAACGGGTCAGCGTATTTTTAAATAGTTTATTGGCCGGGTGCTGCAGCTAGCATCTTAAAGCATTGTCGATCGTGCGATGTGTGTCAGAAGACGTCCGCTAAGGGGTGGGTCAAACCTGTTCCCTTAGAAAAAGAGGACCAGTCATAACTGAACCCTTCTCCAGAGTGGCCATTGACCTGGTTGGCCCTATCCACCCCCCTTCGAGCGAAGGGCACAGCTATATTTTTACCTTAGTTGACTTTGCTACCCGTTTTCCCGAGGCTGTACCCCTTCGCCGAATCGATACTATTTCTTGCGCCGAGGCCCTCTTTTCCATCTTTTCAAGGGTAGGCGTCCCCAAGGAAATACTCTCAGACAGAGGACGACAATTCACCTCTGAGTTGATGGAGTACGTAGGGAAGCTGCTTATGGTAAAACCCCTTTTTACCACCCCCTTCTGTCTACAGACAAACGGGATGTGCGAAAAATTAAATGGAAATTTAAAATCTATTATTAAGAAGATCTGTGCCGAGCAGCCCCGCGAATGGCACCGATATCTCCCGGTCGCCATATTCGCCTATAGAGAAATTCCTCACCGTACATTAGGCTTCGCCCCGTTCGAGCTCCTTTATGGACGTAATGTACGCGGACCACTCAGCATTTTAAAGGAGTTGCTAATCAAGCCCCAACTGGACCAAGAACTCCAGTCATCCTACGCCTATGTCTTGGACCTACGCCAGAGGCTCGAGCAATGCGCAAACATTGCCTATGAAAATGCCGATGTTAATTTGGAGAAATACAAAACCTATTTTGATGTCAGGTCCGAAGATCGGAAATTTAAGCCCAGTGATGAAGTACTCCTTCTCCTTCCCACAGCGAGTAATACATTACTGAGCCAATGGAATGGTCCGTACTCGGTCCGAGAGGTACGAGGACCGGTAGATTACCTCATTGGTACCCCAACAGGCGATAAGCTCTACCACGTCAACTTGTTGAAAAAGTACCACCGACGCGCCCATGGAGATACGTTCGTAGCACTGGACGAAACATCGGCGCTTGAGGAGGATTACCCCGTGGAGTCCCTTAATGTCATACAGACAGTGTGCATCCATGATGCCGATTACCCTCTTCCTTCCCTGCCAGGCGAGTCTTTTGAACCCTCTGACCTGGATATCGACGCGCAGCTGACACCACATCAAAAGAGTTGGCTACAAGAATTATTATGTCAGTTGAACAATGTTTTTTTAGAGAGGCCTGGATGCGCTACTAGTTTCGAGCATAATATTAAATTAACAACCTTAGAACCTGTCCGTTCAAAACCCTATCCCATGCCGATTCATTTACGCCAAGCTTTTAATGCCAAAGTCATTAATTTGATTAGTTTACATATAATAGAACCTTCCACCTCTAGTTATTGTTTCTCAATCATTATGGTCAAGAAACCTGATGGCTTTTATCGGATGTGCATCGACTTCCGGAAGTTAAATTCGTTAACTGTGTTCGACGCCAAGCCCATCCCGTTGGTAGATCAAAATCTCCACCTTTTTGAAGACGCCAAGTTCATCTCAGAACTTGATTTGTGCAAGGCGTATTACCAAATTCCCCTCCGGCCCGATGTGAAAGCATATACCGCCTTTGCAACTGAGAAAGGCTTAATGCAATTTAAGCGCCTTCCTTTTGACCTCGTGACCGCTTTTAGTAACTATAACCGTCTCATGAGAAGGTTGTTAGATGGACTTCCGAATGTTTCCTTTTACTTCGATAACGTCTACCTCGCTACTCGTGAATGGAGTCACCATTTAACCACCCTATTAGCTCTCTTCGAGCGACTGCGCGAAAATGGCCTCACCATTGGCCCCAACAAATGCCATTTTGCCCACGAAACTATAAAATCCTAGTTTTTAAAATAGGAAAAAGCCAGTTAGGTCCATAGGAGGACAAGATTAAGGCAATCTCCGACATGCCCCTCCCGAATACTAAGAAGCAATTAAGATCATTCCTAGGATCAGCTTCTTACTATCGGCGATTTTCCCGAATTTCGCTGCAATTTCGGCGCCCCTCAGCACCCTTTTAAAAAAGAATTCCCCCGATCGTTTACGTTGGAATGATGTCGCTGTTTCTCATTTTAACCAGCTCAAGAGTAAGTTCATTTCTGCCCCCATTTTGAAGTTGCCCAACCTGGAAAAATCCTTTGGGATTAAGACCAACGCGAACAACGAGGGCATTTGAGGTGTACTCCTTCAATATGAGGATGACGGAACGAGTCATCCAGTTGCATATGCTAGTCGCCAGTTATTACCCTGCGAAAAAAGATATGCCACTATAGAGAAGGAAGCTCTAGCTATTATTTGGGTTATTTACAAGTTTAAGATGTATTTGGTAGGAAAAGAATTTCAGATAGGAACTGACCACCGCCCGTTGGCCTATATTCGGAATGTACGACACTCCAACGGCCGAATTATGCGCTGGAGTCTACTCTTGCAAGAGTACCAATTTAAGATAAATTACATAAAAGGTTCCGAAAATCAGGTCGCTGACGCACTCAGTAGGAATGCGTTACCAAATAGTGTAAATTAATTTGTAATTCGTAGGATTAGGATCTCCATGTATGTATATACCGTCTTGTACGACTTAAATTAGATTCTCCTGTAATATAATTAGTTAATGTATATGTCTGAATTTTGTGGCTCAATGTCTATTTTTTTCTCTCGTATGTGTATATATTTGTACCCATTAATTTACGTATGAATTCTTTTGTCCTATATCTACTAATTTTATATTATTTCATTGTTCCATGTCTCTTTTATGGTTAATTTTCTATTACAGGTTAGTTTCCCCTATAATCAAATGATCAACATAATCATATGTATTGAGTTAATACTAGCTAGGTGCATGAAGGTACGGTCGGTGCAAGAAAGTGAGTTCTCCAAAACGGAGCTCTATGGTTGTCCCTTCTCTCTTTTATTCTAAGTGACAACTTTCCCTGGAATGGAGGGGTGTGATAGAACGGTCTGAGGCCGCTTTAATTCAGCCTTTATCACATGTTAACCATGCTTACCCACATGCTTACTTACGTGCTTCCTGCCTGCAAGAGGAAGCAGAAGCGCGTTATCTCCCATCATAGCCAATGTTGAGACTAAAACCTTCAGTAGTCATTTTATAAAGGAATAACGAGGAACGCTAGAATAGCTCACTACACTCACTTCATTATTGCTGATTTCGGCTTATATATGTTACTTAATTCTGAGTGAAGGGCACTGAATGTGGAATTTTGGTTAGATAATAACAGTAGGGGTGTTATATTCTGACGCTAAATAGCACTATTGCCTGTTTGAATCTCTTCGTCTATTAATTTTGCTCGTTTAAGTTTTATTATTAAGTTATAACAGGAGAGGAAACCAACACCAATAATTGCGGTTTTCACATCTCACAACAAGTACTTCAACGTGTAATTTCGCCGATGCCCGAAATAAAGCGTTATAGTCCTCCCTGCAAAGGTCTTTGTGTGGTATTCTGTATCCGTCCAGAGACGAATTCAGGTCTCTTTGGTCTACTTGTTGGAAGCTAATACCTGTAATCTTTTTTAATAATTGTTCCTGGGTCTCTAAGAAATCGCCTGCTTTGATATAATCATTAATATGCACGCAGTATTTCTCAAAGATAGTGGAATACATTCTCTATTATTACCTACTCCTGGATTTTATTGTTGTTGGCTGATATTTTGCCCACGGGGCGGCATTGATGAGCTTGATCACCAAATTTCTCATAGTACTAAAAGTAGTGCCGAAGAGGAGTAGAGGATCTTTCTCTCAAGTGGCACATTCTTTGCTCACATTATGTTCATAATCCTCATCGGTATTTAACCTTATATTCATCCTATCTAAATATGAACTTAGACATGTTATAATTTATTAGATTCCTACAAGTTTCAATACAAGCACAGCGGCAACATCCATTAAGGACACGTAGAGGGATGATGCAATTATTGAAAGAAGTTGCAAGAGGTGGTTTGCCCGTTCCTGAAGTGGAGATTTTAGTCTAAAAGACCGACCAAAAGAAGGTCATCTAAACAAATTGATTTTAAAGTGTTAGAAGCTGTTGTCGCAGCAAATTCTGCTACATCTTCTATGGAACTCGCAGAACAATTTAAGGTACCCATACGGCTGTCCTAAGCCAAATTTAAAGGATCGAAAAGGTTCGAAGGATTGCACAATGGGTCCCACGCGAACTGTCCACGGCGAATCTGGGTCAGATTGTTGTTTACTGTGAGTCATTTCTTTCACGCCCCTTTAGGTACCATACTTTGGCAAGTTTGTTACCAGTGATACAACTTTATGCTACAATCAACTTCATCGTTTAAAAGCCGCTTTAGGCCAAATGCGGCCCTCATTAGTCAGCAGAAAAGGTTTCATCCTCCATCATGATAATGACCGTTCTCACACAACTCGAATGACCAAAGATCTCACGAGGAGCTCGTTTGGGAAATATTGCTTCTTCCTTCCCATTCTCCTGAACTTGCTTTGAATGGACCGTAAGGTCTCCTAGGGTACTTACTTTCGTTGTAACTCCTTTACATTCTCCTGAACTTGCTTCTTCCTTCACATTCTCCTGAACTTGCTTCTTCCTTCACATTCTCCTGAACTTGCTTCTTCCTTCACATTCTCCTGAACTTGCTTCTTCCTTCACATTCTCCTGAACTTGCTTCTTCCTTCACATTCTCCTGAACTTGCTTCTTCCTTCACATTCTCCTGAGCTTGCTTCTTCTTAGTATTGCTTGTTTAGGGAATTGCAGAACCACTCGGGTGGTTTTAGCAGACATAAAGAAGAACCGTTAAAAAAAGTTGGATTCATATTTTGAGTCAAAACATAAAGAATTTTTAAGCCTAGAATTTATAAGCTTGTTGACAGGTGAAATGAGGTTCTAGAAAGGTATCTAGGTTATGTTTATGATTAAATATTCCCAGAGTCATAAGTTTTTACCTTTTTAATAAATACACTAAAATCGGATATGACTCTTCTTTCAACTCGATATATAATTCTTTAAATTTACAAATAAACGCATTTCAATAAAAAGTTCCAGGCTATCGTTGTTGCTAAATCTTTTGTTAATAAGTGTACAAGCTATCGTTGAGTTAAACATTTTGTTATAAGGTTCCAGGCGTTGTGTTAAATCTTGTGTTAATAAAGTTCTAGGGTATCGTTGTGTTAAATCGTTTGTTACTAAGGTTCCAGGCTATCGTTGTGTTAAATCTGTTGTTATATAAGTTTCGAGGCTATCTTTGTGTTAAATCATCTGTGAATAAGTTTTTAGGCTATTATTGGGCTAAAGCTGTTGATAATAAGGTTTCAGGCTATCGTTGTGTCAATCTTTTGTTAATAAGGTACCAGGCTATCATTGTGTTAAATGTTTGTTAATAACATTCCAGGCTATCGTTGTGTCAATCTTTTGTTAATAAGGTACCAGGCTATCATTGTGTTAAATGTTTGTTAATAACATTCCAGGCTATCTCTCTGGTAAATTTGTTTTTAATAATGCTCCCGGCTATCAATTTGTTAAATCGTTTGTTAATAAGGCTCCAGGATATTGTTGTGTTAAATATTTTGTTAATAATGTTCCACGCTATCGTTCTGTTGAATTTTACTTCATAAGGTTTCAGGCTATTGTCGTATTAAATTGTTTCTTAATAATGCTGCAGGATATTGTTGTGTTAAATATTTTGTTTATAAGAATCCATGATATCCTTTCCAGTGGCCGCTCTGTTATCTAACTCGAAGAACAACTCCTACTTAATATCATTGAAGCGGTTTATGATTTTAAAGACTTCGATGAAGTGAGCGAAAACGACGCTTCTCTAGTCAGAGCGAGTCAAGATCTCATACACTGGCTTCAGATGATTAATATAATCTTAAGTTCAAGATCTCTCACACTGGCTTCAGATAATTAATATAATCCTAAGTTCAAGATCTCTCACACTGGCTTCAGAGGATTTATGAGTAGAATCCTAAGTTCAAGAATTAATTTCGTCGATCTGCGTTGAACGCGTTAAGATTGTCTTTTCGCAAAGAAGGGGACTAAAATTGAGCCTCAGACTCTTAGGTCTGACAACCTCCCTATGTAACAGTTGTGAGATGGTTAGGAGGCGCTTGAATTTATTTTATCCAAATCTTTTAAGAACGTTATCATTCTTAAGTTATGACCGCCCATGTTATTTTCTCCGGGTGATTTTAGGGTCTTTAGTCCATTATTTTAGATTGAAATCTATCTACCATTTTTTAATATATTTGATTGTTCTAAGTCGTTTTGTAAATTTACAAATCACAGAGATATTTTGGTCTATTTCCTTCTTTTCTCTCAAAAATATTACAAAATTTTGCATAATTCCATTATGAAAAAGTAAGAGATTACTTCACGAAATCGGAAATTCTTTCCCATTTTCCAACTTTTGATAACTGTGTCTTAGGACCTTAATTAAACACTTCCACCTCATTTCCTATCACTAGATAGAATTTTAAAATGCACCCCATAAATCTTCTTAAATCCTCAAATAAATCTTGTGGAAAAATACTCTCAAGACCAAATTCAGCTCAAGCCATGTCAGAAACAACAAGAATTCAGAAAATTCTGAAGAATGCTCAAGATTAGTGTGTCTGTAAATATTGGAAAACTCGCCTTTTCTCACTAGTAAAAAAACTGGTAACCATGATAAGCGATGGTCTAACTTGTGTTTTAATAGCTTTAATTAAGAAGTAAAAGATTCTGGCATAGAATACTAAACATTCTAGAGAATAAATTAGTTTCTAAGGTTCCATTGGTTTGCATACATGTATTGTGTGCGCAGCCCAGATATTCTTATTTGGTTCACGTTTTATATTCTCTCATTTCTTTTTTACCATGTTTCTATGTTTATTTTATTTGCATTTATCCTTTTTAGATTTTTAAATTATTCACTGTAATATTTATTTAAACTGAAAAAGGTTCTGGCGTTGCAGTTTTCTGCAAGGAATGTTTTGGGTCTTTATAATTTTTCAGGAAATAAGGGAATATCTATAAGGTGGTCTGAAAGTCTTGTCACACTTATAAATATTGTTTTAATTTTCTATTTTAAAAATTCTTTTAATTTTCTATTTCAAAAATTCTTTGAATTTTCTATTTCAAATATTGTTTTAATTTTATATTTTAAATCACCAAAGCACAGTTTCGTAAAATATTACATAGGATATGACGCGGCATCATTTTGTGCCACGAAAATGATGGTCTTCATACAGATCTTCTCGAAGTTTGACAGTGTCAATAAAAGTGAATACACTTAAACAGTACACTTATTTGATATCAATTTATTGTTATTATAAATTTTAGTTAGGGGGTGACAGGATTTTCGGAACATCTTATAGAACAAAAATAACTAATTTCCTTGATTGCACTGAAGATAGGGTCACCTGAAAACAACACCTTGGACACACTTCCCCATCTTATCCCTAATGAAAGTAATTGGGTGAGTTTAAACTTAGATATTAAAAACTCCCATTCAGAGCCTACATTTGAGGCGTTTTTCCTATCGTCTTAATCTTACGTTTGTCTATTTGATATGGGTGTCTCTCCTACACCCTTTCCTCCGTGATTTAGAGCACTTGTCTTTATTTTTGTCCCTAATAATGCTCACAGCAGTTTCATCTTTTAGTTACTCTGTCATCAACACATTTCACTCTCCTAACTTCATCACTTTATACCTAATGTCCCCTTTTGTTTGAGCCTTTTTTATTAAAAAATAAAGAAGTGACGTGAACGGCAATTGCACTGACACATAAAGTCATGACCAAAAGTTTTATTGGTCCAATAATGTTCAATATCACCTCAACTCTTCACAGTTGGATGGTTTCTGTTTACCAACCGCCAGTTTGATTATCGCGCAAAAATTCTTTATTGGGTTCAAATCTGGCGAATTTTCCGGCCAGGGTCACAAAGGTTTGATGTCATTTTTAGCTTTTGCTTCTGCTTTGTGAGAACGTGCGCTAAATGCTGAAAAATACAGTTATCATCCACAAATTGGCTCGAAACTGTTGGGTGAATGTGCTGAGGAAGCACATTTTGGGTATAATTTTGAGCTCATGGCAGTGCTCTTAGGCAAAATTGTTAGTGCTCCCGTTCCCTTAGATGAGAATCATACCTATACATAGAGACTGTATGGAGTAGGTACGACACGATAGAGGACTCTTGAAAGCGCTTCACTCCTCTCCTCCTAAGGATGAATCTTTCAAAACTCCAATCAAGCGGGAGGGATCTCCATCAGAGAATATCAATTTGCCTCAGTCTTCAACAGTCCATTTTTTTATATTTCCTTTGAAAACTTTGTCGTAAACTTTCCGCCTCACCAAACGCGTTGAAGTGTTCACGCTTGCCTCTTTCCAATAGTGAATACACTTGACTTTGGAGGCAACCCGATCCTTTAGATGGATTTTACCAGGAGCCAATCTTGCCGTACATTTTGAGCACTTAGGTGAACAGAAAACTTCACATGAGTTGGTTTTCCAGTCTTATTAAAGCCATTAATGATCCCAAAGATGATGCTCATTGATAGAATACCCTTGGTTTAGAGAAACAATGGTTGCACGCTTCTCTTTGGAAAGAACCATTTCTGGAATTGAAAAGATTCAAACATTTATTTTTACAAACAAATATTACGAAATAGATTATGATTACACAACATCATTCATTTAACCAATATTTGCCATTATTTTACCCTTTTGATCGAATATCAATGTTTCAGAGACTGAAACACCATCTACATGAACACGACCAGAGCGCGATTGTGGATTCTCCGAAGGAATGAAGTTTTTTCTTATTATTCTGGAAATGCTGAGCTTTTAATAAACCTGCAATAATTTAAATAGTGATACAAAAATATATTAGTCTCAAAACTATTGCCTATGACTGTAAATGAACTTAACATCTTACACACACCCTCACAAATGACTTGTATGTAGAATTTGTGGTCGTCAACTACACAAACTTTACTGCTATCGGATCGTAAGTAGTTAGTCGTTTGTGAGTCGCGCTAACAAAAAGGCCAATAATAAATAGCAATATCACCAGTGTCTCTAATCCTTCCCATACCACTGCAAGATTTCCACACATTCGTTATTCCTACACTCATCTATCCATTACCCACTCAAAATCAATTATAAGTTTGTACTTCCAAGACTGTGTTCGTTTGACGAATTCGCTCGATATCCGTCTCAGTCCTCACTTTGGGGATATGGCTTGGACTCCTACCACCGTAACTGCCATTCCTTTTATTCTTTATCCTGTATTGACCCAGAAATAGGAGAAAGAGGAGGTTAGATCATTGAAACACGCTTGCAAATCACTACCATCTTCTTGAAAATACACCTCTTTCACCTATTGTCCAAAAGGAGAAAGAATAAATGGAGAGAAAGGCAGAAACAATAGCTGTAACGGGGCGAATAAAAACGTGTTCACAATTCGCTGCGTTCATTTTGTCGTCTTTGTGGTCGTAGATCATTTTACATCCATCCAACTTACATGTCAGAATCCCTTCAATAAGACTATGTACGTTTTTTCACACGTATGAAAGAATCTGCTGTCATACACAGCTTCCTCTAACAACTCTTCCAAACCCAGACAGCCGGAAGAACAAAAATGACGCGCCAAGACGACAAAAACCGGAATACAAAGAAAAAGGAAGAGAATCAGTTAAAGGAAAACGGCGAAGTTTGGTTTGGAGAGGTTAAGAGGAGATTTAGAGACGGATGGAAGAGGTTTCCAAGAAGTTAAGAAGAGGTTTGGAAGGAGTTTTGAAGAGGTTAACAAGAGGTTTGCAAGGTGGATAGATGAGGTTTGGAAGAGCGTTTAGAAGAGGTTTGAAGCCTTCATATCTCCTCCAGCTGCAAAAGTCAAGAACGGGAAATCATGGCCAAATCTGCCAGGCCCCCTGAGTGCCAGCCCGTCGTGCGCACTTGGCACTATTCCAGAACTGGCATTACGTCCCAGGCGACCGAGTTTATGAGGAAAGAGAGGAATACTTGACTCATTCAGAATGATTTCTTTACCGAGGACGTAAATTAACGAAGGCATCCGTGCCAAAATAATGAAAAAAATCATGAAAAAGGGGCAGGGGTTAGGAGAATTTCTTAGGACCCTTCAGAAATATACTAAAGAAGATTAATAAGAACTTCGTTATGAACACGAGATTCGAGAATGCCAATTATAGGCTAAGCTGAACTTTATGCCAGTCTTAAGAAGCCCAAATGTTTACCGACAGTTAAGTAAAGATGATAAGTTACATAAATTGCCTAAATCAGAGTTCAACTTATAGCACATCCTAGTATTGGTACGGCAAAACAAAGGAAATATATAAAATAATATATTAAGGTTATAAATGAATATCATGAATATCATATTTACAGTTTATACAATAAATAAAATCTTAATAGTACTTATCACACGTGAGAGAGAGGTCTAAGGGTACATAGGCGCCAAACTTAACAACTATAAGGGACTTACGTAGCAGTAGTAGTGCACTGAATAATAACACAAAACAATAGAGCACATTAATTGAACAGTTACACAAAATCTAGAGCACATTAATTCCAGTAGGAGCGGGTTAAGTGGTTAGGGGTGAACTGCCTAAAATTGGGGAACTTTAAGCTTAAATAAGTATCGGTAGCAAGTTAGTTGGTTGTGTGGGAGGAGGTAGTCGGTTGCATGGGAGGAGGTTAGTCGGTTGCATGGGAGGAGGTTAGTTGGTTGTGCTATGGGCAATTAATTAAGGAGTTGGAGATTGTTGCTCCGATATTACACAAATATACATTACAAATAAATATATTAAACGTTACAAATATAGATTAGAAATACATTACGAATATATATATTAAACGTTACAAATATAGATTACAAATATACATTACAAATACATTACAAATATATATATTAACATTACAAATATATACAGAATTACATAATTTTACATAACTAGTAGTATACATAATACTCATTAGTTTTCTCTTTATTTATTTTTATAAAATCTACTCACTTGCTTATCGTGGCGGGGGAACGACACCCGATGGGGTAAAATAGAACCTAGCTGATCTTCCTTTGTTTTCTTTTTCCCGACGCGAATTTTAACTCACCTCAAGGACGAATTCACAACCATGGTGTTGAGTTGCATCCACACACTCGTACATCCACCCAAAACTCCTTCTTTCCTGCGCTCCTGTGAACTGAAAGAGCTCGTGCCCTCCGCCCTCACCCGCCGAGGATCTTAACGTACGGGATTTAACAAGACCGAGACTCTTTGCCGCATCCTAAAGAGTCTCTAGACTCTAAAGCCACTTGTTAGTCTCTCCTTTGTAGCTACTAGAGCTTCCTAATGAGTCTTTATAGCTACTCTTTTGGGGGATCCTAGAGCATCCTAACAGTTCTCTAGAGCTACTCGTTAGTCTCTCCCTTTTGGCTACTACAGCTTCCTCAGCAGTCTCTAGAGCTACTCTTCTTTTTGCTACTACAGCTTTCTAAGCAGTCCCTAAAGCTACTTATCTTTTGGGCTACTACAGCTTCCTAAGCAGTCTTTAGAGCTACTCTTATTTTTGGCTACTACAGCTTCCTAAGCAGTCTCTAGAGCTACTCTTCTTTTTGGCTACTACAGCTTCCTAAACAGTCTTTCTAGCTATTCTTCTTTTCGGCTACTACAGCTTCCTAAGCAGTCTTTAGAGCTATTTTTCTTTTTGGCTACTACAGCTTCCTAAGAAGTCTCTAGAGCTACTTTTTTTTTTGGCTACTACAGCTTCCTAAACAGTCTTTAGAGCTATTCTTCCTTTTGGCTACTACAGCTTCCTAAGCAGTCTTTAAAGCTATTCTTCTTTTTGGCTACTACAGCTTCCTAAGCAATATTTAGAGCTATTTTTCTTTTTAGCTACTACAGCTTCCTAACTAGGCTCTAGAGCTACTCTTTCTTTTGCTACTCTAGCTATTTATGTTTCATATTTCCCCTCTCCGTTAAATTAAAACTTCGCCTTTGAACCTCCTTTCCAAGTTTTAATGAAAATATTTCCGTTAGTTTTTGCCTCATAATCAACAGTTCCTCTAAATCCTTCTCTTATAAAAATCAGGGTTGGGAGGGGGGGGGCGAATAGTCTCCTACAAGTCTCTCCTTCGAGTGATCCTTGCACGAGACATCGTCGAGACTTGCAAATTTCTACTCTTTTTTGAACCGAGGTTTTCACTCGTGGCTTTTAAGAGGTGCATATCTACGAACCACGAGTATCACTTATCTAGCACATATCCAAGACCTGGTACTCTAAATTTATCATTAACTAGGATTAGCAACGTGGACAGTCAATGATCCGCATGTCTAGATATTTCCACACAACTATTCTTCACGTACTACTAAGGATTTGGATCTTGGATCTGGAGGGCAATAATAGTACCAAAATTGAAGAGGTTGTAGGAAGTCCAAATTGAAATGTGTTCAAGCGTAGGTTAGAGAAATGGATGGGCAAAAAAATATGGGACTATTAATTTTTTGGTTGTGCCAAATGTGCAATATTTTAATAATGACGTATATATTTTAGGTGCATGGTTTAGTTTTTGACAAGTCTTGGTTGTTGATGCTTTAGAAGTAGCATTCTTGAGCAATCCTATCGATGAAGTATTTATAGATGATGCGTGATTTTTGCAGACTTCTTTGATTGACTCTGATAATCTCAAACGAGAGGGTCAGTGTAGGGGTGAGAGACAGTGAACAAAACTACACAAACTACGTACAGTACAAGATCCACGTGCAAATCTGTCAATATGGTTGCCTATGAATACGTTTTTGTCGTTTTCCGGCATTTTTTCCTTTTTATTTATGGAAATTCGTATTTCTTATAAGTAGTTACAGTGAACAGATCAATAAACATTCGTCGTGTTTATACAATTATCTCTTGCACCAGTAACGTAAGAAGAAAGTTGTTAGGGTAATTCTTTTCTACGATCTAGCACAATGTCTCTTAAGCTAGTCGTCATGATTATGTGACAATTATAAGCTAAAAGGCAAAGATAATTAATAATTCTGTAAGTTCAAATCATGTTTGGAAAAACAGATTCCTTTTTTGGATCAATTTTGGAATTTCCTTCCAGATGTGCTTGGATGGAGATGGTACAATTGAATGTTGATGGGGTGGACATTATACGGTTGATCATGGCCTGTGATACTAATTACCTAGTTAAAACAACCAGTTTATAACCGATATAGTTGATAGTGAGTGGTTAGAAAAGGTTATTCCTTGAGGGCATATAATAGGTCACAGAGTGAAGAGGATATCCCCATTCCTGAATACTTTTTCTTCTCGTGACTACTTTGGTGACCTCGTTTAAATCCTGATTATAGGAATTATTTTCTCACCCATGGGTCGTGATACTTGTGATTATCCCTTTAGATAATCCCTTTGCGATTAACTGTTTGAAACAACATGTACTTTTAAAACATGAGGTTGATTGAACGATTTGCTATACAAGAATGAACTGTACGAAATGTGCAAAATAAACGATGATTAAACATGGAAATGCAAAATGAAAGACTGCTCAAAATACAAGTCAATATTGTCAAAATGGATCGGATCCTTTTTTCCAAAGTCAAATTTGCCATTGTAGAAGTCGGTCCGCGCTATTTATTTATAGACTGAAAATAAGGGAGAAAAGGCAGTATATAGACAGTTCTAAAATATTTCAGAGAAGGCCATGGTGGACTGTTACAACTTTTGGGGTGAAGTATGTAGCAACTACTTCAGAGTTTTCTTTTATCACTAGCCAAAAGCCACTATTGCGGACGGGCGTCTCTTTCAACATTGTGGGTTTTAGGTTTAGTTGGCACCAGTGTATCTCCTGCGGTTGGTTACATGCAGATCTTGGATCTAAGAGATGCGGCTACGCTTTTAACCATTGTACAAACAGTTGTGCAACCTGGATCTACCATTCACACCGACCAATGAAGATCCTACCGAAATCTGCAAGGTCTTGGGTTCGTTCACAGAACCGTCAATCATTCAGTGTACTTTATCTACCCGGTGAATTCAGTCCATACCCAACATATTGAGTCGTACTGGAACAAGTGCAAGGCTCAAATTAAGAAAATGATTGGCTGAAGAAGGGAATTTTTTAATTCTTACATACAAGAATTCATGTGACGAAACCATGTTGCCTTAAATGTGTTTGAAAGTTTGTGTCAACATATTGCTTGGCAATATCCTTAATAATTTATTTTTTCTCGTGCATACCGTTGATCAGTGTGTGGGGGATATTCTACAATTGAAACTTTTTTATCAAATATTAATTAAGTTGTCACTTTAAAATGGAGGTGTCGAAGTGAAGATTAGTGAGAACACTCCAACCATATTCTGAACACAAACCTGTGGCTCCACTTAATAGAATTTTATTGTGGGATAGTTAAACTCTATGGTAGATTTACTTGAATGAACTTTGATATGCCATGTTGGCTTTTGTCATAGGAGAAATTATGTTAAAATGAGAATACATAAAATGAGCTCTGAAATTTAAGTTACTAAGTTGTGTAGGTACCTTAGGAACAATGGTCATGTCGACAAGGAATGATGTTACTAAAATTCGTAAAGTGAATACGACGATCCGAAAAGTTTTATTTTTTAACGCCAAAAACCGATTGGGCAATCAACACAAGAGCTTAACAAAAGGGTAAAATGATTATAAAATATATAACTCGGCTAATAAAAATATGATACTACTTCGAGTGATCCGATGAAGTTGAAAGGATATAAGAAATTTGAAACGTTCTTCCATTTGAGGTCTAATTTGACCTGAAAATTGACGTTCAAAAATTTGCCTAACTGAAGTGGTTCTGGTTAAGGACTTATTCAGAACAGGAGAGCCTAGGGTGGGGGGGAAACAGGATAAAAAGTCACTGGTGTTAAAAGACCCCTCTTTGCCACCTACCTTCAATGGTGATCCACTTATGAATATCCTGGTCTCTCGGGATGTTAGCATCGGTCGCTAAGAGCGACCCGGTGGTTAGAAACCCTCCGAGCTCCGGTATGGTCTCAATCTAGGGAGAAAACAAAACCAGAATCATCGCCTTTTCTCATTTATTTCCTTATTTATATTAAAAAGGAGGAAACTAAGAAGGAACCGCGAAAAGCGTCTCAAAAATGCTTAGGTTAGGTGAAGTGAAAATATGCGAAGGGAAATAGTATTATTGATGCAATGGCATTTGATGGGAGTCAACTCGACTGTGTAAAAAATTATTAATATTAGTAATAGTATCAACGGAGAATTTACCTCACTCCCAGAAAAGTCAAATGACGACCAATTATAAAACACAAGAAACAAAAGCAATTGATTAAAGAAAAAGAAAAGGACGAGAAAAGATATAAAAATAAAGTTTACCAATAATTGTAATAAATAAATAAATCAGAAAGCAACCGAGACTCAGTAATTTAAAGGCCATAGTATATAAAGCAAGATGTAGGAAGAGCCTACTTGGTTTGCTGTGCTGTACCAGGAAGATACAGAAGCCTCTTAAGCTAATTATACTGATAAGGTGAAGATATCTCAGTTAATTGAGGAGAAACGATTGTTGTAGCCATTATGATCATATGATCAGGATAATGGTAGTGAAGATAGTGAAATTAATAATGAATGATGAAGACAATGAAGGTGAAGATGATGAGGATGGGGGCTGATTATGCTGGAGGTACTGAGAGATAATCTGATGGTTTATAATCACCTTTTTCCAAGATGGTTAAAAATCACAATGGAAACTGATCCAGATTTGCTACCCCTATACCCTATCCTGGACTTGCCTTTATTGCAGAATGAAGGCAATTTCACGAATGTTGCACGCTCTTTCCTAATTCCCTCTGGAAGCCTCTTTTTCTCTTACCCAGATTGCGTATGGTCTACTTAATCATATCCCCTAACCTCACCACTTATTAAAAAAGTCTTGCCAAATTGGTTTGGCTGTGATTTTTTTTTCTAGAATTTTAGTAATTTTCGAAAGGTTAACCCTTGAATGCCATTTCCTTTTTAACTATAATCCACCAACTACTTCTTAAACAACAAAAACATTCTTTTCCATTACTTTTCGTTGTTTTAATTTTAATTTGTGTATAAGAGCTAATTTACATTGCCTTTCAAATTCACACACTCCAATTTGCTTTTAAAATTTGTATTTACCCATTAAATATTAAAACACTTCCGAACAATCGCATTAAACAATTTAGTTTGCAAGAACAAAGAAACAAAAGTGCGAAACTTTGATTGTTAAGTGATAAATAAATGAATAATTCGAAATCATTTAATTTTTAAATCCACCGTTTTATCTTTTCCAAAAATCCGAGAAATGTAAAAATTGTAGTTTGGAAAAAGGTTGAAAGAAAATGTTACACACTTTCACGCAAGGTTCTCTCATATTATTTTATTTCACGAAAAGGAAAAATGAACTATTATTTCGCCCCTTTTTATAGACACACAAAATATATTTTGTTGTATTAAAAGGATCATAATTCGTATAAATAAATTGGTCGGGACGGAGCAGGAATGACAAACGAACGAAATTAAAATTTCTTCCTTTCCTAATTTCGGGAGCCTCGTCTCGCCTTTCTTTCTTGGACAACTAATTCCCCTCAAATGGCCGCGAAAAAGCGAAAGTCTGCAATTGCGTGATGTAATAATTGTGTGTTTCTGTTTACTTCAAGCATACATGCTTATGTTCACAATGTGTATGTATCTGTTTGTAACAATTGTCTGTTTCTGTATTCACTTCAGGCATACATACATGTGTATATTTACAATGCGTTTCAACCAATATATTATAATTGTATTCCTGTTTACTTCAAGCGTGCATGTGTATGTTAAAATTTCTTTCTATCTGTATATAATAATTGTGTGTTTGTGTTTATTTCAAGCGTAAATGTATATTTTAAAAATGTGTATATACAAGTATATTAAAATTATGTTCAAGTTTACTTCAAGCGTACATGTGTATAGTTAAATATACTTGCACCTGTATGTAATAATTGTGTGCATCAATATACTTTAAATGTACATGTTTATGTTTATTATGTGTTTGTAACTGTATAATATAATTGTGTGCTTCTGTTTACTTCAAGCGTACATGTATAAACTTATAATCTGTTTCTACTTGTATAAAATAATTATATCTTTATGTTTAGTTTATGCGCACATGTGTGTATTTACAATGTGTTTCTACTTGAATAAAATAATGGTATGTTTATGTTTACTTTATCTGCATATGTGATTCTGCTTACTTCAAGAGTAAGTGTATACATTTACAATGTCTCTACCTGTATATAATGATTGTGTATTTCTGTTTAATTCAAGCGTATATATGTATATTTACAGTGTGTGTTTGCCTGTATGTGTGCTTACGGTTCTAATATTAGAAAAGCAAAATGAAACTAAACGGAATAGTATCAATTTTGAAGGATGTCGCTGGTATTGTGAAAAGAGTGATGATGCTAAAAAGAGTGAAATTAATAAAGGGTGATGAAAAAAATAGAGGGGAAGATGCTGAGGATGGAGGCAGATAAAGCTGGAGGTACTGAGAGATAATAATCCCAAGGATAATAATCGAAATTCTTACTTGTCATATTTGATTTTTTCGGAATTATTTAAATTTTATCATTCACGCCATCAATTTCTTTGACAAATAACAAATCCTTTTATCTCTCGAGTCCCCTTCATGCCAATCTGGACCTTCAAACATAGTGATTTCATTCATAACCAATCCTCTTATCTCTCGAGACCAGTTCATGACAATCAGTACCTTTAAACCGATTGATTTCATTCATAACCGATCCTTCACCCGATTGATTTCATTCATAACTAATCCTTCAAACTGATTGATTTCTTTCATAACCAACCCTATTAACTCTCGAGACCCTTTCATGTCAATCAGTACATTTAAACCGATTGATTTAATTCAAAACTGACCATCTTATCTCTAAAGCCACGTTCATGTCAATCAGTACCTTTAAACTGTTTGATTTCTTTTATAACCTTTTATAACCGATCCTCTTATCTCGCGAGGCCCTTTCATGTCAATCACTACCTTCAAACTGATGGATTTCTTTCATAACCGATCCTCTTGTCTCTCGAGCCTCTTTCATGCCAATCAGTACCTGCACACCGATTGATTATATTCATAACCAATCCTCTTATCTCTCGAGCTTCTTTCATGCCAATTAATACCTTCAAACCGATTGATTTCATCCATAACAGATCCGCTTATTATCTCGAGCCCCTTTTATGTCAATAAGTACCTTTATACCGATTGATTTCATTCATAACCAATCCTCTTATCTCTAAAGCCCCTTTTATGGCAATCAGTATCTTCCAACCGATTGATTTTATTCATAACCGATCCTCTTATCTCTCGAGCACCTTTCATGTCAATTAAGACTGTCAAACCGAGTGACTTCATTCATAACGAATCCTCTTAATCTCGAGCCCCCTGTCATGTAAATCAGTACCTTCAAACAGATTGATTTCATTTATAACCGATCCTCTTATCTCTAGAGCCCCTTTCATAGCAATCAGTATCTTCAAACCGATCAATTTTATTCATAACCGATCCTTTTATCTTTCGAGCCCCTTTCATGTCAATTAGTACTTTCAAACCGATTGACTTCATTCATAACCGATCCTCTCAACTCTCGAGCCCCCTTTCATGTTAATCAGTACCTTCAAACCGATTGATTTCATCCATAACCGAACCTCTTATCTTTCGAGGACCTTTTATGCCAATTAGTACCTTCAAACCGATTGATTTCATTCATAACAGATCCGCTTATTATTTCGAGCCCTTTTTATGTCAATCAGTACCTTTAAACCGATAGATTTCATTTATAACCGATCCTCTGATCTCTAAAGCCCCTTCCATGGCAATCAGTATCTTCAAACCGATTGATTTTATTCATAACCGATCCTCGTATCTTTCGAGCCCCTTTCATGTCAATTAGTACTTTCAAACCGATTGACTTCATTCATAACCGATCCTCTCAACTCTTGAGCCCCCTTTCATGTCAATCACTACCTTCAAACCGATTGATTTCATCCACAACCGATTTTCTTATCTTTCGAGGACCTCTCATGTCAATCAGTACTTTCAAACTGATTGACTTCATTCATAACCAATCCTCTTAACTCTCGTGCCCCCTTTCATGTCAATCAGTACCTTCAATCTGACTGAATTCATTCATTACCGATCCTGAAGGCCAGGCCGGCAACTAGTAAATCGAGGAAACTAGATTTGAAAAGAGCAGACTTTGCAGGTCTTAGTGCTGGACTGACTGACGCGAGGCTAGAAGTGTGCGATGTTGTTGAAGACTCGTGGAACAGTTTCAAAACTTCATTTATGAGTCTTCAATCGCGTTTCATCCCTCTGAAATGTCCCCGTCGCTCTTCTGTTCAACCAAAGTGGTTTAATCGAGAAATCGGCCAACTGCTTAGGAAGAAGAGAACTGTGTACCGGCAATTAAAGAACTCGGGTGACTTTGACGAATACCGGAGGCTATCCAGGAGGGAGAAAGACCAGTATAAGGGCGGCTAAGCGGTCTGAGGAACTCCGAGTGGTGAGACTCTGTAAAGAGAATCCCAAGGAGTTTTTGAATATGTGAACAGCCGTAAACTACCCGTTGAACGATTGGCCCTTCGAGAAATGAGGAGGGGGCATTACAGCCCTTAGATGCAGAAAATGCTAACCTCCTCAACGACTACTTCTCTTCAGTGTTTACTGAAGAGTGTGGTCCCATTCCCCAGCCAATGGATTCCTACTCGGGACAAAAGCTGGAGGATATGGACTTCACCGAAGGGGAAATAAAAAAGATCACTGACCTAATGACGAATAAGTCACCTGGTCCGGATGGGTTTCTACCTAAAGTGTTAAAAGAAGTGCGCGATAAAGTGTCACGGCACCTGAGAGCAATCTTCAACATTTCAATGCGGGCCGAATGCGTTCCTAGAGACTGGCATGAAGTGGAAGTGACTCCTATCTTCAAGAAAGGAGACCGAAGGCAACCGTCAAAACTACTGACCTATCAGTCTGACTTCGATAGTCGGTAAACTCATTGAAAGCATGATGGTGGACAAAATGACGTCGTATTTAGAGTCAAACCTGCTACTGAGGAGTTCCCAGCACGGTCATGCCTGACGAACCTTGTGGAATTCGTCCGGACAAGGCGGTGGATGTGGTCTACTTAGACTTTCAGAAAGCATTTGATTAGGTACCACACCGCCGCCTCTCTCCGGAAAGTGCGAGCGCTGGGCATAGACGGAAAAGTAGCCGGCTGGATCGAGAACCGGCTAAGTGGCAGACGGCAACGGGTGGTGGTGAATGGACAGGCTTCTGAGTGGGTGCCCGTTACTAGTGGGGTGCCTCAAGGTTCTGTCCTGGGACCACTACTATTCATCATCTACGTCAACTACATGGATGGTGACTTGGTTGCCAAGATTTCCAAATTTGCCCACGATACCAAGCTTGGTATGAACGTTGCAAAGGATGCAAATACTGCCCGCCTGCAGGAAGATCTTGGGAAGATTAGGGAGTGGTCAGCCACTTGGCAAATGCCTTTTAACGTGAACAAATGCAAAGTGATGAATATCGGCCACAAAAACCCCTAATCTCAGTATATCCTTAAGGGCCCTGCTCTAGAATCCAGTGACACTGAGAAGGACTTGGGTGTACCTATCACTAGCGACCTCAAGTTCTCGTAACAGTGCATCGAGGCAAAGAAGAAAGCCCAAAGGATGTTAGGCTACATAAAGCGCAAGTTTGGATACCGTAACAAGGAGATAGTACTTTGTCTGTACAACTCCCTCGTTCGGCCGCACCTGGAGTATGCCTTACAATTTTGGAGTCCTTCGCTTCAAAAAGATATCGCAAGGTTGGAACGCGTACAAGCCAGGGCAGTAAGCTGATTCCCTCTATCCGACATAAAAGTTATGAGGATAGACTAAGGGAATTAAATCTGTTCTCGCTGGAAACCCGTAGACTGCGTGGTCAGCTCATCGAAGTTTTCAAAATACTTCGAGGGTTCGACAATGTTGACTACCGGGATATTTTCACACTGAGTGAGAACAAAACGCGCAATCACGGCTTCAAACCTGAACTGAAGCGTTACAACCGCAATGTGTGTGGAAATTTTTTCACTTACAGTATCTGCGATAAGTGGAACGCACTTCCAGTGGAAGTTGTCAACAGTGAATCTGTTGACCAGTTCAAGTCAAGACTAGACAAAGTCTTGAAAAGTGGCCGTTTAGGGACGCAAAACAATTGAGCAGCCATGTGCCTGCTCGATTGCTAGTCCAAAGATACCCTCTTTAAATGGACCGTCAGGTCTCCTAGGGTACTATTTTTCCTTGTTTCTCTTATCTTTCGACCCCGTAAGGGGCGCAGCGATTTGCCATCCTGGCCGCTGTGCTGACGGGATCCAGCGCTTCCTCCAGCCCCAGCTTAGCCTCTCTTCCTTTCTTCAGATGGCCTGTATTTCGTCGCTTTTCATACAACCTCTCTCACAACTTTCAATGGTCAGCCTCTAATTTCACAGGGTAGATGCTGACCTTCCTCTCAAGCCAACCGTCCCGGATCAGGGCTGACGGGGGAGGGTAAAACGTTTTCTAACCCCTGAATGTTTTTTTTTAACAACCTGCTTAATCCTCACCCATACCTTCCTCACATCCCTTTTCCTTTCTTAGTCACACTCAGTTTTACACCGCGTCTAAAGTGGAGCCGCCATGCCGATGGACTGCCAGGCCACCAGGCGGGAGGGGTGGTCCCAAATAGAGGCGCCTGGCTCTGCCAGGCCTCTAAGCACCTCTTGCAGTGCGGGCAACTGCGAGAGGTGGTGAGCTATTGCGCCCTGTATAAAAAAGAGGGTCACCATGCCCATGTATGCAAATAAAAAAAGAATCACTGCCCATTACCCCTTGCACACCGACGGAGCCGCCCTCGGGCAGCTCCACCGAAAAAATGGAGGTCTTCCCCCCTGTGCTTGCGCAGGGGACCCTCCATATTCCTTTAACCGGAGAGGAGGCTTACTCATCTCCTACGCCTACGGGTGAAAGGGAATCCCCCTCACCCCCTTCTCTGAGATGCTTTCGGGCACCTCCCCATTTCCAGCGGCAGTCCCTCCTTTTCTTTTTCAGGAGCCTGCCAAGAAAGCAAGCAGGCAGCCCATTGCCGACCACCCCTCGTGTAAGCGGCTCGGTAGGGCAAACCCCCTAAGGGGGGAGAGGGAAGCCAGGCCCCTTCGGTCGCTTTCCTCAAAAGACCTGCTAGGCAAAAATTTTAAACCTTACCGGGATCAAGGCCTGTGCCTCTCCACACAAGACTGGCGACACTGCCAAGGGGACCTGCGATGTCCTGGGAGGGGATGGCCAACTGAAGGCCACTCCTGTAATAGACATAGTCCTTGAGGAAACCCAGCCTCAGAAGGTAGGGCCTTCCATGGGGGGGAATCCGGGCTCGGCGCCAAACACCGAACCCAAATCCGCCCCCATGCCGGGTCCTCTTCAAACGGCTATAATTTCTGAGACAGTACAAGAAGGGAAAGTAACTCCTCCGAACGGTGACTCTGCGACCACCAGGACCTTTTCCATTTCGGAGAAGGACCTGGCTGAGGCCGGTCCATCTGGCCTAGGGGCTTCTGCCAGCGGAGGTGAGAAGCGGGTTCATTCCCCGCCCTCCTCTCCAAAAAAGAAAAAGACTAAGACAAAACAGACAAAGAAGACTCGGGGCTGCTCTTCATCCGCGGGGGCTGCGGGGACGGATGGGTCTGCTGCCACTTTGGCAAGCGACCAGGCCAAGATCGGCACATCCGGCTCCTCTGCCCCCCGGGTGCAGAGCCCACGAATATGACAAAGGCCAAAAGTGCGCAGGGCGGAGCCTCGATAACATCAGGGCCCTTGATTCAGAGGTTACCTGGCGTTTTCGAGCCTGCAGGCTTCAAACGCTTCATCGTCATTCGCTTCAATGATGGCAGCATGTTGCTCAAAGGCAACATGATCCATCAGAGGAGAGGATTAGCTAGTGTAATTAGTAGAAAGCCGAAGGTGACCCGTTTCTCGGACGGGAGCATTCTGGCGAATGCGGCGAATCCCACCGAGGCGGCCAAGATAAGTGCTCTTCGGATACTTCATGGCACCCCGGAGAGTGTGACGCCGCACTCTACCATGAACTTTGTGAAAGGAGTAGTTTATGCGAGGGAACTCGTTGACTACTCTATAGAGGACATCACCTTAGAGCTGGCCAACCATCGGCGGTTAAGGTCTAACATGTGATGAGAAAACAGGGAGGGACCTCGAGAAACACCCCTACACTCTTCGTCACGTTCGACTGTAACAAGCTCTCTGTTTCGGTGCGTGCCGGTTGGTACCGCTACCACGGGAAGGCATTCGTGCCACTGCCGCAGCGGTGCAATTAGTGTCACCGCTTCGGCCATACAAATCGTTCTTGTATACGTGCAAAGTCAGGGTCACCCGAAGTCTGTGTAAATTGCTCCAAGGCCGCACACGATAAATCTAAATCATGTGTGGCTAAATGTATCAATTGCGGAGAGCCACACCTTGCTTCTTTGAAGCAATGCGTTGCTTATCTCCTTGAGAAAGAAATCCTGGCCGTTCAGGCCCAGGATCGACTCTCATTCCGCGAGGCTAAGGACTTGGTCCTGGCGCGCCCGGCTCTGCCTGGGACATCATATGCCTCAATAGTTAGAAAGGCACCCTCTGCTCCTGGCCTATCCGGGCCAACGAGCACGGTTGTTTTCGCGCCCATTCGGAGCCCTTCTGCGGGCTCTACTCAACTCGAGCGCTCCCCTGGTAGAGCTGACGGCATAAAGGGTTCACAGCCAGCCCTGGCTAAAACCAGAGCTCCCCCATCTTCCCACAGCGTGACCGTTTCCCGTAAGGCAAAACGGCCACGAACCTCCACCGAGTCGTTAGAGTCACGGGAGGCAAAACCCCTAAAGTTGGTCGCTACGCCATCTTCCGGGGTTACTAAAGCTGTTTCCCGAAAGGAGGACAGCAACAAGGCAGCTTCAGTTTCTTCGCCCACGCCTAGAGGTGGAGCGAGTGGCTCGGAGACGGTGGTTCCTCGAAAAGAGGGGCCCCCTCGCCTCAGAAGCCGCAACGCCCGCCGAAGGTTTTGAGGCGGAGGGAGGGAAAGACTTGCATGGCGAGCCTAACCTCCCCCAATAAGTCCTCGAAGGCGACAGCGCCTTTAGCGCTTTGTCCGGCCAACAGCGCCCGGGGTTTTGCCTCCAGGAAGCGTACGGCCATTCCCGTGAGGGTCTTCTGTTCAAGGAGGTCCCCCGCGTCTCCTTTGAGCTATGCCTGGAGGGCATATTTGTTCAATGGAATTGCCGTGGACTCCGGGCCAACTGGGAGGAGTGCGGAGGCTCGTCTCGTCCCGTTTCCCGTTAGCTATCTTTTTGCATGAGACCATGCTAAGCGCGTGCCCCCTGCCCTCCCTCCAGGGGTATGGGGGTCTTGCGACCCCACCACCACGGGATGGCCGGGCTGGGGGATGTGCGAGTTACACCCGGCATGATGTCTCCGTTCTTCCTTTCTCTTTAGATACCACCTTTCAGGCAGTGGCTGTGCAGCTGCACCTGGATAGGAGGTATACTATCATTTCTGCGTACATTCCACCGTCAGCTGACTTCGACGCGGGGGACTTCCACCGCGTCGTGGCACGGTTGCCGAGGCCCTTTCTCTTGCTTGGAGATCTGAACGGCAGGCATCCTCTCTGGGGAGATTACTCAATAAATCCCAGGGGACAGGTCCTTGCCGATCTGATCGAAGAGCTTAAGATAGGTGTCCTAAACGTGGTTGAGTTTACGCATCACTGTCCGAGAACCGCTTCATTTTCTTGCCTTGATCTATCTTTGTGCTTTTCGGATGCACAGCCTGATTTTGAGAGGGGGGGGGGTCAATGACCTCCATGGTAGTGATCACTTTCCCATTCAAATATCATTTTCAGGGCAAGTGCCGCCTGAGAGCCCACCTCGGTGGTGCTTAAAGCGGGCGCGGTGGCCTGCATTTCAGGAAATGACTGAATTCTCTATCTCAGTCGAGGAGTTTAGGTCGGTAGATGAGGTCGTTGAGTTCTGCTCCGGCAACCTCATCGCCGTGGGCCTGACTACTATTCCTAGGAAGTCTGGCCGTTTTGCACGCCGACCACTCCCATAGTGGTCAGCCGAGTGTGAGACGGCCCTCAAACAGAAGCGTTATGCCTACATGCGCTATAAGCGCCGCCCGAACGATTTCACTCTCGCTGAATTTCGTCGGGCTAGGGCTAGGTTCCGGTATATTTCGGAGCACGCCCGCCGCTCTTCTTGGCGGGCATACGTGTCTTCACTTAACGGGAAGACCCCTTTAGCAGAGGTGTGGAAGCGAGTCAAAAGGATTCGGGGCAAGTTCTCGCAGGACCCCCCTCCCGTTCTCCAGGAGAATGGGACCGCAGCTCAGACACCACGTCCGTGGCGGAATCCTTACGGACCGCTTTTTCCGAAATCTCTAGCCGGGAAGCTGCTCCGCTAGCATTCAATGCACGTCGTGATGTCTTTGAAGGCCGCCGGCTGGACTTTACCTCCAGAGGCGGAGAATCTTCAATGACAAGTCTACTGTGAGTGAGTTGCTTTCCGCTCTCGCTTCGTGCGCGGACACCGCCCATGGTCCGGGCGATGTCCCGTACGCGATGCTTCGACACCTGGGTGAGAGAGGCATGGCCTTTCTGTTAGATTTGTTCAACAGGATCTGGGTGGAGGGTCTTCTCCCAAACTCCTGGCGAATCGCTACTGTGCTCGCCTTTCGCAAACTGGGGATAGATCACTCTACTCCGACCGGTTTCCGCCCAATCTCTCTAACCTCTTGCGTATTCAAGTTAATGGAGAAATTGGTCAATGTTAGATTAGCCTTTTTCCCGGACAGCGGAGGACATCTGTCTTCTGCACAATGCGGCTTCCGTAAGTTTCACTCTACGTCGGATGCTCTGCTCCGACTGGATTTTCCGTCTGCGAGGCTTTGCTTCGTAGATAGCACTACACAACGGTCTTTTTCGATCTGGACAAGGCCTATGATACCGCATGGTGATACGGTATCATATGGAGTCTCCACACGATGGGGGCGAGGGGACGCCTCCCAATGTTTATATCTGAATTTTTGCGAGATCGTCGATTCCGCGTACGGGTGGGGGGAGCCTTCTTCGGCCCAAAGGAGCAGGAAGAGGGTGTCACCCAGTGAAGTGTCCTCAGTGTCACACTTTTTGCCCTGAGCATCAACGGCATCACTTCGTTGCTGCCGAAAGATCTTCTCGCTACGCTCTACGTAGCCAGATGCCAACTCTAGAGCGTCGACTCCAACAGGCATTGAACCGCGTCTCTCCCTATGCCGAAGCGCACAGGTTTCGTTTTTCTCTGGCCAAGACTAAGGTGGTGCTTGTACGGCGCCGGGAGTATTGCGTTCGACCTTTCTGGAGCACACATCGTGTCACGCTGGAACCGTGCCAGTGTATACGGATGGCTCCAAGTCCCAAGAAGGGGTCGGCTTCCACGCCGTATGCCCTCTGTTTGAGGTGAGCGGGGCTCTACTGAGTGCTGCGTCTGTCTTCACAGCCGAGCTGGTGGCAATACCCTACTAGGTACGGGAAATTACGGGAGATTAATCCGGTTTGGAGACCGAATTGTGATCTATAGCGACTCACAAAGCATCCTGAGTGCTCTCGGGGCATTGGAATCTCCGCATCTCCCGGTTCGCGATATCCGTGACGCTACGGTTATGGCGAGCCGGGCAGATGTCGAGATTATCTTCTGCTGGGTTCCTGGACATGTAGGAATTGCGGGGAATGAGCGCGCCGATGAGGGCGCAAAGAGTCTGCGAGGACTCTGCAACCGGACCAGCCTTTCGCTCTTCCTCACACCGACTACATGGCAGGAATACGGGCAGCTCTTCGGACTGCTTGGCAAATAAGATGGGAGACGGTTGAAGGGAACTTAAAGTTGCGTGCCATTGCCGCGACTGTTCCTATGGACCTATCCCCCAATGCCGCGACGGTTTCAGGTCGCTTTCTGTCGTCTCCGAATCGGACACACTCCTGTGACGCATCGCTATTTGATGGAGCGCTCGCCTGCGCCCCATTGCGACGACTGCGTCGTCCCCCAGACTGTTCGGCACATTCTTTTTCGAGTGTCTCAGTCTGGGTGATCTTCGCGCACGTTACCTGTCCCGGTACCGGGATGGGCGGGGTCGCTACCGCCTGTTCTTTGTACTAGGGACGAGTGTGTGCACATTGACTGGTGGACTTGTTGACTTTTGGGGGGAGGCCGGCCTTCTCCCTTTTATTTAACTAGGTTTAGTTGTTGTTTTTGTTATTGTTTTGTTATTTTTATTGCTTCCTAATTGTTATTTCTTGGAATTGTTGTTTTCTTTTCAATATTTTGAGAGTAGCCTAGAACTAGTCTGTTTGTTTACGGCGACTTATGCCTAAGTTGGCAGTCGCCAGATAGCCCCATAAAAAAAAAATAAATAAATAAATCTTATCTTTCTAGCCCCTTTTAATGTCAATCAGTACCTTCAAACCGATTGATTTCATTCATAACCGATCCTCTTATCTCTAAAGCACCTTTCATGGCAATCTGTATCTTCAAACCGATTGATTTTATCCATAACCGATCTTCTTATCTCTCGAGTACCTTTCATGTCAATCAGTACTTTAAACTCGATTGACTCTATTCATAACCAATCCTTTGAACTCTAGAGCCCCCTTTCATGTCAATCAGTACCTTCAAACCGATTGATTTCATTCATAACAGATCCTCTTATCTCTCAATCCCCTTTCGTGTCAATCACTACCTTCAAACCAGTCTCAATATCAGGAGAAAGCTTCTTCAAACAACTAACTTCAGCGTTACATTACAGTGTCATTTTCTTACATCTCTATCTTCAGTGAAGTGCCATGCTGTATGAAAGCTGGGGGTAACCATTGAATCTACAGCACAAATCTCAGTGGGAAACAACTTCCCTCCCTCGATATTGCTTCTCAACCAGGGAGAGTTGAGGAAAAAGAGGCACGCCTGTAGTCTCACAGGTGGTAAATATACGAACAAATCAACCCAGCAAAGTGGAGTGTGCTGGATGGCATTTAAAAATGGCTCCGTGGGCGGGGCCAAAGTCGTACCTTTGAATACCTGCGCTTCTTTGTACAAACATGTAAGGAGTCATCATTATGTTGCTTCATTTATTCCACATCCCCATTCGTAGGCAGGTTAGACCCAATTACAGGTGAAGGAGGGTACTAAACCCTTTCAAAGATCGAGACCATTTGCTACCACAAAGGCATTAAGCCCCTAAAGTTAGGTCAAGATGTCAAAATTATACTTTATCGATATAATCTTTTTAGAAAAAGAGAGGAATCTTTTGTTAGCAAAAAGAGTGATTTCATTCAACGAAAAAACATATATTTTAAAAATTAATAAAAGCAGAAACCAACGAAGGCATCAGAACCGGGTTTGATTTTATTATAACAGAAGCGGCGAAGCTAGAAGTAATGCGTGAAAAGTATTTCTTAAAAAGAGGAGACTACTAGGAGAGGTAGGACCTCGGGGGAAGGAGGAGGGTTACTCCTGCGTCTTATTTCGTTTCTCTTGTATTCGAAAAAGAGGGAATAGGCAAACAGGAGAAAAAAAATAAAATGAAAAGAAAAAAATTATGGATGACGAATAGGACCATAATACTACTAGTAATAAGTGCTATTAGTATTCTAATAGTTGTTTTTCTCTCTTCTTTCCATTCTTCTGTGTTCCTTGTCTTTATTCCCCCTACCTTTTCAATCACAGAGTGTTGAGGGGATTAAACCCTTCACCCCCCTCCTCACCTCTTGCGAGATAAACGAAAACTCGAAGAGGTAGAAATCTTTTCAGGTTGTCTATCCATACTTATCCCTCACTTCCCCCGCAGATCCCACCCCTCAAATACAGGGGGGATTACCTCAGTGCTGGGGGAAAAGGGGCAGCCGCTAGTCAAGGAGAGTGGGGGGAGCTTCCGATTCTTCTATGGTGGGAGTTTCAACAAGGGTAGAGTAAGCCGACCTCGATTGTGGTCTGAAAAAGCCCCCCCCCCCCACCACCTCCGTCTCTTATGGCGTCTTCGATAAAGAATTGAGGCAGCTTTAGGAAAGTCGGTCATTCGGCTCCAAGTAGTTCCCTCTTTTGCTCGATCGTTGCTCTTTCTGCAGATTTTATCTTCTCCTAACTGTACCACCTGGGGTCCTTTGTTGGACATTTTAAAAACCGAATATTTACAGTATTTATGTTATTTTTGTTATGTTTTCCCATTTAATATCTTCTATTTTTCTTCCATGCCATGCCTCGTTGGATTGCATCAGTTTCGAACCATTTAGCTTGCCCTAGACTATTTTGTTGGTTTTATTCTTGATTCTTTTTCCGTCTGTTCTTCCCCTTATTCCCTCAAGGGCCGTGGTTGCTACCATGACTAATGGTGCCTGGCATCCACACCAAATCTGCGCCCCAGTCACAGATGTCACTCGAATCAACGTCTTTCTCATTCAATCACGGCCCCCTTAAATGATCGATCTCGAACACTTACAACATGATCGACTCATCCACCTTCATCCAACAATATCATTTCCACATTTCCATCAACACCGTGACTCTACCCATCGTTCGGGTCATGGACGTTTCCCGTACTAGTGTCTCCTTCACTTATTGGTCGGTCCCCACGTAGAGGCATGGCGCTGCTCTCTGAGGCAACGAATGATCTTCCAAAGCAATTGATTGACCATCAACCATTGATTTACGTGGTTCTCGTAAAACCAGGTGCGTTTCTGTTTCAATAAGAATTAAACTAGTAGTGCCTCGTCCTTATCTGCATCCATTATGAACGGCACTCATTTAATATATAAAATTTTCAAAGTAATCAAGGCATAGAATATATGCCGCCTATTATTGAGCTGTCATATGCAAAGGGTTTGCTTCAGGATCTATCAGAGATCGCAAACATTGAATAAACTTGACGAATTACAAAGAATTATTGTAACCTGCTGTTATCAGTGCCTGTAATTCTTCAGTACTTTTTATCAATTCAAGCAATTTTCAATGTTTTATTATCAGTTACTGCAATTCTACAGTTTATTTTATTAGTTACTGCAATACTTCATTATTAAATGACGCCATATCGTCAACAGCTCGTCACGTCTCCCATTATTATGATCCGGCCCAGAGGGATTTCTAGCGACGAAATAAAGAGGACAGTGAAGAATATTTATTACAAAAATGATTAAGTTATTTAATTGCGCCGCCTCTGACTCTTCTTTTGTGAACGTAGTCCCCGATCAGATAATGAAAGCGACATAAAGATCAGAGTGACAATCCCTGGGAAGCTAAAAGGGACCAGACGCTGGTCCCGGTTGGAAGGGAAGGAACATAAAGAGTGGTACGACTATTTCTCGCCCAAGCAAGCAACCCTCCTTAGAGCAAGGGGGGGACCACCCGTCTCGCATCAGTGGACTTTCCGAGATGGATGAATCATACGTTGTGTATTCGAAAAGAGGTGGAAGGAACAGACAGCGGAGTTGTGATCACCAATGAGTGTGAGGTAAGTGAGCGGAGCTGTCTGCGTGTAGGCTGGGACTCAACACATTGCCTGAGTGGCGGATTTCCCCTGAGAGCAACTGAAATCAATTGTCATCTTCCGCCCTATTCATTTCGGTGCTCCAGAGTTGAAATCCAACACATCATCCTCTACGTTATTAAGAGATCCAATGGAATACGTCTGGCGTAATGACTTTCATTTTGACCAGACGTTTACCTATAATTTGACTACGATATATATATATATATATATATATATATATATATATATATATATATATATATATACACACACTACAGCGCATGACGCCGAGGTGCCTCTCGCGTGAAAGTAAATACTGTAAAATTTTATTTGATTTTAGCTATACGAGTATTTACTGGTAGCACGAATTGTCTACTTTGTGTATTTTGAGTGATATTGACCACTGTAGGAAATGATGTTATTTCTTCTCTTCCTCAGATAGCTGAAACGCAATGGCGCGTGCCCGGCGATCACAAGATACGCTTTTTGATGTGGATTCTTCTGAGAGCTATTCCGGGAAGAGAAAGACCTCTCACAAGTAGGTGTTGGCCGTGTTCTTGTCTCACCATGTCAATAAGAAGGAGTTCGTCACGGCAGCCACTGGCTCCGCCACCACCAAGATCCTGTACGTTTGGAAGAAAGCCAACATTTCAACCTCTTACCTTTCTTACGCCAAGAAGAAAGTCATGAAGCTTTTCAACGACCTTAAAACAATCAAGAAGCTGAACAATCGCACGACAGAGACAGAGGTGGAAGACATCTTCGACGTGGCTCACGCGGATGCCCTGACCTCAAGAATACCAGAGGAGGACAAAGAGTTCCTGAGGTCCCAACGTGAAGACAGGACGAGCTCTTCAATGGCTGCGCTCTACCAAACTTCAGTGAAGAAGCAGGAATGCGCCTGGTTGAAGAGGAAGCGAGATAACGACTGACGAGAGAGGGAGGCCACAGCTGTGTCTTCAATGCTAACGAATGATTTTGCTCTTGAGACATCTTCGAGGTCGTCATCGTTGACCGAATATGATGATACGTTCCTGGGTCCAAAGCCCGAAAAATCACCTTGTCGTCGCCGTCCAGCAAACAAGTGAAACAAGGAGATGACCCTCTCCTGGGATCGAGACAACCTGTCGGTTCGGGTTGCCACCTCGTCATTCGCAGCAACTGCTATCACTCTTGGCCAAAACATCGACAAGCTAACCCTGTCCTGCTCCTCTGTTCACCGCGCTCAAGTGAAGAAGAGAGATAAGATCGCGGCTTCGCTGACCTGTGGCACGGAAGTACCCTTGGCCCTCCACTGGGATGGGAACCTTCTCCATAATATCAAGGACGGCAAATCTCTGGAGGAGAGGATCGCAGTCTTGCTCACTGGGGGAGACACAGAAGAACTCCTGGGCGCCCCTGTTTCCGCTGAAGGAACAGGAAGAGCCGTGGCTGAAACAGTCTTGGAGCTTGTCCGGGAGAATGGCCTGGTAACCCGCATCATCGGCATGGGGTTTGACATCAGAGCGTACAATACTGGCCTTGTGCAAGGGGCGTGTACGCGGATCGAGCGTGAGCTTCACCGTCCTCTGCTCTGGTTGGCGTGCCGGTACCATGTCTATGAGGTTGTGCTTCAGGGCGTCTTCAAATGCTGCCACGGTCCTTCTTCTGGCCCGGACATTTCCCTCTTCAAGAAACTGCAGACATGGTGGCCATTTATCGACCAGAGCAAGGCCAAGCCCTTGGACACCGACTCCTTGTCGGCCGAGCAGGACACCTGACCAACCTCCATGACCAACCTCCTGCGCCAGCTCTTGGAAGCTGGATCTCATCCACCAAGAGCTGATCCAGCTCTGTCTCGCGTTCCTGGGCGGTGACATGCCAAAGTCCTTCAGAGTTCCTGGCGCTTGCCACATGGCCTGCTAGATGGCGAAAGGGATTTACGCCATCAAGATCACTCTCTTCGTCGATCAGCTCCAAGTGACCCATCGGGAAGAGAAGGGAATGATACAAATGTCGTTGTTCGTGGCAATGGTGTACATCAAGTACTGGAACGAATCGTCCATTAGCGCCCACGCCTCGAAGAACGAGAGGGACTTCATCCAAGACATCGCAGACTAAAGGGATCGGAGCGTGGCCGCTGTCGCCAACCGTGCCATGCGCCGACATATGTGGTACCTGTCAGATGACCTGATCGGGCTGGCGCTCTTCGACAAGAAAGTGGACGAGAAGGAGAAGATAGCCATCGTCCAGGCCGTGAGGACACGAACGAAATTAAAAAAAAGCTCACGACTACTTCAGAAAAAGAATCTTAACCTGCAGGAGCCACTTTCCACCTGGGCAACGAACGTTCCGATCGTCGAAACTCAGCAAAGGCCTCCTGAGAGAACAGACCTACCTCATTGAAAATGTGGCGACCTGTCCATCCAACCCCCTGTACCAGCTGGCCCAGAAGCGAATTTTCACCCTCCATGTGACCAACGACGTGGCTGAGCGTGCCGTCGCCCTCGTAAAGCGATTCTTCGGTCAGCGGACCAAGAGTGAGGAACAGACGCAGTTCCTCCTGAGGGCAGTCTTGCTTTCCACACGATCGGTGCCGAAAAAGACAAAGGAGCAGCTGAAGACCAAGGTGGTCAAGGACGTCTAAGACAGCCGAAGAGGTAGTGAATGGGCCTTTCCGGGATCCGAGACTTATTAGGTGATGTTCTCTGTTATCTTTGTCTCTGACCCTCGTCTTTGAATAAATTATCTTCCGTTTTCTGCCTTCTTTCTCTTTCGTGATGTTTTCTCTAGAGAAACAATCATTTTGTGCTACCATAAAATATGGACCGATTTTGATGAAACTTTCTCTGAATCATTTCCAAACATGTACGAGCAAGGGCGAAGTGTGCTGGTATCGATACCGCCAAGTTTGATTTTTACTTATATGACTTTGGGACACCTAATATATATATATATATATATATATATAAATATATATATATATATATATATATATATTGCTATAAGTTCTACATGGACATTTTTATTCCAAATATATGGTGGTCAAAAAGATCCTGGGAGATAATACAACAGGCGTAAATGAGAAGTAAAATGATATAAGTTAGTCAACATATAATATTTGATTGTTAAAATATATTAGTACTTGGTATGTAGACCTTTACTATATCAATTACGCCCTGACATCTGCCGCAGGGGCGCATTAACCGAAGACATTCTTCTGGTGTTATTTCTCTAAATTCCTCCTGTAAATTATCTTTAAAGTTCATCGATGGTGCTTGGGTTTCTCTTCTTACTGCTCCCTTTAAGCAGCTTCCACACATTCTCACTCGGATTGAGGTCCGGGCTCTCAGCACACCAGTCTCACACTTATTTTCTCCTGATCCAGGGAATTCTTCACCAACTTTGCCGTATGGCATCGTGCGTTATTTTGCATAAAAATGGCAGGTTGGGGAGAAGCGGCTCTCATATGGGGCACAGCACGTGCTTGCATAAGTTCTGTATACACTTGACCATTCACTCTGTCCTGAAAGCGGATAAGTGGCCAGTAACTTGAGCCCAAATTATGGCCCACACCATAACGCCTCCTCAACCAAACATGACGCGGCTCTTCACGCCGCTCATGGATAATCTTCGGTTAGGTCTTCGACGGAAAAAAACTCTTGCCATCTGAACCAACCAAATTCTAGTTCGCTTCATCGCTGAAGTGTAGTTTAGACCATTGGTCTTCTGTCCATAGAACGTGCTTAGTGGCGAGGGACAATCTAGCTTTCTTGTTCTCAGGGCTATTCAATGGCTCGACTGCTGGTGTGCGAGATTCTAAAGATCTTTCCGTCAGGCGACGTGATGCTGTCTTCCTTGAGACACTAATGCCTATAGCTTCATTTCCCTATCGAGAAATTCTGGCTGCTCTCTTGTATTGGTCCTTTTTTGAGGTACAGAGGATGGCTTGGTCATTTTTCTTTGAGGTTTTCCTAGGCTTACCAGAAGAAATTTCACTGATACACGAGTCTGTGGTATCGTTACCTGATATGTACGACACTTTTTGGGTGTTTGACCCTTTCAGCTATGGCTCTGATGGAGAGATGATCCTCTTGACGTAACTTAACAATTAGCTCCTGGATATAAGTATGTGTAGTGGGACCCCAGGGTACGTTTGCTGCTTAGAACTTGAAAAGGTAATGAGTGAAAGTGCTAGGAATTCATGAAAGTAAGTTATTACCCTAAATTAGCTTAGTTCGCTGTAGCAAAGATATTAAAGAATAGAATTACTCTGTCCGGATCATTTTGACCACGATATTTTTGGAATAAAAATGCTCTTTTGCGCGTAACTTGCAGTTTCATCCAACGTAACATGTACAATGTACATGTACAACTTCTAGCCATGCTTAGTCTAAATCAGCAATTTATAATGCATTACTTACCCTTATTTGGTTTCAAGCTGCTCTAGTTTTGTGATGGAAACCTAAGTGTCACAATCATTATGGCCGCTACTATATAAATATATATATATATATATATATATATATATATATATATATATATATATATATATATATATATATATATATATATATATATATGGATAGATAGATAGGTATGTAATGTTACCTTCTTGAGTCCTCTGACAGATGGCCTCCGTTGTTTCATGGATGTTGGGGTCGGCGGAAGGTGACGTTTGGGGGAAAACTTTTTTGTGGTGATGGCTCCGTCGTGTTTAGAAAGATCAATCTTCTACCATTTCACTCAATTTGAAGAGCAACACTACTATCATTCTGGTAAATGGCGTTGCCATTGCTAAACAATGCGAGACATTAAGCGATTGGTTGCCCTTAATAATTAGTGGCAGCCATTCATTTTCTCAAGTGGCACTCGGACTTAGAGAACATCGAATCAGTTCTTATAATCGTAACGCTTCACGGTTGATGACAACCAATTCCGATCAACGGTTTCTTCTGGTGTTATCCAACCATAAGCTCTCACGAGGCTGGAATTAGTTAGAAGGACCTCCCGGAAAATAATAATAATAATAAAGTTATTTTTGAATTGATCTCTTCAATTATATGGGACTTTTTAAAACGCCTATTTACCGAATAAGGAAAAGCCCGAGAGAAGAGGTAGGTCTACGAACCAGGCTTAAAGGCACTAGGAGAGGCTGAGGAACGCATTATACACCAGCTGACCTGCCATTCATATTTCTAAACATGTGTGGGATTAAAACTCATCCAGCGAAACAACATAGGACTCTGAGAGAAATTGTTTCCTTGATTCGTCTACTCACGCATAATTATAAACTTATTTAATTAACAATTATTCCACTCGTTTCTTTAGCGACCGCTTACAGTTGTAGCCATTATCGTTCCTAACGTATTACAGGATTTAAATGTGGTCTGGACACCATTTGCAAGAAGGCAGTAATGAGAAGTTTCTATTAAATTCAGAGTAAGTCATTTTTGGACGGGAATGTTTTTCAAGTGTACGATCTGCCATTGAATATGATGGGTGAGAAGAGTTATGGGGTTCAGAATGTTAAATCACAAATTATTAAGTAAAAATACAGTACCGGGAGTGACTTAACCACATACCCTATTTTGTATTGAATTTTTCGTCCACCACACTTATAGAATAAAATGCGCGCCTAACCTTTTCGAATTTTCCCACATTAAAATCACACATTCAATCTGTAAAAAATACCTTTTTTCACACAAGTCCATAAATATTCTACATTCATATGTAGATTTACAGGTGCCCCTTGTTTCCCTCCTATCAAGTATTTACATGTTTTAAATCAACCTTCTTTGACCGCGACCACGTCATCAACACACCTTTTTTTATTACGTTATTTTTACAAATATTAACTAGTCTAAAATTACATATATTTTAATTAAATTTTTCTATTGGGTTGGGGAATAGGTTCTTGCGGTTTTATAAAATTTATTCATTACCATTAACAATTTTAGAAAAACTTCATTTTTAAATGATAACAATATGCAATTTAATCAATAATGTATTTTTCGATGTTATTTAAGACTTGTTTCCAACGTTCAACTAGTTTTACGATGCCTCTGCAATAAAATCTCTGGATTTTGACTCAACTAATTCGTTTAACCAGGTTCTTAATTCCACATCATATTGAACGAAATGCCGGGCAAATTGTTGGAGAGCGATCGGAACAGATGGAAATCCGATGGAGACAAGTCTGGCGAATATGGAGGATGGGTAAAGATTTCCCAATTAAGCGTTTGGATGGCGTCTTTTGTCATATTTGCAATGTAAGGACGAGCATTGTCGTGTTGCAGAAGGACTCCATAACGTCAATGAGGTCGCTTTTGACGAATAGCTTGGGCGAGTCGATACATTTGTTGAACGTAGAGTTCTGCATTGACAATCTCGTTGTTCGCAAGGAGCTCATGAAGAATGATGCATTCACAATCTCACCACACACACAGCATCATCTTTCGTCGATGAAGTCCTTGCTTTAATAGTGGAAGTGTTTTTTATTGGGCTAAGCCATTGTTTTCGATGGTTCATGTTGCCATAAACACACCACTTTTCGTCGTCAGTGATGATGCAGTGAAGAAATCTGTCCTTATTTCTACGAGTAGCTTTATGACGAGCAAGCAAACCTGCGGCAATCGTGGAGCGTTGAAGTTTGTTGCTTTCGCTCAAAGCGTGCGGGACCCATGTATCGAGTTTTCGAACTTTTCCCATCGGATGAAGGTGATTCACTACAGTTTTCTGATCACACGCCAATTGTACAGCCAATTTTTTAGTCGATTGACGAGGATTTTCATGAAGAAGGTCATTCAATCGATCTTCATCCAACTTAATGGGGCGACCAGAACGTTCTTCGTCATTAAGATTTAAATGACCGTTTTTGAAACGTGAAAACCACCATTGAGCTGACCTTTCTGATAAAGCATTTTCTCCATACACAGCACAAATATCGCGACGAGCTTTGGTTGCGTTTGCATTCTTCCCGTCTCGATTGAAAATGAATAACAAGTGTCGAAAATGCGCCTCTCTTTCAACTTGACATTCCATTTTGAGGATACAGAACAAAAATTGAATTAACACAACTTTTAAATAAACCGCAATGACTTATTACTCAACCTCGAGACGTAGCCTAAGCAAAAGCCCAATACTCTACGCTGTTAAGAGACGTAGCCTAACCCTTGCAAATTTTGCTCTAATTATTTATTATTGTTTCTTAATATGTGCACTAATCACGTCAACAAAACTTAAATCAACACAACATTAAAAAAACGTAAGAACTTATTCCTCAACCAAATACATTTAAAAATAACTTGAGGAACTTTTTTAATTATTATTTTAAAAGGAATTTAGATATCGTGATAGCAACAGTAATCACGTCAGGTTGTTGCGTCCTAGGATTTTTATCTTTAACGTCGTGTATTTTCTAAACGATCAAACGCACCTTAATAATTAATTAATAAATGAAACTATCAAAATCACATTCATTCATATTTAATTACATACTTCGTAAGAGTATTATTTATAATGTGTATTTTATAAATCTTTCAACCTTGCAAAGTATAACAGGGTTCGTCTTTTTAAAGATGATTTTTTATGGCAATTATAAACAAATTATTAAGTTACACCACCTTTTCAACTAAATATTATATGTACAAAACTTACACTGATATTTAATGACCTTTTTATGATTACACTGAAATAAAACTAATACTAAAAAATATTAATATTATCAATTCGAAACTGTTTAGATTTTATTTAATTTAGCCGTACATCAATGCGCTTTTTCTTGGCAGCGTCGGACATACAGGAACTGTTTACGCCACTTCTATCTACATATAGTCCCGTAAAAAATGATTTATATCTCTTCTCAATTACAAATATTTCTATAAAACAATATAATTTCTTCATTCTAAAATAAAAAAAAAATCATTTAGAACAAAATATTATCTAAATAAGGGTCAAACGATATCTAACAATTTGCGTTAAATCTTTCTACTGCTTCCAAAACTACCGTATTCTCTGATCCTCTGCCGTCATTTAGTTTCCAACCTCTTCACTATTTACATAGTAAGGGCTAAAGGTTTTGAGGCTAATATATAGTTTTATTTTTCATTCTAATTTAAAACTTACGTGATGCGAATAATTATTCTAATATTTAAATTACTGCAGGTTTTATTAATAAGGCAGCATTTCACAGATAATAAGAAAACAACTTTGCATTTCTTCGCTAAGTCCAAAATCGCGATCTGGTCCTGTTCGTGTAGGAGGTGTTTCAGTTCCTGAAACTTTGATATTCGATCAAAAGGGTAAAATTTATTTATTTTTAAATAAATGTTTGAATCCTTTTCAATTCCAGAAATGGTTCTTTCCAAAGAAAAGCATGCAACCATTGTTGCTTTGCACCAAAGTGGCGTGAATTGCAAGAAGATAGTTGTTAAGGGTATTGGATCAAGGAACACCATCTTTAAGATCATTATTGTATTTAAAAAGACTGATAATACTCCTGTGAAGAAGTCTTCCCGATGCCAAAGATCTTCAAATGAATCACACGATCTCCTCCTGGTAAGATCCCAGCTCAAGGATCGAGCTGCCTCCAGTGCTAAGCTGGCTCCCAATTGGAAAGAAGCAGATGTGAACGCTTCAGCACGCATAGTGAGGCGGAGACTTTTCGAAAAGGTCATAAGTCGAGAAGGAGTGCAAAGAAGCCTCATCTCATCAAAAATAATATTACGGATAGGATCCAAATTTGTGGGGAATATAAATAATGGACTGATGAAGTGATATTCTCTGCTGAAGCGCCATCCGACTTGTGTGGAGCTTCTGTAATACCCCTGTTAGAAGGAAAAAAGGGGAGCACTTTCACGAGACCTGGGTTGTGCGTACGGTGAAGTATTCACACACTCCACATGTCTGGTGCTGCTTCTAATCTAGGTGAACTAACTATTTTGGCTAACAACACTGCTATGAACTCAAAATGGTAGCAAAACGTGTTTCATCATCACCTTTTCATCACATGTCATGCCAAATTGTGGACGATAAGTGTATTTTCACCATGATGGCGCACCTTGCCACAAATCAAAAGCGATAACAAAGTTCTTGGCTCTAAAGAACACTGAAATTTGGGGATTTTGGCACCGGAACTCGCTAGATTATAACCTAATAAAGAATTAGTGGGTGATAATCAAATTGTCGGGTGATAAATAGATGCCATAAAATTGTAAGCAGTTGCGGGAGCTTTATTGAACAAAAACGGACCAAGCGCCGCCAAGGTAACATCTCAAGTTTGGTCTCCATCGTGCCAAAAACTAATTGAAGCAGTCTTGAAGAGTAAGAGACATAATTGTAAATAATAACTTCGCTCACTATTTGACTAATTTTTAATAAAATAGGCATAGGGCATAAATTTTTGAATATTTCACTTTTCAATCATAATAGAAACATACTAAAACAAAATGCAACCTTTGATTATTTCTATTAATTCTCTCTATGTAAAAAATATAGTAGTCTCAAAACTTTTGGCCATGATTATGTATATTACTCATTCTCAAACGCTTACATTCGTTATTTTGTAATTACTTCAACACATATTATTACTTAAAAAAAATCGTTTTAATTGACTACTTCACTACATATTACAACTTAATTTTTTTTCTGGCAAATTTACCCCCGCGACGCGACGTATCATATATTAATTATTTGCTTCAAGCTATGTCGAGATATTCCATGGATTCTTATAATTAAGTGAAACTAATTATCATTAAGATAATAATATATCTTTAATATTATTGTAGTGGTATTTATACTGCTTTTATAGTTTAATTAATTCATTATATTTTATCAAATAATATTTCTTTTAACTGTATTAAGTGTACTTCATGTTGTGTCATTATAATTTAATGAAAATGAAGATCATTTAGCAAATAATTCGGTCGTGAATGGGAACTTTTAATCCTTAATATGAAGTGAATTCAATGCACTGTTTTGAAGAGATAAATACGTGTGAATATTGCTTCATATCTAACCTAACTGTTCAACAACTGCAACTTTAAAATGAAGCTCTTGAACAAACACGTCCTTAACTTGGCAACGGAAAGGAGGTCCTGCTCCTTCTACCTCATAACCAATCCTTCACCACACGAGGCTCGTTTGACCCAAGAAAAAATATTGCGTTCGGTTGGAAAGTTCTTTCTCATCCTCCAAATTTACCTTTCATTGCGCCACCAGATCATTTATTTGCATCATTCCAACATCAACTAAATGGAAAATTTTACTCTGATGTGGAGATGGAGAAGAAAGACATCAAATGATATATTTCAACAAAATCAAATCCATTTTCCAAGATCGGTATCGATTCCTTAGCCATTGGAAGAATATTTGTCAATAAGGATGGAAACTACTTTTCAGAATAAATATATTTGATTTTTATATAAAAAATAATGATTACAATTAATTTCTTAACAATTTCTTATTTTTTACAGTATGTTACCGTAAATATATCTAAAAGATAGATGTCAGATATCCAGAGAGGGGAGCGATATCAATGCTTGCCATAGGCGCTATTTCCCTCAGATACGCCATTGATTGTAGCTCTAATTTGGGTTCTTCCTGGTAACATCCAACGGCCTGTAAATCGACCTCTTGGCCCTAACGAATGGGATGGCGATTGTTTCTGTTCTGAGAGGATGGAGTTATTTATTATTGCCTGTAAGTAGAGTAGGAAGAATATCCATATTGTGTAAATGAGGGGAGGAGGGGGGGCTTAAAAGGCGACTAAACCCGGATATGGGCCGCTAGCACCAAATGGTGGTAATGAGCGGGGCTATCGAGGACTCCCCTCAGTCATTTTGGTCAATCTGCGTCAATGTGGAAGCTGATGGATGTGAATGTGAGTGTATGTGATGACGGAAATAGGGTTGAGATAGTAAGTGTAATTAAGGGAGAATGCATAAAGTTCCGCAATGTGAGTCAAACATGAAAGGGAATGAAGAGTTTGTGTGGGCGAGAGTGAATGTAGTGCAACAAGTGTGGATCAGTGTGGTAGGGATAAAAAGAGTGGCAGTGCTTCGGAGTGATACATGACATGATGCAATGTTTGGATATGAATGTGTGAACTGAAGAATTATGTTGTTGAAGTTTAGATTTGAATGGTGGAAACTATGTGGTTGTAGTGTAGGGAGTCTATCATGATAGAAGTGTGACTGAGAACGATTTCCGAATGGCATGGGATGAATAGTGGATGTAATTTGTAGATAGTGTGGATGATATGAATTGACTAAAACCTGAAAGAATGCTTGCAAACACATTCTACAAGCATGAAATGTGCAGAAATATTGGTGGGGTTGGAAAAGAGAGAGGAAAATATGAGGGTACGATAGATCTGTGCCTAGTAAGAGGAAATATAGTGAAGGATTAATTATGATTGTTGTGAAAGCTGTAAGTATTGAACACTCTCACACATGATTGTGATGTTTAAGGTTAAATTAGTTTGTATATAAAAATTAAGAGGTGAAGAAGGTTGAAATTAAGGAAGCATAAAAAGTGAAAGGTTGTCAAATTGAGAGAGAGATAGGGTGAGAGAGAGAAGCATGATAATGTTCGGGAGCAGGAGAGAGGAACTAATGGTGAACATAAGGATAGAACAAATGTGAAACAAATTTAAGGAAGTGGGTACTGCAAAGGGTGTATGTGTGTGCGCTAGAAATGAAAAGGGAGAAAAGAACGGTGAATGGTGAAATTACGATGTAAAACTTGCAGTGGGGAGTAAAAGTGTGACTACTTTCAAATTCTTAATAGTGCAGATGTAGTTGTCAGAGAGATGCGGAGGAACGCATACGAGCCGAAAAGAAAAGTTAAGAAAGAAGAAAATGAAGCTTATGGCCGAAGATTAAAGAGGATCCGAATGAGAACAGAAAATTATTATTTAAGAAAGTAAGAAAGAGGAGAAACCACGAGAAGAACAGTTGTGTGGGTATGAAAGATAAGAATGTAGGTGTATCTTTAAGACATGTAGAGAACGAAAGTAAATGATGAGAGTACTTTGTAAAATGTCGGCATGAAGGATGAAGCAAATGTGAATATGATTAGCTTCGTAGATGTAAATCGCGTACTGTGTTGGCGTAAGGAATAGTTAAGCATGCAGGAGGTTATTAGTGCTGCTATATTTGTGAAAATATGGGAAAGAAGCTGGAGTATATGATAGAATGGCTGGTGGCTGTGTACTGTAAGGTATTTGTATTAGGTTGAGGAATAAGTTCTTACGTTTTTTTAATGTTGTGTTTATTTAAGTTTTGTTGATGTGATTTGTGCACATATTAAGAAACAATAATAAACAATGAGAGCAAAATTTGCAAAGGTTAGGCTACTTCTCTTAACAGCGTAGACTATTGGGCTTTTGCTTAGGCTACGTCTTGAAGTTGAGTAATAAGTCATTGCGGTTTATATAAAAGTTGTGTTAATTCAATTTTTGTTTTGTATCCTCAAAATGGAATGTCAAGTTGAAAGAAAGGCGCATTTTCGACACTTGTTGTTATTCATTTTCAATCGAGACGGGAACGATGCAAACGCATCTAAAGCTCGTCGCGATATTTGTTCTGTGTACGGAGAAATTTCTTTATCAGAAATTTCAAAAACGGTCATTTCAATCTTAATGACGAAGAACGTTCTGGTTGCCCCATTAAGTTGGATGAAGATCGATTGAACGACCTTCTTCATGAAAATCCTCGTCAATCGAATAGAAAATTGGCTGTACAATTGGCATGTGATCAGAAAACTGTAGTGAATCACCTTCATTCGATGGGGAAAGTTCGAAAACTCGGTGCATGGGTCCCGCACGCTTTGAGCGAAAGCAACAAACTTCAACGCTCCACGATTGCCGCAGGTTTGCTTGCTCGTCAAAAAGCTACTCGTGGATATAAGGACAGATTTCTTCACTGCATCATCACTGACGACGAAAAATGGTGTGTTTATGTCAACAGGAACCATCGAAAACAATCGCTTAGCCCAATAAAAAACCACTTCCACGATTAAATAAAGGACTTCATCGACGAAATACGATGCTGTGTATGTGGTGGGATTGTGAAGGCATCATTCTCTATGAGCTCCTTGCGAACAACGAGATTGTCAATCGCAGAACTCTACGTTCAACAAATGTATCGATTTGCCGAAGCTATTCGTGAAAAGCAACCTCATCGACGTTATGGAGTCATTCTGCAACACGACAATGCTCGTCCTTACATTGCAAATATGACAAAAGGCGCCATCCAAACGCTTAATTAGGAAATCCTGCCCAATCCTCCATATTCGCCAGACTTAGCTCCATCGGATTTCCATCTGTTCCGATCGCTCTCCAACAATTTGCGCGGCGTTTCGTTCAATACTGAGGTGGAATTAAGAACCTGGTTAGACGAATTCTTATAGTCAAAATCCAGAGATTGTTATTGCAGAGGCATCGAAAAACTAGTTGAACTTTGGGAAGAAGTCGTAAATAACAACGGAGAATACATTATTGATTAAATTGCATATTGTTATCAATTAAAAATGAAGTTTTTTTAAAATTGTTAATGGTAATGAATAAATTTGATAGAATCTCAAGAACTTATTTCTCATTCATTAAGTGTAAGAATGCCGGAGGATTTTGAGCGAAGAGGATTAGAGGTAGGATGAATTATATCTAGGAGGATTAGAGGTAAGAAAATTAGAGTTATGAGAATTAGTGATAGGAAGAGTAGAGCTAGGAGGAATTATAGCTTGGTGGAATAGAGCTAGGAGGGTTAGAGTTAGGGGATTAGAGCTAAGAGGATTTAGAGCTAGGAACATTTAGAGATGGAAGGGGTGGCGGATTTAGTATTTGCACCGACACAGCTAAAAAGACAAGAAATGTAAAGTGTATGTTTGGTTGTTGGAATTGGTGGAGGATTATGTTCATGTGAATATTGAAGCATATGGCAGGTTTTAAGAATGTATGGGTGAGTAATAAACTGTTGCTTTGTGTAGAAATACTTACGTTAGAATCCAGGTGTGCATTCGTCTGAACATGGGTGAATTGTGTTGTATGATATATGTAGAGGAGTACGGGAGGGATGTTTATTGTCGCCCTGGTATGTCATAACTTTGTGGTTGAGTACTGAGAGCGGTACGAATGGGAATGGTGGGAAATGGGTTTATTTATGTTGACATGTGCTTATGACCTGGAATTAGTGTATGTATGGGAGCGAGAGGGAGTGTTGAAATGGTGATCGGAACGTTTGACAGAGTGCGTGCAAAGAGAGGGATAAAAATAGATGATGAAAAGAGTAAAATGTGAATGTAGTGTGATACTGGATCCCAGGGTGTGGTACGAGAGTTCATGGTGTTGTACTAGAGTGAAGGTGTGATACTAGAGTCTATGGTGTAGTACTAGAGTTCAGTGCGTGGTACTAGAGTCACTGGTGTGGCGCGAGAGTCCACGGTGTGGTGCTAGAGTCCATTGTGTAGTACTAGAGTCCATGGTGTTGTACTAGACTTCAGGCTGTTGTATTAGAGTCCATGGTGTGGTACTAGAGTGCATGGTGCGGTAGTAGAGTCCATGTTGAGACGCTAGATTCCATGTCTGGTACTAGAGTCCATGTGTGGTATTAGAGTTCATGGTTTGGTACTAGAGTCCATGGCGGTGCCATGGAACAAGTGCGATGCCTTAAATATCTAGAATTTTTATGAGTGGTAATGGTTCATGTTAAGTAGATTGTTACCAGGCGGCTGTGAGTGGTATGATAGTCTTTGGGGCGATTAGCGCGTTAGTGAATGGTAAGGTTTGAGTGCGAAATGTGCAACAGGAAAATTCATGGGAGTATGTACTGGTTCCAACCCTAATGTATGGAGGTGATACAATTCTATGGAAGGAAAAGGGTAGTTCTAGAGGGAGAATAGTACAAATTGTCAACTTGAGAATTGTGTTTGGGTGTGCGAAATGTAAACGGTGTTAGTGCTGTGGAGAAGGTTGTGAATGATGTTGTGACTGAAAGTGTTTCGAAGTGGTGTGGACATGTATGAAGAATGTATGGAAGAGAATATACGGGAATGTCAGGGTGTGAGAAGGGATAAAATGTGGGTGAATTATGTGAAAATGTTTAAAAAGTGTGAGAGGGCGTGCTATGGGGCCTCTGCCCAGGGGTAAAACCTAACTGGACAAGATACTACACTACATACCACCCTATCGATACAAAAGGAAAATTTATGTCAGGAAAAATTATGGACGGTTTAATGTTTGTTGGAGCCTGAGGGGATGGTTAATTTTTTAGTAGCGTTGATGCGAGCAGACCCTACTTTGCGATAAGAGGGTTGATGAATATTGGTTTTTCCCCTTCCCTCACTTACTGCGGTTTTAAAAGTTATGTTACACTCGAGTTTTTTTTTGTCTTTCGAGAGGTTACGACTGTGGTAGAATAGTTCCCTCGAACAGACTTGAAGTTCTACTTTTCAGACACGTGTGATTAAAACATTCTTTACAGTGTGCCCAGATGGGTCGAGACCTCTGCTCTCCTGCGCACGGGCTACAATAAGTCCGACATCGTCAAGCGGATCAACGTCAGCCGGATGACCATCGATTAAGTCGCGGAGAGGCTCAATAACGGGGAAGACCTCAAACATCGACCTCGTTTAGAAAGCCTGAAGTTGTCAACCGGTTGGCTGTGACAAAGGCCTTTGGAAGTGCTCCGAAGCTCAAAATGACTGCGATCTCGAAGGAGAAGAACATCTCGGTGGCCACAGTGTCCAGGGCCCTCAAGGAGGAGGGAGGCAAGAGCTTTACCCGCGTGGAAAGGCTTCTGCTTACAAACCGCATGTGAGAATAACGTCGAGAGCGCTGTCGTCTCTTTCTCGACGATAGTGAAGAGTCGTGGCAATCGAGTTCTCATTTTTTTCTGATGAAAAACGCTTCACGGTCGATCCGGTCATTGACAAACAGAACGACCACCTGGTAAGCTTCGGCCAGGACGTCTCCGAGGACCACGAACAAGCACCCGGCCTCCGTGATGATGATTGGCGTCGTGGCTTCGATTGAGGAGAAGATACCGCCGGTGTGGTTCGCGGCTGGTTACAGGCTCACCGCGGCAGATCACAGGGACATCTTGGCCACGAAACACCTGCGCTAGGTGAAAAAGATCACGAGGAAGGCTGACTACTCTTTTCAACAGGACGGTGCCCTGGCCCACACGACTAAGACCCTGCGAGTGTGGTTAGGGTCGAACAGGGACTTCTGGTCGACTGACCTTTGGCCACCTCAGTCGCCCGACCTCAATCCTACTCGGCGACTGGGTGTGGGTACATTTCGAGGGCAAGGCCTGCAAGGTCAGCCACAGCAATACCCGGTATTTTTCATTCTTTATTCTCATGTTACCCTTCGCAACGACTTAATAAACCCAGCTAAGAGGGAAAGATGACGTTACACCTCCTCTCCATAGGAGAATCTCTTATAAACAATAACAAATTATTCCCAATTTTTGAATGTCAGAAACTAAATTTTGTTTTAGGAAAAATACCCGTGACTAACGAGGGCATTTCGATGCATCAACAATGACGAAGGAAAAGGGAATCAAAACAAGGACAAAAGAAAATAAAAAGAAAAGACAAACTTGTACTCTACTTGCCAACATCAACCACCACCACCTGCTCTCTCTTATGAGGTGAAGGAGCCCCTAGGAAGGTCACTACGCTCCCTGAGTGTGATTCACAGGTTCCTAAGAGAGGAGATATTGTGTGTAGTGCAAGCTTGTGTGAGGTTAGAGCAGTGTATGAGTAGGTATTGGATGTGGCTTTGGTTTTGGTTGCATCTAGTGGATGTTGAGGTTTGGCAAGGTATATTCTGCGTTTGCATTGGTGGAGTATATTGGAGTGGCCAGTGGAGTTTAGTGGAGTGGCTGACCTAAGGTGAGTTAGGATTACTCAGTGTGTTCTATGGAGTGATTTGTCTGATTGGGTTATTGAGAAGAGGGAAAGGGGTTGTTTAGGATGGTGTCTGGTGGTAGTGTGTTCAAGTGTCTTTGCTTTGGGTGAAGTTAGTGTGGATGTTTGATTAAGTTGGGATTTTGTGGCGGGGGAGGAAGGTTATCGAAGATTTGTTGGAAGTAGTAGGCTGGGGGTGGGGATGGGGGAGGCGTGTGTCTGGAGGGTGGAAATTTGCTGTCAAATGGTGGTTGAAGTGGGAAGTGGTCAATGATCTGCTGAAGTGTTGGGTTTGTAGTTGTGCGAAATGTATGAGAAATTCCTGTTGGCCATTCTAACGTTTTTTTCCGATTTCCTTGGCTTCCGTATTCTTCTTGAGGTGGTCCTTCATCTTCGTTTTCTTGCTTGAGCGATTTTATAAAATTTATTTAGACTCTCGAGATTCGAACGAGGTACCTCTTGATTCCGTTTCCGATACGCTAGCCACACGACTGACTTAGTCCTTTCTTTTGTTGGTAAGTTTTTCTGCTATTTATATTATCGAGTTGGAAGGAATTTCTCTCATACATTTCGCACCCCTGCAGGTTCTAGTCATGTTTAGGTGTATTTTGAGTGAGAGTATTTTTGCTTCGGAATGTAGGTTTGTGGTGAGTGTGCTGCGTGTACATCCTTGGGCTGGTAGAGCACATTCGAAGCCTTCATATAAAGTTCTCCCAACGAGCACTCGAACCCAAAACTGCGAACAAGAAATAATCATTCTCGGGATTAATCAAATCTGAGGAAAGCAACACACTGCTACGCGATTAATTAGCTTAATTAATCCAATTCGCTATATTTAATCATGATACATCCTCAATTCCATACATCCTGGATATTAAAATTATTATGTAATTTCAGCTAAAGCATCGAAATAATTAAAGTTTAATTAAGGATAATCTAGTTAAGGAATTATAACTTGGATTCAAGAGGAGATGTCTCTTTTACGCAAATATATTAATTAATAATTTTCCCCTGGAAACATTAATTTCCCTTTCTTTGAGGATTATTTTTCTTATTTCTTTTTTATGTGCAGTAAAAATTTAGTAAATTTAACAGAAGAATAACACAATTTAAGGCAATAATTTATTATACGAATTTATTGCAGAATAAGAGTAGATTAATACTATGATAGACCCCATATACGAAAGAAGGGTTGAAAGCTGATTGCAAGAAGGATATTTAGTCTTCTAAGTCATGTAGTTAAGGTGTATGTAAAAGTTCCTAGTGGAAATGTCGGAGAAATAACATATAAAGAGATAGAGGATGAGCAAAGTGGGATTAGGACGTTAAAAGAGGGTGTGGTGCAGCTGATAAAGCAAGGGTTGAGAGAGTTGTGGTGTATGGAGCTAAGAACTGCGTATGACTATTTTGATCTAGAAGAATGAGGTTCTGAGAATGCAAAGAGTGGGTGGTAAATTTTTTCGATGATGTGAAACGTTTTTAAGTTGTAAGGCGTGTGATGTTGCCAGTGATGTTTAAATATTTATGGATGGATTAAAAGAAGTGCAGAAAGATTAAAAAGATTGGTGCGAGATTGATAAGAAATGGCCCTAGGGTGGTTTTGTCTTTGTTAGTGTATGTAGATGACCTGGGTTTTCTTGCCTGAAAGTGAGAAAGATTTGTAAATTTGAGTGAATTGTTTGACAGGCAATTTGTGAGGAGAGGTCTAAAAATAAATGTATAGAAGAGTAAAGTCATGTTGTTTGGGGGTGAGGATAGGTGAGGTGTGATCGTATAGCCGAGGCCAAAAGATTTCGGACACCTGCAGTTTTTATTATTTCTTGGGTATGTCTATGAATATGTTGGTGCAAGTTTTCATGCATGTTTTCGATACATCAGGAAACGAAAATAAAAGTACAAACGTCCTCATAACTTTTAATGAAAGACGTAATAGGGTGATGATATTAAAGTGTAAGAAATCCTGGTATCAGTATGCGGTATGTTGCAGTCAAAATGGTTTTAATATAACACATCATTTTCTTTTATTAATGTGATATTCCACTTCGACAGGATCTGATATATTATAATGGCAAATTCACGTAAATATAACGTGGAAGAAAGAAGTCTGATACGCAGGCTGCACGAAAAGGAGTCATTCGTCGACAAATCGCCCGGAGGATTGACATATCACATTCCAGTATCGAATAAGTGTTGAAGAGGATCCGAGACAGTGACATCATCCAAGTTCGAGCTCGTTCTAGACAAACTAAGGTCAGTACGCAACATGACGACAGATCTTTGCGTCACATGAGCCTTAAGGATCGTAAGAAAACGGCAGTTCAGCTGAAACATAAATGTACAGAGAGAGGTAAGTTTACTACATCCTTCAGAACAGTATGTTTTCACAAAGCCTGAAATCATGTAAAGCCTGTAAGAAGCTGTTGTTTAACCTTTAGCAGAAGCAACATCGAATGACTTGGGCATTGGCTCACTGCAAATGAGCCATGCCTCAGTGAGGATGTGTTTTGTGGTCATACTCGTCCACGTTCCAGTTGTTCTAAACCCTATACAATGTTAGAGGATGCCCGAGGACATGTGAGTAGTAAAATCGAGAGGGCATAGTTCCAAAGGTAAAGAATGGCGGCCATTCTTTAATGGTATGAGCTGCATGTCAAGTTCAGGAGTAGGTCGTTTCACTGTTTGCGATGGCTCATGAGTTACATAAGTAACGAGCTGATCTGAGAAATTGCATGCTGTGCTCAACAAGAGACTACTACTACGAAAATGTCCGGAATGTGATTTTTCAGCAGGACAATAACCAATGTCACAAGTCTGTGACCACCATACAATGGTTTTTAGACAGTGAGGGACTGGCCACCTCAGTCGCAGGGTAGGAATCCACTGGAAAACCTATCGCAGGACCTGATAAAAGGCAGTAAGAGGAAGTCAGCCAGCCTTCAATGACCAAATGAAGACAGTCATCACCGAGTGGAACAGCGTCACACGCCATCAGGTGGCGCACCCTCGTGGAGAGATTACATGGAAGAATTAATGTTCCTATTACTGCCAGTGGACTCGCAACAAACTACTACTCTTCCTGTATCAGTTTGGTGTTGTTGTAATTTTCACAGAGCTTCCTTTGCTTATCTTATATATGTTTCTGATGTTACATGTTTGGGTAAATTTTGTTAATTTTTGTTGATTTTTTGGATCATATATAATTTATAGCTATTTATTACTCTCCATTTCACTTTTTATTCATATAGATATGCAAAAATCTTTTCGACGCTCTATGGTATTGTTCGCATAATTAGCACTGACTCAGAATTACGAACTAGAACGATTTGAGCAATTTATCTTTTAAATAAGCTCAAAACCACTGTAGAGAAATGGCTACCTTAAGCATCCTGGAGGAGTATAGGTACATTAAAGCCCTCCCCCTCATGAGGAGAAGCGTGGGAAAGGTAGCCGGCGAAACTGCTTACCATGTGTGATCTCCCCGCCGCTGTGGGCAGTTGGAGGTAACATCTTTTTTAAGGCGACCACCTAAGGTCCTTAAATGACGCTCTAACGATCCAATTACCTACGAGACCCATAAACCCGTGGTTATGGAAAAAAAAAGCGGTGCGAGTCCGAAGGCACGCCAAGTAGCGGTGCGGTTGCGAGCCTCTAATTTGCGAGCTGACTTGGGCACCCCAGTGCCACCTCAGGAATTCTCGCTCGCCCCAGATGCTAACTCACCATTCGCCCCCTCCCCTTTGCCTCTGTGGCCTGGTCACTTCCCCCTTTAGATGGGGCGGCAATTCGCCTATAAATAAGCCCCGCAAAAAAAGAGAAGGGGATTATCAGAAGTCGATACGCCAGAGGAGGATTAGTTCGTGAAGATCGATCCATCGGCCAGACAAGAAGATTATTAGAAGTCGATTCGCCAGAAGAAAGATTAGTTCGTGAAGATCGATCTTTCAGCCAGACAAGAAGATTAGAAGTCGATACGCCAGAAGAAGGGTTAGTTCGTGAAGATCGATCCTTCAGCCATACAAGACTATTTCCGTGAGAAAAGATAGGATCAGATTGAGAAAATCGATCCCCCCTTTCAGGGCCGTATTAACCTAAATAGTCAAGCTTTATATCGGTGCCATACCGAAGAAGCCTTTTCAGTCTGCAAAGAAGTCCGACTGAAGAAAAGCAAAGCCGCTCACACTCGAGCGACTCTCACATCTCAAGCTCCGTAAGAGTGAGAGGAGAAGAACCCAGCCCCAACGAGCTCCCGTTCTTTAATTACGTTGAAGAATCAGCCCCCGTCACAAGCGACAAGCAATCCCTCCACGAAAATTCAACCAGCGGCCACAACTCTTCAAAGTGAGAGATAAGTCCTCCAGCGACATCCGGCAATCCCTAATACCTACCTGTAAGTTGAAAATAACATTTATCTCTCTATTGCGATAGTAGAAGTTTAGTACGTCCCACGTTTTAAAGGAGAGTAGAAACCATTGTTCTTGAACCTAGGTCATATGTGTTTGTAGACGAGAGTACGTTAATTTAATGTTTAACGCTAATCAAATAGAGTCGCGATAAAAAAAATACTAATCGCCAATTGGTATGTTTACGGGAAGCCTATTTGTTATTTTTGGTCATTGAAAGATCTTTGATGCCAAAGATAGAAATGTGTTAACTGTTGGTTTGTAATAGTTAAGTGTTTCGTTTAAAATACATGTTTATTTTGGTAGATTCTGGTGTTTCCTCTTATCCTTATGTGTTTAAAAATAGCTCTTTCCTTAAGAACAAAACCACTGAATAGCACTCTTAGAACAAAGCCTACTTCATCATAGAAGTAACTCACGCCCCTTAAAGCATACCGCTACTAAAAGGGTGTCAAAGAGTATAGTGGTCAAAACCAAGGGTCATTCTACTACAACTACAATTGCTGCACAAGCTCCAAGTGTCGTTGAATTTGCATTGGAGGCAAAATTAAATTAGTTGTTAATTTATAAAGATAATTCGTTTCGCATGAAGCTTAATTAGCTTAAAATATGTATAATGCTAAATAATCTTTATTGTAAGGAGTCAAATTTTAATTAATACTCTAATTATCAGTAATAATTACAAAATAATTCTAGTGAAAATATGCGATTAAATAAAGTTTCATTCGAGTCCTTGGCCACATTTGCTGTTCGGGATTCATCCACGGATATTTGATTGAGAAAATATAATTCTTATGAAATTTTTAAGAGTTGAAGTGTTGAGAATTACGTTAAATGGCTACTTGCAATCTATTATGGGTGTCTAAAATGACGAATGCTGTAGAGACGTAAGAAGAATATTCTTATATCTCGCAGGATTCGATTTGGCTTTGGTTTCGAGCTCAAATTCGTATCTTTGTGAGTCCATGATACATATTCTTGAGGGCTTAACATGCTATTTATTGGCCTCAATAATTACGACTAATGAAAGTTAACTGACAAATCTTAATTTATTCTTCTTTTTAAAAATATTTCTCTCTTTATTCCGCCATTTCCATACTTTCTTCTAACACTTTCTGAGCGCAATTATTTCCACACCAGTCAATAGACTCACCTATAAAAGGAAGAGGGGTTTAATCTAGTTGGAGGAAGATACGAGAGGTTTTGCTCCCTGCGGTTTATTTTTCGAAATTTTGCTCGGGGTGATGGGTATCTAATACAGAAGGTTAACGATTAGTATTCCCTCAAAAGGGGTAGTAATCGTAACATTTTTTTCTCTAAAACTTTACCGCTGAAAAAGGGTGGGATTCAAATATGTGCTATCAAATATTCCTCGAACCAATGCTTTGAACCACTTGACCTCCATCCACAGCCTCTTGCCCCTCTAAGAATCTTAGAAGTAATTTTATAAGACATTTTTTGTATATTCTTTTATTTCATCTTCCTTTACTTGCAATACTTAACTTATAATAAGGCTACTTGAAACGCTTTGGGGGGTTGTGGTTGATACCGCAGTGGGTTAAGGCATTGGGTCGAAGAACGGGAATTTATTAAAAGCACAGTTTCGAATCCCTACCATTTGCAATGGATTTAATCCACCTTTGACCTATTAAAATAAGCGTTTAAGGTTCGATTTTGTTGACGGTATAGATAAAAGGATTAAGAGCCTTCTTATCCTCTTATTATCCCTTTGTCCTTTTGTTTTGAGTCTTGGAGTAGTTTGAGGAGATCATTGTTTATGGCGAGTAAGGGAACGGAGGGGGGGGGGGGGGGAGACTTATTTTTAGTTATTGAGGGAAAATGACGAAATCCAACAGGTTTCTTGGATCAGGAACCGTGGAAAAGATTCAAAAAATGGTGAAATTAGTGGAAGGGAAGATATGTGGGAGGTACATATCCTTGGAAACAGATATTATGCATTTAGGTCCCTTAGTGACGACGGTATTCACGAAATTTCCTTAAGTAGATCGCAAGATCTCTGTGGTTTCCTTTTTTGGAACTCTCACTATTAACTCCCTTTTGATCCTCTTTGTGACAATCCAATGAACATTTTTATTCAGATTTGATCTATTTTTCGTTATTGCCATTTCAATTTCGGCCTTGGAGGAGGAGGGGGGGCGTAAAATCAACACTAAAGATGAGGCCACCCTATTTGCTACAACTTCCTACGTCCTACAACCAATCTTTCCTCCTAGATGAAGGACTGAAATACGCATTTGGAAGGTGTTGATATTATTATGATAAGTTTTGCCTGATAGTGTGTGCACATTTCGGAGTGTGTATGTATAGTTGTAAGGAAGAGAACCGTGATACGGGTTTAAATAGAGTTGATAGAGAGAATGACAAAGAAATGAGGTTCTGTGAGCGCCGATCCTTCACCGAGTAATGAAGATCGACGGCAGGAGGCAAGCGAAAAGGAAAATAATGATGTGGGCGACTTCTCAACGCTGAGTTGGATGGGGCAGATTCGCGGATCTCGAATGGGCTTCTCTTGTATTGCATTGCTTAAGTGGATGTTCACTCGCCCATCAATGGAGAATCGAGTCAAATTCGGGAAAATTGCGTGCTCTATTGATCTCCAGCGCCCAAAGTTGTCTCCTCATTTCGCTGAACGGTCTATGTACTTTCCACCACGGATTTGAATTAAGAGAGAGAGAAAGTTGATATAATTATGAAGATGCAGTTTTGCCCTATAGTCGTTTTACGTTTCGGAGTATGTGCGAATGTATGTATGGTGTAAACGAAGAGAATCGCGATGCAAATTTAAATAAAATTGATGGAGTACATGACAGATAAAAAGCGGTTTAATGTATGTATGTATGTGTGTGTGTGTGACCAGACACAAAAATTATTTGGCCTCTCACATGCATTTGGCCGCGGGTGCTGATTCTAAAGATTGCTCGCAGGCACTCCTTCACTCACATAACACATCACTCATCCACCTCGCAACCTGCCGAAGGGGGTTCCACGTCTGAACTCCACTGACCAGGAACGTGTCCTCCACTCTTTGTCATGAAAAGTCCACCGAAAGTTCTCTTCTATTCTCTTCTCTTCACGCTACATAAAATTCCTCTTTCTCCTTCCTTGAGAGAGAGAGAGAGAGAGAGAGAGAGAGAGAAAGAGAGAAAAAGAGAGAGAGAGAGAGAGATAGAGAGAGAAAGAGAAGGAGCGGAAATCCCGTAAATCAAAGCCTGGTTGCAAACAAAACAAATCAGTGCCATTTTGTTCGCTTCTTAATAACAATGCCAAAATGGGATCCCAACAGGGTTCGCTTGTCGCACCAAAGATGCACCACCCTCTGACCCACCAAGGTCACCCACGGGTATCTTAGGGAACATGGAAGGTCAGCACCCATTATCGTTGGGCTTTGATACCTACGGCGGATAATTAATGAGAGTCAGTCGAGACTTCACGATCACCCGTGAGTCGCAGGGAGACTCGGAGATTGAGTCACGACCCACCCACAAGCGAAATGGCTTGACCTTACTCTTTAATTCACCCACACACGCATTCATGACCTAACACACCCACGCTTGACCTTGCTCTTTAATTCACCCACACACGCACACACATGCACACACGCCTGTGTTCTTTTGGGATAAAGCCTCAATTACGGGAATATTGGGGTGACGATTATAGCGTTGGGAGTAGCTGTCGGCTACTCCTCTCCTCAATGACATTCGCCTCCGCTCTTGAGACTCACTTAAATATTGGCCTCCACTCACACCCACGTCCCCGCCTCCGCATTGCTCCTTCCCTCGAACCCCATCAGTGTCCCCCTTCAGCGATGGAGGAGAGGGAGGATGCTGAAGAGGAAAGTGCTCGAAGAAGCGCCGCTCTTGGCTTCGGAGCACCGATAAATTAATGACCACGAGTTGGGATTAAGACTTTCTGAAGAATGTAACAAGACAAATATACACGCACGCATACAGTCACACACACGTTTATATATTCAATTACCACAGACGCAAATAAGCGTATTTAATTAACACATCATCATTATTTGTCTCCCACAAGTACATACTTCAATGCTCTCTTATGCACAAATATCATACATATATTCTTACGCAACAAGAATTTTTTTTCAGCCAGGCAAACATTATGCGCACACGTGTGCACTATACAGTATTGGCCCAAAGTTTTGGCAGAAGAAAAATTATTGTTACTATACACAAGCGGCCATAATATAAGGGTCAGTAAGAACAAGTGTATTTAAATATTTATCATAGAAGTTTAACAAAACGTTGAGAATATATATATATATTATATATATATATATATATATATATATATATATATATATATATATATATATATATATATTTAGATATATCTAATATCCATCTTTCGTAAAAATTTCAAGTGAATAGAATAAATATTCCGTAAGCTATAAGGAAATAAACAAACTATCTTCCAAATGGCAGCGGCCAAAAGGTAAGGGTCACTTAGAAAAACAATATAAAATGGAACAAGAACAAAAAAAACCCCTAACTATTAATATTTTGTGAACATCCCTTTACTAGCAATGACCTCCTGACATCTGTTACTACAGGACTGAATTAATTCCTTGCAAAATGATGGGGTAATATTGTTCTATTCGTTTTTCAATATTTCCCAGAGTTCATCTTGGTTCTTTGGATTGCTCCTCCGCGCCCCATCTACAATAATATTCCAAACGTTTTCTATAGCGTTGAGATCGGAAATTTGAGGTAGCCAGTCCATGAGATCAACCACTTTATCACTCAAAAAATATTTACCTCTCACACAGTGTAGCAGAGAGCGTTGTTCTGCATGAAGATATAAGGTTGAACTGACGAGGATCGGAGATGTGGAAGGGCATGCTGTTTAAGAATCTGCTTGTAGATTTCAGCATTGACAGTCCCTTATAGGCGAATAAGTCGACCAGCGCCAGCAGCAGAGATCACTCCCCATACCATAACCCTGCCCTCTCTATATTTCACGCTCTTCTTTACAAATGCACAAGATAATCTTTCGCCACAACTTCGTCGAACGTACATCTCGTCATCGGAACCAATCACATTGAACTTCGATTCATCGCTAAAATGAACCTGCGCCCTCTGTTCTTCTGTCCAAACGACATCTTCGTGAGTGTAACGAAGACGGGCTCTTTGATTCTTCTTGGAGATCAGAGGTTTCTTTGCCGGTGCCCGAGCAAGCAATCCAAAACCTCGTAACCTCCAGGAAACTGTTTTGCGCGATTAGTTGACATCGGAGGTGGAGCTGAACTCGCAGGATATCTCAGAAGCACTCTTAAACCTATCCTTCAGTAACATTCTAACCATAATACGATCCCTTCTTGGTGACGTTTTACGAGGTGTACCGGTTTTTTGTTTAGCATCTGTCGATTTTGATGACTTAAAACAAGCTACAATTCGTTGCACAACACTTCTAGACCTTCCTACAGTAGTTGCTATCACAAAATTTGACTTGCCTGTTGGGGAAGGCACACGATCCTTTGCTTTTCATCCGAGGACACCGGTCGTGTCTCACAAGCCACCATGTTGACAGTTTAATGTTCCAATAATGTATGATCATAATAAATAACTGTTATCCGATCAACAGTCTCTTAAACACAAATACCTCGGTTGGTAGCTCATTTTTTCTAAGTGACCCTTAACTTTTGGTCGCTGCAATTTGGAAGATAGTTTGTTTATTTCCTCATAACTTATGGAATATTTAATCCATTCACTTAAAGTTTTCACGAAAGATAGATATTAGATATATATATATATAAATATGTGTAAAATATATAGTCTCAACGATTTCTTAAACTTCTATAATAAATATTTAAATACACTTGTTCCTACTGACCCTAATATTATGGCCGCTACTGTACTTCATTGCTTTAGATTATTTAGCTACAGCATTCACATTTATTAGGGCATATTAATTCAATTCTAAAATATATCTATAATATTCAGAGGTTGTATGACTCCTTACGCAATAAAATAGCGGTGTATGACTCCTGCAATTCGTAGTTTGTATGAAAAATTTCACTAAAAAGATACAATTGAATGAATTACACAAGTCGTATGTTTTATTACCCCTTACGCAATAACCATACCGGTGTATGACTTACGCAATTCTTAGGTTGAATGACCCTCTACACAATATATATATATATATATATATATATATATATATATATATATATATATATATATATATATATATTTAGGGTGACAGGACAGAGCCGTAGATGCCTCGTAACATTTACTTCAAACGTTTCAGGATTAGAACTAATACCATCATCAGTGCTAAAGAAAGAATACAAAATACAGAGTTAAATGTATGCATAAAAAGTTAACACATGTAATATAATTGTGAAACATGAATATTAAATTTGAGACTAATTGACTACATTAGAAATATGGAGGAAAAACAAACTAAAACAACGAGAGAATTTCTCAAAAATAGGAAAGAAAATAATTGACAGTGGATTTTATTCTTGCACCTTCTCTTAAAAAAAACAATGGGAAATTTAACAAGTTAGCATGTTTTTTAATTAGTCACTATATTTAATGAAAAAGATAATGAGAGATTATTTAGACTGGGTTGAAATTTTGTAATATAAATTGACTATAGTAGGTAAAGGTCCGAGATGTTTCTTACCGCATTAAGTATCGTGAAGTTCTCGAGTGTAGCCCTAGAGCAACATTGTGACAGATGGTTTCGAATTGGGCGGTGGATCAGGTTTTGAAAGATATAGTCCAGTTCTTTCAGATCTACCCATATGCTGCATGAAACGGGAGTAAAGCGTACGCCTTGTTGCCCCCACATGTGATACAGTGCTACTGCACGTACAACGAAAAACGTATATAATTGAAAATTGCATATTGGTGGGTGGTTGATCTTTGAACTTAAATAATAATCCCAGTCCAAAGTCAAGAATGAACTGAATAAAGTTCGAAAGTATTTGGAACCACCTTTACATTTTTCTTGTTGGGCATTGCATTCATATATATATATATATATATATATATATATATATATATATATATATATATATATATATACGGGTGTATGAATTCTACATTTCGCAGGTTGTATGACTCCTTACGCAATAAAGTTTAAGGTGTATGACTTCCGCAATTCGTTCTGGCTGGATCTCAATTTCGGGAGCAAATTCTAACCGATGTCTTTCCCATGGTTGTTTAGTAAAGGTCGTTTGGTTGTCTTTATTTGCTGGCTTCTTCTTCTCGACGTGTCTTTTTGAGGGTTAATCCACAGGTTCTCAAACGAATTAAAATCTAGGGAGTTTCAAAGACATAAGCCATTTTTACGGCCGCGGTTTCCGAGCTACTTCGCTACCTGCGCCTGATGACACGTCGCTCTCGATCTTTAAATGACGTCGGTGTAAATGAATTGCGAAGAAAATGATTTAAAATGATGTGGCATATAAGTAAGAGTTAAAAGCAACCCGATGGCCACGTGTGAAGCGCTCAATCCTGGAAGATAGGAAATGCACGTAGAAATATAACAGTTGTCAAAAAACTGACTTGAATGGAAGAGGGCAGCAAGTCTAGTACATGATTAAGAGACAAAAGGATTCAGGCATACTCATGGCCATTGGCGAAGCGGTCAGTTTTGAAGTCCTTTAATAAAGGGTGTTCCAATAACCTGGGCCGATTTTAAATGTGAGTTAAGTTTAAGCGTCTGATGATTTTTTTTTCTTTTTCTTTCAGATTAAACAACTTCAGTCTTTGGAAATTTCAACCATGGAAAGATTAACAATCCAACAACGGTTAAAGTTATCGAACCCTATTAAGAAAATGGACGTTCAAACAGAAACGCATTTCGGGCACTTCGCAATTTTTTTGGTCAACATAATCGACAAACCGAAAGTGCAATTGGGAAAATTGTTCGTAAATTCAAACAAACGGGATCGTTGGCAGATATGAAAACGCCATTGCGTGCTCGTTTACGCCGTTCAGCTCAAAACATTGCTGCAATGCGCGAGAATGTGGCCGAAGATCCAGACACATCTATTCGTCATCGCTCGCAGGAATTGAACCTCTCCACAACAAAGTTACATCGAATTTTGACAAAAGATTTGTCTCTACACGCTTACAAAATTCAATTGACACAAGAACTGAGGACTGCTGACTACTTGAAGCTCCGTACATTCGTCAATTGGGTGCACGAGCAAAGACAAGCCGATGACGATTTTTCGCAAAAAAATCATCTTTAGAGATGAAGCCCATTTTCATCTTGGTGGATTTGTTAATAAGCAGAATTGTCGCATTTGGACTGATGAAAATCCCAGGAAGATTGTTGAAAAGCCACTGCATCCACAAAAAGTCGCTGTTTGGTGTGAATTTTTTGCTAGCGGAATCATTGGGCCGTATTTCTTTGAAAATGATGCCGGGAATTCTGTTACGGTGACAGGTGAGTGATACTGTGCCATGATAACCAACTTTTTATGGCCTAAATTGAATTCTATGGATGTCGAAGATTTGTGGTTTCAACAGGACGGCGCCACATGCCACACAACCAATGCAACAATGGCTTTATTGAATGAGAAGTTCCCAGGTCGCATCATCTCTCGAAACAGCGAGGTCAATTGGCCACCACGATCGTGTGACTTGACGCCTTTAGATTTCTTCCTTCGGGGTTATCTCAAAAGTAAGGTCTATGCTAACAAGCCAACAACAATTCAACAGCTGAAGGATGAGATAATAAGGCATATTGGTGAGATCGAGGAGCAACTACGCAGATACGTCATCAAAAATTTTGACCATCGAGTGGAGGTGTGCCACCGAAGCCTTGGGGGACATTTAGGCGATATTATTTTTTACATATAATTGCCATGACTCAAATAACATGATCCAATAGTGAAATCAATAAATTTTTACCAATAACACTGTTTTATTTACTGCTAACTTCGATCCGTATTAATAGAACACCCTTTATATGTTGATGTTAATTTTCTGATGAATGTGAATGTAGGGGACCAAGCGATGAAAAAAACAATTACATTGTATGGAAGTCGAGAAGATAAGGATGAATTCATGTCTTTAGAGGTACGTGTCTGTAGAATTCTCAAATACAGTAATTTGGGCCCTACAAAATTATGAGCCGTCTAAAGAGGTACGTTGGGGAGTTTTCGTGATGACCACGTACTCGGTGAGGTTTCCCGATAATTAGATACTCGATGAAGTTTTCGCGATTACCACTTACTCGATGAAGTTTTCGCGATCACCACGTACTCGATAAAGTTTTCGCCATGACCATGTAGTCGATGAAGTTTTCGCGATGACTACGTACTCGATGAAGTTTTCGCGATGACTACGTACTCAATGAAGTTTTCGCGATGCTCACGTACTAAATGAAGTTTTCACGATAACCACGTACTCGCTGAAAACTTTCTAAAGTAAATTGATCGAAGAGAGTTTTGTTATTCGTGTTGCAGTTTGCAAGGCCCCTACTGTACTCATGTAACTACTGAGCGTCAACTAACTTGGGAAGGTCCATTCGTTAATCCTGATCAAATATGACCTAGTTTGTTGTAGTTGAAATGTATTGTAGAGATGATTTAGGTCGATTAAGGATCGAATGTCATAGTTGATTCCATAAATAGAAAAACTTTTACAAAAGGATGTATGCCAGATTAGTAAGAAAGGATCACTTTAGCAACAATATAACAAATTTATACCTATTGCTCACGATTTTACGTCAAAGTAACCTGTAACATGAAATATGTTACCTAGGTTTTGTTATTTTGGCGCTTCCAGCAATTTCTGCCCTGAGTAGATCCATTCAAATTGAATAATTTAAATTGTTACTTCTAAATGGAGCTGGGCACCGCCCAAAAGGCTTGGCTGTGTTCTTTTAAACTCTGGCTGCACTGTAGGGAGGAGGAAAAAATGGAGTTCTAGAGTGGTCATTTATTTTTAAGTAGATATGACATGCCCCCCTCCCATCTGGATGCAATCCAGGTACGGGATCACCCCACTTGGGTGTTATTTGGGTGAGGTTCAGCTGCAATTGAACTCTCACTTCTTAACTGTTGCATAGACCACTACCCCCCTGATGTGCTATAGAATTCCCATAGCCTGCAATAGCCTCCTTCCACTTTAACCTGATCTATGAGAAGGCGTGGCTGCCTTTAATTGTGTTAATAGTTGTGGGGTCTACAATGCAGGCTGTAGGATCAAAGGTTCTCCCTTAATCTCCCGAGCGGTCAAGGGAGCAGCGGACATCTGCTCCTGGGAAGCAATGCAACAACAGCAACACTGTAGATGGTAAGCAATGTGAACGTAATCCATAAGGAATAATAAACCAACGAAGAAAATATAATAATCCGCAACAGGAAATTAAAAGAACTCAAAGAAAAACCGTACAAATAAGGGATCTTTGCTGCAAATCAAATTAATCCTTAAAAATAAAGATCGAAAAAAAACGAATTTAAGACCAACGGAGTCACTTTTATTAAACAAGATCCCCTTCGAAAAAACACTACAACTTTCGAATTGCCCGCAAGGCGCTTTGCGTCTGAGGAGAATTTTCGTAACGACTTCGCCAAGAACTCAAGAGGTGAAGGACTTGGGGTCATTAATAAATTGTCTAAAACGCAAAGAAGAAATAAAATGAGCGCGAATGACTTTGTGAGTCCAAAATCTTTGATCTTGGCATCTTCAAACTCTTTTATCGCCACTTAATTATCCTAACGAGTGAATAATCAAAAGATATCGATCACATTCCGTTGATATATAATCTCCCGAACTGTTTTAACGTCACAAACCTTCTCAAGGACCAACAAGCATCTGTCAATGACGTCATCTCTCCAATACGTCCATATCAACCAATCAGCGATCAGTATCTCTCTCCTCAGAATCTTTGAATAAATAACCAACAAAATTATTCATCCATGAAAAGTTTTTAATGTCAAAATGGTATTTATTTTTTAATTCGAAATGATGGACTTAAATAATTTAGAAACTTCTTTGAAGGGAAACTAAAAGGAAAAATTAAAGCGTGAGAATCATTTCAAGTTTTATTAATTTAACTTTAAAATAAACGTCATAGAATGAAGGCGTTTAGAGTTTTTGTAATGGTGTTCGCAGTGATAGCGAACTTTGTGAAGTGGGAATGTGAGTAAGATACAACATCCGAGTATTCAGAAGAGGAAACTACTAGGGTGCAAGAAGTAAGAACAGATTTTCTTACTGGGTAATATCTTGATAATAGGAGGGGTGAGTGCAGACACTCGAAGAAAGTAGGTTCAGAAGAGTTCAAGGCTCACTCTCGCCATGAAGCCCGCATGGCCTAGAATTTACGAACCTCCTCCTTGAGAAAAACATCGGAAATAAAACCAAAATCCATCGAGTCATATTAAATTCAAAGCGGAAACCAACGAGAGCATCTCGTGCAGAAAGTTTGCAAGGAATGAATTTTAAAAAGTGAAAATGTATGGAAAGATAAACGGCCGCAAAACGTACTGTATGAAGGCATGGGGGAGGGGGAAGTACGCAACTACGGGCAATGGGGTAAGGTGGGCACGTAACACTAGAGAGGTAGTTCAAAATGAAAACCGAGTTTGTTTGCCGCTTAGAAATAGCTGGAAGAACGCAATGTAATATTCAATTTAAGATAAAGACCCAAAGGCAAAAAATATTTGAAGCAATGAGTATAGTAAAGGCAAAGAGAGATTGGAAGAGGCAATTTAAATAAAAACTACATATTTTAAAAGAAAATAAGCAAAAGGAAGGAAAGGTAAAGCAGGAAAAACGAAGAAAAAGCAAATCATACGTGTAAAAAGAAAAGGCAAAGCAGGTATCCTTCAAATCGATGCTCCAAATAACAATATAAAAGGCAATGGCAAGCCTGGTTGGCACCGCATCGCGTATCCCATGGCAACGCGCCTCAGCTATGTCAAACATACCTTAGCTGCGTTGATCTCAGTTCAAAAGGCAACATTTAAATTAATATATCTGCCTTCACTGCATAAATAATAATAATAATAATAATAATCATCATCATCAAGTAAAGATATTTATGTGGCACAATATTAGAATTTCAAACCACCTGTGTTTATTTGCAACGTCGGGTACCTCTGCTAGTTTAAGCTACTCGCGACGACAAGAATAAAGCAAGACAAAGCCTTTGAGTTTTAATTGGATTTGTGATTAAGAAACCTTCCTGTTGTATCCATGCTAGAGAAAAGTGAGGAGGAGCCTTTTGAAATTTCCAAACTGTTTGTGGCCATTCTGTGCTCTTTGAATTGATTTATTGCGAGGAAAAGCGCCACCACACAATGGAAGATTCAGGTGATAAAGAGAAGGCGGAGCTAAATTGCACGGGAAAGTGGTCGGACGAATTTGGGAGTTTGATTTAGCTATGTTTTTTTAGGTTTGGGGGGAGTGAGTGGCTTCATAGATAACAGGGTGAATAATGAAGAAGAGTGTTGGTGTCTCTTGCCCTGAATCTTCCTTAGTGGGGATTTATTCGCACTCAAATTGAAGAAACAGAAGTTCCACTGGTACCCCTCTTAATCTACCAGTAGAACTTAGACTGATACTTGGAAGCTCCCAAAAGGGACATAACTGTACGTACGAATTCTTAACCTTACTAGGAATTTGACCTTAGAATCCATTTTCAAAGCCACCTACTGTCTTCGCCCAATGAAGGAGGTGGAGGCTAAGAAGATTTGCGCAATCTCGTAGTTATTAACCTTACAAGTGTAAAATTTGTCTAGAGATTATATGCGCTACATCTTTAGCTTCTTATCATTTTGTTCTGAAATTTTTTTTAATTTCAGATACGTTTATGAATGCAATAAGCACAATTAGACACACGGCACTATTATCTTAAGTATTCCATAGTTTATAGTCGATTTTAGGAAATTAGATTACAATGACCTTCCAGACATCCTCTGCAAGAAGTATTTTATGATAAAATTCCCAAGAAAAAAAGGAGCTCTCTCAAAAAGAGAAGAATTATATCGTAAAAGTATTGAAAATTTTCTCTACAAATTTTAAAAGATTTAAAGCGTGATTGTTGCACTGTGAAGAAAAATGTAGAGAATTACTTTCAAACCAGCAAAAGGGTAGAGCCAGAATTTAGAGCTCTTACCTTAGAGATGTTTCTTAGATCAATAAAGAAGTAGATAAACCTCTCATGCTAGCAGCTAAGCCATTTTTCAACCTGTTGCTGCTACTTCCTTTTCGAGAGAAAGGTGTAATGCTTACAGTAAAATTTATACCCTTATGAATACAACCAAAACTCCGTTCCTAACCATATAACAAAAAACTGTCTCTTGAGGGATAAGAGTTTCATGAAAACCAACTTTATTTTAGTTACTTCCACATACAAATCAAGAATCACAGGGTGCGCCGAATGGTTGGACAAGAGGCTGAGTTGTCGATGGACGTCACGTGAAGCAGTTTACCATGAGACAACAATAAGAAGGAGTGATGTTATGTGCTGCAATTGTTGGAAAAAATATAGTATGTAGGACTTTTTAAAGTGGACGATAGAATGAAAATGTAATTTTCAAAGCTGAGTACCGTTTGAGTTGCAAAGACAAAACAAAGCAGGAAACAACCCTGCCATATTTATTTATTGCTTAGTGTTTCTATGTGTGTTTGGACCGACAACCTTTAATAAGAAAATTTTGTTAAGAGAGAGAACTTCCCCCACAGTCACTTTAATCCCTTACGGATTAATAGAGTCTGAATCTTTCTCATCTCACCAAGACTCCATTATTATTCGTGTATTATATTAGTGTGAGTATTTGGATAGCAAAGCTTCCGCGTTTAAAGAAGCATATTCCTCCGTGTGTCAGTAAATGTGAGCCAGCTTTCCTCCGTCCCGTGCCGACAGTCCATTAAATACTTTCATTTAGACAACTTAAACCCCGTGTTACGAACAACATGTCGTCGTTCGAGAAATTTAAACTTCAAGGAGAATCCCTCGGTTTAAGTGCCAAAGACCTTGTCACTTATATACAGGAAGAAGAGAGAAAAGAGAGAGTTGGACTAAAAGAGTTTAGAGAATTAGCTGAACAAAAAGTGATTAAAGATAGAGAGAGCGAACAGTGCGAGAGAATTAGGCAATGTGAATTAAAATTAAATCGTGTTCGGCTCGAAACCCTTCCAGTAAATTCCCGTGTAGGAGCCCCTTAATTCGCCTCCGTTAAACTCCCCACATTCAAAGAAGGAGAGGACTTTGGATCTTTTCTCACTCACTTCGAGAAAATTTTGAAGTTAATCATAGGGACATCGAGATGGACGGTGTCGCTAACCTTCTTCCTCTCCTTAGCTCGCAGCTCCTAGACGTATGAGTATCGCTTCCCTCGGAAGCTACAGTGGATTACTCCACCCTCAAATATGAACTTCTCGCGGCGTATAATATGACGCCTGATTTCTACCGCACCAAATTTCGCCACGCCCGCATCCAAACATATATAACCTTCCGTCATTTTGAATATACTCTTTCCCGTAATTTCAATTTTTAGTTAGACGCATCGAAAGTCCCCCATGATTATGAGTCCTTGGTAGACTTTGTTTTAAGGTATCTATGGCGGGCGTCGCTAACACCAGAGATCCACTCCTTTGTGAAGAATTGTCGGTGCAACTCCTTCAAAGAGTGCATAGAAGAAGCAGGTATCTGTGCGGCGAGTCACAACTTATACCAGAAGGAAAATAAAAAGCCTCCCCTTCATCTACCCAAAATAAATTTAATAACTCGCGGTTCCCTCCTAAGAACTCATCAGAATTCCCCCGAGGTTACGGGCCCCTTTAAGCACAGAAGTTTCCATGTGATGTTAAGCCTTTCATATCTAATTTCCCGGCGTCAACTTTTCCCCGTAAGCCAATCATATGTTTTGCGTGCGGTGTCGAAGGCTACACGCGCCCAAATTGTCCCCCAAATTCCCAACTCCGTGGAATCCCATTCACCAAGTCCACCAGAAGAATGCTGCTGCCGCTCCCGCTCCCGCTCCTCTTCCATCTCAACCAGAAAACTCAGCTCTAATCTCATCTCCCAGTGCCCCAGGGCACCATGTAAATTTGAAAACAGAAGCGTTAATTGGTGCCAAGTCTCCAGTCTCGTCCACAATACCGGGTGTACTTGTATCTTGGTATCGAATGAACTTCTTTCCCACGTGGCTCCCGACCACAATAAGTTTGCGGTAGTCCATGACTACTTGGGACGCGCAAACCGCTTCCCCATTTTAAACTGTTAGCTGGAGTGTCAGTACTTTTCCGGATGGGCTGAAGTCGTGTCAGCCCCTATCAAATTATGTTCCGTTTTAGAAGGTCAGTGCCCCAAAGTCTCATCTAACCCTGTGGCTCAGTCCGTTATCACGAGAGCCCAGGCAGAGAAAGAATCCCAGAGGCCCGTTGCCTTGAAACTCGCTTAGATTCAGATTTCAGCGGCGTTATAAGCGAAGAATTCTCTCAAAGACAGAATGAGTGCCTAAATCTCCTTCCCCTGTGAGAAAAATGTCAGAGCCTCGAGCAGGATTCGGTCCTCGGTAAGAAGAGAGCCTCTTATATCGCGAAAGAAGGCTTGCTATATCGCGCTTGCTCAGATGGCGCCAACCCCGAGACTCACGCCCTCTGTGTTCCCCGTTCGCATGTCACCCTGGTCCTGAAGATTGCCCATAATAGTATGTTCTAGCCACTTTAGCAACGATAAAATTGGTCAGAGGATTTTCCGGTATTTCTACTGGCCTGATGATGCAGTTGAAATTTCGGAATACTGCCAATCATGTGACATCTGCCAGCAAACCACGGCTAAAATGGGTGTTAAACCGGCCTCCTTCAGAAGGGACCAATCATATCGGAACCCGCTCGTTCAAGATTTTACCCCCTTCCAATTCATCTAAGAAATGCCTTTAACGCAGAGGTTAACAATCTGCTGAACCTCCATATCCCTTACCCCCCCCTCCCCTCCACGTCCAATTATTGTTCCCCAATAGTTCTGTTACGGAAACCAGATAACTCTTACTGCATGTGCGTAGATTTTGGCAAATTAAATCCCGTGACCGTTTTCGATGCTGAACCGATTCCTTTAATTGGCCAAAAGCTTCACTTGTTCGAAAAAGCCAAATTTATTAGCGAGCTCTACCCTAGCTAAATTTTAATTGTAATTGCTTCATAGCCATTTGTCTATCTGAAAATTATTAGAACCGCCAGCTAGAGATTAGCTAATATTCAATTATTCCTGTTTATGTCCTTATTTTTCTCGATGTGTACATCTATGACGCAAATCGCCCTTGTATATATAAAATTAGTATTTAGAAGCCTGGTCCACACCCCTATAGGTGTATATGTATCACCGTAATCCTTCTGTCATTGAGGTAAAATTTATCATTAAATATCGATTTCATTCTCTTTTTTTAGCTTGATGTATAAATAACATTTTTATTTTTTTTAATTATGTCCCCCTTAATGCTCTTATGGTCAGCAATAATGAATTTCCTTTTCCGTTCATATGTACACGCAGTCAGGGAGAATTAGTTTGTACACCTGCTCAACGTCATGTCAGGAATTCCATTTTTTCCTTTTCTGCTTACACCGTTGACCACTCGCGTGAAAGACCCCACTTCCTCAAGTCATTCGTCTTAGGGGATGTAACCTTTCTCTCCCAACTCCGAAAGTGCGATTCTTTTGGATGGGAGGGATGTAGCAGAATGAGGTCAAAGGGTGACCACGTCCCCTTCTGTACCCATGAGGTCTTGAGATTACCGCATGGAGCTGTGAAAGCATGGCTGAACGATGTTAAGGATGCAGCCTACGCAGTTATCACACGCACCAGCTGTATTTGTCTAGGGACCGATTTTCTCGTCTCCCACGGCGACCTTTCAGCAAACATTCTTGCCTTCGGTCCGAAGATCGAAGTCCATTAGTCATTCTAAGCCAACGTTATCCCAATTCCTCCTTCCCCCAAAGGAGGCCCTGACTTTTCCACCAAATCGCATGCTCGTCTGGAGGGCCGTCATAGCCACCTCTCCAGCCATCTATATAATACTTCAACTCAGTCTAGTAAGCAGCAACGTTAGACTTCCCACCTGTTCCGGCGAACGAGCTGAAGGACGCTCACCCCCTCACCCCCTTTCAGCGGCGATTTCGATTCGAGTCGAAAGCTAAATCGATCCGTGAACTCTGCCATAGTCAATCGGCAAATATCCGACGAGAAGGCCCAACTCCAAAGGCTCTACGAGCGCGTGCTCCCTCCTCTGAAGCAAGAGGTAACACGACTTCCCCCGTCGCATTCATCGTATCCCAACTGGCCCTTTTTCTGCAACGAACACGTAAGCTAGTGTAACCGTTGCCGCCTGCAGATTGATCTAGAATCTGGCTTACCCCATTGATTCATTATTTGTGTGAACACCCCGGTTTTAAATCCCCCTTTAAATCACCAACCTGAATCTGACCTACTTAATCCCCTAATTAACCCACGTTTGTCTCATGTGGAAATTTAACCCCATCTGTGCGACCATTCCCTTTAAACCCAATATTTGTGTAAATATAAATATCCTTTTGTTGTTAGTAAAGATATATTTTTGTCATTGTCTTTCTTTTGCAACCCCAACGCCTACCAACTACCTGTTAATATTTAGCCAACTTGCTCTCTTAAATATTTGTTTTTAAAAGAACCCCGCAAAGTTAATAATAAACCATCCTCACTGGACTCAAAACAATTTACCCCTTCACTAACGGTCTTCAACCAACTTCGGCCCAAAGCCCCAAAGTACCTACGTATATATATATATATATATATATATATATATATATATATATGGAGAGAGAGAGAGAGAAAGAAAGAGAGTCTGGCCATTCCACGACAGGAAATCACCCAAGATGCTACAAAGAATGTGTTTCGGATGACTTAATCCAAAGTATGACTTCATTAATAGACATATGACCGTCCAAATTTATTTAGAAGAAGGGATCCTTTTGTCCAGTAACTCTAAAACATCTCTTATTTAAAATTATATTTAATCTAATCTCCCTCCATTGTATTTGTTACAATTAACTAATATAAGATGCTTCAATTTGTTATACTTTGTTATTATATGATTTTATTATATATTTTGGTTGAAAACTTTATGTATTCTTCCTAATAAAATACAAATGAACTCTTGACAGTAAAATAGTAAATCCGACATAATTTGTCGAATATTCCTCTCATATGACTTTTAGTTTCTATTCACAGTATATTTTTGTGTTATGATCGCCTTAACTCCCTCCTGAAAAACGCCAAATAAACCTATTTAAAGACGGCTTTGCCATTTGCATACAATCTCTAAAGACCTTCCACTACGTTTTCCTTCTTGCTTCGCCACTTTTGAATCTGACTTCATATGCTTCAGTAGAGGAGGCAGTTACTTTTCGTAAAGAAAGAAAGGAATACATGTGTATGTAGGTGGGTGCTTCCAGAATCTCTGCATACGTACTAAAATAACTAAAAACTCCCCACAGAGCAGAGCTAGAATGGAGCATCACTATTAATTTTGAACTACCCCCAGATTACTAACCCCTCACCTCCATTTTTGCTGTTTGGATAAGAGAAATCCTCTTCCAGTTAATTGAATAACCCTTTGGAGATCTTCACAGAGTTCCTACGTGTCCTTTCATGTACAAACTCATCTCAGGGTGACCTCCAATTCGCTATCTAGGATGGAGATTTCGTTGGTAGAGCGATAACCAAACAAATCAGCCAAATTGGTTCCTTCCATAAACATCTTCACATCTGTAGAGGCGTGCCGAGGACCGAGTTTTATCCTCTTTTGAAGTTTGAGCAAAAGACTCGTTTTAACCTTCACAAAACTCTAATCAAACTTCGCTAAAACTGCTTATATGGGATCTAGGCTTCATTCATCAGTATGGATCACTTGTGAAGTTTGTCGGTGTTCAATTTGAAAAGAAAACTTGAAGCGACGAAGGAGAATTTGGAGAGATGGACTTTCGTTTTCAAGATAACTTCCCAAAATTTACTTTCCAAAAGTTTGAGTACTTGAACAACCAAACTAATATTGGAAAAAATGGCACTTTCGTGTTAGGGTGGGCCAGACTTAATTTCCAGTTGAGAGGATTCATATTTAAAACACCAATAAAGACGAATATTTAATGTTTAAAACACCATAAGAGACCACCAGGCTTCTATTTCGATTTGATTACACCGTACAACAATAAAAAAAACCGGAAATGAGAATAACCTTTTTTGGGGGTATTTTTCTGCGTAAAGCACAGATATAACATCCATCTCTTTCTGTGACCCTCCAGTTTTTCGTAAATTAGCATCTTATTTACTTTAAATACACTTATGGTTCCATAGAGATTGAATGCAGACAGGATTGGACCGAAACTGACACCTCTTAAAGTTATAAACAGATTTTGATATAATTTTGATGGAGTGTTTCTAAGGTATTTGTCGACCTACTCTATGAAATCTATGAAGGAAACTCAATATTATTTTAGTTATATAGGTCCAAATCTTTGGTAATTTTGTAACTTACTTTAAATGCTCCCTATTTTTTACTTTTTTATTTAATATTTGTTGCTATTACTATCTATATTCTTTTTCACATACTACAGTGTTTTTTTTTTACTGGAGACAGAACTAAAATGCCTAGAGAATGCAAATATTCTTCAAAGAGTTTATGTTATATCTGTGGATCAGTTACATTAAGACAATACAAGAGACAGTTGACTAAACATGTAAAGAAACTTTATGAGTTGTGCTTTGCATGCAAAGTGGGTGACCAGGACAAAGACTGGTCACCTCACATATGTTGTGTCAGGTGTACAAGTTTCCATTCTTCCTGGGTGAAAGGCAAAGGGCCTGGACTCATGTTTGGAGAACCTATGGTCTGGCGGGAGCCAAAGGACCATTCAACGGATTGCTACTTCTGCTTAACCGATATTAAAGGTAGGTATTCAATGTGTTTTATTTCCTCGTCTTTAATATATTTTCAAGAGATGTATCAATTCAAAAGATCAAAATACATATTTTGTTTACTTCCACTATTTCTGCAAGTGATCACAATCAGTAATATCCATTTTATTTTATTTAACTCCAAGTCACAACATAAGATGCAAGAAATCTATCATGTATCCAGTCTTCAGTCTGTTATTCGCCAAGTTCGACATTCGCGTGCAATTCCTGTACCACAGACGCCCTCTGAACAAGAAGCGATGACACGAGCAACTCACTCAGACGATTCAGAATCTCAAAATACACCATATGTAGCACAGTTTGAATCTGACAAGAAACCACACCTCATCACCCAACCGAAACTCGATGATCTAGTTCGTGATCTAACACTTACTAAGCGACAGAGGGAACTCCTGGCCTCACGTCTGCAACAATGGGTCCTGTTGGATGAACATGCTCAAATTACAGTATATAGGAAGCGTTCTGCAGATCTACAGCAATTCTTAACTTTTGAAAACAACTTGACTCATTGTAATAATATCAGAGGCCTATTCAATGCTCTTGAACTGACCTATGAACCAAATGAGTCGAGTTTATTCATAGATCAATCCCTTTACAGCAGAAAAGTGGTTCTGTTGCACATTGTGAACACCGTGCCTTCAGTTCCAGTCGCTCACTCGTTCATTTTAAGAAAGACATATGAGTGTCTTGCTTTTATTCTTGACCACATATGTTACAAGGAGCATGAGTGGCTAATTTGTGCGGACCTGAAAGTAGTAGCCATACTTAATTGACTACAAATGGATACACCGAGTTCATGTGCTTCCTTTGCAAGTGGGACAGTAAGGCAAGATCAGTACATTATGTACTCTCAGAATGGTTCTCTCGGAAATCTATGACACCTGGATGCTATAATGTAATTCATGAGCCACTAGTTAAGAAGGAGAAAATCATTTTGCCACCACTGCATATAAAACTAGGACTAATGAAGCCATTTAACAAAGCACTGCAACATAACAAGCCATGATTTCAGTACCTCAAAGCGCTCTTCTTTAAAATAAGTGAAGCCAAGATTAAAGAAGGAAAATCCTTAGTCCCTCAGATTCGTCAACTTATAGCTGATGAGGACTTTGAGGCGACAATGGATGAAACTGAGCTAGCGACCTGTCATGCATTCACAAATGTATGCATAGGACTTCTGGGAAAGAGCCAAGGGGCCCAGCGAGAGCGTATATTGGAGAGCCTAATCAAGTGCTAGCAAGATCTCGGATGAAAAATGTCACTGAAGATGCACTTTCTTCATGCTCATCTGTCCTTCTTCCCCGATAATGCAGGAGATGTGAGGGATGAACATGGAGAGATGTTCCATCAAAATATACTCCAATGGAAAATATGTATAATGGAAAATGGAGTCCCTCTATGCTGGCTGACTTCTGCTGTAACCTGAAGCGTGACACACCTGAGCCGTCTTACAAACGAAGCAGTAAATACTAAAATGTAAGTTAGTAGATTATATAATGCTAACAAATATGCTAATTCATTATATACTCAGGAATTAATTACAATATAAACATTTAATCTGACTTTTGGAGCGAAATACATTTATGATATCGTGGAAATCGGTATCAATTGGATAATTATTAAATCGGTAATTTACAAGAAAATGTTACGTGATGGGAATTTTTTGTATCAAGTTCAAATTCCGCACATTCAACTTTATAATAAAATGCACATGAGATCTGTTTTTTTTTCTTTACACTGAAATGTGTTGTAGAGTATTATTAGGTGGTGCCTAACCTAAACGAAGCAAAGGTTTTTGTCTCATGGGTTTTGTTCATGGTCCAAAATAAGAGAAAAAATAATAATTTAGAGTAAATTTATTTAAAATGAGAATGAAGACTAACATGAACATTGCAGCTAGAGCAGTTTTTGAGCACGTTCTTCAAGGGTGGGGTTTGAGGATATAAAAATGTTTAGAAAGTAAAGCAAATTAATTGAGGCGTTGAGGGGGCAGGGGTGTCTCCTGAACCTGCGTCTGTTTTGCAAATAAAGCAGAGAAGGTGAGGGGGTAAACTAATATGGTAACTCTATGCTTATCAATTGAAGAGGTTCTGTGGTAGGAGATACCTTAAGTTATCCCCCATCGAATGAGATGGTCTTGTTCGTAGGAAGATTCTCACGATGTCTGTCCTCTTTGCACAAATTTTCTTCTAATACATCAAGACCCCGGAAAAATTCGGAAATGTATTTTTTTACTCTTTTAATTATTATTCGCAAATGCATTGAACTCCGAATGACAATGATTGGTACCATTCCCTACAATATGAAACGCATGCAGGTTCTTCTCTACCACATAACTGCCATAAGAGAGGTTGGCATAGACACAAGTACTAATTAGATGGCTACACAAAAGTCTGTTTCGTCTTCTTGTACCGTACCATTTTGAACCCAGATTAGAAAGAATACAAAAAAGTCCGCAGGATACAAGCGCCATCTGGTGGAGATGAAGTCGTCAACCGCACCACCCCAAAGGGCCATACAGGGTTCTCAACTGGAAATAGGTCGTTTGAGGTTGCACTTCCTTAAGGACCACCGGACAGCATTGTTAAAAGGACCATACAGATTTCTGAACGGGAAATAGGCCGTTTGAGGTTGCACTCCCTCAAGGAAGACCGGACAGCATGGTCAAAAGGGCCATACAGGGTTCTCAACTGGAAATAGGCCATTTGAGGCTGCACTTCCTCAAGGACCACCAGGCAGCATTGTTAAAAGGGCCATACAGATTTCTGAACGGAAAATAGGCCATTTGAGGTTGCACTCCCTCAAGGACGACCGGACAGCATGGTCAAAAGGGCCATACAGGGTTCTCAACTGGAAATAGGCCATTTGAGGCTGCACTTCCTCAAGGACCACCGGACAGCATTGTTAAAAGGGCCATACAGATTTCTGAACGGGAAATAGGCCGTTTGAGGTTGCACTCCCTCAAGGACGACCGGACAGCTTTGTCAAAAGGGTCATACAGAGTTCTCAACTGGAAATAGGCCGTTTGAGGTTGCACTTCCTCAAGGACGACCGGACAGCTTTGTCAAAAGGGTCATACAGAGTTCTCAACTGGAAATAGGCCATTTGAGGTTGCACTCCCCCAAGGACTGCCGTGTTAGATGTGTTAGATCAAGAGTCGGCAAACTCTTTGGTCTTGCGTGCCAATTCCATTAAAAAAAGGAATTTTTGTCCACCAAGGCCCATAAAGTCCAGTAGAAGCTAGTTCAGAAGGGAAAAGATGGAAGTCCAAGTCTTAGGATAGATAAAGGAAGGTAAGATAGGGATAAAGAATTCCCATCCCCAACTCTAATCTAAAGTAATATTTATCGATTCTATTCTTAAACCTATTGGATCAATCCTAGAAAAAGAGCCCCCTAGCCTATGATAGGGGGCATTATCGAGGATGGAGCTTTTTTAGGAATGATCTCTTTGGGGCGGACATTCCCCTAGAGAGTAATAATCATTAATAATAAGATAAGATAAAAAGATTAAGTAAATATCCTAATTAGGATTATATTTGGTCAAGATAATATTGGTTAGCTTAGCTTAGTTTTAAATATCCTACCCTAACCTAACCTATGTGGCAGGGTTGATTCGATTTAAAAATTTCTGCCATCATATCTTTCTTTTAAACAGAATCAGAGGGAGAAATTCCTTCCCCCCAGAACACAACGTCTACCCGTGGCGCCTGACAAAGATGCATCTGCACGGCCAAACAGCCCAAAGGGAGCATCGAGACTTCGCGCGGTCTGCTGACCCGGGTTGGGTTCTCTTTATCTTACCGTCTTATCGTCTGACCGACGCCAGATCCACGGTGTCAAGGACCTTTAAGCAAAGCTTTAAGGCCGCTGAGTCTACCCCCCACCCGTGGCCCGCCAAGTCTAATGAGATACCCGTCCCCTTTTGAGGAGCCCCCGGCGACCCGCTTCCGCCGAGGCAGTATAAATACTCCGAGAAAGGCTTTGAGAAGCCAGTACCATACAGCCCCGTCTTGGTTAGCAGTCCAGTCACGTACAGGCTCGTACACCCTGCTTCGCCTCCCAACGGCTTCCAGCTTCAAACGCGATGCGTTATCTCTACCCGGCCTTGCTCGTATCTAAGGCCAGAGTTCCCGCCGACAGATGATAGACACGCACAGGCATCTATCACTCGGTTATCGACTTTGTTCAATGACTCGAGTACTCCCTCGCTCATTTCTCAGCGTCGTTACAGAAGAAGGAATCTTGCAAGTTCAACTTTGCAGCGCCCCGTTTAATCGCCGTATTCAAGCCTCCAGTCAATTAAGCTTTACATGAGTCTCCCTGATAATTGCACTCTCCCATTTTCTCTGGAAGCAATCACCGTGCATCCTCTCCCGAACTCTCGTACCCGTCGAATCATTTGTATCCACCCTCCCACTGTTTGGTACTTCGAGTCTCATTTTATTTATTTTCAGTTATGTACTTGTGCTATTAATATTTTCTGTATATAGTAAAGTTATATATTTTTCTATCATTAGTTTCTCTAATCCCAGAACATCTAGGAATTGATTATTTAGGCCAACCGCACTCGATTTTGTTAATTCAACCCTCGCACTGGGATCTGTATCCCGATCTTCTGTCATGCCCTGTCCACGGTCATCCTACGGCATCTATATTATATTCTGGTGACTGGTTTTTAGGGTCATCCGCAGTATCTGATCTCATTTCTTTTAGACCTGTGACAGATTCTATTGGCTGTTATTCTTGTATATTAAAAGTTCAGATTTCAGAAACTGTAGAAAAGCCTTTACTCTTTTCCCATTTTCCCATTTTCCCATTTTCTGTTGATATTTTGTATTGAATTTTGTCACCGTGTGAAACTTTATCCCTTTCCAGGGCTCATAAAACGTCTGCCATATTGTAAAGAAGTTAATCTTCTTCCTTTTTTGTATTGTGTTGTCGCTTTCTTCGTGCGTTGGGGCAACAAAGGCTCTCGCTAAAATTCTGGAGTGAATATTTCAAGTATAATTACGAGTTCGTGCTGTACGAAATAATTATGGCTGTGTTTGTTTGTTTTTTAAGTGAAGAATCGTAGGTCTGACAAAACCTACTAGCACTTTTCCTGAACCCTGTCGCTTGGGCTCCGCCGCAAGGACCTCTTAGCTTATATCCAACAGGAGGAAAGGACTGAAAGAGAAGAGGGAAGACTAAGAGAAAATGAAACAGAAGAGAAAGAACGAGAAGAAAGAACAGAAAGAGAAGAACGTGAAGAAAGATCAGAAAGAGAAGACCGAGAAGAAAGAAGAGAAGAACGGGAAAGAATATGCCTTCATGAACTTAAATTGAGTATGACCAGGAACGAGACGCTGTCCATCAGCTTGAGGCACAAAGCTCTCCCTCCCGCTTCTGTGAATCTTCCGGTTTTCAAGGAAGGCGAGGATTTCGCAGCCTTCTTAATCCACTTCGAGAAAATTTTTGAAATCAACCATTGGAACATCGAGTCAGATTGAGTGGCTCAATTGTTGCCCTTGTTAACTTCCCAATTCCGAGATATATTCATATCACTCCCCTCGGAGGCAAAGTTGATTATTCGACCTAAGATCGGAGTTACTGGCGGCATCTAACATAACACCAGACTTTTACCGATCCAAATTCAGACATGCCCACCTTCAGTCAGGCCAAACATACCGTCAGTTGGGGTAAACCCTCCAGCGTCACCTTAACTTTTAACTCGATTCTTCTAAAATCCCGCATGGCTACGATACCCTCGTTGACTTCTTCCGGCTGAAGTCAGATCTTTCGTAAAAGACCGACGGTTTCTCACATTCAAGGAGTGCACAGAAGAAACCGACATTTATTCAGCAAACCACAACCTTTATCTGAAGGAAGGGAATAAAACGGCCCCCCGTCGTTCCCCCCAACCAAAGCCAAACAAAGGTAAATTCTTCCCGCAAAATGGAAACAAGTTTACCAAGGTAACTGGGTGGTCGAAGCCGAAACCACTCCTTTCGTCCCAACACCGAGATGTAAAACTGTTCTCTAAAGGCCCCCCCCTACGTCATCTTTCCCAAAGGGACCCATTATTTGTTTTTCCTGTGGGGTAGAGGGTCACTTGAAAACGAACTACCCACACAACTATCAGTTCAGGAATAATTCTTCTCACCAGGTACATCAGATCTCTGCCACGTCTACGCCTCCGTAAACACCATCGGAATCTTCTCCTCCCCCGAGCACCTGAAGTCCCGGTGACCATCAGGTAAACTTCTTTTTCGATAAGAATACCCCTGGACGCCTTAAGTTTGAATCCGGAACGATTAATGGCTGCCTTATCTTCACTCTTGATAGAGATCCCGGCTTCACCTGCATAGTGGTGTCAGACAAGCTGTTACGCCAGTATCCCCGGACCATAATAAATTCGACGTCGTTCACGATTACTTGGGGCGCGCCAATCGAGTCCCAATCGTTAAGTGCTACATCGATTGTGCGTAACTTCACTGGCTGGGCAGAAGTAGTAGCAGCCATTATTTAATTCTGCTCTGTCCTCATTGGCCAGTGCCCAAGGGTCTTCCCCATCTCCGTGGCCCAACCCGTGGTTACCTGTTCGCAAATGGTAAAAGATTCGCAGATGCCCTCGCCTCTATAAACTTCACGTTCTTTAGAATTCATGGAGATCATGACTGAAGACTTCGCAAGGCACCAAAAGAACTGCAAATTCCTTCGACCCCTGTGGGCTAAGGCCCAATCAAAAGAGCAAGAAGCCATCCGATGAGCCAAGGTGATCTCCTACCAAGTTACGGACGGCTTACTTTACCGTGCGTCCTCAAAAAACGGTAAACCCCCGACGTGAGTATTATGTGTCACGCGTTCCCACGTTGGTCAAATTTCAACCACTGCCCATGACAGCCTATTTTCAGACCCTTTTAGCCACATGAAGAACACCCAGAAAATTTTCGAATATTGTTATTGGCCAGGCGCCCACGAAGAAATCCTTTGCTACTGCAGGTCTTGCGACATCTGCTAAAAGACTGCCGTTAAAAGGCGAGTTAAACCCTCACCGCTTCATATATGACCCCTAATCTCCAAGCCATTTTCCTGTGTCACAATTGATCTCATCAGTCCGATACACCCCCCGCTGAGTGAAGGTCACAGCCACGTGCTAACTTTAGTGGATTTTGTCACCCGCTTCCCGGAGGGCGTGCTATTGAAGAATATAGACAGTATCTCCTGGGTGGAAGCACTAATCTCCATATTCTTCCGTGTTGGACTACCCAAGGAAATCCTGTCTGACAATGGCCGTCAATTCACGTCACAACTCATGGAGTATGTCGGCAAGGTCATGAAGATAAACCCCCTTTTTATCACCTCTTTTCACCCAGCTGGTAACGGGATGCGTGAGCGGCTCAATAGCTCCCCCAAATCTATCGTCAGGAAACTGAGCACCGAAGAACTCTGAGAATGGCACACTCTGCAGCGCCCCATTTGCTCGCTGTATTCAAACCTCCAGTCAAGTAGGCTTTACGTCAGTCTCTCTGATAATTGCAATTTCCCATTTTCTCTGGAAGTAATCACCGTGCATCCTCTCTCGGATTCTCGTACCCGTCGAATCATTTGTATCCCCCACTTTCCCCGTTTGGTACCCCGGGTCTCATTTTATTTATTTTCATTTATGTACTTGTGCTATTAATATTTTCTTTGTATATAGTAAAGTTATATATTTTTCTACCATTAGTTTCTCTAATCCCAGAACCTTTAAGATTTAATTATTTAGGCCAACCGCACTCAATTTTGTTTATTTAACCTTCGCATTGGGATCTGTATCGTGATCTGGTGTGTCCTCTTCACGGTTACCCTACAACATACACCTTGGATTAATATTTTACTTTTTTTGTTAGTTTAATTTGTGTATTTTTTTTGTTCTTTAATAGAAGTTATTTCACCGATTATTTTTTAAATTTACCCATAAGTTTCTTGGCGGTCATATGATTGATATTTTCATGCTGTCATTTAATAGGAGTGAAATTTCCTGTGAAGCATTAATTAGAAATGGTGTTTTCAGGGGTCATTGTCTAGGAATGATGCAACCAATTTATTGTAGTGTTTTCGACGTTATTCAGAGTCAAATAATTTCAAGTCCTTGTTAATTTATATGAAAATAAATTTTGTACTCTCGCTTGAAACCGTTATTTATAGTTGTCGCTCGGTTATCGAGTACAATTATTGAATTTTGGTAAATATCAGTAAACCAGCTTAATATTTGAACATTGCGATACCTTGGCGCTCAGATGCTAAATTTCCAGGGAAAGGAAATTGAGATGCCTCAGTATTTCTTCGTACGATCCATTTATAAGTTCAGAAATTAATTTAATTGCTCGACGCTGGATGTGTTTCAAATATTACTTAGCTCTGATACATTTCGGACTATCTACTTAATATGTAGGTAAATAAACCTTCCGACGTACAGTAATTCTCCTTTTTTTATATTTATTGAGCTAAATATTTCCTATTATTCTAACCATTCTCACTTTCCGGTAACGTTGGACAACTTAATTCTTAATATTTTAACGTGTCTAGAGGTAAGGTTGAGCGGAACCTCGCCGGTCTTTTACCATAGGCTATTTGGAATTATGTGCACTCTGTCACGGTAGATCTAGGTCTCGTTGGTAGCCGTTGTGCTTTTTTCTAATCTCATTCACTTGAGAAGATCTGAGTAGAGTTTCACGGACTCCATTACCCGTTGAGTGCAAAGGTATATAAAAACTATGAACCTGGGAATTCATTGCCCATTAAATGCTTTATATAAATATTGCTCATTTGCGACCTCATTGCCTTCTAGTGTTTTGTATTAATATTGTTCATCTGGGAATTCTTTGTCCATTCATTGCTTTGTATAAATATTGCTCATCTGGGAACTCATTGCCCTCTAGTGCTTTGTATTAATATTGCTCATCTGGGGATTTTTTGCCCATTCATTGCTTTGTATAAATATTGCTCATCTGGGAACTCATTGCCCTCTAGTGCTTTGTATTAATATTGCTCATCTGGGAATTCTTTGTCCATTCATTGCTTTGTAGAAATATTGCTCATCTGGGAACTCATTGCCCTCTAGTGCTTTGTATTAATATTGCTCATCTGGGAATTCTTTGTCCATTCATTGCTTTGTATAAATATTGCTCATCTGGGAACTCATTGCCCTCTAGTGCTTTGTATTAATATTGCTCATCTGGGAATTCTTTGCCCATTCATTGCTTTGTATAAATATTGCTCATCTGGGAACTCATTGCCCTCTAGTGCTTTGTATTAATATTGCTCATCTGGGAATTCTTTGTCCATTCATTGCTTTGTATAAATATTGCTCATCTGGGAACTCATTGCCCTCTAGTGCTTTGTATTAATATTGCTCATCTGGGAATTTTTTGCCCATTCATTGCTTTGTATAAATATTGCTCATCTGGGAACTTATTGCCCTCTAGTGCTTTATATTAATATTGCTTATCTGGGAGTTCTTTGCCCATTCATTGCTTTGTATAAATATTGCTCATCTGGGAACTCATTGCTCATTTAGTGTATTTATCTGTAAATATCTTTGAATTAGGGAGGAGTAAATGTATATCGTTTAATACATGTAAATATATTACTGCCTAGTTCCCACTGTTTATGAGCAATTTTTCTTTGCTCGCTTGGCACCTGTGGGGAAATCTTCCCGTGGTACCCACTTTCAGTAAACCCACTACAACTCTATCTAGGTCTTTTTGCACGGTATCACAGTCCCTATGATATTTTGCACTAATATGTTGGTTCTAACAATCATCAAATTTTGAACTTTTGGATAAAAGATTCGTATCAAGAAGGCTTAAATATTTTTTATAAAACGCAAAGGTTCGAGAACAGATCCCTGAGGAACCCCATGAAGAACTATTTCCTTTTTCCTTCTGCCTAAGGTTTTCCAGCCAGTCTTTAATCCAGTATATTAGACTGCCCCCTATCCCGTGCCCTTTTATTAACTTTATTAAGTTTTTATGTGAAACGGTGTCAAAAGCCTCTTTGAAATCTTGGTAAGCTACATTTACTGATTTACTTTTGGTCAAGCGTTTTTATCACTTTGTAAAAATAATCCAGCAAATTAGTTAAGTATGAGGTTCCGCGTTGAAAGCTGCGTCACGATCATATATTTAACAATGGACTCCAAGAGTTTACTAATGATCGAAGGAAAGTAGATGAGACACTTATCCTTTTGATAATTCCTTTTATCCTTATTTTGGTTTTACAAGGTCCCGATAGTAAAGGCATCAGTTTCGATTTTCGCCGCTATTGGTGATTATCGAAATTTTATACAATCGGTTACGTTCCCATATGCATTTTTTAATCTCGCTCTTTATTCCCGCCACCTGGCTTGTTCTATTAAAACCTCTAGATTTATAGCGCAATATTTCGATTTTTATAGTGAAAAATGAACGCTGAAAATCAATATATATTTCCCTGTCATTTTTAACGTAAAATTTCTTCTCATTTTATGCGGGACTAAAAAAGATCAAAATTACAAGAAAACACGCATACTTTTCACTCATACGCTTTTTGTACACCAAAGCAGAGGAGTAAATACACACAAGTATACATATCTTTCATGTACAGTTTATTTACTATATCATAAATGAATTTGCACTTCTTGCAAGGTATCGATTAATACCCCAACAAATTCTGACGGGAGGTATCCCTTTTTCATCCCAACATCCCCAAAATAACAATCCTGGCCACAACATCAGTGGTCATAGCATCCTTTCTTAATCAAGGGTAAGGGGAAAAGTACTTATAATTAACAATTTACCAAAAGCAATTAGGAGTAAAACCGTTTTTATGGTGGCGGTGATTCTTTAGTTTAGGAAAACTTGTTTTGCGTCAACAAATTCTTTTACTTAAAAATTAATCATTTTTAGCAGAATTTATTTGTCAAGAGAGATTTAAAGACATCAAACTTTCATTATTTCGAAAAAAAACCTTTTATATGATTTCTTGTGGAAAATCTTTAGGTGTTTTCCTTTCTCACAAAAGACTTGGAGGGTTGTCTAATTGCTCTACTTTTGTCAGTCGGATGCTTTATTTATTTTGTGCAATTGATTAGGAAGGAAATTATTAGGTTATCAGGAAATAAATTTCGTTTAGAACAAGGAAAGTAAAATCGTTTATAATCAAAAGTATATACATTTATTTAACAAATTAGTTTAAATCATTATTAACATTGCTCTCTCATCGTTTAACTCAGCAGTGGATTCTGATTCTTTAAGAGTTCTTTCGGTTTTGTTGAAATATATAATTTTATGTCTGTCCACCTCCTGCATATCGAAGTAAACTTTGTCATTTAGGCGATGTTGTAATGACTTAAATACATGATAATCAGATGAATCAAGGTTAGTGAGGAAGAGGTCCCCAAATAGACGCCTGTTTTTCTTGGTCAAACAAGCCACTTATGGTGCTATAACTCCTCTCAAAGCCCACCAAGTGTAAAGCATAGCCGTCTTCTGGTAAAGAGCGCCTTCTAGGAGTAGGAGTGGATTTTTGTTTGCGATCAAGCCATTGCAATTTGCGCTTAATATACCAATAAGGATTCCAGTTTTTCTCCCATAGGAATTCTCTTTAGAAATGGATTCCCAGGATTTCGCTCCAATGGAAATGAAGCAATATTCACACATTGTGAACGTTGTCCTTCAGACAATTCATGTGGCACTCGAACACAATTATTTTGGTCTTTTCCTATGATTACGCACTGCTTCATGACTGGCATGTAAAAATCTTGCCATTTGAAGTGTCCAGTCCAGGATTAGACTCCAGGAAGGCCTTAACAGCATAAAAAACAAATGCAGTAAGGTGGCCTCCACACACATTTATTTTATTCCAAATCGCTTCAATTAAATTTCCTTAACCAAAGCTGACATTTAAGAATATTCAACGTGGGAGAGAGAGAGAGAGAGAAAGACGCGTAGGACGGGAAGAACCCGTGATCGGCTTCTTTTGAGGTCACTTCCGTTCGATAATACGGCCTATAACGAACCTAACCAAAACAACAAGAGGTTCTGCAAGATGGCGTGAAGTTTTAAATTCACTTCCTCCGCCCCTCTATATAGATCCTCCCATATCCCAAGAGCCCGAAGACAAGAAAAAAGAAACAAACGAGAAAAGAGCTCTCGAGCTCAGCTTCCTCTTCGGTAAATACTCTCTTGATCCCTACTTTCGAGGCTGACTGTGGTTACTGGAATACAGGTTGTATTTTCCGTCATAACTTTGAACAGGCCGAGTACGAATCGGCCTTAAGTGCAAACCAAACCCGTGCTGTAAGAAAGTACTCGGGCTCAGTGCTCTCGCCCTCGTGCCCCTCTCGAGCAACCGAAGCTCTGGGTGACAGATTTTCCTGGAATTGTTGTCGGTCGGGTGCGACCGAGTGTATATACCTTGATTTATCTTACATATCCATTAATATTTTTTATTTATCCTTCATATCCAGTATTTTATTTGTGTTTGTACAGTAGTAAAGTTTATTTGGTTTCGCCCAGTTTGATATAGAGAACCTTCAAGATAGTTGAATTAATTCTGCCAAGTATAATTAGTCACTCTTAGATATTTATTGGAATCCAAAGTTCAATTGCATTATTTGAGGCAAGACTCAACTGCAGAGTTGACCTGCGTGCTATCCGACAACCGTTCCGAGACACGGAAAGGAAACGGAGGTCAGAAGATCTAACTTTACCTACGACAGTGAGCTTGAATTGCCGCCATCATTATCGAAGGGTCCTAACAAACTGTACTTAGCTTTAAAAAAGACTAGGCGTTATTGAAGCTTTAAAAAGGTCTAGGCAATATTACAGCTTTATAAAAGCCTATGCATTATTAAAGGTTTAAAGAGGCCTATGCATTATTAAAGTTTTAAAAAGGCCTAGGAATTATTAAGGCTTAAAAAAGGCCTAGGAAATATTAAAGCATTAGAAAGGCCTAGACATTCTGAAAGTTTAAAAAAGGCCTAGAATTATTAAAGCTTAATAAAGGCTTAGGAATTATCCAAGCATTAGAATGGCATATGCAAAACTGAAGGTTTAAAAAAGTCATAGATATTATTTAAGCATTAGAAGGGCCTAGGCATTATTAAAGCTTAAAAAAGGCCTAGGAATTATTAAAGCCTTAAAAGGCCTAGGAATTATTAAAGCATTAGAAGGGCCTATGCATTATAAAAGCTTAAAAAAGATCTAGGATTTATTAAAGCTTAAAAAAGACCTAGGAAATATTAAAGCATTAAAAGGGCATATGAATTATTAAAGCTTAAAAAAGGCCTAGGAATGATTAAAACCTTAAAAAGGCCTAGGAATTATTAAAGCCTTACTACTCTCTAAAATGGCATAGGCATTGCTAGTTATCTTTGAACAGCTCTCAGCAAGTTGGAAGAATTTAAGTAAGAAGTATCTTTTTTCTTGTAGAACCTTCATTAATTTTTTGTAAACCTAATATTTGTCTTAAGTCCAATTTTAAATAAATTTAGTGCAATAATTTAAGATGATTTTTTAATTGGTTGTTACATTTGCAAATATCGTAGTCGTTTTTCACATTTTTTTGTGTCATCTGATCAGTTTCTAGCCCATTTCAACTATTTGTTAACGTTGGAAATGTGATTATTTTAATGATAAACCCTCGAAACAAACGGTTATTTGATTCTGGTCGTTGTAGTTGGTGAAACAATTAAATGCTCACCATTAACTGCTCATTCCATGAAAGCATCAAATTGAGTAGAATTTGGGGTGAGAGATTCGTCGGCTTGTCCTACCTCTTTGGCTCTTTTTTATTCTCCATTAGACTTTTTAAAAATTCTTTCCTGCAGTGTGTTCTTTATTAAACCAGACTGTTTTTATAAGTAGTATACACCTAAGGATGTTTGCGAATGGTTATTGCTAGAGAGTAGCAAGGTTGCCATGTTTAGAAAGAGATCGGGTTACCAAAGGAGGAAAAAGTAAGTCACTATTCAAATGCTTTTTAACTGAGCCTTCTTTCACTTTGTACTTTGCAATAGACGTCAGCGTATACATACCCTGGCATGGGAACTATGTCTACTCCTGTTAATGTGGTAACCATATATCCAAGTCCTAGCGCATTCCGGACACCTTGGGACATAACACGGAAAGAGGCGTGAGATGGAAATTCAATTACGTCATCGGATGCGCTTTTACAAATAAGGTCATAAATGATTCTGATTCGATTCGGATTTCGTTGGTTTTGATTGGATGAAACGCGGAGATCGGCGATGCTCCGTCGGGTGTGCGGCAGCTATCAACGATTCGCTCACCCTCACCCACTCCTTCACCCTCATGCGTGATTCACTTTTCGGTATCGGACACCCTAAACTCATCTACGTGGGGAATATGAAGAGAGGAGGGGGGAACAACCGCCCATTTACATTGGAAATAATCTGGATTTATTTAAATATGTATATATACACTAAAGTACCAAAAGTCATGGGATAGCAGTATGGGATCTTGTAAAGATGAGTTATCCCAAGGTGTTTTTGACCCTAATGTAACTTAACCTAACTAAACCTAAGTTAATCAACCTAATCTACGTTAAGTTAGGTTATAGGGGGGTCGGAAAACATTGGGATTCCTCATATTTACAAGATCTACCTTAAAGGTAATGGTGAGCAGCGTCACCGTACCGTGACCTCATATAATTTCTCAGACCTGTATCAGTTGTGTGACCTCTCGTGGGTCACGGTGAACACGGACCGGATGGGCTCCTTATGGCAAGGCGACGTGAATGATCAGAGTTCGATCAAGGCACGATGGTGGGTGCCATGTTGATGGGAAATTCCATTTCTGATATTCAACACCACATCGATCTACGGTGTCATGAGAATACCTCATGGAAGGCATCGCCTCCGACCGTGAACACCGCAGTGATCAACCACGGTTGCTTAATTAACGATCGTAACCAGCGGCCTCTGATTATAATGTTCCCTGGTAGCAGACCATCCACACTGGTTCAAATCGCATTCATATTCATTGCAGGAGGTACAAGGCGCTTCCCCATTGGGTCAGTGCAGCGGTCTTTACTCCCCCCCATGAGATATGGGAGTAGAAACCCCAGCAGAGGGCCCCTGTTAACCCAACGCCACCGGACACAACCCCGTAAGGGGCGCGGCGATTTGCCATCCTGGCTTCCGTGATAACGGGACTCAGCACCTCGTCTGACCCCAGCTTAGCCTCCTCTCCTTTCTTCAAAACACTTGTTTCCATGCATTTCATACAACCTCTCCCACAACTTTCTCTGGTCAGCCTCTAATTTCACAGGGTAGATGCTGACCTTCTTCTCAGCCAACCGTCCCGAATCGGGGCTGAGGGGGAAGGGACAATATTTCCTAACCCCTGAACTCCGGTCTGGGGTGGTTGTTTTTTAACAAACTGCTTCATTCCCACCAATACCTTCCTAACATCCCTTTTCCTCTTCTCTTCACAATCTAGCTTTTTTACGCCGTGTCCAAGGTGGAGCCGCCATACCGATGGACTGCCAGGCCACCAGGCGGGAAGGGTAGTCCCGAATGGCGGTGCCTGGCTCTGCCAGGCCTGTAAGCACCTCTTGTAGTGCGGGCTACTGCGAGAGATGATGCGCGATTGCGTCCCGTGATACAAAGGGGGTCACCAGGCCCAATGATGAATATAAAAAACCCATACCCCTAACTTTCCCTGTAGCATCAACGGAACCGCCCTCGGGCAGCTCCACGGAAAAAATGGAGGTCCTCCCCCTGTGCTTGCGCAGGGGACCCTCCATATCTCTCTAACCGGAGAGGAGACTCACTCCTCTCCTACGCCTACGGGTGTAGGGGACTCCCCCTAACCCCCTTCTATGTGGATTCTTTTAGGCACCTCCCTCTTTCCAGCGGCAGTCCTCTCTGTTCTTTCCAAGGGGACCGCTAAGAAAGCCAGGAGGCAGCCCTTAGCCAGCCGCTCCACATCGAAGCGGCTCGGTAGGGCAAACCCCCTTAGGGGGGAGAGGAAAGCCAGACCCTTCGGTCGCTTCCATCAAAAGACCTGCTGGCAAGAATTTTAAACCTTGCCGAGGTCAAGGCCTGTGCCTCCCCAAACAAGTCTGGTGACGCTGCCAAGGGGACCTGCGATGTCATGGGTGGGATGGCTAGCTGGAGCCCCCCCCTGTGATACACATGGTCTTTGAGAAAACCCTGCCTTAGACGGTAGGTCCTTCCATGGGGGAGAATACGGGCTCGAGGCCAAGCACCGAACCCGAATCCGCCCCTATGTAAGGTCCCTCCGCAAACGGCTGGGGCCTCCGAGGCAGTACAAGAAGGGGAGGGATCTTCTCTAGCCAATGCCCCTGCGACCACCAGGACCTTCTTCATTTCGGAGAAGGACCTGGCTGAGGCCGGTCCATCTGGCCTGGGGGCTCCTTCGGGCGCAGGTGAGAAGCGGGTTCATTCCCCGCCCTCCTCTCCCCCAAAATAAAAATACTAAAAAGACAAAAAAGACTTCGGGCTCCTCTCCATTCGCGGGGGCGATGGGGACGGATAGGTCTGCTGCCACTTTGGTAGGCGATCAAGCCAAGATCGGCACATCCGGCCTCTCTGTTCCCCCTCCGGATGAAAAAGACCAAAAGTGAGCAGAGAGGAGCCTCGATGACATCGGGGCCCCTCATTCAAAGGTTATCTGGCGTTTTCGAGCCCGCTGGCTTCAAACGCTTCCTCGTTATTCGATCCACTGATGGCAACATGTTGGCCAAGGGCAACATGATCCATTAGAGGAGAGGATTAGCTAGTGTAATTGGTAGAAAGCCGAAGGTGATCCGTTTCTCGGACGGGAGCCTTCTGGCGAATGTGGCAAATCCCGCCGAGGCAGCCAAGATAAGTGCTCTTCAGACACTTCATGGCACCCCGGTGAGTGTGACGCCGCACTCTACCATGAACTTTGTGAAAGGAGTAGTTTATGCGAGGGAATTCGTTGACTACTCCATTGAGGACATCACCCTATAGCTAGCCGACCATGGGGCGGTCAAGGTCAAACGTGTGATGAGAAAACAAGGAGGGGCTTCGAGACCCACCCCTACACTCTTCGTCACGTTCGACTGTAACAAGCTCCCTGAGTTGGTGCATGCTGGTTGGTACCACTATCGCGTGAAGGTATTCGTGCCACTGCCGCGGCGGTGTTATTACTGTCACCGCTTCGGCCATACGAATCGCTCATGTATACGTGCAAAGTCGGGGTCACCCGAAGTCTCTGCAAATTGCTCCAAGGTGGCACACTATAAGTCTAAATCATGTGTGGCCAAGTGTGTCAATTGCAGAGAGCCGCACCCCGCTTCTTCGAAGCAATGTGGTGCATATCTCCTTGAGAAAGAAATCCTGGCCGTTCAGGCCCAGGATCAAATCTCATTCCGCGAGGCTAAGGACTTGGTCCTGGCGCGCCCGGCTCTGCCTGGGACGTCATATGCCTCAATCTTTAGAAAGACACCCTCTGCTCCTGGCCCATCCAGGCCAACAAGCAGGGTTGTTTCCGAGCCCATTCGGAGACCTTCTGTGGGCTCTACTCAACACGGGCGCTACCTTGGTAAAGCTGGCGGCAAAAAGGGGTTCCTACTCAGTCCCGCTAAAACCAGGGCTCCACCATCTTCCTCCAGCCTGACCGTTTCCCGTAAGGCAAAACGGCCACGCGCCTCCACCGAGTCGTTAGACTCACAGGGGGCAACACCCCTGAAGCTGGTCGCCAGGCCATCTTCCGGGGTTCCTAAAACTGTCCCTCGAATGGAGGACAGCAACAAAGGACCTTCGGCTCCTGCTCTCACGCCTAGAGGTGTCGTGAGTGGCTCGGAAACGGTGGTTCTTCTAAAAAAGGGCCCCCCCCACCTCCGAAGCCGCAACGCCCGCCCAAGGTTTCAAAGCGGAGGGAGGAAAAGACTCGCATGGCGAGCCTAACCTCCCCTAATAAGTCCTCGAAGGCGACAGCGCCTTCAGCGCTTTATCCGGCCAACAGCGCCTGGGGTTTTGCCTCCGGGAAGCATACGGCCATTCCCGTGAGGGTCTTCTGTTCGAGGAGGGCACCCGCGTCTCCATCGAGCTAGGCCTGAAGGGCATATTCCTTCAATGGAATTGCCGTGGACTCCGGGCCAACTGGGAGGAGCTGCAGAGGCTCGTCTCGTCCCTTTCCCCGTTAGCTATCTTTTTGCAGGAGACCATGCTAGGCACGTGCCCACTGCCCTTCCTCCCTGGGTATAAGGGTCTTGCGACCCCACCACCACGAGCTAGCCGGGCTGGAAGATGCGCGGTTTACACCCAGCATGATGTCTCCTTTCTTCCTTTTTCTTTAGATATCTCCTCTCAGGCAGTGGCTGTGCAGCTGCACCTGGATAGAAGGTATACTATCTTGTCTGCGTACATTCCACCGTCAGCTGACTTGGACGCGGGGGAATTCCGCCGCGTCGTGGCACGGTTGCCGAGGCCTTTACTCTTGCTTGGAGATCTGAACAGTGGGCATCTTCTCTGGGGAGATTACTCCATAAATTCCAGGGGACAAGTCCTTGCCGATCTGATCGAAGAGCTTGAGATAGGTGTCCTAAACGTGGATGAGTTTACGCATCACTGTCTGAGAACCGCTTCATTTTCTTGCCTTGACCTATCTTTGTGCTCTTCGGATGCACAGCCTGATTTTGATTGGGGGGTGGTCGATGACCTCCATGGTAGTGATCACTTTATATTTCAAATATCATTTTCAGGGCAAGCGCCGCCTGAGAGCCCACCTCGGTGGTGCTTGGCGCGGGCGCGGGCGTGGTGGCCTGCATTTCAGAAAATGATTGAATTCTCTATCTCAGTCGAGAAGTTTAGGTCGGAAGATAAGGCCGTTGAGTTCTTCTCTGACAACCTCATCGCCGTGGGCCTGACAACAATTCCAATGACGTCTGACCGTTTTGCACGCCGACCACTCCCATGGTGGTCGGCCGAGTGTGAGACGGCTCTCAAACAGAAGCGTTAAGCCCACATGCACTATAAGCGACGCCCAAACGATTTCACTGTCGCTGAATTTCGTCGGGCTAGGGCTAGGTTCCGGTATATTTGGAAGCACGCCCGCCGCTCTTCTTGGCGGGCATACGTGTCTTCACTTAACGGGAAGATCCTTTTAACAGAGGTGTGGAAGCGAGTTAAAAGGATTCAGGGCAAGTTCTCACAGGACCCCCCTCCCGTTTTCCAGGAGAATGGGAGCGCAATCTCCGACCCAACGTCCGTGGCGGAATTCTTCGCGGCCACTTTTTCCGCATTCTCTACGCGGGATGCTGCTCCGCCAACATTTAATGCATTTCGTCATGTCCCGGAAGGCCGCCGGCTGGACTTTACCTCCAGAGGTGGAGAATCCTTCAACTACAAGTTTACAGTGAGTGAGTTGCGCTCCGCTCTCACTTTGCGCGGACACCGCCCATGGTCCGGACGATGTCCCGATCGCCATGCTTTGACACCTGGGTGAGCGATGCATGGCCTTTCTTTTAGATTTGTTCAACAGGGCCTGGGTGGAAGGTCTTCTCTCAGATTCCTGGCGAATCGATAATGTGCTCGCTTTTCGCAAGCCGGGAAGAGATCACTCTACCTTGACCGGTTTCCGCCCAATCTCTCTAACCTCTTGCGTGTGCAAGTTGATGGAGAAATTGGTAAATTTTAGACTAGCCTTTTTCTGGACTAGCCTTTGTCTTCCGCACAGTGCTGCTTCCGCAAGTTCCACTCCACGTTGGATGATCTCCTCTGACTAGAAAATGCCGTCTGCGAGGCTTTCCTTCGTAGACAGCACTACACCACGGTCTTTTTCGATCTGAAGAAGGCCTATGATACCGCATAGCGATACGGTATCATGGAGACTCTCCTCACGATGGAGGCGAGGGGACGGCTCCCAGTCTTTATATATGATTTTTGCGAGATCGTCGTTTCCACGTGCGGGTTAGGGGAGCTTCTCCGGCCCAAAGGAGCCGGAAGAGGATGTCCCTCAGGGAAGTGTCCTCAGTGTCACACTCTTTGCCCTGATCATCAACGGCATCACCTCTGTGCTGCCGGAAGATGTTCTCGCTACGCTCTACGTAGACGACCTTTCGATCTCTTTTGGCGCGGCCCAGATGCCAGTTCTGGAGCGTCGACTCCAACAATCATTAAACACCCTCTCTTGCTATGCCGAAGCGCACAGGTTTCGGTTTTCTTTGGCCAAGAATAAGGTGGTGCCCTTCTCCCGCCATTCACGGCTCCACCCCGACCCAAATTTATTTCTTAATGGGGTGCACCTGGATGTGGTTGATTCGCACCGTTTCCTTGGTCTTGTATTCTACCGACGCCTTACCTGGGAGACTCATATTCGCAGCCTTAGGGTCTCTTGTACCCGCGCCATGGATATTCTCTGTTCCGTGACGTTCAGCGCTTGGGGCGCTGATAGGGCTACTTCCCTACTTTTTTATCGATCCTTTGTTCGTTCGAAGCTCGACTACGGATGCGAGTTTTATGCATCCGCAGCCGAGCGTTTATTGCGGAAGGTGGATTCGATTCACCACAACTGCCGTCGCCTTGCGACCGGTGCCTTCCGCACTTCCCACATTGAGAGCCTGTTGGTCGATGCTGGGGAGATTCCACTCACTCTGCACCGCGTGTAGTGCATCACTCGCCTGTACACGCGAGCCCGGTGCCTCCTTCAGTCGCCAATAGCCTACACTGCATCCACAGCTGATCTCGACGGTGCCTATGCCGCCGAGAGACGCCAGTCATACCCTAAGCCCTTTAAGTTTAGGGCCAGGAAACTCCTTCGAGAGCTTGATATAGCTCTCGGGCCGGTGGCGCCCGTGGTTCTGCCCAGGATGCCACCTTGGAGGGTACCACATTTGGCTATTTGTCGCCACGCCTCTGCTCCCAAAGCTTGTATGGCACTGGGAGTATTGCGTTTCATCTTTTCGGAGCGCACCTTGTGTCACGCTGGAACCGTGCCAGTGTATACGGATGGCTCCAAGTCCCAAGAGTGGGTCGGCTTCCACGCCGTATTCCCTCTGTTTGAAGTCAGCGGGGCTCTACCGGGCGCTGCGTCTGTCTTGACGGCCGAGCTGGTGGCAATACACCACTCGGTACGGGAGATTACGCGCGTGCTCGGTTCGGAGACCGGACTGTGATCTATAGCGTCTCACAAAGTGCCCTGAATGCTCTCTGGGCATTCGAATATCCGCATCCCCTGGTTCGCGATATCCGTTTCCACGGTTTTGGCGAGCCGGGCAGATGTCGAGATTGTCTTCTGCTGGGTTCCTGGAGATGTAGGAATTGCGGGGAATGAGCGCGCCGATGAGGGCGCCAAAGAGTCCGCGAGGGCTCTAGGACCGGACCACCGTTTCGTTCTGCCTTACACCGACTACATGGCAGGAATACGGGCAGCTCTTCGGACTGCTTGGCAAAGAAGATGGGACACGGTCGAAGGGAACTTAAAGTTGCGTGCCATTGCGCCGCGACTGTTCCCATGGACCCATCCCCTAATGCCGCGGCGGCTTAAGGTTGCTTTCTGTCGTCTCTGAATCGGACACACTCGTGTGACGCATCGCTATTTGATGGAGCGCTCGCCTGCGCCCTATTGTGACTACTGCGTCGTCCCCCAGACTGTTCGGCACATTCTTGTCGAATGTCCCATTCTGGGTGATTTTCGCACACGTTACCTGTCCCAGTACCGGGATGGGCGGGGTCGCTACTGCCTGTCCTTTGTACTCGGGACGAGTGCGTGCACAGTGACTGGTATACTTGTTGACTTTTGGGGGGAGGCCAGCCTTCTCCCTTTCATTTAACTAGGTTTAGTTGTTGTTTTTGTTATTGTTTTGTTATTGTTATTGCTTCCTAATTGTTATTTCTTTTTATTATTGTTTTCTGTTCAAATTTTTTAAAGTAGCCTAGAAATAGGCTGTTTGTTTATGGCTACTTATGCCTAAGTGGGCAGTCGCCAGATAGCCTCTTAAAAAACAAAAAAAAAACAAAAACGCAACAGGTTTCGGTGACTTGGATCCTGGAGGGCTGCCAACATGTGGTGTGGTCCGATGGTCACTGTTCCAGTTGTTTCGGGCTGGTGATAAGTTTCTTATGTGGTGCAGACCCTCATGAGGCCATGGACCGTCACCATGCAGACTGTTGGTGGCTCCTTACATTTAGGGGGGGGTTTCCATTGCATGGTTTGGCGCCGTTAATTCGAAGTGACCGGTAAATGCTACGTTGCGCCGCAGGGTGGCTATCTGCATCCATTCATGGACCTTAACAAGGAGGTTAATGAAACCTATGATCGAACCCAAGGTGCCCAGGATTGGTTCCAGGGCATTCCAGAAGCTACCCACGAAGGGTGTGGCTACCACGTTTACGCCACCTGCCCCCACTCGAGGATTTATGTGACCCGAGATCCAACACCTCCATATCAGGGCACCGTGGGCAGCGCTCGAGACGGCATGGGTCACGATCTCTCCAGGAGGATTCGATCCACATGTGGAATCGATGCTACATCGCGTTGCAGCACATCGCCGGGCTAGAAGGGGTTCGACACCATTCGAATTATCTATACGAACTTCTGAAACAGAAGTTTGTATAGAAAGCGGTGATTTAGGAGAAGTGGAAATGCTTGAAAGTTGCATGAGCTGAGAATAACAATGAAAAGTTCAAAGTGAAAACCAACGGAGGCAATTCCATACGATATAAAGAGAGATCCATTAAGAAAGTGGTGACAATGTAAGAAGCAAAAGTATGTAGAAGATATATAGCCACTGATACACCTGCAAGCGTTGAGGCGTACCATCATTGAGGAATGGGAAGCGTTAATCTTCTACATTTCACTACATCATGGTTGTCCATGTTACATCCTTAGGAGTCGCTATTAAGTGCACGCACCTTTCCGGGATAGGGTTGAACGAAAATTTTATAAAGGTCCATATCCCGTAGTGGCAAAGGAAGTGAATTAGTGATCCAGAATCCGGACCTGCATCTAGATCCATGTGATAGAATTGCCTAAGGCGGCCGCGCCTCGCTTCTATCACATATTGAAACTCATACTTTCCAGGGGCATCCTGCGAGAATAGAGTAGCAGGGCGTCCTTATCACCCAACATTTCCCAATTTTCTTCCCCCGCTCCAAGTTTAATCAAGGAGGTTCAATCTCCCGTTTGCCAGCAGGCGTCGATAGGGCCAGATTAAATTAGGCTTATGCGAAGATAAGATTGTTCCAAGCGCTAGCGGGACATTCCATGAAAGTCCCCCCTTGTCCCCTACCCAGATGTGCTGGCTCCGGCTATTTATGCGATAGAATTTCGCGTTTGAATCAGATCGAGATTATCTTCGTCAGACATCACGCCGATCCGGTCTCCCTTGTGCACCTAGGAACTCTACCTCGAGAACCCCCTTATTGTCCAGAAGAGGACAATATCCTTGAGTGCTAAGGTTCGTGCCCCTTGAGACGCCAAGTCAACAGTGCCCTTCCCGTTGTTCAATTGTTCAGAAGAGAACAACTTTAGAACAGTCATTGTTCTTCGAGCCCATTCGAAAGGAAACGGTTCTTGCTTCCCTGATATCACGTCAGCGGTAAGTTAATTCACTCTTTTGAGATCCCGATTATCTTCGCCAGTCATCACTCCGATCCGGTCTCCCTTGTGCACCTAGAAACTCTACCTCGAGAACCCCCTTATTGTTCAGAAGATGACAATATTCTTGAGTGCCAAGGTTTGTGCCCATTGAGAGGCCAAGTCAACAGCCACCGCTCCCTCCCTGTTGTTCAATTGTTCAGAAGAGAACAACTTTAGAACAGTCATTTTTCTTCGAGCCCGTTCGACAGGAAACGGTTCTCGCTTCCCTGATATCACGTCAGCGGTAAGTTAATTCACTCTTTTGAGATCCCGATTATCTTCGCCAGTCATCACGCCAATCCGGTCTCCCTTGTGCACCTAGGAACTCTATCTCAAAAACCCCCTTATTGTTCGGAAGATGACAATATCCTTGAGTGCCAAGGTTTGTGCTCATTGAGACGCCAAGTCAACAGCCACCGCTCCCTCCCTGTTGTTCAATTGTTCAGAAGAGAACAACTTTAGAACAGTCATTTTTCTTCGAGCCCGTTCGACAAGAAATGGTTCTCGCTCCCCTGATATCACGTCAGTGATAATTTACAATTGTTCAGAAGAGAACAACTTTAGAACAGTCATTGTTCTTCGAGTCCGTTCGATAAGAAACGGTTCTAGCTCCCCTGATATCACGTCAGTGGTAATTTAATTTCCCCTTTTTAACGTTCTTCAAGAGAACGCTTGGTTATCTCGATAACATCAATTGTTCATCCAGAACATCTCCGATATCCTGTTTTAAGGATCGCACATACTTCCTAGCCCCACTAAACCTCTCACTCCACGAAGTCTGTCCTTCACCCCTCGTTAAGGACACCCACCCTAAAAATCCCTCCTCCTGGGAAGGAAATCGCCAGTCGGAGCGAAGCCACTCCTTCAAATTGCCTTCATCTGTACGACGACCTTATAAATAAGTAAGCTGCGTGTGAGGGTATGGAACGTACATACTCGCATGCCCCTAGACAATTGTGGGAAAGAAAGAGATTTGTCGTTTGAGTTCACCTTCGTCTCCTCTCCCCTCCCCTCCCCCCCTACCCCGACATTCTACTGCCCTCATCCGCCTTTCCCTTGACCTAAGTCGTTATCCGGGCCAAACTTCCCCAACAGGCGACAGGAAGTCTGACGAAAGAAGGCCTATCTCACAGAGAAGCCTAAATTCTATTTGCCTTCTTTATGATACCATGGAGATTGTTTAGAAAGCACTGCGATAATCGAATTGTCGTAAATGGAATCTCTCTCTCGATTTCACACAGTCCACGGTATAAATGACAGCGCCGTTCATCCCTCTGGAGAAGTGTTCCAAACCTACTCGCGTAGCCCACACGTTGAACGAGAGTCGTTGCCGTAACGTATCGACTGCCAACGCGCCGTTGAGTTAACTTGGTCGCTGTCTCAAAGTGATTGTGAGGCAAATCCCGCCCCGCAGAGTCTGTGACTAGAAGAATACGCTCTGTTGCTCAACGTAACTTGAGAAAGAAAACGAAACATCCAAATAGTTACTGGAAGTACTATTTGTTAGTGTCACATCCCGTTAAGAGTGAACTAACCGGAACGTGATTTTAGCAGCCCCGAACCCGTCGTCTTATCCCCCCTCTCCCTGAGAACTCATATTACCGCCACCCAAACCACCCCGTCTGGACCTGAGTAGTCGTCTCTCCAATCCATCACAATTAATGATAATCTGTAAACCCAGTGTCCCTCTATTCTTAAATTACATATTTAATTAACAGGGAATGATACTCCCATTGAGTCATTATAAATCTAGACGCTTAACGTCAGTGTTATCCCCCCCTCTTTTTTTAAAGAAATTCAAGCGAGTCATTCTCTGATATTATTATTTGTAATTGCTGTCAACCCGGACTAATCCGTGTTTAATATTTAATCCTTATTTACCTAAATACCCGTTTAACTATTGCTCCTAATTATTATTTTGGTGTAAAGTTTAGTTTATTTTTGTACGTGTGTTTATTTGTGGCTCCTTCTTTTTGACGTACCCTTGGCAAGACTTTAATTAAGAATCCCTTCGGCTAATTTATTCAACCTGTATTATGCACTCTTAGAATTCAACAATCACAAACCTCCCCCCAGTAACAAGTGGGACTTTTATAGGGAGAATCCTGGCCGTGGTACAACTCGCCTCTAACCAGCCTTCGCACGTTCAGTAGGAATTAAAGCCTATATATATATATATATATATATATATATATATATATATATATATATATATATATATAATGATCGTAGATTGAGTCATAGGGTCTCAATACCATCGACTTAAACAAAAGCGGTGTGTCCAGATCAAGGACTAGAATAATTATTGGACCAGACTATGAGCAATTCTACGACACTACGAATTGTATTTAACTCTTTAACTTTGTGCCAACGAAACTCCGTGCTTCAACCCGGATTTAGATGACCCTTTCCCTTCTTGTTTGTTTTGTCATTTAATTCGATTTCCATGACACAAGTAGTTGAAAAGGCGACGACAGCGCCCCTGACGTTGTTCTCCCATACGGCGGGTGAACACAGGCTTTTCCATCAACCTCAAACAGCGGGTGAACACAGTATCTCAGTATCTATGGTAGCTGAAACGCACTTCCAGTGGAAGTTGTCAACATCAATTTTGTTGATCAGTTCAAGTCAAGACTGGACAAAGTCTTAAAAAGTGGCCGTTTGGGCACTTAAACCGTTGAACAGAACTGTGCCTGCTCGACTGCTAGCCCAAAGGTACCCTCTCTGAATGGACCGTAAGGTCTTCTAGGGTACTTTTTATCCTTGTAGCTCCTTGTAGCTCAAGCAGCGAGTAAACACAGGCCTTTTCATCCTCCTCAAGCAGTGGGTGTCCACAGGCCTTTCTATCCACCTCAAGCTCGCTTGAAAACTCGAGGCCTGCCTCAAGTGTTCTTCAGAGAAAAATTAGCAATGACTTTAAAAAACAAACAAACTTTAATAGGGTTAAATATCTATTCACATGAAGTAAATACATTCAGATGGAAGAGAAGAATCCTTAGAAAAATTAAAATTACATTTTGGAAGAAAACCCCATTAAATTCAAACTTCTAAACTTATTTACACTTAAAGCCAAAGGGCGAGAACATTAAAGTGTTCTTATATGTGCGTACCATATTCCTGATCTGCCTCAGACAGCAATTAAGTGATATAATCTATCTCCTCGAACTCTAGAAACATATTCTTAGCATTTGCAATCATATATTTAACATTAGTAGTTTGTGAGTTAACAAAAGTATGATTTGTCGTAGTGGTGGACTGAATCCGGATTTCTACTACGAATCAACCAAATTAAGTAAACCATAGAATTCCTTCACCCTTTAAACTTACCTGTCGCATTAGAAGGAACGATATCTTTATCTTCATAGTTTGTGAATTATTGACATAAAGCTGATTTTCCATAATGATAGATCTAGATCTCGTATTCACCGTGATGTAATCTTTTGTATTTAGCAGATAAACAGAACTGCTTGAAACAAACTAAATCTATCTTATCTCAGATATACTTATGTGGTAGTCCTATGTTTCTACTACTCTCCATTATCGGATTGTGACTTGGTTAAGATTGCCCCTACAAATACATATCTTGGTCCCACGTATCTAGATCTGAATCCTGATCTGGTTTAAATTGTGTATCTTTGTATAACGCCATAATTTGTCCTTCCTCGGATATTTTCAATTTATCTCACCCATTATTTTTTCATAATATCGGCAAATACAGCCCTTGCCAAAATTAAGGGGCAGGTATGAAAAAGTGAAGAATATGATTAAAACTCATTTATTTCATACTTGACATAATACAAGTCAACATCTTTGCGTTTATTCTATCAATAATTAATGTTTGATATGTACTCGTTTTGCTTTTATAACAAAATTAATGCGTTTCTGCATATTGTTCAAAAGTGCTTGGGGCAACCTTCTGCCATTTTATTTGTGATACTAACGTTTATTCCTATTTTTTTATTGATTATTTTATTTTTAATTTACAAGTGGTACTTTTTATTAAAAATATCTCCGAAAAAACAGATTTTTGAAGCTCAAAGAGCACAAATCAATGCATTGTCCAGAGAGGAATTATCAAAATTGCAAGAAAATGAAATGCTCGAGAAACGGTGCCCAGACAATCATTGGAAGGTACAATGAGACCAATTCTTTCAAAAACAGTGATGGACAAGGTCGTAAAAGAGTTACAACTCCGAGGAAAGAGAGGTTGCTAAAAAGCACATCTCTGGCAGATACGAAAAAAACTCTTCTGATGTAGCTGCTGAGTTTTGGGCAGAAAAAAGAAAGTGATATCAAGATGCACAGTGAGAATAGAGTAATTATGAGCTGTTTTCAAAGGATGTAAGGCTTGAAAGAAACCGTGGCTATCTCAAGTGAACAATAAGAAGTGATTGTCTTGGGCAAAAGAGCATGAAGATTAGACTGATGATGATTGGGCTAAAGTTGTTTGGTCTGATGAAAGCAACTTTGAAGTAGGTTCTCCACATTACTTTTCACCAATTAATTACGCTTGTACACTTTTTTTATTGATACCAAAATTTTTATTGGATATTCAAAATGATCAGTAAAATTTGTATTTCTCCTCAGATCTTTGGGACCCCTGGTGCTGTTTATGTTCGTCGAAGAGTTGGGGAAACTTATGATCCGAGATGTGTTGTCCCAACAGTCAAATATGGAGGTGGAGTTGTTATGGTTTGGGGCTGCATGTCCGCTTCAAGTCCAGGATTGTTTTTCACTTTTAAGGGCAGAATGAATCTCAACACTTACACCAACATGTTAGACCACGTTTAACAACCTTCCTTAGGTAAAATTTTCAATGATGACATAGCCGACGGTGTAATCTTCCAACAAGACAATGCTTCATTCCACACATCTAGGGTCACAAAGGGTTGGTTTGAAAAGAAAGAAGTGACGTTGATGAAGTGGCGCCCTCAATGTCCAGACCTCAACCCCATTGAACATTTGTGGTCACACTTGGAAAAAAGTGTGAGGGTGCACAAATGTTCCTCAATAAGTGAATTAACAGCCAAAATTCATGAAGAGTGTCAGAAAATGAAGCTAACCACCACCTGTGCCAACTTAGTCTCAAGTATGCAAAAACGCATAAAAGCGGTTATAAAAGCAAAAGGAGGACACATCAAATATTAATTATTGATAGAATTCACGTAAAAATGTTTATTTGTATTATCTCAAGTATGAAATAAATGAGTTTCAATCATATTCTTCTCCACTTTTTCATACCTGCCCCATAAATTTGGCCAAGGCTCTATATCAGAAAATTCCTTATCTCGCAATGTTAAAGAAAGAAATAAAGTGATTCCGAATCCACATAGAGATTTCGATCCCCTTAAAAATATCATAAACTCTTTTTAACTATATGACCCACCTTTAACAAGATTTTATCGAAATCCGTTAAAAACTTTTAAGACATCTTCTCCACTAACAGATAAATAAACAACGGCTCTCACATAACCTTCCCAAACTCTTTCGAGGGAGGCAATCGGCGGGTTTCTACAAATATAAATAAGCTTCGAATGCGACGAATTCATCTCGAGACATAAGAAAAATAAGAAGTGTCTTCAAATGGCTAATCAAGAGCCTATACAAGGCAGCTTCGCGCTAAATAACGGACAGAAGCTAAAAATGTTCTCATTTTCACATTTCTTTTGAGTTTCGGGCAAGAAGAGGCAAACTTTTTGATCTCGCGACTAATACGTTCGCTTCAAAAGGTATCAAATTGGGTATGAGGGGTGCGCAGGAAAGGGTTTTGTGGGAAAGGGTTTAACGTTGAAGGTAATGATCATTCGTAAAATCAAAGTAAGAGTAATATTTTAATATAGAACTGACTTTGTGAGGGGAAAAAATGTGGTACTAATAAATTCCTGAAGTTTGTCCGAGGGGGCCTGCGTTTGCCCGTACATGGGTTTGAATCTCTTCCTTATGAACGGCTGATAAAAAGGTTCATTCTATTCTGTTACTCTCTAGGATTTATTTCTATCTCTCGAGTTTGCCTTCTCACCCCTGCTACTGCTTTGTTTCCGTCGTTCATCTTTCATCGTTTCTTTTGATTATCTATCCTATCAATATCTATTTCTTTTTACTACATCCGTCACTCTAGTCTGCTCTCTTATCTGTGTATTTATGGTTACACTTCTTATCTCTAACTAACATATAAGGTAATATTTTGTCTTTGTTTCTCAAAATTCAACTCACCTTTTCTTGTACCTTTGTTTCCAATCTCGTTCTACTCCTATTTGATTTACTTTGCCACCACTTGGAGATGCAAAGTATCTCAATTAAACGTATATACTTGCTCAAAAATTCCAAATCAATTCTAATTTTCTAACCTTTCTTTATCTTTCATTATTTTACTCTTTGCGAATGTCATTTCTCTGCCGAGAGTGAAATGTACTTCTTAGAGTTATGGTATCATAAAGTGTAGTTCTGGTTTCGAAGCAAATGACACTTAATGGCCGTCAAAATTTAGACAGCTTAAATATATCTTGTCAATTCCAACTTCCTTCTGTCTCTAATCAAGAGGCGGGAATATCTATGCGTTCACTGCCCTATACAGCTTTGAGAAGGCGAGATATCTATCTACATAAGTGTTGCTCTATTTTAATCCATATTTTTCTTCTGATCGAATTTCGTTTAAAATGACGTGATGGCTGTGTAGTATGCGAGAGGAGTCTTAAATGTCATTGCGGTTGATGAACGGCATATATATAATCATATGTAGTGTAATTATTTTGAAAACCCGCTTGCTTTATTGGTCGAGCATCTGCTACACTCTGCTAGTTATAACTTTTGAGACTATTTTGTACGTTGTTAATAGGAAACTGTCTGTGCTTCACTTCTTTATTTTACACTCTTCCTTTTTCATAATAAGTATAAAAGTGGCATTAATCTATGCCAGTCGTATCTCATTTGCCTTTGGACATTAATTAAACAAAGGTCAAGTAATAAGTAAGAAGTTCTCAACTCGCTCCTCTAAGAGGTTTTGCTGCACCAATATTTTCCAGTACGTTCATCTATAACTACTTTCCGAAAACTTTCTGGCAGAGATATCCAAGTTGGTTTTCGCATTTTAAAAACTTCTATAGTGTTAAAAAAATGGCACCAGGAACAGGTCACCTCACATTTTTACCATTCAAGAAACCGGAACAACGAAAGATTTTCAAGTACGAAAAATCTCCCTCAGAGCAAAGTTGCAGATTTCTGGCACCGTTTGTGAGACAACGGAGAGATTAACAATCATATCACTCACCAGCTGCCACATTTTACCAATCATTCACAAATGAACAAATGAACCTTTAATTTATTTCTCTATTAATTAAAGATCAATTAAAATTCACAAATGGAACACGTTTCCGAGGAATTAAAACGCGTTCATCTGATCGTGGTTGCACACACCCACTTCTAGCCAGTCCTTTACACTTACACGTCCAATATATTAATGCATTAAGATTTCCGAGCAATCATGTTTGAATTTAATCAGGATGTTGATATTAATTAAATTAATTAGATTCTCAAATTAGATTAATTCATTATTTTTAAAAAAATATTTCGACTCTATTTTTCATTTTGGGAATTGATGGTTTAGTCTTTTGGGTGACGTACTTCAACTCATTACATTTTCTTGAGCAAAATTTAAGAAATGGAAAATGGATATCGAAAATAGAAGTAATTGGAAAAATCACCCACAGGAAAACAAAGAAGTTCCGGTGTTTGGCTTGAGAGTGATTTCCTTTAACTTTCATAAGGGAACGGTGGTATGTTAAGTAGAATTACTTCACCTACACTTCCTCCAACATCATCACCACTTCCTTCGTTCTCAGATTTATCAGAAACTGGTGAAAATGCCTCCTTTATCTGTTGTCCTTCGTCGCCTGGACGCGACTCTATAACTTACTCGGTCGGTACGTGGGTCGGTACGTCGGTTGGTCGGTCGCGTGATAACCATTTTACTTTTCAATGAGTGTTTGAAAGTTTTGAAGGTCATAAGTCAGAATAATTGAGATCACGCGACTTAGTCTGTTGACCTTGCTTTTACATCATTGCGAAGGTTTGAGTGAATAATTGGTATTCTTCATTTTCATTCTTATTCATCATTCATTAGCACCGTCGGAATCTGCAGGGGAGTTACGCGGCTTCCAATCCTCCAGTCCTCTTGGAATGCGAACCTTCCCACTTATTTCCCTTTCCTTTATTTCTCTCTTTATTTCCTGTTTTCATAAACATGAATTCGGAAATTCCCTCGTTGGCTTCTTTTTTATGAATGCGAATTTTAATTCATTTTCTCTTGTTTTTCCCCGTAATATTTACGACTCCGGTTATCAGTTACCCTTTTCTCGCACGGTGGCCCCTAAAAACGTGAACCTCCCCCCCAGGGGGTGGTCTTGAACCCAGGGTAACACAGGGGCCCAGAGTTCGAAATTTAAACCCCTTCTGGTACCTTAAGGAAAGATACCAGAAGGATCGAGCTCTTTGTCCAGATTTATAGTACTCTTTTCTAATCTTAGCATTTAGAATTAATGAGTAAATTTTTAACTTTATCCACATTTTCTTTCATCTGTCCCTCTAATTCTATATTAAGTAAAAAATCGCTGATCATTATGGCAATTTCCACCATTTTCCAATGAAAATATAACTCCGATTTGATATTCACCATCTCCCAAACACAGATGGTCAGGGCACCAATAAGGGTGAGAGGTTTTGTCGCGATACTTGATCCCGAATCTGATCCCAAATCTGATCCCCGTAAGTCTGTACAACTCCGCTCACAGGAGCGATATCCGCGAGACCTTGTTTCACTTCACTTGATTTAGCGAGATTAGAGGAAATTAATCCACCTGAATCAGTAATCCATTGAAAGGGATTTAATCCCGCTTGAGTGCGAACGGATATTGGATCAGTAGAATTACCTCTAACAAGGACGATGAGGTCTACTCATCGTTGGAATAACGGAATGGCATATTTTTATCAGGTTCACTTAACTATTATAATTGAAAGTTTTTGCTTTTGTTATGATTACTTTATTTCTTCATCATTTTTGTTTTACTTTTTCTCTTCCGCTTTATCATATTATTATTATTTAAGCTGGTAGGACAGTAAGACAACGTAGTAAAGGTTTCGCCCTTACCGTTGTGGCACAGAAGAAAAGGCTTTAAACCCGGCGCAATGTGGAAGAGAAGGATAGGGAATGTTGCTGTGGTATTTAGGTTTGAGCGAAGCTTCGACGGATTCCTAACCTGCGAACAAGGATATATGGGTGCGTCGTAAGGATTTAAGAGACCAAATGAGGAGAAGTTAGCGCCTAAAAAAGGGAGGAAGAGCTTTTCTATTTTCACTATTCTGAAATTTTTGAGAAGAGGCATATATATATATATATATATATATATATATATATATATATATATATATATATATGCAAAGGTTTGCATAAATAAAGAGAACAGAGATCTTACCTGAGATGACTCTTTATCGGACAGCATAAGCCTGAACGTTGTAGATGCTTGCTAGTTTGCACGCCATCCATATATATATATATATATATATATATATATATATATATATATATATATATATATATATATATATATATATATATATGAGGAATTAAACCACATTCTCCGAAGACAATTTAATTCAGAACAGTTTCGGTGTATCTCACACCCTTTTTCAACTGACACTGGGCAGAAAATATAAGAGAAATGCATATAAGCATAACACAAGATCCCCTCTTTTTTTCCCCCAATCCCCTACTTGTGTCTAATCTAAGGGGGTAGGCCTAAACTCATTTAAGGGCTGGCATTTTACTATTTTGTTTATTTGCGATCTTATTACAGGATTAAAAGAAAATTGACCCTCAGATAGATTTAAATTAGGAACTGACGATATCAAGCTCGATTCTACGATTCTTCTCTTAACATAGTTAGCCGATTTAAATAACATTTTACTTCCATTGAAATCGATCGTATGATTCTTGTCTCTAACATGACAAAATATTCCACTGCTTTCGCTGCCCACTCTAATATCTCTTTTGTGTTCGTACAATCTCTTGTCTAGATTTCTCCCCGTTTCCCTTATATAAACTTTATGGCAATCGTTGCATGGTACTGCATATACTCCTATGTTATGATGTTCTTTGGGTTTCCTGGCCATCATCAATTGGTTTAAGGAATTATTATATTTAAAGGCTAGATTAATACCCACTTTTCCAAATATGTCCTTTAAACTATTTAATTTATTGTTAAATTGCAATGTTATACATTTGTTGAAGTCGTTAGTGCGGGAAGGCTTATTACCATAGAATGTTTTCCTAGCTGCAAAATGGCCAGACGATATGAACCAATCGGGGTAATACAAATTAGAAAAAATGGTCCTGATAATGACAATTTCTTCATCTAAATAGGAAGGATGACATATTTTGTATGCTCTAAGGAAAAGGTTAGAAATTACCGATTTTTTAACAGTATTATCGTAAAACGATATTGCATTAATTTTCATCATGAATACCACGAGAAGACACAACCAACTCAGGAATCTTTTCCATCTCCATCCTGAGCATATTCCTCTGTTTAGAGAATATGAGAGAAACTTACTGCGTACTAAGAAGACCAAACTTCAATGGGACTTTTTAAATAACTGCTTACAAGAAAAAATCGTTCCGACAACCCTACTTACAACATCTTTAAAAAAGTCCAGTGAAGTTCCGTTCAACATTATACACAGCTGTATATTAAAAGAACGTGTAGAAAACGCCAAGCGAGAAGTGAACACTTTCCTATTCAAAGTGAGATGGTCAAGAAGAAATCTGTTTGATAAGTGCGGTGAACTTTTAGGGCATCATGCAGTTTCTGTGATTGAATTAAGTGTTCAGAATAAAATCTTTCATCATAGCAATTATTTGAAGTGGAAACTTAACCGAATTTTTATGAACAGTCTTTGGATTAAAGGTTCAAACCCCGTTAAAAATATTCTGAATTTATCATCCCATGTACTGACTGATGATGAAAAATTTGCGTTAGGATAGGGTTTAAGCTTTTCAATTAAGTCATGCGATGATTTCTCACTAGACCATTTAGTATCCATAGCCAAATCCTCGCATGAGCAAATAAGTGGTGAATTTCTTAGTGGCTGTATGCTTAGTGCCCTATATTTTAAAAAATATGACCAAATTGGTTTTCCTAAGAGATTTCAGATTGCGTTAAATAAACTTAAATTTAATAACAACATTGTTATAACCAAATCCGATAAAACGAATCAGTTAGTCATTTTGGACAAACATAGTTATAATGATAAACTAAATGAACTTCTTAATGATGTGAACACATATGAAAAGCTACAAAGTGATCCGTTCAATAACAAAACAAGCAATTTCAACAACAAATTGAAGAGAATATTGAAAAGCGCAGATTTAATTAATCAACTCAGGAGTATGAACCCTTCACTTCCCTATATGCATGGGCTCCCAAAAACCCACAAAGAGGGATGTCCCTTACGCCCAATCATTTGCAATATTAATTCTCCCACTTATAAGCTCTCCAAATGGATCGCCAAGCATTTATCTCCAGCAGTAGGAAGAATCTCATCTGCACACATTATGAACACTCAAGATTTCGTTGACCGCCTCAACCACTTGCAATTACCGGATGGAAAACTTTTGAGCTTTGAAGTAAACTCTTTGTTTACCAAAGTTCCGGTTGACCAAACCATGGGCCTTCTGCGGGAAATCATGCCTAAGACTTAATTTGGATCTTTCCATTTCTACGAGTAAATTTATCGATTTAGTTGAATTATGTGTCTCTGACAATGTGTTTCGAGTAAATAATGAGTTTTATAGACAAATATTTGGCCTTAGCATGGGAAATAGTTTATCTCCGATATTGGCATGTCTCTTCATGGAATATTTTGAGACTGAACTCCTTCCCACAATTTCTCCCCCTAACTTTATATGGTTAAGGTACATTGACGATGTATTTTCTGTATGGCCTAATGGCCATGATTTTGATACCTTTTTTAATAATTTGAATAATTTGCATGTCTCCATCAAATTTAAATATGAATGGGAATATGATAATAGATTACCCTTTTTAGATGTCCTCATTAATAAAGATCACCATGAATTAAAACTTGACGTGTATAGCAAACCAACCCACTCGAATGCCTATATACATTATTTTTCGTTTCACGATAATACTGTTAAAAAATCGGTAATTTCTAACCTTTTCCTTAGAGCATACAAAATATGTCATCTTTCCTATTTAGATGAAGAAATTGTCATTATCAGGACCATTTTTTCTAATTTGTATTACCCCGATTGGTTCATACCATCTGCCCATTTTGCAGCTAGGAAAACATTCTATGGTAATAAGCCCTCCCGCACTAACGACTTTAACAAATGTATAACATTGCCATTGAACAATAAATTAAATAGTTTAGAGGACATATTTGGAAAAGCGGGTATTAATCTAGCCTTTAAATATAATAATTCCTTAAACCAATTGATGATGGCCAGGAAACCCAAAGAACATCATAACATAGAAGTATATGCAGTACCATGCAACGATTGCCATAAAGTTTATATATGGGAAACGGGGAGAAATCTAGACAAGAGATTGTACGAACACAAAAGAGATATTAGAGTGGGCAGCGAAAGTAGTGGAATATTTTGCCATGTTAGACACAAGAATCATACGATCGATTTCAATGGAAGTAAAATGTTATTTAAATCGGCTAACTATGTTAAGAGAAGAATCGTAGAATCGAGCTTGATATCGTCAGTTCCTAATTTAAATCTATCTGAGGGTCAATTTTCTTTTAATCCTGTAATAAGATCGCAAATAAACAAAATAGTAAAATGCCAGCCCTTCAATATGTTTAGCCCCCCTCCCCCCCAGATTAGACACAAGTAGGGGATTGGGGGAAAAAATAGGGGATCTTGTGTTATGCTTATATGCATTTCTCTTATATTTTCTGCCCAGTGTCAGTTGAAAAAGGGTGTGAGATACACCGAAACTGTTCTGAATTAAATTGTCTTCGGAGATGTGGTTTAATTCCTCATCTTTTCTTGCGATATTGCATTAATTTTCATCATATATATATATATATATATATATATATATATATATATATATATATATATATCAAAGTTGCGCGAGAGAATGATGAAAATGAATCCATTAAACCACATTGAAAGAGAAAACGGAATAATTTTTCCTTGCAGTAATATTTTTATTACCTTTTTTCGAAAAATCTGTGCAGGGAAGGGATTCGAACCATGGACACTGAGGCAGCGAGCACCGTTTTGATCACAGTTAAAAGTATGCCGTTAGTACATTATGCGACACTGGGGCAGCGAGCATACTTTTAACTGTGATCAAAGCGGTACTCGCTGCCTGTGTCCATGGTTCGAATCCCTTCCCTGCACGAATTTTTTTGAAAAAAGGTAATAAATATTACTGTAAGAAAAATTTATTCTGTTTTCTCTTTCATTGTGGTTTATTGCATTCATATATATATATATAAATATATATATATATATATATATATATATATATATATATATATATATATATATATATATATATATATATATATATATATATATATATATATATATATATATATATATATATATATACAGTGCTGTGCAAATTAATTGGGATACCTCAAGAATTTTCACCTTTTATAACATATCCCTGCTATAGATGATTCTTGAGTGATCAAACAGTTATTATGAGGGGCTATGATGTTTGAGGGCGTTGATTTTGCTAAGTCGCAATCATATAGATTTCGCCATTGGGGAACACTTGCCAGGAAGTTAACCAGTAGGCTGAGGCTGATAAATTCAACTCTGGGTCTAATCATCAAAAAGAATAAAGTCACCATTAATTTAAAAGTGGAAAGACGTGGGTGATGTGATCCAAAAAGAAAAACAAATGCACACGATGACAGAATGTAAAAGACCCGCGAAAGACCATCCAAGACTTACAGCGTGATTTATTAGCTGCTGGTATCCACATCGAATCTTCAATTATTCGCCGAATGCTTCTTATAGCTGGCAGAACTGCGCGAATACCCCTCGAGAAGGCTCTACTTACCGCTGGTATGAAGATGAAATGTTTGATTTGTGCAAGAAATAAAAAAATAAACTAAAGCTGATTGGAAAATTCTGATATTCTCCGACGAGACCCACTCCAAAGTCCATCGTAATCCGATCACAAGTCGTGAGGCGCAGTGCAGGAGAACCATTGAGTGCAAGCCCCCAAACACCTCCTAAGAAGATGTTTTGGGGTACGTTCACTACAAATGAACACGAACGACTGATACAAGTGGAAGGAATGATGAACTCCGACAAGTACCAAGTACCAAATAAATGACCTTAAGGAAGCATCTACTCTCGACACTTTGTGAACGCTTTCCAAACGGTGATGTCATCTTCCAGTAGGACAACGCCCCATGCCACGTCTCCAAAACAATGCAATCTTTCTTTCGAGCTGAAAAAATTACGGTACTGAAATTTCCTGGAAATTCACCAGGCCCTAACTTAATTGGGAATCTGTGGGTAATCGCCAAGTGGAGGACCATGGCAAAGGACTGTTCGACAATGGAAAAGCTGATCTGTGTTGTTATACAGGCCTGGTATCACGATGAGGAAGTACGGAATATGAGCCAGCAATTGGTGGAATCCATGCCAAATCGGATTGTTGAGGTTATTAAAGCAAAAAGAGGAGATATTTGTTATTAACTGTCAACATTAAGATGATATGCATCCTATGATTTTGAGAATAATAGATGAATAGTGAAATTTGGCGTTCTTCTCTCAGTCTCTCGATTAATTTGCACAACACTGTATATATTAACGGGAAATTACAATGACACGGTAGATGCTCAATAACTAATAGAAAATAAGGAAAGATGATACACAAGAAATTTCTTCTTTTTTAATACAAGACCAACAAAGGATCGAAAATAAATTTAAAAAGAAAGAAAACAGAGATATAGCAAAGGGAATAAAATAATATAAACTCTTTATCCGTTAAAGAAAAGAAAAAATAAGTTGGCTAAGAACCTATGCGATTGAGCTTTCATGCCACTGCACTAAGAGTTAGTGAGGAAAGGAAAGAGAAGAGGGAAGGGGGCAAGGGGAGAGGAGGAGGAAGGGGAGGGGAGGAGGCATATGGGAGCGTGAGGAATGGGGAGGGGAAGAGAAATATGGGGAAGGAGAGAGGAAGAGGGGATAGGGAAAGTGGGGAAGGGAGAGAGTCACAAGGAATAATAGTACCTCGAAGGACATTGCTGACCATACCGAGGAGGTACTATTTCGGGGAAGACCTAACCTACAGCATGAGAAAAAGCATAGCACAGGTGAAGTCTCTTCCCACCAACCAGATGTGCTGTAAAAAGGGACACAAGGGAGGGAAAGAGTGTGAGAGAGAAGGGTGGATAAAGAAAAGGGGTGAGGTGGATGGAGATAGAGTGGGTGGGAGACAGGAGAGAGAGGAAGAAAGAGAGAGAGAAAGGAATATATTAACAAGGATTAAGGTTAAGAAGACTCATCCACGTTCAAGAAATGGAATATCAAAAGGGGATGATACTTTTATTGACAGAAATTATGTTGTGGTTGTCTAGTTAAATCTGCCACCAAACAGATCAACGACCAACGAGGCAAACTAATTGCGCTCTCTCGAAGAAGGAAATCTTCCATCGTTTAATGCGAATACGAATGGATGATAATGCATGTTATTCTCCCAATGACAGTGGAATAAAACTCAAATCGTACCTGGTTGAAAGCAATGACAAAGAATGAAATATCAAGTCAACCCTAAGCATCCGATGTTTGGGGAGGAGATAAATTGAAACTTTATTAAAAAGGGACACAAATTCTCAATCATTCGAATTTAAAAAGGTTTTCTGACCTCCATTAATAACTCATAGGAGTATCATGAATAAAAGGAAATGGTTGAATTGCAAGATGCACGGAAATTAAATACGTGTTTACTCAAATCAATAGGCAAAATTAACTGGTCTTTTCAAAAGGGTGATAAGGAAGGTATATAAAATTACAAGTAAGTCAGCAACTTGAAAATTACTTTTAAAAAAGTCTTAACTATCTAGAATAAACATTTGATTGCAATCAGCCATTAGTTATCGTTAAGGACCAATAAAAAAAAGGACCAAAAAACGTGAATAGAAAAAATGCATGAAATTTTGACTTCGGCGAAGGAAAGGTTGGATTTGTTTTATAGTCTCCTTTACGGGGATGGTGGTCAAATAGAGACGACTCGACATCAAAACTCGTAAGTCGGAAGGATCTATGCTAAGTTTAGAACTTCTTCAGGAAATGAGTTGCTATTTTCTATTCTTAATTAAGTGCTATATATATTAAGAATGAGTTTGGTAAGCAAACAAACTAGTAATTTGGTTACTTTTTTGTTGGCAATTGTATACGTGAAAAAAATGAGAGGAAAAAGGACAGAATCCTTGTGAATCTTAGATATGCGATACAAGAGTTGAAAGTGAGAGAAGAAAGAAAAAGGATTATTTTAATTTGAAACCGTCTAAGAGTTTCTCTTCGTTCAGTTTCAGCAGAAACCTTTTTACTCTAGTAACGAGTTTGATGGCAACTTTTTTATGGTTTCTTATGGCTTACCAAGAAACTGTAAAATAATTAAGAATCTTCATCATCTCTCTGGCCTAATCAATACGATTGAGAATGACGACTCTAGTTCACTTGTCAGGGCGAGTAATGATGATTTCTTTATTTGTTTCCAACTTACGAAGGAGGTTAAGATTATCATAAGGGAAAATAACTAAAGAAACTGGAATCCTTTGGCTGAAGAAACAGCTCAAGAGTAAAGCCTTTAAAGGAGGCCGAAATTTGAAAAACCTTTCGTGAATGAGTAGAGATTTGATGTCGTGTACGAAATTTAAAAAAAGATAAAATCGAGCCAATTTTGGTTAATAAAAAGATTGTTAAAGATCACAATGTAAATTTAATCGAATCATTTACTGCTAGATCAATAGCGATGGCATAGGTTCCCCGATCGCACAAATTCTGTCATACATTTTAATATCAAGCCTCGAACAAGGTTCTTTGAGCCATTGTTCACTTTATTTTAAACTAATTTTATATAGAATATATATCGAAGGTCTTATTTTGATTCTAATCTTAGGAATGGATTTTATAGTGGTTTTAAGTATGTAAACCAAATACCCCCTAACATACGATTTGAACAAAGAAGAGAAATTATTCTATCCCATTTTCAGAACTAGAGTTGAATTTTTACAATATGAATCAAATAACAAATTAAGTTTGATTACCACAATAATAAGCCTGGTTTATAGATTGGCATCTAATTTCGCCTAGATGGACAGCAAATTCGAAGTCATTTGTTAGCAACGATTAGCCATCTTCATATAAATGTAAATCCGACTTGAAATTGTTGACTAATATATGTAACTCTAAACTTTCCACAATCGATGCTCCTAGGAATTATTCATTCATTTTACCATACACAACTGGTCCTTGCAGAGGTTATTGACATTATGTTTATATGCATAAAAGATATTTTGTAATGCCTGAATGAAGACCAATTAATAAAAGTATTCATGGTAATCTTTCAACCTTGTTTTGGGAATTTAATTTGTAATAGAATTCAGACTTGCTTTGTAAATAATTTTAAACTGAGTAAGTTCTTAAAATGCTAAGAGTCTTCCGCCTGAGATAAGGAGGACGATTGCTTATAGATTTATTTGACTTAGGTGTAAACAAGGTACACACATATAAGAGAAAAACAACCAGTTCCTTGAGGGTTAGAGTCTTTTAAAAATGCCCTTGGTAAAACCAAAAACTCCCCAATCAGAAACATTATATTTCTTATTGGTATATATATATAAATATATATATATATATATATATATATATATATATATATATATATATATATATATATATATATATATATATATATATATTATTTTGAATGCTTCTAATGGGTTTTCGTATTTATTCGCATTAGCTTTAGGTTCATTATAAACGGATTAATTTTCGTCCCTTTATCAAATTAATTTTTAATCACTGGAGAAAAGGGTTTCTTTCGAAACTGAGATCTTTCAGTTTCTAAATTCTATCCCTCTCTCACACTCATTTCTCTTTCTTTCTTTCTCCCTCTCGAAATGTCTCACTTCCCCCACCTCTCTCTTTCTCTCACCCACACGGACAGAGAACCTTTATGGAGATTTGAAACTTTTACGTAGTCGGTCACCGGACATGATCATGACATGCGTTCGGTATCCAAGTTCGAACGGAGGCGAAAAAGGACAGCGAGGGGAGTGAGAGGGAGCTTGAATCTTTATCATATTTTTGACGAAAGTTGGTTTGGTCGCGAGGGGAATTTTAAACGCGGATGATTCAACTTGATTATAATTAATGTTTGAAAGCTTGGCCGTGAAGGGCTAAAATCAAGATCTCCCACCCATGATTTTTCGGTATTTTGGCAAGCATACCCATGTGTATAATGTTCCTCCAGCACATGATGCCAATAATCGCATGCCTAAATTTATTCAGCTAATATCCCTTGCGCTACTAGAATAATTAACAGTGACTCAAAAGTGTCATGCAGTCACTCGGCAACTAAATACAAGCCAAGCATCAAACATGACTTAATTCGATGAGTCAATAGGTGATTCTTAACCTTCATAGATGTGGACAGACAGAAAAAAAACGGTCCCTGACACTAACAGGGAGAGGAAAATTCCACCAATCAGGTATAAGGGTACAGAAAGTGGTATGGGTATGTACCGGGTGCTTCACGGATTTTGTGACGCAAGAGCATTCAATTATTAAATTTGAAGCACTCCATAATGGATTGGTGGAGTGAAGACTACCTTGTTTCGAGAGTTGAGCAATTTTTGGAATCTAACTCTATTACAGCAATCTTGTGTAAATGTAGATTCTATTATAAATATATGGCATTGATCTACTAAAAGAGAATAGTGTCATGGGTGAACAAGTTCCGATCTACTGGTTCAGTTAAGAAAAGTAATGATTCAGGTCAATGCAACCTTTGCAAACACACCATACAGAATATTGGTAATTTTCAAAGTGTAAAGGAACATCCTCTGCCCCCCCCTCCCTCCCAACTTTAATGGAGCTCATGTGCAATTATATCCCGCCATGAGAAACGTCACATCCTGTTCGTGAACATTCGCGAATTTTCGACTCCTGAGCGCATTAGGGAAATATTTCCCAATCATGCGAACTCGTCCCAAGCCTCCTTCACCCCAGTGACGCACCTTGCTGTTAAATGATGAATCACTCGACCTCCGAATTAGGATATCTAGAGCTTGTGACTCCTTCCTCTAAATTCTGCCTTCTACCTCAGAATCGGGTATACAAATACTAGGGTATTACTGAAGTTCGAGAAGTCCATCACGAACCTCAAGGCCGTCCTCATCGACTCAAGTTTAAGTCCAGTGAGTGGTCGTCAGAAAGCAAGACCTTCTCCACCGTGATTCTACCTCAGTCAATTGGTACCTGTTTTGAACGGCAAGCTTTTGAATTTGCGCACCAGTCTCTCTTCGTTTAATTGAACCGAAGAAAATCTCCATCGATTACCTTTGAGGAAAATAAGTTTTATCTTCCAGTGGAATTACGAGAATTCCCACATTTCCCGTCAAACGTCATCTTTGAAGTTTGGCTATCTTCATCGGAAGGTTGGTTCGGATCATGCCTCACTTGCCTCATCAAATCGTGCCCCACTTAACTCATCGGATCGTGCCCCACTCAACCCATTGCAATAAGGACCTTCCTCGAAGTCACCAACCCGTAAGACTGAAACCCCCTCAATTATTAGTATTGTCAAGTTCCCCCCTTTTGTTCAGAGCCTAGTAACGCCAATCAATTAATTCTATTTGAGAATCCCTTCTCATAATAATTATCAAGAGACTATTTCATTTTAAATAATTCCCTTTTGCCTATTTTTATAATTATACTTTTGTTGTTTCATCTTTAACTAACCTTGAATGATACTCTCGGACTATTCAAGTAAATCTCGCCAACCAATTATGTACTGATTATTAAGGATTTGAAACCCAACGCCTCAAGTTTGACCTCCTAGTCGGGCGTTAATCCCTGCGAACAGTCTTTAAACGGTTCGCGTTGCAGTAGGTGATTAAGACACCCCCTACATACATAATATAGGAGTAGTGTATGGTATAGAGGAGGCACCACGACTTATATTATATATATTACTCCTATATTCAAAAAACTGGTGTTAAGTGTGTGTGGTCTATTACATAGTAAATCAGTTTAGTTGATTTACATCACCATTGAGTTTTAATAGTTCCCTCTTAGTATTAAAGTTTCTTTATTTTTCTCTTTTGTCCGAAGTACGTTCAAGTTAGTTCTAGATCACTGGAATTTTAGTTTATTACTTATTTAAAATTTAGATTATTAGTTGGGACCCGTTCTTTGTGTTTGTGTATTCCATTTATCGGAATATTTGAGTTAATCCCCAGCCGGATTAGAAACATTAATCCCTCCTAACCGTGTAGGAAGAATTTTAGTGTCTTTTTAGTGTGATAATTTTTCAATATTTATTTTTGGGAAAAGTTAGGCTTCACGTATATTGCCGAGAAAAATTTCGTTACGTTAATAGCCCCGTTCGCGTATTACGTTCCCCGTAGGAAGCCAACAAGATGTCTTCTAAATTTGACTGTTTCAAGAGTCAAGGAGAGTCGGTGGGCCTGTCGGGTGGAGAATTATGCACTTATATTCAGGAAGAAGAGGAAAATGAAAGAAAAGAGAGAAGAGTCGAAGGAACAAGAGCTAAGAGCGACTGAAGAGAGAAAAGAACAACGAGGAATGAAAGAGCGGGAGAGAATAAGGCAGCACGAACTGGAATATGGGGAACTACATTCATTTTTTCAACTTTTTACTACGTGAGATTATCATATATGAAATTACAGCTCATTAAACGCCCTTTTATTTCTGCCAAGATCATAATTACCTACGGCGCCGTCTTTGAGATACAGGGGACCTTTCAGAACCCCTCCTTGAAACCTGATAACATATAAATGGCTATAGAGTTATTAAAAATTAAGCAAGAAAACTCAATTCACGAGCAAAATATCCAAATATGATTTATTTATAATTTGAAATCAGTTTTCTTTAATTCAATCAAAATCTGTTTTAATGGTGGACTGAAACATATATTTTTCGGATATGGTCAACTATAGGCTTTGTTCTTAGTTGGAAAGGGGGGTGTCAGGTAAATAGTATAGGGGTGTTCTGAATGATCTGGAATTTAGTTCAATATGTATTCGAATGATGCTAAAAATATAACCAGTTCACCGGCGCCGTTTTTTTTAGCAAATATTTAAAATTGCATGGTGTAGTTGGTGTTTTGTTCCTAAATTCAATATAAAAATCTACGGAAAATTTCCACAAATGTATACAACTTTGCATTATCATAATTTTCACTATGTTCTAATCATGTCACTAAAAGAAATATATGCTATAAAAAGTGCATGAGATTTGCAATAAAATAATATAAAAATCACTGGTGTATTTTCTTTTGATTTTTCACAAATGAACTTTAAATATCTAAGATAAATTTTCCACGAATGTACACAATTTTGCATTATCTTAATTTTCATTATGTTAAAAAAATGCGAATTTTGAATGAAACAACGTTAAAAGTAACTCAAGAAGAAATATGTTATCTTCTTAAAGAAGGAGAAGACTTTACATCATATCTTACGCATTTCGAGAAGATTTTTGAACTCAACAATTGGGACATCGAGGTAGATGGTGTCGCCAAATTGCTCCCCCTCATAGACTCAGACTTGAGAGACATATTCATTTCCTTTCCATCAGAGTCCACTATGGACTACTCTACCCTCAAGTCCGAACTATTAGCTGCAGTTTATATGACACCTGGCTTCTATCGTGCCTGTTTCCGTTACGTAAAGATCCGCCCCGGTCAGACCTTTCGCCATTTTGGTACACCCTCCAGAAACACTTCCAATTTTGGTTAGGTGCGTGTAAAGTCCCCTCAGAGTACGATTTCCTTCTGGAATTCGTCTTAATAGATCAATTTTTAACTTGCCTGACCCATGAAGTACGTGCCTTCATTAATGACAAGCGCGGCTCTACGTTCGAGGAATACCTAGAATAGGTTGATATTTACGCAAGCAGCCATAACTTGTATCCCAAGCTTAATAAGAAGCCTCCCCCGTCTCATTCCAAGTTTAAGATTAATAACTCCCGGCCCCCTCCAAGAAATATCTTTAAATTCCTGAAAGTTCAATGCCCCTCAAAACCCAGGAACCTCCCTCATTCGGAACTAAGAGACATTAAGCCCATAATTACCACTCACCCCGCGTCGTTATTTTTCAGAAGGCAGATAATGTGTTTTAAGTACGGAATAAAATGTCACATACGTACGAACTGTCCTCAAAATTCCCACTTTAGAAGTGTGTCCTCCTATTAGGTACACCAAGTTAGTATCACTCCTGGTCCTCCCCCGTCTCTTCAGGATACCACTACGTCTCTCTCGTCGACTAATAACTCGGGTCACCAAGTAAATTTTCTCTTTAATAAGAGCCACCCTGGTGGTTTGAAATTTGAAAATAGAGCCGTGAACGGATACCGTGTGTCCACCCTTGTACGTGTCACTGGGTGAAAATGCATCGTGTTATCCAAGAATTTACTTCCCCCGGTTGGTTCTGACCACCTAAAGTTCGCTGTGGTGCATGATTACATCGGCCGAGCTAGTCGTTTCCCTATTGTAAAATGCCACATCGAATGTGAGTATTTGACTGGTTGGGTCGAAGTGGTAACAGCCACAATCAAGTTTAGGTCTGTACTGGTTAGTCAGAGCCCCGAGGTTACAAGTAACCCGGTAGCACAACCCGTGGTAACCGGTGCCCAGGCCGCCAAGGCTTCCCAGAAACCCGTTCCTTTAGAAAACCCCGACGATACGGAGATGGAGACCCTCTGGAACGAGAATTTTGCCCGCGCCCAGAAGGGGTGCGCAACTCTCCTCCCCCTTTGGGAGAAAGCCATGACTCAGGAGCATGAGTCTTCCCGTGTTGGGAAAAGCATCTCATACCTTGTCAAGGATGAGCTGTTATATCGTAAATGTTCTGACGGAACCGAACCTGAAACACACTCCTTGTGTGTTCCCCGCTTTCACGTCCCCTAATTCCTCCAGATTTCTCACGATGGTTTATTCTCAGGTCATTTTACTAATAACAAAACCACCAGAGGGTTTTTAAGTATTTATATTGGCCGGGTGCGGCCATAGAAATTGTAGAGTACTGCAAATCATGCGATGCCTGCCAAAGGACATCAGCAATAGGGCGCGTCAAGCCAGCCCCCCTACAGAAAAGCCCGATCATCTCGGAAACTTTTTCTCATGTGGCCATTGATCTTATTGGCCCTATTTATCACCCGTTACGTCCTCAATTTTGTAGACTTCCCTACCTGTTTCCTGATCAGTTCCCCTTAAGGGCATTGATAGCGTTTCGTGCGCTGAAACCCTCGTTTGTATTTTTTGGGGGTAGGAATTCCGAAAAAGGTACTGTTGGATCGAACAAGACAATTTACTCCCGAGCTTATGGAGTATGTAGGCAAAATCCTCATGGTAAAACCTTTGTTTACCACCCCATACTACCCGGCCGCAAACGGAGTTTGCGAAAAAAACAAATGGCACATTGAAAGCAATCCTCAAAAAATTGTGTATCGATGTGCCCTGAGAATGGCACCGCTTTTTACTCGTAGCCTTGTTTGCGTGTCGTGAAATCCTCCATAGGACCCTAAGATTCGCCCCCTTCGAATTACTGTATAGCTATTGTACCTCCTAGACCTCCGAAAGCGCCTTGAGATATGTTCAGATATCGCGTGCCCAAATGCTAATGAAAGAAGTTTTTAGCCTGGCGAGGGGGTGCAGTTGCTACTTCCCACAGAGAATAACAAACTCCTGAGCCAGTAAAAGGGCCTCTTTTACGTTTTAGAGGTGAAAAGACCAGTGAATTACCTAATTTTAACCCCTTGAGTAGATAAGATTTTCCACATTAATATGTTGAAGAAATATCACCGCCGTGCGTGCCTCAGCAATATTGTGGCCCTTGATGAAGACTCTCCTTTGGAAGAGGTATTTCTCGCTGACCCCCTCAATGTCGTGCAAGTAGTATGCATTGAACAAGATGATGATTACCTTATCCCATCTTTACCTGGATCCCGGTATTCTCCTCCCCCATGCTGGATGTCTTCCCCAGGCTAGCTGGGAAAGAGTCAGATGCAGCAATTGCTAAATGGATTCGAAGATGTCATCTCCGAGACCCCGGTTCTCTAATCAATTTGAGCATGACATCGTTCTCACCACTCAAGGATCTGTTCGATCGAACCCCTATCCTCTTCCCATCCACCTTAGGAAAGCATTTAACGAAGAAGTGGGCAATCTTTTAGCCTTAAATATCATCGAGGCCTCGAAGTCAGATTACTGCTCCTCAATATTCATAGTTCGCGAGCCCGACGAAACTTTCTGCATGTGCAGAAAATTAAATTCAGTCACGCTGTTTGATGCAGAGCCTATCCTCCTTTTAGGAGAAAATCTCCACATTTTTGAGGAAGTTTAATTTATTTCTGAGTTGGACCTCTGCAAAGCCTACTACCAAATTCCCCTCCGTAAAAACGCACGTAAGAATACTGACTTTCCCACGTACAAGGGTCTTATGCAGTTTAAAAGACTCCCTTTGGGGTTAGTCACTGCATGCATCAACTATAACAGGATGATGAGAAGGATTGTGGATAACTTGCCGCACGTCTCCTTGTACTTCGACAACCTTTATGCTGCTACCTCTACGTGGGACCAACACGTGATAGCTCTCCGCGCCCTACTTACTAGGCTTCGTGAGCACGCACTCACCCTTGGCCCTAGTAAGTGCCACTTTGCGTACGATACTATAAAGTGTCTGGGCTGTAATGTTGGGAAAAATCAGATGTGCACTCAGGACGAAAAGGTCAGATCCATTGGTGAGATGCCTATTCCCCGCATGAAGAAACAGCTGAGGTCATTTATGGGATCGGTTTCCTTTTACCGTAGATTTAACTCTAACTTCGCGTCTAGTTCCGCCCCTTTAAGTGTTTTCCTTCAGAAGAGAACCCAAGATCCACTTTTATGGTATACCGAAGCTACTACCAAGTTCCAACAGCTCAAGGACAAGCTAGCGTCCGCCCCCATTTTGAGGCTCCCTAATCCCGCCTATCCTTTCTGTATCCAGACGGATGCGAGCGACGAAGGAATTGGATCTGTGCTGCTCCAATACTCCAACGAAGGTGAAAGCCACCCGGTGGCTTACGAGAGCCGAAGGCTACTGCCCCAGAACGTAATTACGGGAAGCTATAGCTATAGTATGGAGTATTACCAAATTTAGCATGTATTTAATAGGGAAAGAGTTTATTGTCGAAACTGACCATCGCCCTTTGTCATATCTCCGAAATACTAAGAGCCAGAACGGACGTATAATGCGTTCGCCCAGGAAAGGATCGTTTCTTCTCAATTTGTTTGTGCCAAATTGTCTTTCGCATATTGAATTTCATTATTTTAAATCTATACAAAATAGCAACAACGCAAGAATTAAGGGAATGTGAAAAGAATAGGCATGTTGAGTTCTGCAACGATTTCTTGGATTGGAGCAAGCACTGCTTTAGGTTATGAAAAACACGCTGTTAATGAGTGAAGAGCACCATTTCCATGCCGTTGGCCATGCTAATCGTTACAATACCATTATTGTGAAAAGGACCAACCACGAAAAATTAAAGAGCTACCTCTTCATTCCATTAGGTAATGGTTTGTTGCCCAGTACCGTCATTTAAGAGACTGGGACCTGCCTCACTTGAGGAAGATAACAGAGTGAAGCTTACTGTCACTATAAAACGCTAGGGAGATTGAATTTTTAACATGCGTTACCTATTTGAAGAGCTCAAATACTACCAAGAACTTCGCTACAAACACGGTGAAGTAACTTTCCATAACGCTAGAAAGTGTATGGAAATTTTGCTAGACATTACTTTGGACGTATCACTTCTCGATTTGGGAATATAAACTGGCCATTGCTGTCCAAGAACCTTCTGCTCTCGATTTCTTTGTATGGGGCTTCCTGAAAAGTCAGATGTAAACGAGACGCCCACATAGAAAAGAAGAGTCTAGGACGAGAATTCCTCAAGTCGTGGCTTCGATTCTAAAAGAAACGTCCCCAAACTCATTCAAGTTCCCCGTCACGTTCGAGGATGTATGAAAAAAAATAGACACCTACTACAAACTACTGTTATGTCGTATGTAGTTTTGTCATTTAGGCTTAAAATCTTAGAAATTAAGATTATTTTGACCTCTAAATCTTTTGTAAGCCCATAATAAAAAGGTTTTATGATCTAATATTCCAATAGCCAGAAAAACAAGTACTATTTACAAGGACAGGGTATGAAGACAACATCTGATGGGAATGTTAGTCATGCCCCCAAAATTAGTTACCGTAATCGTTGTATTTAATTCTTCTTAATCACCTGACCCGTACATAAACATTAACCGAGAAGTTAACCATATAACACCCGAATAATTTTTATAGTTTTGAAAACCTTTTCATTTATAAAACCCTACACGATTTATTTTAAATGTATTTTTTGCTAAAGTGTTTGAAAAATTTGTGATCTAACTGGAATTAAAAATTCCCCTACATAAAATTTCTGTTTCATGCAAATTTATTCATTCCTAGGTAATGGTTTGGTACGAAAACTAAAAATGATTATATTCTTTCTATTTATAAAAATAAATGACTTTTTAGTTATAATATATTTTAATTTACAAAAAGGAAACAAACTAATTGTAATATGCTCTCAGAACATACAGATTTACAGCCCTAAAAGGGACATGAAATTGTTATAGATGCAATGCCACACAAGCATAGGGTATAAAAATAATAATAGAATTATCTCTCTTTGTTTTGGTACAGTGCCATTGCATTCGCTCTACTATATTGTACTCCGTCCTTTGCAGCTGGGTATCTGAAATCGAGCCCTTAGGTTATTTTACATGGGCCAATAACCTATTTCATCCTTTTGTATATTAGTCCCAAGGTTCGGTTGGGGTATACCCGTTCTGCTTGGAGGTATCAGCAGTACTGCTGGAACTAAATTGTATATTAGTATGACTTATTTGCTCTCGCTTCGATTTGCCCCCGAAAAAAACGAGGGCATTGACTGCTCAGAATGAATTAGGAGGAAGTTGAACGTATACCTATTACTTTGTAGTATTACAATGGAAGAGATTGAAATTTGTTCCTTATTAACATACACAATAGATAATTAGTTAGATGATATTAATCAAATATGCAAAATACTATGATAACATTGTTGTGGTATGACATTACATTATATCAATGCCATATTATATCTATGGGGGAGGGACCAATAACTTAAAGGCAAACCGACAAAAGGGACGGATTGCCAGGAGTTTCGACGGGCGAAACAACTAGATAAGAGTGCAACGAGGTCAGGTATATTATGGGCAATGGCAAAGCTCAAGGTTATTTAAAGACGCATGTACAAAAATATAATTTTATTTAGAAAAAAATAATGAGAGAATTGATGGGCAAAATTACATGAGTAAACGAGGGGGGGAATTGTAGTTATGCATCAGACTATGAAGTTAAAATTTAATGTATTACAGGAGGAGAATATTTAATTGGGGGGGAATTAACTCAAATGGGTTACTGAAGGAGGAGAGGGGTTGGCTTACGGAGGATTCCGGGTGAGACGACGGGGTAAGGCTTTACCTATGTCTTCTGCACGTGAGGCGAGGGCGCTCAAAATTTCTGAGCGGGAACTTAAAGTGATGACGGTTCTTCAAAAAAGAAGGGGGGGGGAACGTCCGGTCCAGGGGAGAGTATTTCGGCCACCCGGAAACGAGGGGCAAACGAGGAGGGCTTCGACAGGAGTTGATGAGAGAAGTCGGAAAAATCACTCGGTAGCGATCGTTAAATGGAATTACCTTACTGGCTGGGGCTAATTCTAATACACAAATAGTTAAGCTGTCACTTTACTTTGTTGTTAGCACCTGAATTGGAACTAGGGGAATCTTCTTGAGGCCGGGAAAGACTTCTCAACTCTGTCTCTCCTCATGGGAGTCGAGCACTATTTCTGTCCGAGGCTCTCCCCGCGGGAGGTTAACGGGAAACAGCTCTACTCTCGAATGGCCTCGAATCTTCTTGCCGAGGCCATTCAAACCCGTGTAAAGAGGGACCGTGGTGGACGCGGTTTGAGGCTACCGCTTGTGGAGGGGGGCGGGGCTTACCAATTTAAGCCTAACAGAATGTTCTCCAGCACATGGAAGTTCCGTGCTGGACAAGAAATTCCACGTGGAATTCCGTCACAAACATATAAAATATGTGTCGTGGAATGGCCAGACTCTCTCTCTCTCTCTCTCTCTCTCTCTCTCTCTCTATATATATATATATATATATATATATATATATATATATATATATATATAAATATATATTTATGCCTTTGGAGGGTTTGGGTCGAAGTTCGTTTTAAGATTCGACCTTAGCCGGTTCGTGAACGGGAAATAGTTAAGAATTCAATGTGGATGGTGTACTTTTAATTGCGTGGTTCTTTCAAAACAAATAATTCAGAGTACAAGTTGGCCAAACATTAACAGGTAGCTGGTACTCGTTTAAGGTTGCAAGAAAAAGACAATAACAATAATATATCTTTACTAACAAATAAATAAAGTTGAAATATGTACAGGTACAGGGTTTAAAGGGAATGAATGTACATGCGAACATTAACTGTCGGCACAAACTACAGGAGGGATAAATATGGGATTAGTGATCGTGTCCAGGTCGGTGATTAAAAGGTGATTTTAATCCGGGGTTCGCACAAAGGAAGGGACGGTTTAGGTAGACTAGATTATAGAACAATCTGTAGGAGTCAACGATTGAAACTGCTCACGTGTTCGTTGGAGGGAAGGGCTGGTCGGGATACGATGACTCTAGTGGAGAAGCTGGGTTACCTCACGGGGCGGATGAGGGACCACACGAAGTTTGGCCTTCGGAGATGGAATTCCTGGTAAGATACTCTCCGATGGACTATGGCAGAGTTCACGGATGTCGATTTAGCTTTCCTCTTCGAATCGAAATCACCACTCTCTCCGATCGCGACGGGTGAGCATGTCCTTTGCTCGTAAGCTATGATAGGCGGGAAAAGTCCTGGAGTGCTCTACGCTAAACCGAGTCGGGTAGTTATATAGGCGCTCGCTGGTGGCTGGGATGGCCTAGCAGGAGCCTCCACGGCTGGCACGATCATGGGAAAAGGCAGCGACTCCTTCAGGGGAACTGATATAAAGATCGCATAGAATGTTCGACGAGCTTCGATCTATACCGGAGGGCAGGGAGGCTGGCTGAAGAACATGCATGACGAGGAAAATGTGCCTCTAAGTAAATGCAGCTGGGGTGCAATAAAACGGCGTGGACCGCATCCTCGCCGTAGGTCAGCCTTGCTTCCAACGCTCCATGCGGTGAACTGGAGACAACGTGTGTACAGAAGGACACGTGGTCGCCCTTCGATCTATTCTTCTACAATATGAAATTATAAACTTTAAGTAAAATTGGTAATGAGAATCAATTTGCTATTATTACACGAAAAATCGCTTTATTCTAGGCACTGTAAAACTAGTGCAATTATATAGGAATGTATAACTATGCGTTTAAGCCTATTTTAAAGTTTGTGATAACTCGCTTAGTGAATTAAATGGTATTTGAGTTCGGTGAGGTTACACAAGAAAAGGATATTCTATAAGCATTGCTCTTCGGTGTGGATAGAATAGCGATTAGCGGCGACATTTTGCTTTGGAAAGAGACAAGATAGCTATCTCAGAGATACGCATTACATATTGTCTTCTAGACGCATAAAGAAAGTGGAATAATTCTGAATAACAGACTGAACGTACGCCTCTAGACAAGCTGATTTTATTTTCTGCAAGCTGGGGGAAATAGAGTTTGTCCATCTGCTTGGATTTGCGAGAGAGAGAGAGAAAGAGAGTTTGTGATATGACGTTGTCTTTCCCCTTAACATGCCAAATGTCGATGGTGAATTGCGAGATGTAATCTAGTTGGTGATATTTGCGCGGGGAATGGTGATGCGAAGTTGTTTGAAATGGGGAGGGAAGTGCTCGATGGTTTGTATATACAAGATGTCCCAGAAAAAAGTTAGCCGTACTTTGAATTAGTATAACTTAAAACCTATTAGATATTTTTGAGCCTTGCAAAACAAAACAAATTTAACAACTATTTCTCTGTTGATCCTGGAAATTTCATTAAATTTCCTTTTACGGTATTGATACACTAATGGGTTTAGTGGAGGCTATCAAAATTATGTTTGCGCAAGGAAGTAAAATAATTAAACTTTGAAGTTTAAAATCAACAAATATATTTGAATCCATTTTTAACAAAAACACCTCTTGATATGGGTAAATTTTCTAAGCACCGTTTCCTTCCAAATGTCCTCCATTTTTTCCAAGCACAGTTGTGCCTTTGATCGCATTGATTGAAAAACATTTTTGATTAACTTGTTATTTTCCTTAAGTCTATTGACTTCACGTGTGATACTATCTCTTAAGTGGTTGATGCTTTGTGGTGGAGTAGAATACACTTTATTCTTTAGATATCCCCATAAGAAATAATCGCACGGCGTGAAGTCAGGGGATCTTGGGGGCCATTCAATTGCATGATTTAGCACGAGAATGTGGTTGTTCAACGTTTCTCTTAGTTTTGTTCTTACAGCAAGCTATCTATGAGCTGGTGCGCCGTCCTGAATCCACCAAAGTATATTGAATTGATTGCCGTAAATCTGGCGGAGTTCCGGGAAGATCGTTTCGTTGATCAAGCTCAGGTAGACAGCACCATTCAAGTTATTCTCGTAAAACAATGGGCCGACAAGATAGCAATTTCTGCATATTCCGATCCGCAGAGACACTTTCTGCTGACAAATACTTGTGTCAAAGTTGAATGCTGCGGGGTGGGGGTTCAGCGGCGCATATTGCCGAATGTGATTGCTATTTACTTTCCATTCATGAAAAAGGCTGCCTCGTTACTAATCACAATGTTTTCCAAGAAACGAACAGGTTTTTGGGGAAGCCATTCGACAAATTGTCTACGCCGAGGAAAATCAGTTTCAAGAAGCTGGTGTCTCACATGCATCTTATAGGGATGCCATTTTAAGTCATGTTTAATAATGCGGTTAAATGATGACTTTGACAATTGTAACCCATTCTTTCTGATTGATGCATGTGGATTTTGAAGAAGTGTCATCTGAACATTTTCGATATTTTCTGTTGTTCTTATGGTTCTCATACGACCCGAACGACCTTTATTTAGATTTAATCATGTTTCTTTATGTTGGTATTTGCGAACCTTTTTGCCAAATTGTGGGCTTACTTGGTGGGTGCCTACCTGGAAAACGTTGTTCAAATGAATCTTGTACTTGTTTAATACTGCCAGTCTTAATAGAGTTTTTGACTACAAATATGCGTGATCTTTTGTTAACTGCATGATTTAAAAGGTTCTATGGAAATAAACTTTCACACAGAAACGCTTTGATTTGCTTAGTAAGCAATAATGACGAGACTACACAGCAGCGTGGCTGAAAAACCACTGTAAAATGGCCTAGGCTTTGCTTGAAGAATCGCACAGTGGCCTAGGCTACCAAGGCTCCATACGCTTCTCTTGAAAGTGCATCGTGGCTTAGCCTTCCCAGGCTTTGTTTCATTATTTTACCTTCTTGCGCAAACATATGTTTGATAGCCTCCACTAAACCCATTAGTGTATCAATATCATAAAAGGAAATTTATTGAAATTTCCAAAGTCGACAGATAAATAGTTGTTAAATAAAACAATTTTTGCAGGACCCCAAAATCTCCAATAGTTTTTGAGTTATACTAATTCAAAGTACGGATCCCTTTTTTCTGGGACACCCGGTATGGTGAAAGTTGGCCTTTCCAACAAGTGGTAAAAATGTTTGACCGAGAGAAGTTAGCAAAGAACTCGTCCGAACGTGTTGCAATGTCCTTCGGCCGGCTTTAGCATCTTTCAGACGAATGCTGTGAGACTCTTTACTCCATCATTATTTGCTGCAACACGCATGCCACACATTCGTCCAATGCGTCAGTTGTGAAGGAAAGCATGCTCGAAGAGTCCACATGGAGTAAATGCGTATGAGCAGCCAAAACACTTTTTTCCATCGTGAACGGATTGACTAACTTATTTTCTCACGTTATCTTTGAGGAGCTTATTTTAGGCATTTAAAAGTTGCCCACAGTGTGGGATGAAAGGTTAGTTTAAATTGGCAATCCCAAGTAACTCACGTAGTTGGGTGAAGATACGCGACTGTACTATCCTCGTCATTGCTTCATTTTTCAAGTCGACGGAAAAGATACCACTCTTCCTGAAATGGTGAACGAGGAAGGTAATCTCCCATTTTCAAAGGTGCATTTTGGAAAGGCAATTCGATGCGCGACCTACTGTAGACGCTCGAAGAGCGTTTGTATGTGGGAGATATGTTTCTTTGAACTCGAACCTAGCACCGAAATCTCGTTCAATTATACGAAGACGAAGTCGAGATTTCGTACCCTGAATCGATAAAACGCTGAAAAGTTTAAGCCTAGGTCTTTTAAGCCTGCCAGTATCTTTACTAACTTAAAAATTAGAAAATTAGATCTCTGTAGTAGCAGGCTTGTGGATTGAATAGGGGGCATTGGGTATTTTCTGGAATGCCTTGACCAGGTCCACTTTTAACAATATGGATTTTCTTTCGAGATTAGCAGAAAAATCCATCACATTTGGTCATCTACTTAGAGTGGGCGGGTTAAGTCGGGGAAATCGACGAATAGCTGTGCGTACGTGAGATCATCTGCAATATAAAGATGATACAGAGCAGGTGGGAGTGGGAGCTGCTTTGCCGTGCATAAAATGGGTTAGGAAATCGGCTCTAAGGATCTCTTGTGAAACCTTTACCACTATTAAGTTTCAGGTAAAGGAGGATCTGAACCTGAGGCTTAGTGTTAGCCACTTTTCACCGTACGTTAGCATCGATATGTGATCTTAGGGCATACTGGACTAACTCAAACTCGGATAGGACGAATTTCTACGAGAGGAGCGATAAATTTTACCTCAAAGTGTTGATCTCGTCTTGCGAGGAAGGGGGGAGGGGGGGGGAGCCTTTATTGGCACTACTGCGGGGCAAAACAATTTATGGATGATATCGGCCATTTTTGCTTATGGGTCCAAAGGAGTGTGGGAAGCTAGGGTGGCAAACATCTGCTCTGTCTTGGGTGGGAGTTACTGCAAAAATAGCTCCCGGAGAAGAGTGTCGCTGGTGGAAGCTTTATGGAAATCAGCGAAGGATCTTATCATACGCGGCAGCACAGTGGGTTTCCAGTCGGCACCTCATCCTGCTTCATGGAACTACCACAAACGTTGACGCATGGAGGTGGCTATGTGCCTCATTATCACCCGCTTGAGACCCTCATATCAACCCGAAGCTGTAGAAGATAGGATCCCATAGCGTACGATAGCAGTGGCGGACGACGGTAAATAGGAGATTGTCACGCGTATGGATCTCAAAGATGGCTTCGCACTATCTGATCCATAACTCGAGGTTGATCTCCTGGCACAGGTCAAGGGTATGTGCAGTCCCTCGATTGGTAAGGCAGTAAAATCTGCGATAGGTTCCATCGTACGTGATTATTCGTTACTCGGGAAATGCAGCGAGCCAAATGCGGCAGTAAAATTAACCTTTATTCTGAGCAACGACCAAAGAAAGAGTATATTATGTAAAACTGTCAGGAAAGGACAGGATACTAGGGCATCCCTTTTGTATGCAGCACTAGAATTACTGGCACTAAATTCTATGCCATTAGCAACAATTTGCTTTTGATTTGATTCATCTCCGAAAGCAACGAAGGCATTGACTGCTCAAAGTAAATTTGTGACATGGATAATGAATGAGCCTTTAAATTGTGAGCGGGTAAGAAGATATGGTATAAAAATCCCTTGGAGGTTCCTAGCTTAGGGAGATACTGGGTTTGTGCCTAGTAGCTTAACGGTAGAGCATCTGACCGGCAATCAGCAGACCCGGGCTCGATCCCGGCCAGGAATGTTCAAACTTTTTTCCTGGCGTTATTTCTGTCTTCTCAGTATGGATTTCTTTCAATGTGAAGTCCTCTGCACTCTTTGATACTTGTATTCTTCCAATATTCCTTTCTCTTGCCTTAAAAAACACCTGTTTCCTGTCTCATTGCTTATTTACTTCAAATTTATCTTTATTTTGTACCTTATTGTTATATAATCTGCAATACAAGGTTTCTGCATCTGTCTTTCTGCCTTCAAAACGTCTTTGAAAAACAGAAATTAAATATGCGGAAACGCTGTGGGGGTTGTTACCTTCCACATAACACTTGTCTTTGCGCTTTATATATATATATATATATATATATATATATATATATATATATATATATATATATATATATATAGCTATGACACAAAGATTTGAGACAAATATGTATTTTTACTCTTTTCATTCATTTTTTTTTTAAATTTACGTGATATGAATAATTGTTCGAATATTTAAATTATTGTAGGCATATTAAAAAGTCAGATTTCAAAAAAATGAATAAAAAACTGCATTACTTCGATCAAAAGGGTAAAGTGATGACAAATATGGATTAAATGAACGATATTGTCTAATTATAATTTATTTGGTAATATTTTTTGTAAAAATAAATGTTTGAATCTTTTTCAATTCCAGAAATGGTTCTTTCTAAAGAAGAGCGTCAAACATGGTGGTTCTGCACGAAAGTGGCGTAAAATGCAAGGAGATAGTTGATAAGGGAGCATCATCTTTAGGATCATTGATGACTTTAAAAAAGACTGGTTACTCTCCTGAGATTACTTCCGGTGGCCAAGAGCTTTAAATGAGCGACAAGATCACCTACTCGTCAGGTCCCAACCTAAGGCTCAGGTTGCCTTCAGTTCCAAGCTTGCTCACTATTGGAAGGAAGCAGCTGTAAACGCTTCATCTCACACCGAAAAACTTTTCGACAAAGGTGTCAAGTTGAGAAGAGCTGGCAAGAAGCATCATCCCACCAATAAGAACCGTAAGGATCGGGTAAAATTTTGTATGAATAATGGACTTTTGAAGAATGGGGCAAAGTGAATTCTATGATGAAGCTCCCTTCCGCTTGTTTTGAACTTCTGGAAGATCCTTCTTCAGGAGGAAAACAGGAGAGCGCTTTAACGAGACTTGTGTCTTGCCGATGGAAAAGAATCCAGAGACTCTTTATGTCTTTGTCTGCTTCTCATCTAAGTGAAATAGAGAACTAAAAATGTTTCTCATGAATACTGTCATGAACTCCAAATGGTACCAAAGTGTGCTTCATCAGCACGTTTCCCCAACAGTTCAGTACCAATTTGGGGATGAGAACTGTATTTTTCTTCTTAATGGTAAACTTTATCACAAAGTAAAAGAAATAACAAAGATTTTGGCTTAAAATGAGATCTAGCTTTTGGGATCGTGGCCGATGAATTGGCCAGATTTGAACCCAAGAGAGAATTTGTTGGCGATTATCAAACTGGCGGTCGATAAACAGAAGCCATCCAATTGCGAGCAGTTGCCGGATCTTATTGAATTAAAATGGGGAAATATGAGTCAAGATTTCTTCAAAGATTTGGTCTCCTCAAGCCAAAACGAAATAAAACAGTGCTGAAGAACAAGGGACATCATTGTACCTTTTGATGGCGCACATCAATTGACTGTATTTATTATGATACAAACATGCCGAAACAAAATGCCTCGTTTGATTAGTTCTATAAATTTTTTTTTAGGAAAAATTATTGTATTCTCACATTAGGTCTTTACCTCACACTGGCGTCCATTTTCGCATCCATTTCTACTCTTTTCAGTACATTTCAGAAAACATAAAACAAACCACTCTACCTAATTTCTGGATCCAACCCAACAAACTGACCCTTATACCTTCGCCCAATACAGTTTTCCCCTCCATAGTACATGAAACCCAACCCCCATGTCATTACATGCAAGACCCGTATCTACCATCATCCAATAGATATGTGTACAACCCAAAGAGGACAAAGATACTTGAAGTGATGCTGCTTCCTCGTATCCAGGACATCTTTATCCACATAACACACCAAAACATCCACTCACTGTGTCCAAATCCCCCATTCAACGCCATTGCACCAAATATGAACCTCATGCAATCATCCACCCTACGTCACACACGGGTCGCCAAGGCAATGCTCAGGTGCGATCGCCATTCAAAACTAAACATTTACAAATAAAGCTCCTTCCCTAATGACAAAGACGTCATCTGGCGCTGCTACCAGGATCCAAACACATTTCAACGCATTCACAACCTGCCGGACACCATCACAACTGACAAAATACATGCAGATACATGGAATGGTGGGGCTCATTTGGAAACCAGTCCGGTATACAGTTCGTTAAAGCTGTCAGCCTGAGAGAGGGAGACCTTAACCGGGGCGCGATTTAATTAAAATTTGTCAGGTTTCCCGCCTTTTTTTTGCATTTTAAAAATTTGGCGTCAATTTAATTTTTTCCCGAATTTCATTTACATTTTTGGAAATCTTTAGAAAATATCTTACTACGGAATTATATTAAAAGCAGAGGTAAATTTATTTATAATTTCCAAAATTTGAGTTAATCATATTTTTCTCTTCCGGTTATTTATGTTGATAAGTCAATTTTTTACTTAGATGAGTGGAAGGAACTCTTGGAAGGTCAATCGGTGACCACTCGGTCGATGTACTTTGCATTTTCACTTTCCAACCTTCACAAACTGGTTTTCCAACCCTCTTCCTCCCTTGGGGAACCAACTCGGATATTCTTTGTTCTTTTCGTTATTTTGGGCGGATTTCTAAAATATTTTTGTCACAATTTATTTTTTTACTTTTAGGTATTTTGAGACGATATTTCAAATTACTTTTTTTCGAAATTTTCAGGAAATTATGATTTCGGAAATTCTTGTAGCTTTTCGAAATGTATAGCAATTTTTTTTTTAATGGGAAAAATTTTGTGGTGAGGGGGGGGAGTTGCGTTTACCACGAAGAAAAACAGCTTCCAATCTGTTGTTGTCGACTCCACTTCAACCCACGAAATGGAATCTGATTCTATTTTTTTTTCGTCAACCGACATTAAATTCACCCCCCAAGGCTGTCACTAGCAATTTTTAGAACAAGGAAGAAAGAGTGAAGAAAGAGATTAAGGAGAAAATAAAGGCGACACAAAAGAAAAAAAGAAGAATAAGAGAAAAAGAGACGATAGAAAAGAGACTAAGACAGAGAATACACGAATCAAGGGAGAAACAAATAAAGAAATGAAAATTAAAAATAGGTCATAACCTAGAAATCTTATAACGGAAAATTTATTTATTTTACAAAATAAAACGAAAAACATGGAATAAATAAAAAAAAATTCTAAAAGGTGTAGTAAAATGAATGGAAATATGTGCAAATTACATAACCCAAGCACTGATCAATTCTGGCCTAGTACCCAGGAAGCTGCCAAGCTTTCCTGAAGCTGAAACTGATCGAGAAAGAACAAGGAAAGACAGAGCAGAGAAAAACACACAACAAGGAGTAACAAAAAGGAAAGAAGGTACCCTAGGAGACCTTACGGTCCATTCAAAAAGGGTACCTTTGGACTAGCAATCGAGCGGGCACAAGGCTGCTCAATTGTTTTGCGTCCCTAAACGGCCACTTTTCAAGACTTTGTCTAGTCTTGACTTGAACTGGTCAACAGATTCACTGTTGACAACTTCCACTGGAAGTGCGTTCCACTTACCGCAGATACTGTAGGTGAAAAAAATTCCACACAGATTGCGGTTGTAACGCTTCAGTTCAAGTTTGAAGCCGTGATTGCGCGTTCTGTTCTCCCTCAGTGTGAAAATATCCCGGTAGTCAACATTGTCAAACCCTCGAAGTATTTTGAAAACTTCGATGAGCTGACCACGCTGTCTACGGGTTTCCAGCGAGAACAGATCTAATTCCCTTAGTCTATCCTCATAACTTTTATGTCGGATAGAGGGAATCAGTTTGGTTGCCCTGGCTTGTACGCGTTCCAATCTCGCGATGTCCTTTCGCAATGAAGGACTCCAAAATTGTACGGCATACTCCAGGTGCGGTCGGACAAGTGAGTTGTACAGGCACAGTACAATCTCCTGGTTCCGATAACCAAACTGGCGCTTAATATAGCCTAGCATCCTTTGGGCCTTTTTCTCCGCCTCAATGCACTGTTTCGAGAACTTGAGTTCACTAGTGATAGTAACACCCAAGTCCTTCTCAGTGTAACTCGATTCAAGAGCAGTGCCCTTAAGGATATACTGAGATTGGGGGTTTCTGTGGCCGATATGCATCACTTTGCATTTGCCCACGTTAAAAGGCATTTGCCACGTGTCCGACCACTCCCCAATCTTCCCAAGATCTTCCTGCAGGCGGGCAGTATTTCCCTCCTTTGCAACGTTCATACCAAGCTTGGTATCGTCGGCAAATTTGGAAATCTTGGCAACCATGTCACCGTCCATATCGTTGACGTAGATGATGAATAGTAGTGGTCCCAGGACAGAACCTTGAGGCACCCCGCTAGTAACGGGCACCCACTCAGAAGACTGTCCATTCACCACCACCCGTTGCCGTCTGCCACTTAGCCAGTTCTCGATTCAGCCGGCTACCTTTCCGTCTATGCCTAGCGCTCGCACTTTCCGGAGAAGGCGGCGGTGTGGTACCTTATCAAAGGCTTTCTGAAAGTCTAGGTAGACCACATCCACCGCCTTGTCCCGATCGTGCTCACTGGAAACGAAGTGAAAGAATTCTACAAGGTTCGTCAGGCATGACCGTTGCCTTCGGAAGCCGTGCTGGGAACTCCTCAGTAGCAGGTTTGACTCTAAATACGACGTCACTTTGTCCACCATGATGCTTTCCATGAGTTTACCGACTATCGAAGTCAGACTGATAGGTCGGTAGTTCGACGGTTGGTTACGGTCTCCTTTCTTGAAGATAGGAGTCACCTCCGCCTCACGCCAGTCTCTAGGAACGCATTTGGTCCGGATTGACATGTTGAAGATAGCGCACAGATGTCGTGATACTTCATCGCACACTTCTTTCACCACTTTAGGTAGAAACCCGTCCGGTCCAGGGGACTTATTCGTCTTTAGGTCAGCGATCTTTTTCTTTATTTCTCCTTCGGTGAAGGGGCTTTAGGAGATGTCAATTCCTAAATCAGATTCCAGACAAGTCTCGTAGGAATGATCCGGAAGAATCTCAACGGGACAACTTTCCAACGCAAATCTCCGAGGAGATAGTTTGATGACCTCCTAGAAGAGGCTTGTGTTAACGTATCGGGAGAATTCATTAATACTAAACTAATGTATTCCATTTGACGAGTGGCTCGTCAAATAGAAAGAAAAAAAATCGAATTTGTGCACTAGAAATACAAAAGGAGTGGCTTCGCTACTACTTTTTATAGGAGGAGCTTACACTTCGCATGGAGACCTTCGGTCTGTTGCCTACGGCCTATCCGTCTCTTGTAACAGCCTTTTGGTCTAAATTATTTTAAAAGGTTTCCACTTCATATCATCACTAACTCTATAATTGTATAACGGGATTTTTGAAGATGGGTGAAAAATTAGTGGACAAATGATTTATGTTTTTTTATCAAAGTTATTTCTAATAATTCTTTTATAATATGAAAAAAAATGGTGAAGTTCAGAAATAAATATAAGTATCGAAATTTTGTGAATTTTTTAAAACCAAAAGAATTACCAATGGTGAAGTTCAATGAATTTATTTTTATATATCTTCTTCTATAACTATCCTTTAGCAACGTGATATTTTGAAAGGGATAAATTTAGTTTAAAGTTCCTTTTTAAAATTATAATAATTGGCGAAGTTTAGAAAATTTATAAAAATTTAACCATGGCTGTTTTTTTTAGATTTTAATTTTAGTAGCAAAACGCAAGCTCTCCCCGTAGGGGGAGAGTGGCAAAGCCATTGCCTGGTCTCCAAATAATTTGCTCTTGGTCTATGTTTTTATCACATTGATGTTTATTTTCTAGGCCTAAAGGCAAGAAAAAACCTTTTATCGGAATTGTTTTGAAATACACAAAAAACAATAGGACTCTTTTTTTTCAGCTAAATTTGCTGTAACAATTTCATTATGCTCTATTCCCTTTTAGGGGTCAGTAGCTATTTCCTACTGTTAAAGATTTAAATGGATAAACTATTTTAGAAAGAACTTCGATAAAACCTTCGAATATATAAAAAACACCCATGCTTTAATTATAATAAATTTTATGAACTTCACTATTTAAAATTCTTTTTGTTTTAAAAACTTCCAAAACATTCGATAATCATATTTATTTTTTCTGTACTTAACCATTTATTTCTTTTTGTTCAAAATGAAAATCCAAAGTTAGATTATACTCTTATTGATAAACTAATGTCAAATCATTTGCCCATGAATATATCCATATTCAGTAATTTGGCTCTTTGTCAATTTGTACAAAGAAACTTTTTTAAAAAGAAAAAAATTTCACAGAAATTCTCGAGTTAAAATATAATGGATGAAGCGTTTCCATGCGAATTAAAGATGAAAAATTATATATTCATAAATATATATGCATATTAACATAAGTGGTTATCATAAAAATAAATAGCTAGCTTTACACTCCATCCGCTACGTTATTGGGGTAGGGGGTGGGGGTCTTCATCCACGGCAAACAAGTGAGTGCTTCTAATGTTTACTTGCTTTTGGTTAATGTTGTCCATCGTTGCCGATGACGACGTCACTCCATACATCGATGAGTTTGATGATGTTTGGTTGATGATTATCGTCTTTGGTGAGATCGTTGATGGCTGCGGACTCTGCGAAGGTTGGCACAGCCTTTTCCACATACATCGCAGATATGAGGTCCTTTTATTTGTCGGTGTCGTCTTGCACGGCGGGCTATGGCAGCATTGTGGATAGTGTATTGCAAGAATGTGTGGATGAATGAGTAATGCATGGAGTGATAACTTGCATGATGAAAGTAGGTGTGTGTTCTTCAGTCCACTATCTTCACTTTCCCCTGTTGAGTTCAGTGGCAAGGAAATGATCCAGGACGACTGGATCATGCACGAGTACCGTGCAGATTTGATCTCTAGGTTTACTCCTGAAGCCTTCGCCCTTCCAAGGGCTCCCACCAGGCAGTGAGGATTGCCGGGTTATACCGCCCGGCACTCAGGCGTTGGACGTATCTTCAGATAAAAGGCAGGGGGACCACGAGCAGGTAGTACTCCAACAGTTGAGAGGCAGAGGCTAAGTAACCTTATCTTCTATGATTTAAGATTGAGACTTAAGGCTAGGACCTAAAGTTATATATTGCGCATGCACTCCCCCCAAAAATCAATCTTGCTAAAGGGAGCTCCCAAATCTTCTTCGATCTTATATGCATTTTGTTTATTATATATCCATTTTACTTTCTTTTTTTATCAGGGCCTCTGCCCTCGTTCAAAAGCGCTAGGTCCCCTAAACTTACTAGGAAAAAGGTATTTTGTAATTTTAGGCTTTTTTTTTGTTTCTAAACCGACCCCAAAGTTTTCTCGTATCAAAATGTGCTTAGAGGGAGCCGTGATTCGCTTGTGTTTTTATTTAGGCTCACAACCACGTTGCTTATGAGCCGTGTTTTATTTGGCTTATTTATTTTTTTTGCTCTGCTGCCGTTACATTCTCGAGTGGTGTTTGCACTATGATTTAAATCTGTCGCTTTTCTTCTTACTTAGTTAATGTCCTTTTTATTCTTCTACTCGTTGCATTTCCGTGAAGCAAATCTTTACCTTTTATTCTTGTTGTGATTCGTCTCGTTGATTTCATTATGTGCCAGCTTTATCAATTATGATACATTAGTATTAATTGCTAAGTTTTGTTTCTATATTATTAAGTATTATTAACTAAATATCTGAGATCATTCCCACGGTTTCTGAGGGGCATTCATCCCAAATCTTCTCCCCAGCCTTCAAAACCCCATTTATCTTTTCGGGGCACCAAGATAAAGCTAGAATATTCGACCTCGCAAACTCTCTAATACTGAACCGCGTCTATAAATGGTCAACGTTATCCTTCAAATAAAGCATCAAACAAACTCATCAAATCAACTTGCCATTGAATAAAGTTGCCTTCCGTTAGGACGCAGCGTGTTTTTTCCTTGTAAAATCCGTGAATCCTCTTTTTCGAAGTAAAGCAATTTCCAACACATTCACATACACACTAAAACCCAGTTCTTTCTTCTTCTAAAAACTTCGTTCCATTTCTACAATGCCCACTCACTCTCACTGCACTTGTTTTAAAATTGTACCAGGTTACCAAATGCGAAAGCTCTCTTCAACTGTGACCTTATCTCGTCTGAGAAGGTCGCCACTTTGAGCTTAGCCTAAACGTGGTTAACTGAGGGAAATGCAGTTACTCCTGGTGTTGTGCGGCTACGCTAGGATTCAATCATCAACGTAACAAGAAGTATGAGAGTTAGGGGTTATGGTTTAATTACCGTCTCTCTCCTTCAAATCGAATCTCGTAAACACTTCGAAACCTGCTTGTAACGTTGCCTCAGAAATCCACACTTAGAGTTACGTGTGTTTATCGTTACAAATGTCATCCTACGCAGATTCTTCGATGAGCTGAGTGAATATATAAACATGGGACACTCTCTCTATCTGTATATCTATCTATCTCTTTCAGCCCCCCGGAACACTACTTATTCTGGGAGATTTTAACATCCAAAAGAATGCCACCTTCTACCTGCGACTTCTTGATATTTTAAAAACTTTAGTTTTTCTCCCTTAATCCATTTAATATATCATTCACACATATGGAAATACACTTGATTTGGTCGCTTTATCATCACAATTCATAACCTAACCATAACCAACCCAACAACTGCTAATAATGATCACTTCTTCATCTAGTTTTGTTTTTCTCTTTCTCATTTAGGCCTTGTACACCCTGTCAGCAAGCCTTAGCATCTTCTACTCTCTCCCATCAACCAAGAACAAATAAAGAGGGGTCTCTAAGTCAAGTTAAACCAAGTATCCGAGTTAGTAAGATCCGCGGACTAACCGAGTTTTGTCACTGTGAACATAAATGAGTCCAACACACACGAAATGGTAGCTAATCATTCTCTTTTATCTCCAATCATATAAGCGTTGATACTTTTAAGCATGTCACTGACTTTGTTCTCTTAAAACAAGGTGGAGTTTGGTCAGGAATGAAACATTCACACCAGGCAATAGGATTTCTAAACATACACGAACAGAAGTTTGCAACTAAGAGCATCTATTTTACCCATTTACTGTTATAAGGCTTCAATTGGCTAGATATGAGCGCACATTGATCTAAATATAGAACCAAGACTTTAACCTCACATTCTCTCGCTTAGTAATTTCAGGTAGAGAAGGAGACGCATCGCTAGCATCATGTTCTCTTTTGCCCCCGATGCATTTCTCGTTCGTGCGGTGTACCTTTACATGTGGGAAATCTAATGTTCATTAGGGATCTTTTGTTCTCATTTTCTCGTACAAAAATTATGCTACGGTTTTCATAAAGTCTCTGCTTTCGTCAAGCGTTTATTTATTAGTCAAGGGAACTTAAGCGAGTGCTTCATGTTTACTCTTTACAGCTCGAACCTGGAATAAAATCGTTCAGTATTTTAAACTCTTCCAACTAAATACTAGGTAAGGCCTAGTCGGGTGAAAACATCGCTTACTGGTTGAACTATGTTAAGTCACATCGAGTATTGTTATTCACCGGATGGACTTAAGATTAAGGTCAACCTTACGACCTCTACAAAATGATGTAGGGACACGTAACTTGGATTTCCATTAAAGTGTCGATTGCCACTAAGAGACGACTCGAGAAACAGGTGGAAATTGGTGGTAAAACTCGAACCTTCAAGAAGAAGGTTTACCGATCATTTGTACACTTCGACGCCCTAACAATTTAGGATCATAATTTTATCTCACATAAATCGGATAAAGTAAAGATAATCCTTCGGTTCGTAAGTCGGACGGTCGGATGGTAGCCATTTTACTTTTCAATGAGCTTTTTGGCAATAAAATCCTAACTATTCGGCCGATTTTGACAAAATTTGAAACCCTTATGTTGCTTTAAATTCTTTTTCAAATGATATAACTGCCAAGGTTAGTCCTGGAATTATTGAAAGACTTGAAGGTCGCAAGGTCATAAGTGAGAATAAGTGATAGCACGCGACTTAGGTCTGTTGATCTTCTTAAACCTTTCACGAGGATTCACATATTTTTCTCTCATGTGAAATTTGTGTAAAACAATTGAATGATAACCACATCAAAATATTTGTACCCAGGTAAAGATCCCGAGGTTGATGTGGATGGGTTGGGGCTTAAACCAAAGCATCGTGGGCTACGTGCCCCTTTATCATTCTTTTGGGGTATTCTGAATTATTGATTCTTCTGTCTCCATCCTTGGAAATTGTTGACTCACAGAACGCAGCGAAGCAATAGTGGAGAAAGTAGTGCGTCCGGGAACAACCATGTACACAGTGACCAAAAGAGAGCTTAGTGAACCATCGAAACTGACTTTGGTCATACCCATGATATCGTAATTAAATTAATCAATATTAAATCATTTATTTTCATTCTTTAAATAAATAATGAGATTATTTTATTTTCTCTCATGTCAGACTGCTTCACTATACTTTCTGGGAGGACACATCTTTAAAGGGTTATTTTGGGGAGGTATTATGTTGATTAGTGTGACTAGGGAGGAAATCTCTTTACCTATTCCTATAACTCACCGTGAAGTTAGGGTATATTAAAGATCAAAACCTTCCTAAAAAATGTTCCCGAGGTTAGGTTTAGTTGTATGACGTTTTTCCCCTACTCATAGTGGAATTCTTTGTGCAGGTAGGAAAGACCCAAAAGTAGTTGTCATATTTGAGATAAAGACCGACGAGAGATTTGTAATGAAAGGAAACAAGTCTTTTTGTTTCAATATCAAACTATGGTCAATATATCACAGCCTCGCTTTAGCTTACTGATGGGCTTCAGTCCATTATTTCCTTTACTTTCAACGTCAAGAAAAATAAATCTTTAAGACAGAAGATCGCCCACATTATTGACCACTTTATATTAAGAAGCTTTTTGTTTTATCTATTTTTAACGTTACGATTAATTAATCTTTTAGTAAGAAGATCACCCTCCTACGATTGACCACTTCTATACCAGGCATCTTGTTGTCCATTTTGGGAAACTAAAGATGAGAACAAGCAACAACTCCAACCCAATTACGACTAATTAGCCGAGTGCTAATTCAAATGGTAGATTATCTTAGAGAAAGGTAATATATTACACACTGGATTTAGAAACAAAGATTATATGTATCATGTCTAGTTTAGTGATTGAGTATCAGATTAGAAAGGATTTATGTGTGATAGTTAAGATGCGGTGACTGGGCTCCTGCATTTCATTAGACGGTGGTAGACGGTCCTACCCACGACGCCGGAGCGTTCTTTTTGTTTCTTCCTGCTTATTTGCTTTTTTGGTTTATTTACTTTTGTTTTTATTTTTTTGTTATTTGGTTCATGCATATCTTGTGGGGTTTATTTTAATCTAGCTTCGTATTAGGCTGAAACGTGATTTCGGTGATTTTTGCCCTTTTAGTCAGTTGACAGATAGGCTCTTAAAAAAACACTTTCCTGACATAGAACGTCATAAGGAAAGGAAGAGTACAGCATTAGGCCCATTTTTGGGGTAGACTGAAGGAAATGAACATGCAAACAGCGAGAAATGATAATCGAGAGCGGAGGAATTCGAGTTTATGAGATCCTGAAAACTTCAGTGATATTAAAATTGAAAACTAACTAAACTAACTTGAATGGGTGTTAAATGCTAGAGAAAAGATCTGATCCAACAATTACGAAAATTCCCTTGAATGCTTTACTCATTCTAATGGCAATTTTAAGGGGGATGAACATTAAATGGTTGCGTTTGATCTTGAGTCGAGATACTTCCTCTTTTCCTCGTAAATATTCTCCTATGTGAGGTTGTAAAAAAACAGTCTGCTGTTCTGCGTCTTGGTTCAGGGTAGCCTTGCAGTTGTACGTTAATTAGTAACTAGTTTAGTGATGCAGTCTCATCTTTCCCTCTCTCCTTGCCACCTTTGCCTTAAAAGGATCCTAGAGTTTTTGAAAAGTTAAAGGAGATTTCGACCTGCTGAATGGTGCGAATAATGGCGAATAAAACTTAAGGCAAATACGCTTAGCTCGTCGAAGTTTATAAACTGATTAATTATCAACTTAATGACAATAATCTGGAGTGATATTTTTTCTTAAATATTAATTTGCTATTTTATACATAATCAGAAGCTACGATTTTTTTTTAACTAATTAAACAATCTTTTCTTTAAGGGATTAAATTATCTTTTCTTTAAAGAATTAAACAATCTTTTCTCTAAGAGATTAAATCATCTTTTCTTTTAAGGATTAAACGATCCTTTAGTTAAAAGATTTATTACTTAGTGTCTTCAGTGCTTTAACGATAACTTCTTCCAGGTTCTTTAAATAATGTGGCTACAACATATAGTCTTCCTGGTCATTTTCTGACTTGTCCTTTTCCCAATCCTTGTCCTTCAGGGACAAGTATTTTAATACTGGTCCTCGTCCTCGAAAATTGGCTCAGGAGCTTCAGCAATTTTATCATACTGAAAACTGTACTAAATTAATTATTTAGGAAATCGCCAATCTTTAATAAATTGAATACCCCACTGAGGAGATGCGAGTTTCAGCTAACATCTGGCTAAATGAGTTCCTTCACAACCTAAACGGCACCAGTGTTTCGTGACTTCATCTATCTTCACCACTTCTATAAAGATATCTCCTTACAAACTTTCTGAAGATATTCCCTCGTTGGTTTTCGCCTTCAATAACTAGAAAATACTGAGGCAACTTAAATTTCTAGATTTCTCCGTCAAGAACGAAGGAAGAATTTCTGGTTTGATTTCTTGCTCTTCTCAGGGGAAGTTTTGCCTTCTCTCGATGACCTTCTTAGAATTCTTCAAATGCAAATTAATTGGATGTGACGTTGTTAAGGAGAAGTTGATTTGATATGTCTGCATCCTTCTATAAATGATTCATTTACCTAATTATTTTTTATTTCACTACAAACCATCTCAACAGGAAGGGGAAAAAAAAACAGTTTCTACACACATCTTCATTCTCCTCTTCCACCTGTCAGACATTCAAGTGATTTAACTGTTATTCAGCCACTAATACACCGTTTTATTTACATTTGTCTTTAAAGTAATTTCTCGTTGTCATACAAACTTTTTCCTTTAGCCAACTGATATTGAAAGTTGGGGTCACCACCTATTATATAGATAAAGCGTGTGAAGTTTACTCTTTTAAAATTAGTAACTAAATCTCTGTTGGATCATGTCAAGAAATAGGAATCTTTTCGTACCTTATCACGTATATCGACCACAAAATTACCATGTTAAGAATATCATCCCAATATAAATATCACGTAAAGCAAAAAATAAACACATGTGATTTTCTCTAATGCAAATGATCGGTATACTAATTTATTACAAAGGAAAATGATTAGCAATTTTGTTACAAAAATTAATTAACCTCTTTATTTTATTTCATTCCATCCACATTAACTGTTGTTAACATGAAAGAAAATCGCATTTTGTTCATTTTCGCCTCATGTTTTTGCTAACATGATTCGATATGTTATGTATGAAGCCCCTGTTGATTAACGAAGTACAAAAAGTGGTTGACGGCTCTGTATTACTATCGTGGATTAGTGGCCAGATTTCTGTTAGCTCGAAATTCATCCCTATTAATACGTGACCCATGTCTAAACACCTTTTCCAGTATTGGCAAGAGTGTTTCCTGGTCTCTCTGTTCACTGATAAAGTTTTTTCCCCTAGTAACGGCTGCATAATATAATTAAATGTATATCTATACAGGTTGTAGGATATGAAACTATGTTGTAAGAATTGTTTGCGTTCTTTCACATAACCTAACGTTCGTAAATCACCTACAGTAACTACGTCCTTGAGAACTTCCCATGTCAAGAATATCGAACCCATTTTTACCATTTCAAAAATAGCCCCTCCCCCTAAAATTCCATTGTCAAGACTAATGATCCCTGTTTGTGTTGGGTTATCTATAATGCAATGACCCTCATTGTTTGTTGCATCATTTATATATAGAGTAATGAAAAGTTGTAATAGGTATCGATACGGAATTTACCAAAACTAGCATATGTGAAATGTTGCCTCATAGATTTAAGTCTAAGATATTCTTATTTTGAGTTGTTGTATGAGATTTTGTTCGAGAAACTGTCTCCCATGTATAAGATTATCCCGCCTTCCTCGCAATCACATTTAGATACCATTAACCTATGTGAGGAAAGAAACTTTAACCAAAATTCTAAGTGTATTTCGCGACCTGACCTATTTTAAATTTGCAAACATCTGCGCGACCGACAATTCGTCTCGCTAGTGGTCTGTAGATTATACCTACACTTATCAACTAAATACTATACTTTACTGATTTTCTTTTCACATTTCCAATACCCCAGTCCCTAAGGTGTTCATGAACTTGCAAAACATAGGTTCCCCTTTCTCTGAGCTTTCTTTGAAAACTCTTTATATTCCGTAAACCGAAATTCCCCTCCACAGTTACTCACATGAGTGTTAGTCTAGCTTTTTTTACTTTCTATATAAGAAAAATCTCTATTTTAATCCTTAAGCAGAGCACATTAGTGTAATAGACTTTGAACGCGGCCTAAGAAAAATGTTTATGAGTTTATATACTAGCTACGGATGGATGCACTTATTTGCATATGCCCCAAAGACTCCAGCTTATTCTTAGTATTAAAGAAAATTTTAGGGAAAAGTCGAATTGCTTTTATTATTTTTTAGTCTGTGTTATGTTTTTATCCCCTTTTCTTGCTCAGAATTAAAATGGTCTTTTCTCTATTATGTATATATATATATATATATATATATATATATATATATATATATATATATATATATATATATATATATATATCAAACTAATTTTTAAAAATTAAAATGGTGGATTAATTTAATTATGTCTGCGTTAATTTATATCAGGAGATAATTTTGACATTGTATGTAATCCTTTGTTTAGAAGTTTGAAGCGACTTTACGTTGTTTTTGCTTTGGCATCCAGTTCGAAGAGTTTATAATTTATCCACTGGATCCCTTTAATATTTTATAAACTTCTAGTACCAGGACTTTGAATGGCTGGCTTTCGAGCGAATTTTAAGTTCAGTATTGGAAATATTTCATTATATCCAAGACTTTTCGACCGTCCTAATACATACACAATACCTACCACTTATCATTTTTGAAGTTCTATCTATTTACGAAAATATCTTTAGGATTCCACCCGGATTCGGGGCTCAAATTAGTCGGTTTACGATGAACTCTTTTAAAATTATATTTCGGGGTTTCTTGTATTCTAGATGAGCGCAGAAGGAAAACTTGTATAAAGGGAAAACTGTATCTTAAGAATTAAATTATAAATTACGAGCAATATATCCTAAGATCCTATTGGCTCTTTGACTCTTCTCTACACTACTCAAAAAATTTAAGGTCATTAAAATTTCAAAGCATAAATCATTTGCTATATCAAGTGAGTATAACTTTCTCCTGCTTATGTGGAGTCTATCTTTCAGTTCGGAGCCATAAGTGCATAAGATTGTATTTATTTATATTGAATTTCCTTTGACGTTTATCTGTCCATTCAAATGCTCCATAGAATCTTAAGTTTTGACACAAGATCTGCGATACGGCAAAAATAGAAGGGCAAACTCGGTCTCTTAAATGGTTCACCACAAAATTATGTGGTAAACTCGGTTTCTTAAATGGTTCACCAAAAAATGACGTGGCAAACATAGGCTCTTAAATGTTTCACCAAAACATGGTGTAGCAAACCTGGTTTCTTAAATGGTTCATCACAAAGTGGTGCGGCAAATGCGGTCTCTTAAATGGTTCACCACCAAACGGTGTGGCAAACTATATCTCTTAAATCGTTTAACACAAAATGGCATGGCAAACTTGGTTTATTAAGTGGTTCACCACAATATTATGTGATAAAGGTAATCTTTTAAATGGCTCACCAAAAATGATGTGGCAAACGCGGTCTATTAAATGGTTCACCACAAAATAGCCTGACAAACTCAGCTTTTTAAATGGTCCACGGCAAAATGTTGTTGCAAACTCGGTCTCTTAAATGGTTCACCAAAAAATGGCATGGCAAACTCGGTTTCTTAAGTGGTTCCCCACAGAATGATGTGGAAAACGCGGTTTCTTAAATGGGTTACCACAAAAGGTGGAATTAATGATCAATAAATTTCGTCAAAATTTTAATAAATTTTTGGACGAAAGCTTCCTCAAATATTAATCAAAAGCAAAAAATGGGATCATGTCATGAATAGCGAAGCCAATGAGAATCTCATGGATTTTATTTTATATAACACCCATCTGGCAACTAGCACCAAAGTCATAAGTCGCCATGATTAAGGAAAATGGTTAAACATAAGCAATGCTCATTTAATTGAATAGCGAAGAGGTTAAATTAGATGGATCGCTTTAATATCCCCCTGATGTAACTATTTTAGCATCATCCCCATCATCCCTTGCTCTATGTGAGACGAACATGAAATGGATTGAAGAGTTTGTGTGGGAAGGAGTGAATGGAGTGGTATGATACAATGATTGGGCATGAATGTGAGAGCTTGAAAAAGCTTTGGGGATGAAACCATTGCTCTAATAAAAGTCTTGATTTGCCCCCAAATGACCAGGTTTGTACTGAGGTTTGTGTTTCTACGACGTTTGTAATTTTTTTTCTGTCGTTTTCAAGCAAACCCATCTGGACTCTTTTGCGTATTTGGGCTAGTTCATTTTTACAGCACAATTAGGCGTGGGGCACCACAAACGGAGGAAGATCGCCAGTGTGGGACTTGTCGACACCCAATTTATACAATGTCGAGCAAAGCGAGCCTAAAGGTAATGTGTTCGCTATTCCTGACATAATCTAAAATATGTTTTTAAGAAAAGCATGTTTACGTAAGACATAAACTCCCTCATTGCACATTGGTTAAAGCATTTTGAATATATGATAATAGTTGGATTATTAAATGCATTGCATCATTTGTTTTTATTTATCTATCTTTCAAAGCTAAGAGAAGTTTTTGTGTAACTTAAACGTGGTTTTCTTTTTGAATATTTTAAAGCAAGGCAAAAATTACCTAAAGCAATCTGCTAAAGAATTTGAGCACAGATTGTAAAGAGAGTGCTAAAGAGATGATACGAGTATGGAAATGTGTATGGTCCAGGATAGCAAAAGAGGAGACTATTTGGGTGGTTAGATTATATACAAGGTTCCCGCACGTAGCGTCGACAAACTTCACGATTTCAGCACACCCAAACCCCTTACTGTCAATCGCCACCCTTTGTAACTATGACTTAATTTCATCACGCCAAGGGTGTGTTTCACATCCCTCTGATTGTTTTGATATGTCATCCTTTGTAGGGGCCAAAGAGGATTGTCCGGCATAAAAACAGACTCACGTACTCCTAGTGTTTACATAGAAGGGATCACATGTTCCTGAAGAAGATTCTTGTATCCCGCAGCCTTTACTTTACGGCGTAGACGGACGAGCGGACAACCTCCAGTGCTTAGTTAAAAACTGACTCACATCTTAACGCTGTCACCTCAAAATTTAAGTATATTTTTTGTGCTTCTGGAATTTAATCTTTCAGTATACTACGCTTTACATGTTGTTTTGCATCCACTCCCCCCAAAAATAAATTTGCTTTCGATTCCGAAGAAGAATCTTTTCTACTTTTTAGCACTCAACAGGACATGCTCAGGAGCGAAGGCCAACCAAGCAGCTTTATTATTTTTACATATGATTGGTTTCTTAAAAGGAAATCGCGCTATGAATCTCATCCCTCTCAAGCAACGTGAGACAGTCTGGATAGACACATTTAAGTTCAGGTTCTCGGCAGCTTAATGCGAAATACTGGCTGCTGTATCAAATCGTTCCTTCATCAACATCCGTGGCATTGTGCAATCTTCCCCCCCGGGGGAGGGGGGTATTTGTTCAAGGGTGACCCGTTTTATTCGCCTCGACTCGCAGGATCACTATCCGCATAGAATTTTATTATGCGTGAAATCACACTTTTTTACTGATTACAATGCCTTGAAATGTTTGACAGTGGCACTCCTTTACTATTATTTAATTGTGCAGATTCATCAGTAAAGGTTGATGGGGTTTTAAGTGTAAATTTATGTAAATGAAATTCAGCTCTCTTCCACGTCAATGTTGAGTTGAATAGGTGTATAGACCAGCCGGTGTATATGTGATGTGGGAAAGAGGGGAATCGTAGTCGAGAAATGTAAACAAAGATATTACAGATGCTTGCTCTATGTGAGACGAACATGGAATGGATTGAAGAGTTTGTGTGGGAAGGAGTGGTTGGAGTGGTATGATACAATGATTGGGCATGAATGTGTGAGCTTGAAAATTATATCCGTGAAGTTTAGATTTGCAAGGGTGAAACTGTGCGTGGTTGTAGTATATGAACCCTGTAGTAATAGAAGTGAAGCTAGGAAAGAAGGGTTATGGAATGTCTTGAAACAAGTGGTTGAAGAACGTAGAAGTGAGTATCGTTTGATGGTTGTATTAGATAGGAAAGAACGAATAGTTGACAGAGTAAAAGAGGAGATAACTAGAACATTTTGTAAAATAGGAGAGAGGGTGTTAGACCTCTGTGCTAAAAGAAACTCATGTCTAGCAAACGCATTCTTTCAGCATAAGGATGTCCATAAATACACTTTGATTGCTCAAATGAGGAGGGAATTTGTGTATAGTAAGAAATAATATGCACCGGGACGTATTTGATGTGTAAGAGTAATAAGGGCTATAAGTATTGGACTATCCGATCACCTGACTGTGTTGTGTAAGATTATAATGCTTGATGTAATCATGAGAAGAGGTGAGGGAGATGGAAAAGAAGAAGGGAGAACCAGAAGTGAAAAGTTATTAAACTAGAGAGAAGAGAGAGAGAGAGTATGTAAGAATGATTGCAAGTAACAGAGATGAAATAAGTGCGGAATGCGGATATAACAGAATGTGGAACAAATTTAAGGAATTGGTAGTAAGTAGTGAGAGAATTGTATGTGTGTGTGACATAACTGGTAAAAGTAAGCAAAATGCTGAATGGTAGAAAAAAGTGGTAAAGCGTGTTTTGGGATAAAAAAAGGGGGTTTACTTGTAAATCTTAATCTTAAAGATGAAGAAGTCAGAAAGATGCGGATAAAGGCCTACGAAAAGATGCAAAGGAAAGTAAAAAAGTTATGAAATAGAGTAGGAAAACATAAAATGAAGCATTTGGACAAAAGATGAATGAAGATCTCGATGGGAACAGGAAGATGAATGAGGATCGCGATTGGAACATGAAACTATTCTAGAAGGAAGTAAAAAGGGTGAATGACGAAGAGAAGAATAGCTATGTAAACATGGGGGATAAAATTGACAAGGTACTTGTAAGTAATGAGGAGGTCTCAGGTACTGGCGAAAATACTCTAATAAGTTGTATAATACGGGTATGGAAGATGATGGAAATGTGAATATTATTGTCTTCTTAGGTGTAGACCATGTGTTAGTTCATGGAATGGAAGAGATAAAGGTTGTAAAGTAGATTAGATAGTCGCTGAGAAGCTAAAAAGTAGTGTTGAATGTGTTATAGAATGGGTCTGGTGGGTGTGTTAAAAGGTATTTGGAAGTGAAAGATTGCCTGAGATCTGAAAGAATGCAGTAATAACGCTGTTGTCCCATTTTTGCCCGAGTTTTTAAAAATAATTTTGGAGGGTTTAATTATTAATAATTTTCATCTTTTATAACCTATTAATTGTAAAAATGGCAAATTTTTAAAATAGTTAAAAACACCTAAATTATTGCCCGTTACAATATTAGAACACCGGCTCATGAATGGAGGCATTGTTTTATTTCATTTTTTTCTCTATTTTTGACAATTCTAAAAGAATAAATGCAATTAAAAGTCGGTTTGGGGTAAATAAAAGTACAAACAATGTTATTCAAGACTTTACTACATAAAATTGGCTGTATATAAACAAGATTATCTAATTTTCGATAAGGCCTGAAACATACATCATGCAAATTCACTTTACATTTTTCACACATTTTTGTTGTTTTTTTTTGCACATGGCAGATCGATTTTGCTTATGGGCTGGTAAAATCCATTGATCAATTCTATCATACCTAATTCGATCAAGGGCACGAGAAAGAAGCGCCTTGGGACTTTTAGGCCTTTTCCCAGAAGAAGGAGGAGTTACATATTTTTGCAAGTATATTTGCACAACATACCTTCGAAAGTTAAGAAAGTCTAACTCCTTCTTGGTTTTACTTCTTCTATATAACTGCCAAGCATTGTGTATGGCACTTTCTAAGCAAAAAGAAAACACAAGCCACCACCACTTCTTTGATCTGATCCCCATCCTAAGGTTTTTGATATTCTCGTCCATCCTCTCAATACCTCCCATGTACTTGTTGTATTGTGCAATGATATTTGGTTGGTCAATTTGAATCTTTTTCTTTTCACTTGAAATCCATCGATGGCAATTTCGAATTGGAAAAACAGCGTCACAAGTATTAATCATCAAAACTAAACGATTGTCATGCCATGAAGTAAGAATACATTTACTTTTGTCACCAGTCGCAAAATCATATGATCCTCGTATTTTCTTTGCTAATTCTCTGATAGGAAAGTTTTCAAGTCAGTTTTTCATGACAGTTCCTGTGATTCCTATTTCACGTTTGTTTACTTCATCAACTAAATGAATAAAAGAGAAAATCTGTCTGCATAAAATTTTTATTTTACGTTGGCAGGCAGTTTTGCTACAAGCTTAAAGACTGTTTGAGGCACCTACTCCGAGTTCAGGGTGAAGTTTTTCTTGTCTACCTTGGCATTGATTACATTGGATCAAATAACCCAATGGTTCACAGAAACACTACATTTTATATCCGAAACGGATTGGCTTACCTTTTAAAAACTGTTTTAGCCCATGCTTTCCATAATAGGGCAGCATGCTAACTTTAGCAAATATATTATTAGGTGTAAGCTTTCCGCTGTCGGCACATTGGAGATTTTAGTTTATTTCTTTAAATCTATTTCGCCTCATTGCTTGTGCCACACTTTCATTGAAAGTGTCGGTACAAACCTCCCATAACATACGTCATCTTGGTACTTTTATATAGCCTGATACATAAAGAATGGCAGCAAAGAACTTTAGATCTGACACAGAAATGTTAAAAGCATGGTTACCGTTTTCTTTTCTAGCATATAATTGAGTCATTTCTCTAAAAATGTTCCACACGTCATTGCCAATAAAAATCCCAAAGCAAGAAACAGGGTCTGAAGGGATATCTGAAAATTTATTCGGAGACAAAAAGGATTCTGGGGAAAAAATTGAAATGAGATTTTTTTTTCAACCATTTTTGTTGTCGTTTTTCAACCTTTGAAAAGAAAACCGGAGGCTCTTCATTTTCCCATAATTGACTTCAACTCTGAATCCTTTTTTTACAAAACTTCCTTCTGCTTGGGCTAATAATTGTTTACCTAATAAATTGTTGACATTACCGGCTTGATCGTCATCACCACTATCCTATGCACTTTCATTTCCATCATCAGGTGACATTAGAACAACATCTGCACTGATCAGTCCTTCGTTTTCTTCTTCCTCTATATAATTTAGCACTTCTTCTAATGTAAGGAAACTAGTAAAAAATAATGAAATAGAAGAAATAAATAGTTATCTAGCGTACTTTCTAATGCATGTAGGTATATATATATACCTATATATGATTTATGTAAATATGCATAATATGTTTTGCACGAGTATTAAAAAATATCCTATTGTTAATTAAATTATATTATAATATACTGAAAAAAATAATTTAAAAATATTTCTGGAGTTAAAAAATATGCAACTAAAAATAATATAGAAAGTTCATTTACCCATTCATGCCCGGTGTCCCAATATTGGAACAACCAAATATTCATTCAATTCTTACCATAAAATGTTTGAGGTGATGCTAAAACTACAAAACAGCTTTAGTTATTAACCTATTGACAAAGTATTCTGATATTAGAAATAAAATTAATCCTAAAACAAAAAATACAATCTTACCTTTTCTTAGACACGGTGAAGAACTTAAGCACCCCTTCCCCCTAAAATAAAATCCTCTTCTAAGCAGTATCAACTCCACACTAAGCTTTAAATCATCTAATTCGTGTGTTTATATGCTTGATTAGTCATTCATCTCACGTAACAAAATAGCGCTATAAGAATATATGCGTGTATTTCAAAATAATAAACGTTTATTTCTAATGAGTAAATTGTTCCAATATTGGAACACCGGGCAAAAATGAGATAATGGTGAGGGAAGAAATGAAAATACAAGAAATGCAGAGAGATAGCTTTATGTGATGTAGGTAAAGTGTTTTGGAAAATTCTGAATGGTTATATAAGACGGATAAGTGGAGGATTTGAAGGATAACTAAATGATTTATATGGGATGAAGAATAGGGAACTAGAGGATACAGAGTGTGTGTGGATCAAATATTTGTAGAGATATGGCTAGCGAAGAAAGCCAAGAATTAGAGGTGTAAGGTGTATGTTGAGTTCATAGATCTTTTGCGCCCATTCCTGGACACAGATTTTGTAGGAACCATTTTACTTTTTCTCTGATTTACCTCAGAAACTAACGAAGGTATTTACTGTTCAAACTAAACTTTGAGCATGTTGGATGTATCCGCCTTAATCTAGACGATTGCAAGGAAAGGAATTATATTTTGTGATTTATTAATATTCACAGTAAATGGTTGATTGAGCGATTTTAATTGAATAAGCAAAATTAAATTATAACACGTAAGAGTTGGAATTTTTTATTTCAAAAGAAATTATTAATAGGAATTAATTTGTTATTTGTAGTGAAATGGCTACATTAAGCATCCTGGAGGAGTATAGGTACATTAAAGCCCTTCCCCCGCTCATGAGGAGAAGCGTGGGAAAGGTAGCCGGCGAAACTGCTTACCATGTGTGATCTCCCCGCCGCTGTGGGCAGTTGGAGCTAACATCTGTTTTAAGGCGACCACCTAAGGTCCTTAAACGATGCTCTAACGATCCAATTACCTACGAGACCCATAAACCCGTGGTTATGGAAAAAAAGCGGTGCGAGTCAGAAGGCACGCCAAGTAGAGGTGCAGTTGCGAGCCTCTAATTTGCGAGCTGACTTGGGCACCCCAGTGCCACCTCAGAAATTCTCGCTCTCCCCAGATGCTAACTCACCATTCACACACACCCCTCTTTTGCATCTGTGACCTGGTCACTTCCCCCTTTAGATGGGGCGACAATCCGCCTATAAATAAGCCCCGCAAAGAAAGAGAGAAGATTATTATCAGAAGTCGATATGCCAGAGTAGGATTAGTTCGTGAAGATAGATCCTTCGGCCAGACAAGAAGATTATTATCAGATATCGATACGCCAGATTAGGATTAGTTCGCGAAGATCGATCCTTCGGCCAGACAAGAAGATTATTATCAGAAGTCGATACGCCAGAGTAAGATTATTTCGTGAAGATCGATCCTTCGGCCAGACAAGAAGATTATTATCATAAGTCGATACGCCAGAGTAGGATTAGTTCGTGAAGATCGATCCTTCGGCCAGACAAGAATATTATTAGAAGTCGATACGCCAGAAGAAAGATTAGTTCGTGAAGATCGATCTTTCAACCAGACAAGAAGATTAGAAGTCGATACGCCAGAAGAAGGGTTAGTTCGTGAAGATCGATCCTTCCGCAATACAAGACTATTTCCGTGAGAAACAATAGGATTAGATTGAGAAAATCGATCCACCCCTTTTCAGGGCCGTATTAACCTAAATAGTCAAGCTTTATATCGGTGCCATACCGAAGAAGCCTTTTCAGTCTGCGAAGAAATCTGACTGAAGAAAAGCAAAGCCGCTCACACTCGAGTGACTCTCACATCTCAAGCACCGTAAGAGTGATAGGAGAAGAACCCAGCCCCAACAAGCTCCCGTTCTTTAATTACGTTGAAGAATCAGCCCCCGTCACAGGCGACAAGCAATCCCTCTTCGACGAAAATTCAACCAGCGGCCACAACACTTCAAAGCGAGAGATCAGTCCTCCAGCGACATCCGGCAATCCCTAATACCTACCTGTAAGTTAAAAATAACATTTATATTCCTATTGCGATAGTAGAAGTTTAGTACGTTTTACGTTTTAAAGGAAAGTAGAAACCATTGTTCTTGAACCTAGGTCATATGTGTTTGTAGACGAGAGTACGTTAATTTAATGTTTACCTCTAATCAAATAGAGTCACGATAAAAATACTAACCGGCAATTGGTATGTTTACGGGAAGCCTATTTGTTTATTTTTTGTCATTGAAAGATCTTTGATGCCAAAGATAGAAATGTGTTAACTGTTGGTTTGTTATAGTTAAGTGTTTCATTTAAAATACATGTTTATTTTGGTATATATCTGGTGTTTTCTCTTATCCTTATGTGTTTAAAAATAGCTCTTCCTTAAGAACAAAACTACTGAATTAGCACTCTTAGAACAAAGCCTACTTCATCATAGAAGTAACTCACGCCCCTTAAAGCATACCGCTAATAAAAGGGTGTCAAAGAGTATAGTGATCAAAAACCAAGGGTCATTCTACGACACTATTATTTCACTCAATATGCTTTAATTTATGCACTACAAAACTAATTTAAGAGGAGACGTTAACTTTTCCCTATACAGTTTGTTACAGTTGGTGATAACACGCAGAGTCAAATAAATGTTCTTTGAGTTCGTTGGATCTAAGATGAACCCGCGTGAAACATGCCGAGCACTGGAGAAGTATGGTTCCATGTGTGGCGCGCGTCGGTGAAGAATGGGTAGCCTTTAATTTCAAAAGCAATGGAAGTATCTTGTGCAAGTGTTTCCTTCTCGTCTTCGCGCTATATGAAAGAATATATTGAACTCTGATTGACTGAACTCTGCCTATAGACACTTAGTTTCATTCTCCTTAAAAGGGAAAGTCTGAGGTGTCCCCTACTTGGGGGGGAATTGCGTTCTCAGGGAAAGTTACTTCCGCCGGAACGAGATAAAAGAAAGAAGAATCTTACCTGAAGAAACACAGTAGAGTCTCCACCTTTCTTTCTCTCTCTCTCTCTCTCTCTCTCTCTCTCCTTGTTCGCACGAGCATTTTGGGTATCGTATGTGCAAGTCGTGTGAGAAAAGCCCGAGTTTTTCATCTCCCACATAACTGAAGAAAGCTTCTGATCATCTAGATAGAGAAGCATTATAGCAGGTGCTCAAATATATGGAGTGAATGGTAAACTATTGCATAGTATGAAAAGAATTTATAATGGAAGTTTGACGTGGTTAGGATGAAAGATATTTGGAGTGAGTGGTTGGATAATCTTGTGCGATGTTGCTATTGCTGATTAATATCCTTATTGATATAGTACAGAGAATGGGGAATGTAAGATTGATGGGGATAGGTGAGGGATGATTCTATTTTGGTATATGTTGATGACCTGACATTGATGACTGAGATGGATTTGGAAATGCTTATTGTCGCTTTTGAAAGGGTGTGTGAGAGAGGTAATGCAGAAAAGAGAAGGTAATGGTATTCAGGTGTGAAAATGGTATGTGTGGTAATATCAGAGACCGTGCTTTCGTTTTTGAAAAAGTGTGAAGTGTTAAGTATCTCTGCTGCATTTTAAATGGTAATGATATATGTGAAGGAGATTGTGCACACATTTGAACTGTTACGAAAGTCAATGGGTGATTACAGCGTGAGTGAATGCTAGGAGTTTGAGTGTGGAATGTGCCAGGAAGCTGCATGGGAGTATGCTGGTGTCAATGTTGGCCTATGGGAGTGAGACTATGGTATGGAAGGGGCAATCAAGATGTCGAGCGAGAACAGTGCAAATGGACAAGTTGAGATGGGTGTTTAGGTGCGCGAAAGAAATTGAGGAATTACCTGATACCAGTTAGTTATGGTGTGAAGAAGTTTGTGAATGAGTGTGAGACAGAACGGGCACTAAGGGGGTATGGGTATATGAGATGAATGGATGCAATTAGAGACTTGTGAAGAGTATATACGAGAGTGAGTGTGAGGGTGTGAGGAGGGTTGGAAAACGACATAAAAGGTGGGATGGGTTTGTGGAAGAGAGAGGTCTGACCGAGGAGGAAGTGGATGATGGGGTAGGTGTAAATGGAGGGGGCGTGTTTGGGGCCTTCTACCCTGGACGAGATGCCCCATCGGTACCAAGGGCCACAATGACGTGGGTAAAATGATGAGCGACCTTGGGCTTAGTTGGGGTGGGAAGGGCGGGGAGTTTTAGTCCGTTGATGCGCGCTGATCCCATTTTCCGGGGATCGATTAAAGCCTGGAAGGGATTTAGACTTGAAACCCACCGGTAGAGGGTTCTAATTTATACCCGTGTGTCTTCTCTTGCCACGAACTAGTTCTTGGAGGCTTCCCGCGTGCCCTACGACCCCGGCAGTTTGCGGTATTAAGATCTGCCCTCAAATTCTTTTAATCTACGATCTTCTGTAATTTTCTTCTCTTTATCTTCTTTCTTTCCTGATTCTTCAACACACCTAGATCCAATTATGGGCGAAGGAGGGTGTGAAACCGTTTAAAAAATATACTCAATAATTGATTCGAATATTCATTCCAAGGAGCAGCAGTCATCGGTTGGATCAGTGGTCAATTCAATTGACCAGAGCTTCAATAGATTCCATTTCATACAGAGAAAATGCTCGGGTAAAACCTTACTAAATGCCAGGAACTCAGGAACCAAGAAAATCAAAGTCAGAAACTCAGGAATCTAAGAACTAAGAAACTCAGGAAGTCAAGAAATCAGAAGCTCAGGAACCCCATAAATCAGGAACTCAGGAATGTAGGAAACGAGGGACACAGAAACTCCGGAACTCAGAGCTCAGGAACTCAAGAGCTTAGGAGCTTAGGCAACTCCTAGGTTTACGGGTTTGGAAGTTTGCGAGTAGGACAGGGATATTTCGCAATGTCCTTGCAAAAGTTGCTAGAAGAGTTGCGCGTCACCAAAGTCCAGAGTATAAGTCTTTTCTATAGCCAGCTCAGGGTATTTGCCTTGTGCCTATATTTCCACTTCGCCTAACTTTAACCCTTTTTTACAAGCTTCAGCAAACGTTTTCTGGCAGAAATGCTCACGTTAGTCTACGTTATTTAATAGTACGCATTTTCATTCGCTACAACTCTAAGTGGTAATAATTCACTTCATCCACCATTAGTTCACTTTTTGGTAGACTGTAGAAAAATCGATATCCCACCCTAAAAACAGAGGCCTTGTTCGGTGACCACAACGTCCTGGCGCTTGGCAGCGTAACCCGATTACTTCCACCCCCTCTCTTCCTTCGACTCGTAGACCATTAGAAGGCCTCCTCCAACCACGAGATGCATGAATCATCAGATTTCTGGTCCGGCGAGTATAACATTGGTTAAACAAGTACTATTTACCCTAAGAGCTGAGATCTAATTTCACGTCATAGACGAAATTAGAGGAGCGGCGACCAAAGGCCAGAGGATGCCTTTAGGTCTAAGTGAAAGACGTTCGGAGAAGAGTGGTTAGAGGAGCGAGGTAATACATAAGCCCTCATCCCTCCCTTCGCCTTCACCCAGGGGGTCGATGAAGTAATAGTATATAGGCGAATAACTGGAGAAAAGGGAAAAAGATCGAGTTAGTGATCGACACGACGAAGTTCGGCGCAGTGCTCGGCAATCAAAGAAAGGAACAGAGAAGAAGCTCACCCTGAGCAAGTTCCTAGTGGTCACACCGAAAATTAGCCCCGTTTTGTATTAAGGATCAAGCTCAATCATCTCTCGCCAGGAGGAACCCCCTATCCCGGTTTACAACAACAACCAGAGATAGTCCTCGCCATTGAGGAATACCCCAAAGTGAACTCCTTCAAACATCCCCCATTCGTCAAAGGATTCACTTGTTTGTTCATCGCTCGTCAGTGCGAACCATTCCAAGATTAACCAGAAGATTGGAAAGAGTATACCTTCACGGTCCCGTTGTTTAAATCATCTGACTAAGAAAATGTGCTTAACGCCATCCGTCGCCCGCACCGAAATCACCTGTTGCCTCAAGCCTGTCTCCGCACCAGTCAAACAGCTGGGTGTCTGTGAACACGCCCACGCGCCTGACCGCAAAAAACATCCTTTCGTCTAAATAAAAATTCAAGGCCAAGGTCAGTCTCCAGCCGGATTCACGTGTGGTTGTTTTAAAAGTAAAGAAATTCGATTATTTTTGAGATTCAATTAGCGTCCAATATTAAAGTGAGCTTCGGGTCAACCATTACTTTATATTCATTTGGTTTAAATTAGTAAGTCTCACATAAACTCGTTTAATTCATAGCTGTATAGTAGGGTGGTCCAAAAATATATGCAAAATATTGAAATTAGTTCGAAATGTTCTCCACATGACTAAAATTATGCAATAAGATGTTAAAAGAGCTGATGCAAAATATTGACTAAAATGGTGAATATTTAGAGGTCGCTATGTGTCTCCATATTTTTAAATTTCAGTCAAAATATTGGAACTTTTTAATAGTAGGCATTTATTGGTTGTTACTTATATACTATCATATATTTGTCATTGCTATCTCATTCCTTATGAATTACAATAATTCGAAAAAAAATCAAGATATTGCATTATCTGAAAAGTGGAATGACAATCCCATGCTCGGCGTATGATGCAATAATAAGTATTGTTTCAACTTGTTGATTTCTGAGCCCATTTGTAAAGTGATGACGCAAAAACGCCTCCTCGTTTCAAATGGTGATGCAATTGCACCATTTCCTATATAAGTCAGCGAGGATTGATTAATTGTTCATTTGTAGTTTGAAGTTTAACAGTTGACATAATACAAGTGAATACAAGTGCTGGTTTATGCAAGTATATATTTATTTAGGTATGTAATATACTTTGTTTATTCAGTGCATAGATAATTTGCAGTTTTTTATCAATATTAGACTTACTTAAAAAATATTATAATTATATGTTAATACACTTTATGTTCATATTTTAATTCACAATATATATATATAATTATATATATATATATATATATATTTTAATTAATAATGACTGCCGTAAATTTTTACAAACACAGGAGCCTAATTATTTATGTCAAATGAAAGCTTATTCTTTCATGAATATTGAATATTTAGATATTTTAGAGTATAAAAAAATATCTCCTAAGTATAAATAAATGGAGGGGAACCGTGAGCTCACTCAGTTTCAATAAATTTTTATTTCTGTTGTTTCAGATTATGGCTGGAAGTACTCGTTCATCTGCGGCGGTCTGGCTTTTAGGACATCCTACTAGTGAGCTTTCATATGCAAGACTACCAGCAAGTTGTGATGTGCTTCGTGTTGTTCAATACCACCATCAAGTGGAGTCAATGACTTTGACACACAGTTACAACCTCGCTTGCAAAAAAGTCATAAAAGTATGGGAAAGAGCCCGAATTCCCACACAGCGAGAATAGACTCTTGCGTTAGGAAACTCGCAAGGCTGTATGAAGAATACCTTTCTTTGAAGAAGAACCGCAAAATCGAACTGTACTCATGTCGAATGAATGAGCGTAGTTTCGAATCTACATTTTCAAAGATTTTTGACATAGCCTCAAAAAAATGCTTTAAATGTGGTAAAAATTGAAGAAGACCGCCAATTTCTATTGATGCAGAGAGAGAACATTTTCTCCTGCAGTATGTCGTGCCGTGATAAGATTACTTCAGCCAAGGAATCCCGCAAAAGTTATCGATATGAGAAGGTTTTACAATACAAAGAAAAAGTATATACTTCTAAAAATCAAGCAGAGGCTGCTGTTCATACAGATTTCGAGTCATCATCATCTAAAGGGAGAAAGTTCAATTGCGGCAGAAAAGAGTTTTGTCCACCTTCTTCCACTAGAAAAAAGAATGTACAATGTAGTCCTTCAAATTCCAAAAAATATCTTTACAACTTCAGGTGTGGCTTCTGTGCTTGATCGTGCAAATATTACGGATAGAAAAGCAATAATGGTTGCTGGATCAATAGCACAAGCCTTGGGTCAGGATATTGCAGCTATGACAATTTCAAGGAGTTCTTTTCGACGTTCCAGAAAGCAAGTAAGAGAGGCAACATACAATGAAGACAAATCTTCGTTTTCTGTTGAAGGACCGATCCTTCTTCACTAGGATGGAAAACTACTACCTGCTATTGATGGGGCAAATGAAACAGTAGAACGAATTGCAATAATAGTTTCTGTAAATGGAATGGAAAAACTTCTTGGTGTGCCAAAAATAACACGAGCAACAGGAGAAGAACAAGCTATGGCATGCATTTCATCAATTAATGACTGGAATCTTCCTGATGAAGTTCAATGCCTTGTATTTGACGCAACTGCATCAAATACACGCCTACAAAAAGGAGCCTGTACCATAATTGAGGAAGTATTAGGAAGGGAGCTTGTTTGGATTGCGTGCCGTCATCATATTTTCGAAATTATGTTGTCATGTGCTTGCAATATTTTACTTTGGCCTACAAGTGGTCCAAAGAGGAGTCTCTTTGAACGTTTTAAAGAAAAATTGTCGTCACTTAAAAAGGATTCTTTTTAGAGGTGGATAGCAGTTTATTCGTCAATCCAGTAAGGCATAATCTTCGAGGAGAAATGGTCCCATACTCGTATTTTCAGGAAACTTTGAAATCTCGTCAGTTGCGTAACGATTATGAAGAATTGCTGCGACTCAGTCTCATCTTTCTTGGGGGCATTGATAAGACAAAAGTTACATTAAAAGCACCAGGAGCGACTTATCATGCACGCTGGATAGCTAAGGCTATATATATCCTGAAAATATACTTGTTTAAGCATCAAATGAAACTAACGGAACGTGAAAAGGTCAATATTACAGAGTGCTCTCTTTTTATTGCTTTGGTCTACTCGTGTTTTTGGAATGAAGCCCGTTTTGGAATTAATGCTCCTTTAAATGACATTCTGCTTCTTAAAACTTTGCAAAAGTACCCAAATCAGACAATATCTAAAGAAACAACCACAGCCCTTCACAGTCACCTTTGGTATCTTAGAGAGCATCTTTTTGGTCTTGCATTTTTCCATCATAGAATTAATGCTGAGACCAACCAGAAGATGGTCTCCAATCTCCAGGGTAATGAAAACACCAAAGTTGTTCGTTGATTGAACCTTACAAAAAACACCGAAGATTTGGACTTGCATGAACTGGTTACTCAAAAAACTAAGCTAATCTTCAGTCTCTTAATGAAAGATGGATCCAAGTTTGCAGAGGATACATTCCTAAGATTAACCCAAGTTCTTGGGAAGAGAATACGTGCTTTCAAGAATTTCAACGTCAAGCGATTAAGTTAATGGTTATTAACGATCCAGCAGAAAGAGGTATTGCGCTTATCAAATTGTATAATGCATCTCTAACAAAAGAGGAGGAATAGAAACAGTTACTTCTCAGACTTGTGGCAAGACATCACAACAATTTTCCCTCATGCTCAAAAGCATCAATGTTTAATCAGCAATTTTAGTTATAATTTGTGTCAAAAAGAAATCATTTGCCATTTAACTATTTTATTTTCACTTTAATATAAATATTTGTTAAAAATCTTTCTTTCAACACCAAGATCTGTTTCAAATAAACTAGTATTTGCAAAGACTGTTCATTTCTATCCCAAAAATTAATTTACCAGCAGACTAATAAGTTAAGATGCATATAGCGACCAGCAAATATTGTTCGATTTTGATGAAATTAAGTATGTGACCTACTGTTCAATGTGGTAATACAACCTGGCATGTGGAGATAAAAAACTAAAAAAAAATGGGGGGAGGGACCACCCTACTGTATAGTTTGTTTTTTATTTTTATGTTGTAATTTTTTTATAAGTATTTAATTCAATCCTCGGAACGCTGCACTTGGCACTAGAAATCCTCAAAGATTAAATAACGTTCAAAATAATATAGCACTCTTAGAGAAAACGTAATCAAGGAGTTTATTCAAGTACGTAACAAACCGACGTACGTATATCATCCACTCGGCCCTTACAATACCACGACACAGACTGTTCAATTATTTTTTTCATCTGCTGTTAGCTTCCCGTTAGTCAACTATGGATCTCTCTAATGCTTTTTCTTCTTCGTTTTGCTTTTTGCTCTTCATTCTTTTTTTTTTCTCCATTCTTTTTTCTTTTCTCCAAAACGTCATCCATCAGGCGAACCACAAATTAGAGTGTTTGCTGGTTCGTATTTCTGTAATATTCTCGCCTAGACTTTTTTTGCAACCACCCCAATAATCTTCTGCAACTCCGAATCTTTAACTTTTGATAGCCAAAAAATGAAAAACGAGAGGAACTTTATTATGAGCATTCTTTTGGAAGGGTTTTCTTTTTACGGAAAGATTTAATTTTGTACTAATCAAAATTGTTTTGAATATTGCAATTTGACAAAGGTTTTTAAAAAGATTCTATCAATTTTACTTGATCGTAAAAAGGTTATTTTAATGTCGTCTCTACACCTTCGTGTCTAATCAATTCTATTTCGTATTTTTTTTATCTATTTCCTTCCATTTCATATTCATTTTTCCTGTTAACACCGATCTTTTATTATCTTATTTCACTATGTCATCTCAGTTTATTTTAAGATTTATCAGTCTTTGACTCTGTATGTATAACACTGCCGATTTCTATCTCGTTATTTGAATCTTTCTCTATTATTCTATCCCACAAATACACCTCACATTCAGTTTGAGTGACGTGTTCTCGGCTGATATGAGACCAGGGTGTTGAAATTTTATCAAAGCCTACATCTCCATTGACTTTTTAATGATACTCGTACTAGGGTCCTTTGCTCACTATAGTCAATTAGTCGGCCATTCTACGCACCTCTAATGTGTTTGAATTCTCCAAAGTAAGTCACTAGTCATGTTTACTCTTTAGCAACTTCCCTACACTATTGCTGATCACGCTCACCTCACATTCAATACACCAATGTAATGCATAGTATTAGAGACACTTAAGAAGATCCTGCCTGCCTACCAAATCCAGGCTCAATAAACTGATACATGGGATTATTATAGAGGAGAAGAGATCCACAGTCCAGAATCTCACCCCATTAGGAATAGTTACATTTTGTTGCCTTCTAAGACGTGCGGTCAATATTGCGTTGGATTCCTTTTTGTTTGCACTCTTCCAGGGAGAATGAGAATCATGTTGAATCAACAATTAATGCTTCTCTGCGGAAAATAATAGAATTTTCTGAATTTATTGTTTACTCAAATTAAAAATTAATTATAAATAACGATTGCGAAAACCCCACTCTCACAAAAGTTAGATAATAAAGAAATAGAAAAGTCGTGCGAATAAATGTAACTGCAGAATTTTAACATCCAAATATTAATACAAAAATGATTTTGTGCCTTTCTGGCCTAGATAAAACCTTTTCTATAATGTTTATATTCAAACTCTAAAATCAGAATCTTTTAAAATTATGCTTCATCTCTATTTCATTGCTTAATAACTCAATTTTATGATCTCGATCATTATAGTTTATAGAAAAAACAGTGTGAAGGTAAGAAATATTATGAAAAAACTTGTATGAATCGAATAAACCATGAGTGAATATGTTGGTTAAATAGAGAATAATTAATTATCTATAAATCATTGATTTTGGCTGGCAACCCTTATCAGCGTTGCCTATAGTGAGCAAAGGACCCTAGTATCATTAGGAAATCAATGGAGGTGTAGGCTTCGATTAAACTCCAGGGCGGTTTTAGAAAAAAGCCTCTGTTAGAGACCATTTTACAGAATTACGAACCAAAAAAGCGCTAAAGACCCACTCTAAGTTATTCAAGCATAAAAAGAACGGATGGAAGTGGGGTGGAGGAGAAGCAAGAGAAAGAGATAATTTAGTAATAATTTATATTATTGAAGCATTTCAGTATATGCATATGTCAAAAGATTGGGAGGAGTGACGAATATATCAATGTGTTGCATGTGCAAGCCATTCTACTACTTTTCTTCGTTGCAATTTCCACCACTTTGCCTTTCGTCCATCATTTGCCTCTCCTGTTCTTCTTCTCTTGTTTTCTTATTTCTTTACAACGATTATATATACAAAAAATGATAAGTATTCTTGTTATAAATTTATATTATTATAAATTTATAAAATTTTATTGAAGAGATATATTAAACTTTGAAAGATTGAGTGTAAATTATTTAAAGCGCTTACCACCGGGGGGCGAACACACTCTCGAGAGAAGATACATCTTCAATCCTGAAACTGTTCTTGTGATTGAAGTGTATGAATTTGGCAACAAGAGGTGGTGTAAATGTTGATGAAAGAAGGATCTTATTGAGACTGTTGTATATTTAGCAAAAAAGTATTTAGATATTATTTTTGGTCTGGTTGATGTTTACTATTTTTGGTATTTTGGATCTTATCATTTCTTATTTTGCAAACTGACTAAAGATATAATTTCTTTCAATTATATTTTAGAAAATCTAGATTAAAAATCTGGCTAATATTAAAATTTTGGATCTATTGTCCCCTATGAAAATCTAAAATTGGAACATTTCGTCAATTTTTTTAATAAATTATTCAAAAAGCTTTGTTTGCTTAACATTCAATTTTCCATTTGCAATCACTGCTCACTTTGGAGACCATAAAGCCTTGTTGTTGTTGAGGGACTCAAATTCCACCACTTTGTTCGTTACCATAACAACTCGGGCGAGAAGGATATGGAAACAACCTTTGTTCCAATGGTTGAGAGAAGTTACTTGAAAGGCAATAGCTGAGGGGACTACGAGGGGATTGACGAGAGACCTATGGACTGGTTATCATGAGCAAATAAAACAGGGTAAGGATTATTTCAGGTTATTCTTTGCCTTTATTTTTATTTTTCATCCTCTTTCATCGAGCTGTGGGGGATTGTGTTGATGAATACTTGCCCTTTCGTCACTCGCACATTTATCTTTACTCATGATGGATAATAATTGCCTTTGACTTGAATAGTGAAGGTTGGATTATTACATTGTATCAAGATGCTGAGCTTTACACGTGACTGTATTGGGCTCTCTTTTTAATGAGTTCGTTCCTTTTGATTTATCGTTAATAACCTTTTCCATTTTCAGTTTCCATTTTAATTTTATTTAGCTGTTCCCGTATGACGGTAACCAACTATGGTAAGAAAAAGGAACATTAGCAATATAATAAATAGACTACTAGGAACAAAACAACAACCAAAAACTATAACAAAATCCAACAAGGACATGTCGGGTGCCATAGGAGAACCACGCTTCTCCTAAGGATTCGAGCAAGCCATATTTAAAAAAAAAATTGAATAGAGGAGCCTCCCTTCCCCCACTCATTAAAGAAAATAGATTAAGCCAGTCAGAGGTGGCGCATCAACTTGACACAAACAGTTGTGAACCCGCTATTCCCTGTACTAGGTAAAACATTGGCTACGAAGCTTCCTTAGAGTGGGACATTCCAGCATAGGATACCAGAGGACAGTCATCTCAAACAAGCAACCTTCACAGAAAGGTTCAAGGGGCCCTCCATCAAATGAAGTTGCGACCTTCGAATGTGTTCAATAAGGAGGTGACCAAAAACATCCTGAAATCTTAGAGGCATTTTGCGGTGGGCCCACGGGAAGAGTTTTGACGCAATGGCCCCCATATTTACACTCCCGTCGGCTCTCTACCATCTTCTTTGCCATGCAGCCTGAAGGGAAGGCATGAATTCTGACATCTACTCAGAATGGTGTAAAGTAATGTTTTGGTCCTGAGGCTTAGTCTGTGCAGACATACTCGCCCTCTCATCAGTTAGCTCACTTACAGTTACCCATATATGTCAAGGAGTTTAGCAGAAGACAATCTCGACGTCTTTTCTACTCGCAGCAGCCACGACGTTGCGAATATTGCGACCCGGAAGATGTGGTGATACCAATTCCTCAATGACACTTATTTAGCACGTCGATTGGGTTATTATAAAGAGTATAGTAACCACTTGACTTGGTAAGGTGCGTTATTTCCCGTATTTATTGTTGTGTTGCGACCAATTTGGCTGTAATACGAACGCAGCGCCTGGAAGATCCCAGCTGGCTTCAAAGAATGAGAATCAAAGATGGCGTTCCACATCCCATTCAAAATTGGAGCCTTCTGTACATAAAAATCAAGCTTCAGTGTGACACGATCTCCAAGGATTGAGAGCCCAATACTCATGGTGCTTTGGAAGCTCTGGTAGCAGACATGAAGTAAAGTACCACAATTATTTACCAGGCAGAACCATGAACTCCACCGGCCCGAGAGTTATGTTGAACTCCAGAGAGTTTTCAAACCCTAAATCCCAGAGGTTTAGCGTATAAAGGACGGTTCTCATCGGCAAATGCACAGTAAAGATCGGCAAGGGATGAGATAAGGGTGGAAAGCTACTAGGAATGGTGCTTGCACTTCACACGTTGCAAATCGAGTGGCATCTCCCACCACAAGAAAGTGAGGCTGAGGACACTTACCTGCTGGATACTCTTACTTATTGGGCATGGAGAGGGCTTCTTCCCCACCCCCGCCCTCTCGTACGCGGTTGCAACGATATCAAAGGAACTCGAATAAAAATTCATATATTGAGCTGTTCCTTTACTACTATAGTATGGTTGGTTATCCTGTTACCATAAAACCATGTGTTATAATATCAATAATACTTGGAAGCATGACTCGACTAGACAGGGACCCGCAGGGATGAGGACCTGCTGGAAAGTGAAAAGCACCAAAAATATTCTGGAATGACACATGTCTTAGGAAATGTTAAAAATGGACTATATATTTATTTTTAAAATCCAGAAGCCAATGGGAATCGTATTTAAAGGAGATTCCGGATGAAACTGGTGAAGTTAGAAAGATAAAAAATGTGCAAACCGGACAGGTATATGTTGGTGTACATGAGGAGCGTCCCCCCGGCAAATCTGTGGCTTTCCGTTGTCATGCCAACGATGTGAAACTTACCTAGCCAGAGAAATCAAAGGAGAAGAATATTTGGCGTGCTAGGCTGAAACTCTCTGGAGGTCCCTCTTGCTGAATAGGCGGCGATTTGGGGGGGGGGGGGCTTCAGCATAGATTGTATTCCAGGGTTCTGGTGTTCAGGGAGTTCTCCAATCTGGTATCCAGGGTACAAAGTCCTATAGTATTTCTTTATCACTCTCTATTCCTTCTTCATTATTCTACTTTTAATTCTAATTCTATCCTTCCACCCTTTTCTCGCACTCTACTTGCCCTCGTTGGATTACACAGGTAAATTCAACTTCGTGCATTTGAGTACCTGGTTTTTATGTACCAACGTGTAGCCCGAGTCTTTCTAAATACAAGCCCTAGGCTGGGAAGGGAATGGAGTTATTGGCATTCCTTTCATTAACTTTTTCTTCTTCCGTCTGTTCTCCCCTCATTTTCTATCATGACATCACGACATCTGTGCGCTATCTTTAACATGTCAATCCGGACCAAATGCGTTCCTAGAGACTGGCGTGAGGCGGAGGTGACTCCTATCTTCAAGAAAGGAGACCGTAACCAACCGTCGAACTACCGACCTATCAGTCTGACTTCGATAGTCGGTAAACTCATGGAAAGCATCATGGTGGACAAAGTGACGTCGTATTAAGAGTCAAACCTGCTACTGAGGAGTTCCCAGCACGGCTTCCGAAGGCAATGGTCATGCCTGACGAACCTTGTGGAATTCTTCCACTTCGTTTTCAGTGAGCACGATCGGGACAAGGCGGTGGATGTGGTCTACATAGACTTTCAGAAAGCCTTTGATAAGGTACCACACCGCCGCCTTCTCCGAAAAGTGCGAGCGCTTGGCATAGACCAAAAGGTAGCCGGCTGGATCGAGAACTGGCTAAGTGGCAGATGGCAACGGGTGGTGGTGAATGGACAGTCTTCTGAGTGGGTGCCCGTTACTAGCGGGGTGCCTCAAGGTTCTGTCCTGGGACCACTACTATTCATCATCTACGTCAACGACATGGACGGTGACATGGTTGCCAAGATTTCCAAATTTGCCGACGATACCAAGCTTGGTATGGACGTTGCAAAGGATGAAAATACTGCCCGCTTGCAGGAAGATCTTGGGAAGATTGGGGAGTGGTCGGACACATGACAAATGCCTTTTAACGTGGGCAAATGCAAAGTGATGAATATCGGCCACAGAAACCCCCAATCTCAGTATATCCTTAAGGGCACTGCTATGCAATCCACTGACACTGAGAAAGACTTGGGTGTAACAATCACTAGTGACCTTAAGTTCTCGAAACAGTGCATTGAGGCGGAGAAAAAGTCCCAAAGGATGCTAGGCTATATTAAGCGCCAGTTTGGTTATCGGAACCAGGAGATTGTACTGTGCCTGTACAACTCACTTGTCCGACCACACCTGGAGTATGCCGTACAACTTTGCAGTCCTTCATTGCGAAAGGACATCGCGAGATTGGAACGCGTACAAGCCAGGGCAACCAAGCTGATTCCCTCTATCTGACATAAAAGTTATGAGGATAGACTAAGGGAATTAGATCTGTTCTCGCTGGAAACCCGTAGAGTGCGTGGTCAGCTTATCGAGGTCTTCAAAATACTTCGAGGGTTCGACAATGTTGACTACCGGGATATTTTCACGCGCAATCACGTCTTAAAACTTGAACTGAAGCGTTACAACCGCAATCTGTGTGGAAATTTTTTTACGTACAGTATCAGCGGTAAGTGGAACGCCCTTCCAGTGGAAGTTGTCAACAGTGAATCTGTTGACCAGTTCAAGCCCAGACCAGACAAGGTCTTGGAAAGTGGCCGTTTAGGGACTCAAAACAATTGAGCAGCCATGAGCCCGCTTGATTGCTAGTCCAAAGGTACCCTCCTTGAATGGACCGTAAGGTCTCCTAGGGTACCTTCTTTCATTGTTGTTACTCCTTGTTGTAGATAGAAAGGACCAATTAGAAGGATAAGATGACATTAAACCATTTCAACACCAAAATAAACGATAACGACAGTAATTATCGCTCTGGTATTTAAATATAGTTCCTCTTCCTAATCAGTTCCCACATGGAAAGACTCAACCAAGGCGAGGACGATAAATCCTTTCAAAAACAAAAACAACCGCAATAAATCTCAGTCTGGTATTGAATTTGAAGATGGTTCCTCTTGGATTCGAAAAGTGTTTGTGAGCCTTATTTTTAGCTCCCAAGGAGGCTACTGACACAATCCCTTAATCCGTTATTTGATAGCTACACTCTATCAGACATGACTAGACCTCTCTTGTCACTCAAGAGTAGTACAGGGTGTTCGAACAGTTATTATGCCCTCGAAATAAATAGTCCGCTCAGGATTACAGTGAAGAAAGTCAAAATTTGAAGGGGTCTATAAGAAATCCAGTTTTGGAACCAATGACAGATCCGCTTCGCTTTTCAGATACAGGGTGTCCGAAAAGTTACGAAACTGGATCTCTAGTAGACCCCCTAAGAGTTGCACTGTGATGCTGGCGGGACTCTTTGTTCCCAGTGCAGAGTCACTTTCCAGAGTCTCTTTTATTTAGCTGCGTTTGAAATGCAAAAAGCAAAACTGAAGCACCGAAACTGGTCTCATAACGCTCCCAAACGGCTTTCGCGCCCACGCCCAAACTTCATTACGATTCTTCTCTATTCCAATCGGTTCCTCCCTTCCCAATTAAGTCCCAAATTAATTGGGAGTCGAAGCTGGCGAAGCGGTGAATCGTCGCTGCTTACCGGGGACGACAACCGAATCCGAAGACGTCCCCAAATTACGGGAGGCGAATAAAAGACCGAGAGGCCATCGAAGCGTTCGAGAGGCTTGGACTGAGAGCTTCCCGCGCTGAAGGAGGCTCAGGAAGGACTTGACGGGGATGGAGTGGTTATGAATGACACACCGGGGTCGTCACTGATGCGGCATTGAACTTGCAAAAAAGTAATTAATTCTGTAAAAAAGTCGCAAACCAACGAAGGTAATGAGGAGAAGTTTGTAAACTTAATGGCATAGGTCCCCGGTGTTGCCCTGGATAAAAAGTCCGGTCGCAAATAAACACAGATGCAGATTGTTGGAAATTCTTATATTGTGGCACAAAAATATCTTTACTTGCTGATTATTATTATTTGTAGGGTGAAGGCTGATTTAGGAGAGTTGCGCCCTTTCCTAATACTCTAATATCATATACTTAAAGTGAGTAAACGTTGCACCGCACGCGCCCGGCAGTTTACGCACACCCGTGAATAACCGTCAGTTATGAGCGAACAACTTTGTGGCCGCAGTAGCAGATCGAGCGTCTTATAGATACAGCTGAAGTAAACAGAAGTGGAAGAGTATGGAAGATATCTATCTTCCAATCTATTGATTGGACCACAAATGTCGCCCAAATTAGAACTTGTTCGTATTTGTGGGTCCTTAGTGCAACCGACGCAATCCCTTTACGTCACTAGGCTACCAAAAACATCTTGTTGAGAGAGAATGTGAGTCCTGACCGAGCTATGTTGTCCCAAGGTTCGAACCCCGCTGTCTGAGCGGATCACAAAGAACCTTCGAATGGCACATTTTTGTTTCCAAAATCGTAAGATGCCATAATGGCGGTGCCCACAATTCTGAGAAAATTAATTCCTTAATCTATATCCATATCCCTTATCTAGATCAATTAATTCATCATCCCATATCCATATCAATGAATCCCTTAATACATATCCACTAGGGTGGAGCGAAAAAATTTTTTCGGAAATTTATTCTCCCCCCACGATATCTTTATGGGGCTATCGGTCAAATAAAACCCCCTAAAAGGATTTTTTGATATAATAAATTTTAAAGGTTCCTCAACGTCATTGAAAATTAAAAATAATACGATTTTCCACTAAATTTTGAGTTTCGTGGATTATATCTGAAAATTAAATTCAAATTTTGAATTGATACCTCCAAACTAATAATTATTGTATTTTAAAGAACAAGTAAACGAAATTGGAAAGTAATCGATTGATATTTAGAGGTTCCTCAATGACATATTATAGCGGCGTACGTGACAATTATGTTTCAGTAGCGCGGAAGATCTCGTTGGGAGTGAGTGTGTGTGTGTGTATGTGTGTGTATGTGTGGATCTGTCTAGTGTCTATTGTTTTGATCACATTCTTCTCTTTGTATTTAAGAACAGTTATTTATAGTGTACAATAAATATTTATACACGTTTTATTATATTTCAGAGCTAAATATGTAAGGACAAAAAATAAAACAATATTTAATTATGGCATTTAAACCCCTTTGTTTGCCGCACCCTGCGCCATTAGTGAACGAGTGTTGCCAACTTATAGAGATGTTATAAAATATGTTTTGTTTGATCGAGAAAAGGGTAAGAACCACAATAGAAAAGACCCAGAGAAGTTAATATCTATTTGGAAAACGGCATCAATCCCTTGTGTGTCAATAGAGGCAGTTAAGAAAAGGATTTTAAATTATTATTCAAAATATCAGGCTTTTATGAGAAATATTAGCAGGAAAAATGTGATATCATTCAAACAGAAATATGAGGATTTTACAAAGAATTCTGGACAATTGCTTGATATTTCATGTTTTAAATGCGATAGCTTTAAAAAATGTTCTTGTAGCAAAGAAAAGAAAGTGCCATCATTGGGCAAACGTTTCTGGAAGACAATGAACAACTAGGAAAATGGCAAATGGTAAGTAATATCGATCAAATTCAATCAAAGAAGAATATTCAGAGTGCAGTTAAGAAGAATCGTGAGTATTGTCTCTTAAATCAACCATATACTTTGGCAGATAATATCGAAGTGATTACTCCTTCATTCAGCACAGAAAGAGAATCTGCTGACGAAGTTAGCGACTATGAGCTTCCTTCATCCGTGAACCGCATAGAAGTAAAAAAATTTTTGCATCCAATACTCCAACTAAACGATTAATTTTTCAGAATTTGCGTGGCGCTAGAACAAGTTCAATCCTTAAGGACTTGTCGTCAATTGAAGGTGAAGAAACTTCTGTAGTAGTTGACAGGTCAAAAATTAGAAGAGAGAGTGTCAAAGAACGTATTACATTATAGCCAGAAATTAGATCGGATAAGCAATTATATTCTATTTATTTTGATGGTAGAAAAGATAGCACATTTGTTGTTGAGATGATTAAGGGAAATCATCACAAGAATAATATAATGGAAGAGCACATCTCTATAAGAAGAACCTGGTTCAGAATACCGTGGACACCTGCCAATGAAGACAGGTTCTACAAAAGCTATATGCGACGGAATATTCTCGTATCTAGAAGCAAATAAAATCGCAGCTGATGAACTCGTTCTGTGGGATGCGCTGGAACAGCAGTGAATACAGGGACAAATGTATGTGTGATCAGAATGTTAGAAGAACTTAAGAGACCACTGCATTGGATTATTTCCAGCTCCATGCAAATGAGCTTATATTGCGCTATCTCGTCAACAATTTGAATGGGAAAACAAGGGGGCCTCGTGGATTTGTCGGACCTATAGGAAAACAACTGGATAAATGTGAGACAATAAGTGTTGTTGAATTCGAGCCAATTCCTATTAACTTGCCGTCTGCTGACAGAGGAAATCAGGGCCCTGATCGTAAGTATCTGTTTGATACTCTTCTATCGATCTCACAAGGTAAATGTTCTGCTGAAATGGCTCGTATTGTTGGGGGAAAGGGTTGCATGTACGATTGCTTACAACGGCAAATCGGATACTTCGATTATATTTTTCAACTTCCGACCCTTCTGACACGCTGAATTCCATTATCTTGTTCATCATGAAGGTTTATGCACCATGCTGGTTTGAAATAAAAGCTAACCCTTTTTCGCAAGATGAAGCACGTAAACTCTTCAAGACAGTGCAATCACTGCAAGGGATGAACAATCAAATTAAATATATATAGTGGCCCCAGTGATTCAAAGGAATGGTTAATTTGCACATGCAGAAAACATTCTTCTCTGTATGATTCAAGATGAAAGAAATCATATTCGGGAACTCGCATGGAGAAGAATTATGAAAGCACGAAAAGATTATAAAAGAAAATCAATACGCACTTTCAAGATACCAGACATAAACTTTAAAGCTGACTACTACATTGTGAGGGAACAAGCACGTGATGGGAGAAATAACGTCGCTTTTAAGCATTGCATCCACGTGCTGGGTCTCGTGTAGCTTACAAGCAATTTTCGAAGCTCAAAAGCGGGCGAAAGTATAGGAGCGGGCTCATGGATTGCAGCCCTTATCAATCCGAGTATTTAAACAAGACAAGAAGTCTCACCCCCACCTTTCAGCCACGCTGGGAGCGGCTGAGACAAACGCCACCCGGGCCGCGTTCGCCATTATTCAAACGGTGATCAATTTGAAGAATTTATCCGACAACAACCAAAATTGGATATTCCGAAGTTTCCTTGTCACACACAAACGGTTGCGAGATGCATCAAACCGGTCACAGAAGCGTCACTAGCAGTTTGTGGAGAAGACATACGGGACAGCTATATAAAGAGTCGAATTCAGTCCAGGAGAAAAATACCCTCGTTTAATATCAAGAAGAACTTCGTAATTAAAGGTAATAACACTACAAAAATCTAACTGCATTGAATAAATTGATATTGAATAATAGTGAAAATTTAAATATTCGACTGTTAATTGTTCAATTTCTTCTATTGCAGAGTGATGATGATAAAAATATACAGGATGCATGGAAACAAACGGAAGAAAAGGAAGGAAAACTTATCGAGTAGTTAATATATTATTTTTATTCAATATAATGGAAGTAGAAGTATTGATTGTAAAGTTTTATGGAAATATATTTTTAAAAAGTTTTATGGAAATAATATGCCCCGTATAGGACATAAATGTTGATGTAACAACTTGAAGTTCGAAAACAAATAGAATTTTGCGAAATTTTTGCTTTTTTATCAAAGTTTCAATTGCAATGAGGAACCTGAAAATATTAATTTAGAAGTTTAAAATTTCAACACAATAGTTATTAATGTTGGGTCCCTAAAAGATCAGGGTGAGAAAATCAATTTCGATATTTTTTTCAAAACTTCACCTTTTCGATCCATTCTAATACCCACATACCTTATTCTTTATCCATATTAAATAAACCCTTAAGGAGATACCCCATTTCTTCTTTAGTTCTTTTTCACGTTGTTTCGTTCAAAATTCGGAATTTTGGGGTTTGTATATCATTTTCTACCAAATTTTATGCAATTTCTTATGTTATAATTATTTTTTTAGCAACATGAGTAGAACATAGTGAAAATTAAGATAATTCAAAATTGTATACATATGTGGAAAGTTTTCTTAGATATTTAAAGTTCATTTGTGAAAAAACAAACAAAACTACACCATGATTTTGATATCATTTTATTACAAATTTTATGCATTTTTTATATTATATATATATTGTTTTAGCAACATGACTAGAACATATTAAAGATTATGATAATGCAAAATTTTATACATTCGTGGAAATTCTCCGTAGATTAAAAAAATATATATTTGTGAACAAAACGCAAAACTATCCCATGCGATTTTAAATATTTGCTAAAAGAAAACGGTGCCTGAGAACTGGTTTATATTTTTAGCACCATTCAAATATAGATAGAACTAAATTTTAGGGCATTCAGAACCTCCCTATCATTCACTTACACCCCATTTTCCAAGCAAGAGCAAAGCCTATAGTTGACATTGTCCGAAAAATATATGTTTTAGTCCACCATTATCAATGGAACTAAAGAAAACTGATTTCAAATAATAAATAAATATTATATGCATCTTTTGGTCGTGAATTGAGTTCAATTGATTAATATTTAATAGTTCTATAGCCATTTATATGATATCAGGTTTCAAGAGGGGGGGTGGGTTCTGAAACAACCCCCTGTATCTCAAAAACGGCGTCGTAGGTTATTATAATATTGGCAGTAGTAAAAGGGCTTTTAATGCTCTTTAATTTCATATATGATAATGTAACGTAATATAAAGTTAAAAAATTGAATGTCGTTTCCCCTTAATACATATCCATTTTCCCTTAATCAATTTCCTTTAGCCCGTATCTCTTATCCGTTGTCCCGTAATACATATCCCTTATCTCATACTCCTTAATCTATAACATACCAATTAATCCATTATTCCATGACACTATATTCCATATCAACATCTCTTATCTATTCTCCATATAAATTAACCATTCAATCCATATCTTTGATCGCATATCAATATCCTTTAATCCATATATACATCCTTTACACCTCGTTCATATCAAATCATTCCTTAATCCATATCATTTAATCCCTTAAACCATATCCGTATTAATTAATCCCTTAATCCACATACATACCTCTTAATCCATATCAATTAAGACCCTAATTCACATATAAGAAAGTACACAAAAACTGTGCAGAAAAAGTAGAAAAGACAGAAGTAAAAAACAACAAAAATGCAAAAAGAAAATCACACGATGACAAAATCACCTGAAGGAGGTCATCGTCCTTCCTCTAAGTTTCTATCTAGTATGTACCGCGAATTACAATACCCTCGAATTAAAATACCATGGAGAGATCTTTGGAATTGGAGGGTACGCAACTCTCCTAGATGTACCCACGTTTTGCATGAAGGCTCCTTTTGCCATGGGTTTGCAGTTCTAGTAGTGTGTGTTCGGGTGTGGAAGTTGTGGCGTACAAGTGCTTCTTCGTGCATTACAGTACTCTATGTACTTGTAAGGTAGCGTTTTCAATCTACATGGATTTGATCCCTTGCTCATTTTATAGGATTTGCATGGTCATCTCTTGCCCATTTTACAGGACCCTTCGTGATCTCTGCCGCGGCAAGGACCAGCCTAAGTTCGGGATGGGATGTGTCGCGAAGAACCCTTCATTTCCTTCCATAGCCTGCCAGGTAATCTCTTTCTTCCTCAAGGTCTCTATCTCCTACACATTTTAACCTACCCTAAATTCACCAGTTTAGAAACCGCTGTTCGAAAACAATCTGGCGATAGCGCGTTGGTTTTTCCTTTTTCCCTAAATAAAAGAAATTTAACAATTCTTAAGAATGATACCTTGTGTCCCAACAGCCAAATAATTCTAGTATCTAGATTGGTGTTTAACAACTGGAGCTCTTTGAGACACTAGATGTCACTAGGGGTTTGCGAGGTATAGTGATTAATAGTCGAAACCTATTAAAATTCTTTTATTAAACTATTGTTCTGTTAAAATTGAAGTTAATATTTAGAAAACCGTGATCGCTTAAACACCAATTTAACAACTCCTATTTTGTCGAGTACATTTTTGCGGATCCATCTATATAGAATTTATTGTGCAGTCGATGTTACTATTATTATATGTAATAACAGTTTGAATTTCAATAATTTTTCGCTTCTTTAATTGTAATGACGTCACAATGGAGTATTTTTGCCCAAAATTGGTACACTGACGTCACATTGTCTACATAATTTCGACCGAGTTTACTTCGTCACCTCTTTTTCCTATTTGCTTTTCTTTTGGATTTGGCATTTTGCGTTATGAGTCGTAGTGGATGGGAATTATATTTTGATGATCTCATAAAAAAGGCTCTGTGATTGTCCATTGGGAATTTTTCTTGAGGTTATTTATCCAAATCTACTCTTCATTTTTAATGGTCGTAATGTAAAATGCGGCAAATTCGGGGCTTGTTTAATGCTTTCTAGCTGTTTATGCTACGAGTTAATTACAAAAATCGGGGTGGGGGGGATAGAACCCAATTACTAAGTAGGTAAAAAGGGCTTATATAGTTTCACAAACTGGTAATTTGAAAATTGAAAGTTAGGTTTTGTTAACTCAGGGTTTATTTTCCTAGAACTATTCTTCGTGCTTTGTTCAAAACTCTTCTTCACTTTTATGGTCGTAAGGCGAAATGCAGCAAAATCGAGCTTCACTCCGATTTCGACCGAATTGGAATTAAACTCTGTTTTCCCGTATTTTGCCATTCGAACGCATTATGATACCGGAAGAAGTAACCAAGTGTAGAAAAAGAGTGATTAAGGTAAAGTAGATAATAACAAAAATTAATATTCTTTCATTTTATTTACCATCGGCATATTGTTGAATAATTCTTGAGTATCCTAATAGTCCTCAACCAGTTCTATTTTATTATTATTATTTGAGATAATGAACACAAAATTCTTGTGGGAAAAGCCTAGTGGCCATGAACTTGAAAACAAGCTCCCACAGAACACAGTGTCCATATGTTAAGTAAGAAAGAATGAATCCTCGAAGAAAGAAATTAAAATGTATAAATAAATAAATAAATAAGTTTAAAATTATTGAAATCAAATCAATATTAAAATTATGAGGCAATAGCACCCACCCTTAATCCAGTATCGCAACCTCGTTTGAAGATATTACGATCTTCCTGCATAACTTCTGCAGAAAGATCATTCCACTGCTTTACCGTACTTGGCAAAAAGCAACGCTGAAACTGAGAAGTGCGGCAGCGGAGAATGCAAAGTGCACGTGGATGTTGTCCATCCGCAAACCTTGTTGCTCTAGCAAGAGGCAGGGGCTCAGAAATTAAAAATGATAGTGGCAATTCTCTACTGAAGTAGAATTCATGGTATATCGACAAACATGAAATCATCCGTCGATGATCCAAATCATAGCTAGCCACACCAGGAAAAAGGAACCTGCTTCCACAAGCAACCCTATGTAAGAGAGACAGATCTCTGGCAGATGCGGATATCCAAACAGGAAAACAACACTCAAGAAGAAAGAAAACAAAGGACCTAAAACAAGTGGCATTAATATCTTCATTATTATAGATATATGAGGCCTTACGTACAATACCAAGTTTTCAGGCAGCATTAGCAGATGCATTTGAAAGATGCTTCTCAAAAGTCAGGTGAGAATCATAAATAATGCCAAGGATCGTTAGGGATTCCAACTCAGCAAGAATTGTATCTCCAACACAGAGTTGAGGGTGAGGCGGCTCATTGGTAAAAGATCTACTAACTAAGAGGGTCTTAGTTTTACTTGAATCATGCCTCATACCCCAACGATCACATCATTTCTCAATTTCTTCTAAATCACGATTTAGAATCATGGCAACTTGGTTTATCATTGCTGGAGACCTGACTACTCCAACAAGTGTAGTATCATCAGCATACTCAACAACCTTGTTTTCAAGCTATAAGGGAATCAATACCCCCCCCCTCTTCACAAGTGAGCCGCTGGTCGCTAACCACAACATCCTTGCAGTGTAGAAGCCTAGCCCAAACTCTTAACCATCTCGCCCTCGCCCCTCGTCCCGATGAATAGCTGAACGGTTAAAAAAGCAAGATTTTCCCTAAGAGCACGTATCCAATTTCACATCAGCTGCGAAATTCGAGGAGCGTCTCCCCAAAGCCAAAAGCTCCCTCAGGACCAGAAGTACAACGCTATGAGAAAAACCATTGTAGAGGGAGACTTCATGTGGCATGTCCACGCATCCTCCCCTTTCTCCTGCCCCTACCCCAGTGGGGTGACGACGTATAAAAGCGAATATCTTTGGAAAAACGAGGTAGATGCGGGAATCCTTTGACTCAGGGCAGTGCTCGAGCGAGTTCACTCGGGGGTCTTCCGCTAGGGCGAGGACCATCTCGGTGTTTTAGGATACACTAGGAGGCCCGGGCTACCCACAAAAGAAACTAAGAAGAAGCTCATCATCAAGCTAGTTATTGGTGTCACACCGAACTTTAAGTTAACTATATTTAAGAATCAAGTTCAACTTACTATCGTCATATAAACCCCCCTATCCTGGTAGATCTCCAAAGCACCATAATAGTCGTCGCCCTTGAGGAATACCGGAACTAAGAAGAAGCTCATCCTCGAGCTAGTTACTGGTGGTCCCACCGAACTTTAAGTTAACTTGATCAAGTTCAACTTACTTTCGTCAGAGAAACCCCCCTCTCTGGTGTATCCTAAAGCACCGAGATGGTCCTCTTTCTAGAGGAAGACCCCCGAGTGAACTCCCTCCAGCACTTCCCTGAGTCAAAGGATTCCCGCATTGGCTCATCGCTAGCCAGTGCGAATTATCCTCCCTGAGTAATCTGAAGAGAAGAAAGAAACATTCTTTCACTGTTCCATGGTGATATCATTTCGTGCTGAAGGCGTGTGACTCCCTTATCTGCCACACACGCCAAAAGCTTCCGTGGCTTTAAAACTATTTCTCCCGTAAAAACACATCTGGACAAGCGGCACGCGTCATCCAAGCAACAACATTCTTAAGGTGACGTAACCATTGAGTTCAAGGTCCGACTCAAACCTGATTTTAGTAGGAAGCTACAAAGGTATTTAAACCCCGATATCCATTTCAGTAAAGTCCGATTGCATTTTTTTATATTAAAGTGAACTGTGGGTCAACCATCACTAGAATTTCAAGTATGTCATTTTAGAAAGCCTTACTTCATTTATTGAAGTCATTTCTGTCCATTTAAGGTATCAAATTTCGTTCGTTCATGTTTTTTTGTTTTAAATAAAGTTTTAGTTTTTCTAAACCAATTTTTATTCAATCCTTGAGACGCTAAGCAAGGCACTAGGAGCCCTCAAAGATTAAAGAAGAAATAATCAGATAATAACAGTAATAATAATGAATCATAATCAAAATATATAGCACTCTTAGAGATAAAACTTAAACGTAGGAGGAGTTTTGACATACGTAAAAAACCCATACGTATGAACTTCAGCAATCAATCGGTCCTTCCTATACCACGACATAAATATTTGGCGTCAGCTGTGGGGTATTGGAAGAACTCAGTAAAAGTTAGTTGTCTTGTACTCCCTTCAGGAAGAGTAAAGGTGTGCCGAGCGTTCAAGGAAAGATTAAAACATAACAAGATCGGTGTATAAATTTGTGGTGATTCGCTGGTTGAGGTTATTAAGTAATTTTGTTGGTGGCATGGTATTCTAATCAGAAAAGTATTGGGATTAAGGGAAGTTAGGCAGCGCGCTACCTGGTTAGTGGTTGCATAAGTACCTGAGCGTACAGCGATGAAAAGTTGACAGACAAACACAAAATGGATTCGGTTTAAAGATTCTACCAACAAGCCGAAATGATGGGACTAAAAGGCGAAGATATGGATGCCTACGCCCTGGCAGAACTGAGAATAGAATCTGAAGAAGAAGAAGAAAGAATACAGTGGGATAGAGAGGAAGAAGTAAGAATACAGTTTGATAGAAAAATGAAGAAAGAAGAATACAGTGGAAAATTAGAAGACAAAGAATGAAGAAGACAGAAGGGAAGTAAAACAAACGAAAGAATACGACAGTTGAAAAAAAGCAGAAGAATTAAGAATGAGGATAGAAAGAGAAACTGAAGCAAGAAGAATAAAGATAAAAAAGAAGACGAAGAAAGAAGCATACAGCGGGAAAGAGAACTAGCGAAGGCGGCAAGAGAAGCCGATGAAAGAAGAATAAAGAGGGACAGAGAATCAGAAGAATAAAAGATAAAGGAGAAGTAGAAGAAAGAAGAATACAGATGGATGAAGAATGAAGTAAGGAAGAGGTACAAGCATGTATACCTAAGGAAGTAACTTAGATGAAAACCCAGCCAAATAGGGTACCGATGGATGAAGCAGTAAGTAGGGAAGCGGTACAAGCAGGTGTATCTAAGGAAGTACCTACGATGAAAACCACGCCAAATGGGGGTAACGATGGATGAAGAAGGAAGCAGGGAAGAGGTACAAGCATGTGTACCTAAGGAAGCACCTAGGAGGAGAACCTAGTTAAATGGCGGTGACGATGGAGGAAGAAGTAAGTAGGAAAGAGGTACAAGCATGTGGACCTAAGGAAGTACCTACGAGGAGAACCCAGCCAAATGGGGTGACGATGGAGGAAGAAAGACGTGTAAATACGGTACACCCAGGTAAACCGAGTCAGATGGTAGACGCAGATAATGAGTATCCTCTACCTTCAGTAGTCTTCACCCAGAACGGAACATCCAAGTAGTTACCATTAAAACTCCAAGTCGTATTGAGCTCCACGCCCATTAACGATCCTGTAAGGAAATTTTTTTCAACCCCGTGAGATCGAACCCAGACCCGATCTACCAGTGTACCTTGTTATAGGAGGACTATGGGGCTCCCGCTCCCATCATTTATGCCACAATACAACAGGCTGCTCTAGCCATAAGGGTAAGTTCAAAATTATCCAAGTACCATAAAAAGGGCTGTTCGAGTAGGTTGGAGTACCATTACTATTTTGTGAGATACTTGGGTAGACTCAATAACCCGAGCAGCCGACTCAGGCGCGGCAAATTAATGGTCATAGAGCCCCACTTTATTATTAGCTATATCAAAAGGGGCCGATAAGGTAAAGCCGCTCTATAACCTGAGTCGAAACCCCATCGAGGGGTATTTCCGCACCTAGTAATCGTGAAACCACGTTTTTATTTTTTGTTTTGTGTGTTAGTAGTTAGTGTTTGGATTTAAGTTCTTAAAAGTTTAGAAATGTAGGAATGTAGCTGGTTTGATACCCCTTTCGAGCCAGGCTCTTTTTTATTGTGTAATCGATGAAGTATGTTTTGTTTTGTTTGTATGTTAAATTGTGTAGTGAAACATACCACCAGTAGTCTCGCGAGGCCTATTTCTATCCACTGCCTTTATACGCGCGCGCGTGTGCGCCCAAGTTCAAAGAAACTTAAGGTAAGAGTATGGTTGACCCCAGTAGCCGTGATAAGCAGTAGTAAGTTCAAAGACTTGCAACTTTTCTCTTGTCCCCTATGTTTAGTTATTAGATTTTGTTGTTCACTAGAGTTCTCCTCCCCCCATTAAGTTCTTCGAAACAGAGGTATGTAAGAGAATCGATACTCCTCCCCCCCTCACAAGTGAGCCGCTAGTCTCTAACCACAAAATCATGGCAGTGTAGACGCCGTAGCCCAAACTCTTAACCACCTCGCTCTCGCCCCTCGTTCCGATGAAAAGCTGATCTGTTAAAACAGCAAGATTTTTCCCTAAGAACAGAGCAGGTATCCAGTTTCACCTCAACTGCGAAGTTGGGGGAGCGTCTTCCGAAAGCCAGAAGGTCCCTAAAGACCAAAGGTACGACGCTCTGAGAAAAAAACGTTGGGGGAGAAGATTTCATGCGGCATGTCCACGCATCCTCCCCCCTCCTGCACCTACCCCAATGAGGTAACGACGCATAAAAGCGAATATCTTTGGAAAATCGAGGTGGATTACGTTTAGTCATCAAGGCGACGAAGTTCCCGGCAAGAGGCCCGGGCTACCAACGGAAGGAACTAAGAAGAAGCTTACCCTCGAGCTAGTTCCTGGTGTTACACCGAACTTTAAGTTAACTTTATTTAAGAATCAAGTTCAACTTACTCTCGTCAGAGAAATTCGCTATCCTGGGGGATTCCCAAAGCACCGAGATAGTCCTCGCCCTTGAGGAATACCGGAACTAAGAAGAAGCTCATCCTTGAGCTAGTTTCTGGTGATTCCACCGAACTTTAAGTTCACTTGATCAAGTTCAACTTACTCTCGTCAGAGAAACCCCCTTGTCCTGGTGTATCTCAAAGCACCGAGATGGTCCTCACCCTAGAGGAAGACCCCCGAGTAAACTCCCTCCAGCACTCTCCTGGGTCAAAGGATTCCCGCGATGGTTCATCGCTAGCCAGTGCGAATGGCTCCTTCATCTGCCACACGCGCCAAAAGCCTCTGTGGCTTTAAAGCTATTTCGCCTGTACAAACACATCTGGACAAGCGGCACGCGTCATCCAAGCAAGAACATTCTTGAAGTAATGTAACCATTGAGTTCAATGTCCGACTCAAACCCGATTTTAGTAGGAACCTACTAAGGTATTTGAACCCCGGTATCCATTTCAGTAAAGTCCGTTTGCATTAAATTTATATTAAAGTGAGCTGTGGGTCAACCATCACTAGAATTTCAAAAATGTAATTTTAAAAAGCCTCACTTCATTTAAGGTGTCAAATTTCGTTCGTTCCTGACTTTTGTTTTAATTAAAGTTTTAGTTTTTCTAAACCAATTTTTATTCAATCCTCGAAACGTTAAGCAAGGCACTAGGATCCCCCAAAGATTAAAGAAGAAATAATCAGATAATAACAATAATAATACTCAATCATGATCAAAATATATAGCACTCTTAGAGATAAAACTTAAACGCAGGAGGAGTTTTGACGTACGTAAACAACCCATACGTACGAACTCTAGCCATCAATCGGTTCTCCCTATACCACGACACAAGCCCTTGTACCAAATCACTTGTGTATACTAAAAACAACAAAAGCCCACGAACACTGCCTTGTGGAACTCCAGATACAACACGTCTGGGTTCCCTAAAAACTCCATCTATGACAACACGTTGCTGCCGATCTATTCAAAAGTCGTTAAGTGGTCCTAGGATGTAGCCACCTATTCCAAGGTTTTGTAGTTTAAAAACGAAGGCTTTATGGTTAAAACGATCAAAAGCAGCACTAAAATCAATCTCAACTAATGTAGATTCAAAACCCTTGCCAAGATTATCTTGCATACTACAAATCAAATCTATAAATGCATCACAAGTACCCAACTGCCTCCTATATGCATACTGAATTAAAGCCAGTAGGCCATTCGACTCCAGATATCTATACAAGGGCCTAGATATTAGCTTCTAATCAACCTTAGAGAGCACACGAAGTATTGAAATAGACCTGTATTGACTACAATCGTCAGATAACATGCTCTTAGGAATAGGCACAACATTGCTCAATTTACGATTATCAGCAAAGGTGATTCCTCTTAATAAAAATCTATATAATCTACTTAACTTAGGTGCTAAATCAGTAGACATCTTTTTAAAAAATAAAGAGAAAACGTTGTCAGGATCGACTCCGACCCCAGCTGTCAAGACTGTCAAGTATCTTTTTAACATACTTTGTACGAAAAGCAAATCCAGTCAAACGAGGCTCAGGATAGCAAGTGTCAGTCAGGGAGGGGAACTTCTTCAAATGACTGCTTGGCTTCAAAAGCTCGATGGAGTAATTCTGCCTTTTCTTTTGCATTAGTTGCTAGCTTTCCATTTGGCACAAGTAGTGGTGAAATGGTAGAAATGTTAGTCAAAAATAGCAGATTTTAATTTAGTCCACCATAAATGAGGCTGTCTGATCTCTACCAACTTACTCTTTAGATTATCATTATATAATCTCTCAGCCCGGTGGTAAACTCTGTTGTCAGTACGCCAAGACTAAACAAAGATCTCGAAGTTTTCTCGCGTCCGATTACGCCTCCATGCATTAAATTTTGTTTGCTTATCATAGTAAGCTCTTCTACAGGATTCATCAAACCATGGCTGCTCGTTTGTACGAATCCTGGCATTCGGGATATGCTGATTAACAGCTATGTCCATTCTAATGGAACAATGATCTGATGTCTCCATATTTTCACATACCTTTGCATCTACTGCAGCTGGAGTATTTGTAAACACAAGATCTAGTCTATTACCTGAAATATGGGTGAGTTCCTGAATCATCTGGAGACAATCAGCAATAGTGCAAAATTCATAAGCTGACCTACTATGCTGATCATTTACATTAGAGCCATTCTTCATGCTTTGCATTACAGTCCCCACTAATTACAAAACTAGCTTTCCTATCTGTTGATTGAGCCAATGCAATACCATCTAAAAGACAGTCATAAATAGAGTCTTCATGTTCTGGGTTACGGTACAATGCAAATATATATATATATATATATATATATATATATATATATATATATATATATATATATATATATTATAATATTTACTATAAATCTTAAAACATAAAACTTCATGACACTTGCATTATAAATTCTTTTGGCGATAAATTGGTAGGCCAGACCTCGAAAATACTGCCATACCCTGAGCTCCTGGCGTATTTCGATGATAAATAAAATCAGGGCCAGAAAACCCTAGAATAAGGAATTCTGAATTAGATTTATTACTTGTCACTAGGGTTTCTGCAAGGAAAAGGATGTCGTAAGTCTTTGCATGAGCCTGAAGATCTAGAAAATTAGACCCCGAATATTAGAATAGAGGACACTACATTTCTTCTTATGAAAATGAGTAGCAGGCCTAGGGTTCAACTCAACATCTCCAGAAAGAATCAGAAACAAAAGCACCAGAAAAAGCTTCAAAGCAAAAATATTTAATAAAGCAACAAAGTTAATATAGTCAACAACAACAATATGCACAAAGGATTGAGAAGCAAAAAAGTCCATAAGCAACTCTAAAAGAACCGGAAAAACTAGTAAACATGGCGGAGCCGGGACACCATGCAAGGCAAAATATCTCCAGAATCGCCACAAGACTGGGAAGGATAGGTGGAATGTATTTTGAAAATAAATAGATAAAAAAATGATTAATAAAGAGAGATTAAGAATAGAACAAAGGCAGCCAACTAGAAAACCCACCGAGCAACCTTGCTCATCTAATCAGCCTGCCCTTCACACCTTTTGAAAAAATCAGGTAAACGATAAGAAGGGAAAGTCAGACACTTGACTGCACCATCAAGTAGGGAACCCAAACCTAGGACTGTGGAAGGACTTGGTACAAAGACTATAGCACCGTCCAACAGTAAGGGAACAATGGTTTGATTTTGGAGTGTCCTTCTCTTAGAAGAGTTGCCTACGAGGGCTAAAGAGTCCCTTCTACCCAAACTGGAATGGTTTTATATCGGAGTTTTCCTTCCCCTAGCCTTTGCCTGAGGAGGCATACCCTACAAGGGAGCAGAGGTTTGAATTCAGAGTTTTCCTTATCCTAGCCATTGCCTAAAGAAGCATACCCTGCAAGGCAGCAGGGATTGGGGTCTGATTATACCGTCAACCACTCGGTCACTTACATGAATTCAGTAAAGCAACATGGGGACCACGTGAAGGTAGCATGCAAGCAGTAAGGAGACAGAGGCTTTATATTATTTGGGAGTTAGGACCTATGCCGCATACACTCCAATTAAAACTTTTAAATTAAAATTCATTTTTATTCTTGTGTTTTCATTATGTTCTCTTAAACCCTTTGATTTCAATTTATTTTTGCTTTCCAATAAGGGAGTAAAAAACTAGTTTAAACCACTTACCAAAAATATATTATGTTACCTTCTGAACTTGGAGGTTCTTGAATTATTTCAAGGGTTCGGCAAAAGGCAAAAAATGTTGAGAAACCCAGAACTAGACCATCTCCAAGGACCTTTCTAGCCTAATGAAGCATTACCAATCCTTCTATTTCACTCCCTAAATATTTAATCTTTCTAGTGCCTTTCCCACTCTCGATGAGTTTCAAAATCCCCCGGGGTTAGCAATTCCGTAACCTTGAAGGCAAACTTGTATCAATTAGGTTGTACCCTACTACCATTTTGGAATTGGTTACTTAATTATCAATCCTGCTAAGGTTTTACTTTCAGAAGGATGGTAGGAAGACCATGGTCTATAACAACTGCCTGCGGCTACCTGGCTATACCGGACTGGCTATTTTGAGAGGAATACTAACCTAACTTAACTTAACCTAATCTACCTTAATCTAATATATTTAGAAGAGCATATTGTCGAAGTATGCCTGTGTAGACCCTTTAGGTGTGAGGGCGTGTACACTTGCACGGCAGATAGCCAACACGAGGCCGTCTGCGATAGGCTTTTGGAGCAATGGAAGGAGTGGAAGGTAGCGTCCTTGGTTGAGTGCGTTTACAATTGGCCGGGATATATAAAGATCAAGAGCCAGAATCTAATTTTAATATAAAAAATAAACGGGGCAATATATATACAAAAGGGGAACAAATTATGCTATATAAGGATTGTTAGTTAAATCAGGACAATTTACAATGTGACAGAGCTAAGCGGGGAATGCAAAATTATCGTTAATCCGAATAATGGAGATTATTTAAGTTTGAGCTGGGAGTCAATTAAAAGGGGATGCTACGGAATCCGGGTGACAAATGACGGGAGGTAGGGTGTAATCATAGGATTACAAAGCAAAATCGCTTTACCTTAAAGCTTAGAGTTGTTCGGCGGAGCAACACCAACGGCACGGGTCTTCGAAGAGACACTTCTGAGGGTGTTGACGAGGAGGTCTCGAATGGCGGACGCAGGTCTAAATAGCCTGGTGGCTAGTCCGTTAGACAGCCCTAGGGCATAGCCACCCCAAGAGAATTCACGACGCCAGTCTGTGCAAACTTATTTCGAGATAAGAGGTTGGGTTGAACAGCAAAGTTTGCCTCAGGATATGGGGTTGAGCGCGTACGGGCGCGTTCGCGGAGGAAGTAAATGTTTGCGAGGCATAGGGCGAGAACTCGGCGTTATCGCGGGGGATGGATAGCGATGTGTGTGTCCCGCTTAAGTAAATACAGCCGGGTCAGGCGACTCAGTGCGCGACAGCTTCCTTCTCGTTGATTTTAAAATTCCCACTCCAAGGAGTACGTGGTCTAGGGCTCGAGGGGCATCCTCTAACACACATTATAGTTAGAAAATCTGGCCATTGCGGACGGTTAGACTGCATCGACCTTACGTGGCCAGTTGACCCATCTCCGATGGAACAGACCAATCATGAGGTGCGATCTTGACTGAAAAAGATGCACAGGAAGAAGAGGATACTAAAACGAGTGTTTTTTGAAATGATCCTAAAAGTGAGTATATTAGGGAGAAGAGCATCGTATAAAAAATAATGAATCACATGAAAGTAAAAAAAAATAGTTTCAAAGTTACATAGCTGGAGAAGTCTAAATAGGCGGCCGTGAAAGTATCTAAAACACACTCAACTCCTCTACCTACATCAATAACTTGACATAGTGTAATAGTAGTTCAAATGAAGCCAATAAATATAATCAAAACTATCTTTTCCCGACAAAAGTTAATGCAATATTGACATTCAAAGCATCTAAATTATAGCTTGCCAGAGAGTAATAATTTATCAGCATTTAATTTGTTAGTTAAAATATTTAAATCAATAGTAAGAAATAAAATATATGTTTATTATCATTCTTTAATTTATTTTAAATATTTTTTTAAATACCCCATCACACCTAGATCATTCACAGCCTCTTGTAAGTTCGTATGGCATCAGAGGACGTCAGAATCGATCAATTTCTGAATTGGGGGCGGAGAATTCCTGTCCTTTGCAGATTTATGTAGTAGCATAAACATATATCACAGAAACCCGAACATTCTTAACATTCACCACTCACAAAAATCAGGGACGACCTATATGAAAACAACCACAGACCAAAAATAACTCATAAACTATTAGAAAACCCCCAAATTCAAACACTGATTCCACAGCAGAAAAAATTATGCACTTCCAAACCATTGTTGACGCTCTAAACCAGAAAAAAGACCAAGGAATTCTGAAAAACCACCAAGAGACTTATCAACTCCAACAAGAGGTAACGAGACATTCATGAAGCAAGTCAAATGCAAACAGAGTCGAAGCTTCAAATAGGAAAACACTATTAAAAATCAGAAACAAACACCTAATCTCTCTCAGCGCCACAATAAAAAAACACATTAACTCTCAATACATTACGACATACCCACACAATTCACTACTATAATTGTATTTATCCCATGGTAAACGACAGATAAATGGCCCTTAAGCCACTGGCGCTTACAACATTTCTAACATGCAACTAAAACATTCATGTCCAAGAGGCATTGTAGCATTTACAAAATCTTTCGACGATTATCTCGAATAACTCTATTTCAAACGTCTTGAAATCTGCCCCAATAATAATCATTTACAATCTACACAAACCACACCCAGAGATCTTATCATATCAACCGATCTCTCTCCTCTACATAACATAACATAACATAACATAATTTCACGGATGACAAAAGCCACAAGGGCCTATCAAAGGTCATTCGCATCCGTCAAAACCCACCCACAAAAAGCACCCTCACAAAGGGAAGACAAAATCAAAGTCCACCACAATATAATATAACAGATAACAAAAGCCACAAGGGCTCATCATAGGTCATCCGAGTCAAACGGCCTCTTTTTTAAGGCACCCAAACTCCCAGGAAAACTACATCCAGAGGATTGCGTCCAGAAACAAGGGTATCATCAATCAAGGCTTGTCAAGAACTAAATCATGCAGCTATAGATATATACAAACAATATTAATATATACAAAACTTAGGAACCATCACAACCTTCCCTCCCCATAAACTCATCCAACCTACTCTTAAATAGATGTTTACAACACAGATCTTGCCAAGTGCACTCAACAAGAACTATACTCGCTAACATCACCCAGTTTATTCAAGAAGGCTTCAGCCAGCATAAACCTACCCGCAGGACATTATTGACAATAATCTACTTAAACAAAACTGTAGAAAAATAAGGTCGAAGGGCTACCACGTGCACTTCTGTACCCACGTAGTCTCGAGATCAGCATGGAGCGTTGGAAGCGAGCCTGATTTTTGGCGAGGATGCGGTCCACGCCGTTTTATTGCACCCCAGCTGCATTTACTTAGGGACGCATTCTTCTCGTCTCGCATGTTCTCACAGCCATCTTCTTGCTCTCTGGCATAGATGGAAGCTTGTCAAACATTCTACGCCATCTTTATCTCAGGTATCCTAAAGGAGTCGCTGCGTTTCCCCAAAATCGTGCGAGTTGTGGAGGCTCCCGCCAGGTTATCTCAGCCACCAGCGGGGAGGGAGGAGATCAGTACAAAGCGAGTTGAAGACAATTAGTATAATTCAGCTAAATAACGAAGCGGCAATTCAAAAACTCTTAACTAACACAGCTCACCATCTCTCCCTCACTCACACTATTTCACACTTTCACACAACCAGGCAATCTCTCCTCTCTCTCTCTCTTTATATATATATATATATATATATATATATATATATATATATATATATATATATATATAAATATATATATAAACCGTTTACCCGAACAGAGAAATATATTATAATAAACATTTATCTTGTGTTGATAGTCCAAATAATTGCCCTCTTGTGACAGTCTACACACAACAATATTTATATTTTCTCTGCGTTCAAATGTGTACAAATTATTTACTTTTTTCCTGTTATTATATTTAATGAACGCATGTACGTACTCTTCTCTACATGCTTACTTACATCAGTGTTTTATGCACCATTTAAATCTAGACGCCTAAGGCGCTTGTGTGTCGTCTTTTCGATTCGAGCTCATTACAATTCTTCCTCTTGTAAGACTGTAAATCTCAATCTACAGGATTATGTATAATCTATTTTTGTTCTGGGTGTTCTTTATCATCCTACATAATCATTTTGCCTTTCGGTTCTCATAATTCGTTAAGATGAAAGTTGTAAAGGCAAAATAAGCGGTTTTGTCTCATTTTGTCAGCTGTGATGCACTTGCGATCGCTCTCCGATTACGAGTCACGGCCACACTGACGGCACAACCCCCCCCTTTTCAATTGGACCAAATTTAAGCGACGTTTGGTGTGTTTAGTCTCCATGTAGATACATGTTGCGATCGAATATGCGGTGAGTACCAGATCCTCAAGCTGCGAGTTCGTTAAGAGAATTTATTCGAGTCTCTTTTAATATGACGTCTACCAACATATGCGGTATGCCGGTAGAAACTTAGGAGATTAAATGTGTGGGGGGGTTAATTTTGAAGCTAGGAGGTTAATTAGAGGGTATTTACTTATTTTATTTATTGTATTTAAATAGATGCTGGTTGCTCTTTTTTTTAATGCCAAATTGACTATCTAACTCTCACACATTTTTCATTCACCTAACTTTAATACTAATGGAGGGGTTCTTAGGTTTAACCCTTTTTTGGAGGAAGAAAAAATAATAAAACTGAAATCTTTTCAGTCCTTGATGAAAGGACCCCAATGCAAACTGTGGACGATCCACCAATACTCATTTTCCTTCCGCCGTCATATTTAATTAATGTTCTTAATTTTCATCTTAGTTTTCATCTTTATCTTCATTTTTATCTACATCATCATCTGGATTTTCTAATTCGCCAAGGAGTTGGTAGTGAGCTCCTCGCTTGAGTGTACCAATCGAGAGGCCAAGATTCGTTGGCTTGATCGCCCTCCACGGGAATTTCATTCAGCGGATGATAGAGAAGGTGATAGATCGATATGGGGTTGATAATGGACATGGAGAGTGTTCTTATTCGTCTGGTTACCAGGATGAAAGAGGTGTGGATGGTTTCGTGGTTGCTGGGGCAAATCCTTAAAGTGTTCTTATTCGTCCAGTTGCAATGACGATAGGAAAGGTGTTGAATGATTGTTTGGTTGCTGGAACACATCTGGAGAGTCTTCCAATTCGTTCAGTTACCAGGATGATAGAGAATTTGTTGGATGGTTGTATGTTTGCTGGGAAACATCTGGACAGCGTTCTTATTTGTCCAATTAGCAGGATGATAAGGGAGATGTTGGATGGTTTTGTGTTTGCTGAAACACAAATGGAGAGTGTTCTTATTCGTCGGGGTTCCAAGGACTCACAGGACCGAGATGTAAAGGATCACAAAATCTGGGCTTAAGTACGAGGTTAAAAGATTGAAAACTCCTTGATAAATTCGTTTAAATAAAGAAGTCCGTAAAGAAATTAGTGTATTTAGGAAGAAATTGTGTGTGTGGGGGAGGGGGGGGGTATGTAGATATTCCTAGGAAAGGGAAGGCGTACTACCCGGTGCCATTTGGAAACCTTCTAACCCTCTCGACCCCACTGCTAATTTACAAATAAGAGGGGCCTCCTTTGGTCTTGAAGGATGAACATATTTTTATAAGTAAAATTGCCTCGGGTGACAAGGGCTTCAACTACATACCTTACCAACCCTAATTATTCCTAACTCTGTTTACATACTTTCTTAATTTCCTACAAGTTTTCTGTTTTGTTCGCTTCACCCTTTATCTCATGTGCAAGTTCAATGTCAGATCACAAATTACAATATCATAGCACTAAATGACACAACAAGGCCTACAAGGAGAAACCTTGTTTGTATTTCCTCCCCGTTAGACCAACTCACAAATTAATTAAAACTCAAATGAAATTAATTTTCCTGTAAAACACTTCATTAATTCACGTATTTAAACAGTTCTAAAAATTGGTCTCTAATTTGAATACCCAGAAATTTAGTAAACATCTTTCAATAAAATATGACCATCTCTCTAATCTATTCGCATTTTCTTCGTTTTAACCTCTTGAAAATTAGTCAATTAAGTTTAGTCGTAGAATTCAATTGAATAGTTAAACACTTTTCTGGCAACATTGACAAATGGAGATTAGTTTGCCACTGTGGACATATCAGACCTACGATATATCAGAAGAAGGTCTCTAATGGAAATTCATCCTTAATTGGAGTAGTAAGGATATTATAGACCAAGTTCACCTTCTCCTATGAAGTTCTGCTCTTTAGAAAATATTGACTTTCTAAATCGTCTTTAGGCTCTAGAAAAGAAAATGCATATTTTTTCAAAAAGTTATTGAATTATTAATTTCAAAGTAGTCGTTCACCATTGAATCAATTGCCGTTCCAAGGTATTGAACTTAGCCACACCCAAGCATGGAATTATAGAATCCAGATTCTCAAAAACCATTGAATGCACTTAATAGCTAGTCGTAGAGAAAGTGAGGAAGATAAGGTAAGAGGTCTTTGGATGACCTTTAAAGTGAAAACAACTAGCAAGTTAATACTATGGTTTTATTCCGTGTGCCTTAATAATTAAATAGATATTCGTCCAATTTATTTTAAGGATGTTAATAACGTGCTTTGAACTACATTTGCTGGAAGAGAGTTCCAAGTTGAAACGATTATATAAGTGAAAAGGTTCTTCACAATATTCCTCTGGCGACGCTCTAATTTCATCTTCAAGGGACTCACGAGCATGGCGGAACTCCTTATTCCAGCGAGCAATGGTTGCATAGGAAGAAGCAGTGTCGTTGTACACTGTAACCATGCGTTCATGGATCTCTTTTGCATTCCTGCCTTCCTTGGTCAAAAATTTGATCACTGCGTGGTGCTCAACCTTCTCCATTGTTGAGAAATTTGTGACTGACGATCTGCGATCAGCTACTGCTTCTTAAATAGACGAGGCAGATGGATGCGGCTGCAGGTTCTGACTTGTCATAACTTGTCCTAACACCCTCACAAACAGCCATCTTCCTTCCTCTGTTTTGCCCAACCGATTCGCAAAACTTATTGACGGCCCCTCGTATATAGTTATTAGATGAATTCCTGTAACGATGTATTTCTTTATAGTAGCAATACCTGTATATCATTATGTCAAAACTAGCATGTCCACCCGTCAAAAATGTAAGAAATAAAGCTGGATAATTAATATATTCCTAACAATACTGTAATTCAATATTTTACTATGTAATTCTAAATATGAAAGACTAATTATATATTTATGAATCAATGTACCAGTCCTATATAGCTATATGATATTCATATAGCTACCTTTTATATATAAAGTTTTATATGCATACCATATATTCTCATTTAACTGGGAAAATAAATAAATTTCATTCACAATAATCACACATTCCAATTACGCATGTCTAAATTCTTCAGTTGAGGTCATTTGAAGGTGGACGCAAGGCCGAAATCTTATTGAAGAAGAGAAAGTGACAAGAGCTCTACTGAAGATTAAACTAGACAGCACCTCTTACTTATGTCTTACAAAATCTTATAGAAGAAGAGAAAGTGACAAGAGCTCTACTGAAGAATAAACTAGACAGCACCTCTTACTTATGTCTTACAAAATCTTATAGAAGAAGAGAAAGTGACAAGAGCTCTACTGAAGAGTAAACTAGACAGCACCTCTTACTCATGTCTTACAAAATCTTATAGAAGAAGAGAAAGTGACAAGAGCTCTACTGAAGAATAAACTAGACAGCACCTCTTACTTATGTCTTACTGCAGATATTTGGTCAACTCTTCACCGTAGCGTTTTGGACGTTACAGTTCATTGGGTGTTAAGATTTTTCTCTTCATGAAATATGAAATTGAAAATGTCTTTACAGTTAAGGAGTTATGAGCTTTTGGCTGAAATCAGACCTATTTGTTAATGGAATTTATCTCGATTATATTTATATGTATAATTTATGGAAACATTTATGAGAAAAACATTGGACTGTTATTTCTTTCTCTTTTTTCAGCTTTAGGAAGGTGCTCTTGTCTGTTACAGTAGAGTATTGGCATGCTGTCGCTTCAAAGGAGAACATAACTACATCAAGATTGTTGAACATATGGAGAATATCATGAATGGATACGATATCCCCCTGCAGAAAATGACGAGCACCGCCACTGATAATGGCTCTAATTTTGTTAAAGAGTTTATGGAATTTGTAGTCACTGCTGCAAATGTGTCCGCAGATTCAGAAGATGGAATCCAGGTAGGTGAAGAAGATCAGGGTGAGCACGAGTTGGATGATAGTTTCTCGATGAAAAGTGCCTTAGATCAGGAAGAAGACCTTTCGTCTGACCCATGCAGCTTTAGCTTACCTAAGCATGTGCACTGTGCTTCACACACACTCAGTCTTATCGCCACAGCTAATACAAAACAGGCACTGGAAATATCTTCTTTTACAAATATCAATCAATATGCGATCGGGAAATGCTCAACATTATGGAACAAAAGTGGTTGTCAAAAATCAGCAGAGATTAGCTAAACCTTTTTCAACTGTTCATTAAAGGCGCCTTGCATTACAAGGCAGAACTCTCTGTTTGATGCATTGTAATTACTTTTAAAACACAAGGACAAATTACATAAACTCATAACGTCCCTTGAACTTTCAATGTTCAGAAGTCACGAAATTGAATATCTTGGGGAGTATGTCTCAGTTTTGGCTCTTGTTGCAGTGGCAAATGATCGCCTACAGGGAGAACAAAACTGTTTTATGGAGAATTGCTCCCTACCTTGCTCACTGTGGAGTAAAAGCTGAAGAGCATTCAGTCACGTTCTCTGAAATTTTGCGAACCTCTTCTTAGTTCAGGTACTAAGGGCTTTGGAAAACGCTACTAATCTTATTTTACCTTGGCAAATGAAGCCAACGTTACAGATGCCATTATTGCATCAACAAGCCATCCATTCTTCAAACTCCGCTGGTTAGATATCAGTAGTTAATGGGAAAGTTCAAGCCACCAATACTGTGTTAAAAAAATATTATGATTCAAATGATTGAGAATTTAGCAGAGGGACCCGAAGCTGAATCCTCTAGTGGTGTATCGGACAGTGACGATTATTTTGGATTTACAAAACCCACTTAAACACGATCAATCGCAGATTTAGAATTGTTCAGTTACCTTCAGGATTCAAACAAAACACTTAAAAGTTTAGATAGATAGCCAAACATAAAAAATTTATTTATTACATACAACACTACTCTTTCGTTGTCAGCTCCTCTGGAACGGCTCTTCTCTTTAGGAGGATTGACCTTATCTCCAAAACGGAAGTCTTTATCTGACGAAACATTTCAGCAACTGATATTACTTAAATGTAATGCTGATATAAATAGCTAACTGAAAATTCATTCCATGGAACTTCTTTTTTTTGTAGTATCGAAGTCCAATTGTCATCAAATCCTACATTAGTAATTATAATATACAATTTCATTTTAATAGATATTTTTCTGTTGTGATACCAATAGTCCTTATCGATTGTCATTATAAATCATGTATTTGAAATGTATTTAAAAATGTATCTAAATACATTTAACGTATTTAGTATTTAAATAGTAAATACATTTTAAAAATGTATCTAGCATTTAGTATCTAAATACATTTTCCCATGTATTTATTATTTAGTATTTAAATACTTCAAATGTATTTAGTGCCCACTTCTGGTATGGACAATCAGGATGACATTACCTAGGGAATTATAGAGGCTTGCAAGGTGTATAGGCTAGGAATAACAAAAGTGGAAGAATGCGCTCAATCTATAAGCGCATGGGGGACGACAGGTTACCTCGGAGTTCACCCAGAGAGGTGAACTTGCCAAAAATTAATCTACCATTTTTATAAGGAAATGTACTCCAGTGAACTAATTTTCATGATTTATATTATAATACTATTCTAATTTTGACATCTTAAATACCACCAAATTTGCTTACCTTGTCAGCCATCAGATGATCAGGATCTCGAGACTTAAGAATTACTGAAAAGGACATAGGGAAATAAAAGAACAATTGTGCAATCCCATGTGATTGCAATAATAGATTGAAGCGAATAAAAAATAACTCGCAGTAACATGATGAATTTCGTGAAGCTTATGAATGCCTTTTACATGGGCTTAAATAGGTTGCGCTGGATTTTTCATTGTGACTGTATTACTAAGAACCTTCCCGTCTAGTTTAAGAAATCAAATTCACCGGTCAATCAGCGAGGACATGGATTATTGGAATTTATGTAGAAGAACTTCTTGATGAATTATAGCCAGAGATAAATTTGTTGATTCAGAGAGGTGGGGACAATCGTCATGAGAAATGTGGGCTTATCAGGGGTGAAAAAACTCCCACATCACCTTTCCCAATTAGTCCAAAACCTTCCCACAGTAAACACCGAATAAAATGGAAAATATTCTGAAGGTAAAATCTAAATATATGCAATTGTAATGACTCCCACTGTGACTTATGCAATGAACTGCATAAAGTTTACAATTGTTTGAAATATTCTCAACCTGATCAAAAATACCAACTTGCTAAGTTTCTTACTTTAGGCAGGAATTGTTTACGTTGTTTATCTTACGGTAACAATGAAGGTGAAGGAATGAAGGAAAGTTTTGTTGCAAATTTCAATGCCGGTGTCGCGTTAATTAATGCATACATTGAAGTCATTAGTTCTAAGGGATATACGAAGGCAAAAGTATTGTTAGACCAAGGTTCTCAAAAAAGCTGAATAGGTAATGAGTTGGTCCCAAAATTGAGTTTGTCATAAACCCACGGAAATAGAATAGAGGTAAGCAGTTTCGGAGATAAGGGAGCGTTAAAAGTGTATGGTGAAGGTGCATTTAAGGTCAAACTGATCTAAACTTATGAATTGATCAAAATTTACCGAATCATATCCATATAATTGGATTAAAAATATAAAAGGACAGACTGGCAAAATTAAACCTACAAGGGGCTGTCAATAAGTTTTGCAATTCGGATATAAGGAAACGAGATATGAGGAAAAGTGTTTTATTATTTTTCAATATAAATACCCTCGACTTCAATGCACTTGCGCCACTTGTCCCTGAGGCTTCGAATTTCCGACAACCAGAAATCTCCCGACTGCTGTTCAATCCACTCCTGGACGGCGAGCTGGACATCTTCATCATCTTCAAACGGGCGTCCACGCAGTGCAGCCTTGAGCTGGCGGAATAAAAAGTAGTCACTAGGGGCCACATCTGGACTGTAGGGGGGATGGTTGAGCTCTTTAGATCCGCACTCGCGCAGGGCAGCTTAAGCAACTCTGGTATTGTGGACTTTGACGACGTTGAAGTCAATCATGGGGCGTGAGGTTTCTAGGGACCCAACGGGCAGAGACCTTGGTCATGGCCAAATTGTCGTGGATGATGTTAATAACACTTTCATGTGATATTCCAAGTTCTTGCTCGATTTCTTCGACCTTCACCCGTCGATATTCGAGGATCATCCTCTGCACACGGGCCGCATTGTCCTCGTTGGTCACGTCTGACGGGCGCCTTGGACAGGGGCAATATTCAAGCGACTCATGAACATGGCGGAACTCCCTATTCCAGCGAGGAATGGTTGCATAGGAAGGGGCGGTGTCAGTGTGCACTTCAACCATGCGTTCATGGATCTCTTTTGCATTCCTGCCTTCCTTGGTCAAAAATTTTATCATTGCAGGGTGCTCCACCTTCTCTATTGTTGAAAGATTTGTGACTGACGATCTGCGATCAGCAGTAACTGATCGCAGGTCCTGACTTGTAATAATTAGTCCTAACACCACCACAAACAGCCATCCCCGTTCCTCTGTTTTGCCCTACCGATTCGCAAAACTTATTGACTATCCCTCGTATAATTAGCGGATCTATTTACGTGTGCAATATTAATGGTAATTCCATCCTAGTAGGTGCAGACTTTTACTTAAAGTTAATTAAGAGTATAAGGCAGAAAATAAGCTAACCTTTCTTGAATTTCCAGTTGGTACCATGCCTTCGAGAATCTTGCCCTCTAAAGAAACAACAGCATTCAAACTAATTTAGGTACAATGCGGTTTTTTTTTTAGGAGCCTATCTGGCGACTACTCACTTGGGCATAAGTCGTCGCAATCACGACAGCCTAGCACTAAGCTACTTTGAAAATAAGAATATGAAAAAAAAACAATAAAAAGCGAAATCCTAACAATTAGGAAGCAAGCCTCGGCGTCTGGGGGAGGTCCGTCTCCCCGTGGCGCAGGAGCGTGCTTTTACAAAGAAAACAAAAACGAAACCTAATTAAATATAGGGGAGAAGGCCGGCCTCCCCCCAAAGGTCCATTCGACCGTCTCTCATCTTCTTTGCTAAGCAGATCGAAGAGCTGCCTGTATTTCTGCCATGCAGTCGGTGTGAGGAAGAGCGAAACGCTGGTCCAGTAGCAGAGTCCTCGTCGACTCTTTGGCGCCCTCATCCGCGCGCTCATTCCCCGCAATTCCTACATGTCCAGGAACCCAGCAGAAGATAATATCGACATCCACCCGGCTTGCCAAAACCGTGGCGTCACGGAGATCGCAAACTAGGGGATGCGGAAATTCCAATGCCCCGAGAGCACTCAGGGTGCTTTGCGAGTCGCTATAGATCACAATCTGGTCTCCGAACCGGGCACGTCGCGTAATCTCCTGTACCGAGTGGTGTATTGCCACCAGCTCGGCCGTGAAGACAGACGCAGCGACTGGAAGAGCCCCGTTGACTTCAAACTGAGGGGATAGGGCGTGGAAGCTGACTATCTCTTAGGACTTGGAGCCATCCGTATACACTGGCACGGTTTTAGCGTAACACGAAGTGTGCTCCTAAAAGGTCGAACGCAATACACCCAGTGCTGTACAAGCTTTGGAAGCAGAGGCATGGCGACAATTAGCCAAATGTGGTACCCTCTAGGGTGACGTTATGGGCAGAACCAGGGACGTTACCGGCCCGAAAGCTATACCTAGTTATCGAAGGAGTTTCCTGGCCCTAAACCCAAAGGGCTTAGGGTATGACTGGCGTCTCTCGGCGGCATAGGCACCGTTAAAATCAGTTGCGGATGCAGTGAGAGCTGTTTGCGAATGAGGAAGGCGCCGGGCTCGCGCATACAGGCCAGGGATGCACTGTACACGGCCTAGAGCGAGTGTAATCTCCTCAGCATCGACCCAGAAGGTTCTCAATGGGGAAATTGCGGAAGGCACCGGTCGCCAGGCAAAAGCTGGTGTGGTGGATCGAGTCCACCTTCCGCAATACACGCTCAGGTGCGGATGCATAAAACTCGCATCTGTAGTCGAGCTTTGAAGGAACAAAGGATCGATAAAAAAGGTAAGGCAGTAGCCCTATCAGCACCACAAGCGCTGAAAGTCACAGAACAGAGAATATCCATGGCGCGGGTACAACAGACCCTAAGGCTGAGAATATGAACCTCCTAGGTGAGGCGTCGGTCAAATACAAGACCAAGTGGTTGAATAACCACTTTCAGGTGTACTCCATTAAGAAACAACTTTGGTTCAGGGTTGAGCCGTGGTTGGTGGCAGAAGTGCACCACCTTAGTCTTGACCAAGGTAAACCAAAACCTGTGCTCTTCGGCATAGCGAGAGACGAGGTTCAATGCCTGTTGGAGTCAACGCTCCAGGGTTGGCATCTCGGCCGCGCCAAAAGAGATCGAAAGGTCGTCCACTTAGAGCGTAGCCAGAACATCTGCCGGCAGCACCGAGGTGATGCTGTTGATGCTCAGGGCAAAGTGTGTAAACTGAGGACACTTCTCTGCGGGACACCCTATTCCTGCTCCATTGAGGCGGAGAGGGCTACCCCCCCCCCCCCCGTACGTGAAATCGACGATCTCGCAAAAATTCAGATATAAAGATTGGGAGGTGTCTCCTCGCCCCCATCGATATGCGGTATCTTAGGCCTTCTCCAGATCAAAAAAGACCGTGGCGTATGCTGTCTACGAAGTCGGAGCAGAACATTCTTGTGGAGTGGAACTTGCGAAAGCCGCACTGTACAGAAGACAGATTGCATCCCCTGTCCAGAAAAAAGGCTAATATAACATTTACCAATTTTTCCATCAACTTGCGCACGCAAGAGGTTAGAGAGATTTGACGGAAACCGGCCGGAGTAAAGTAATCTCTTCCTGGTTTGCGAAAGGCGCTAATTTACACTCCAACGGGGATAATCCGTGACAAGAGGTTTGTAGTAAGGTTAACATAGCAGAAAAATCATAGAATAAAAAAGATACAAGAAAAATCGGATAATTAAGCAATTGCTCTTACCAAATAATTTATAAATTGATCCGATTAAAACAAAAGGATTCCGCAGCTAAAAAGACTAATGACGAAATATTTAAAAAACAATTAAAAATAATGACATAGAAGAGGTATCTCCTAGGAGCCCTCCTATAAAAGAGTTGAATAAACTACCCGGCCCTTCATGGAGTTATAGGGTCACCCCCAAAACAGGCCCCAACTTTCGATAGGCCTTTTTTCTTAATTTTTTGCAAGGATTGAATGAACTTTGCTTATAACTAGTTTATAGCGTTTCAAAACATCATATCAAAACATGAGAGTCTTTGAACTTTTCTTTTTTATTATAGAGCACGTGTTCGAGATGACCTCCATTTAGCTCTGTGCATTTCTCGAAGCACAGCACAAAGTTGTCCATGACGTCCTTACAAATCGACCGATTAATGGCTCTGATCTCCTCCCTGATGGCTTCTTTGATTTCTGTAATGGTCCTGGGTCTCCCTGCGTACACTCTGTCTTTAATTTAGCCCCAGGGAAAGAAATCGGTGGGGGGATTAGGTCTGGTCTGTGAGGTGCGGACTCAAAATCAGTCTAGAGACTGATCACACGGACACCAAAGTTTTCTTTCAGCCAATCTCGGGACAGGTTTGAGGTATGAGAGCTTGCTCCATCTTGCTGGAACTAGAACATCCCCATAAGCAACGGGAACAGGGCCTGCAACTCCCTCTTCAAGGCTTTGAGGACTTCAATATACCGCTCCTTGGTGAGTGTCACTGTCGCGCCAGATTCCTCGAAGAAGAATGTTCCGAGATGCCTTTGGTTGAGATTGCAGTCCATACCGTGCGCTTAGGGGAGTGTAGGGGCTTGGTGGCTACCTCATTTGGTTTATGGTCCCCCAGAAAACATTTGTCTTCGAGTTTCCCTTTCCTTCATGATGGAAGTGAGCTTCATCTGAGGTCCAAAGGAGGTTAAAGAAAGTTGGGGTATCTTGAATCTTCTCCAGTATCTTGACTGTCATAGCCTTTCTCTGCTCCTAGTCTGAGTCATAAGGGTCGTCTTCGTCTGTATTATATATGGCTAGGCCTTTACATCCATTGCTAGCACTCTCATGCAAGTCTCACGGGATATACCGATGAACTGACTTCGCTTGCGCACATAGGGTTTGGGACTCTGCTGAACTGACTCTCTCACGCTTTCTGGGGCATCCTGAATGGCGTGGACGGTTGTTACTGGCTTCATTGTGGTTCTCCACTGTCCCTTAGTTCCGAAAATGGTCCAATCAGTCCTAAATTCTGCTCTTGAGGGAGGGGGAGCTTCTTCACATTCAAACTGATGCACGAAAGTGTCCTGCACTTTCTTGAACCAGCCTGTCTTGTATTAATGTTTGACGCAGTATTTTCTTTGCTGGAGCTCTCATTGCGATGTAATTGTGTTCACAGGCGTTGTTTCTGTCATTCCTGCTAAGTAAGGGTGGTTAGTGAATGGATGAAGGATATATCACAAAAAGTATGTGCAGGCCCGTTTTGGGGGATGACCCTGTATTAATGAGTCGGGAATATTTGCTTCTATCGATGGCTTCTTCGCGTTATTCATAATCTATTGCATAAATTAATAAGCTTTAGACAACACTTGGTTGCCTGCGTGGCCGACATAGAGGAAAATTACTAGCAGATACGACTAATGGACGAGAATAAAAAATAATGTTTTTTTGGTTTAATTATCCAACGTATCCCAATAGTGCCCTCGTAACCTATCGGTAAAGAATGGTATTTTTTCAAACAAGTAGTTAGTTGTTATTAAACGCCTCTCTGCTCGAGTTAATAGAAGGAAAAGGAGGAGGTTATTCTGCCTTGCTGATAATAGGATTTTATGAGGATAAATTACTTTTTTCTTTTCTTAGAGAAGAAAATATAATCTAGTTTTATAAAGCACCAAAGTAAATTATAACTAAAGCAGGATTTAATCTCAAAAATGGTATTCTATCTCTACTAATGACCTTTTCTAGGAATGTAACCACTTAGCCAAAGAACCTATTCAAGTTCTTAGCTTTAATTGGAATGCTGGAACTTATTCGAACATGTAATTGATGGCTCAAAGCAAAAGGCCAGCTTTAAGGTGAATAATTTCTATTTATGACCCATTGGGTCATTTACTCCCTTGAAATTAGTCCATCTGCTTCTTAATGAAGAGTTTGAGAGAAAAAAGGTTGGAGTGGGACAGAACTTTGGACACGGACAGCCAGTTACATTTGGACCAATCAACACCCACATTCAAGGAACTGTTCAACTTTAAGATGCGTGGAGGTAAAATTGGCGAGGAAATGATAGAATTACAGAGCAGTTGTTTATTCTCTATTCAATTCCAAGGTCTATCACGTTGGCACCAAAACAAAAATGATGGGTAATCCTTTACCGTGCACTGGAATTAACTGGTGCTCCTTTGGCGGCTCCCCTTTTACAGCGAATACAAATGGTTCGTCATTCCCTTACAGGTGAAATATTCCTCTAGTTGGATAGTCAGATTGTCCTTTAATGGCTCTATTCATATGCATGCCATGAGTCATACGTACAGTAGAAGTTAAAAGAAATTTAAGCACTCTCTCATGGCCACCAGTAGCACCCTGCCGAGCCCCATCTCGACCCATGTGACCTAGTAACCAGGTGGATAAAAGCTATTAGAATGAAAAATTGCATGTGGTTCAAAGGTCCGAAGCGGTTTTAAAAATGGATTTTGGGGTGGATCCTGTATGTATTTCCGATATCGCTGAGGATTTAACCCCTTGTTACTAGCCACTACCTATGGAAATAAAGAGGTACATATAGTCTCTTTTGAAGGGCATCAAAGTCAAGACTCTTGTTTTCAGGTTCTTTTTTCTTCTTAAAAGTACCCTGTTTCCCAAGAATTTCCTTACAGAGACCTACCATAACAAAATAAAATCGAAGGAATATAACGCTGCAATGGACTACTGGAAGAAAGAAGTACAAAGGGAGGATTTTAGAGAAGAGAGGTAAGAACTCTCCTCCAAGGATTAGATTGGCACTTGGCGAATTCTTCATCTGCGCTTATTCCTCTAAGTAGGTGTTGTTTGGTGCATCCGACGACTTCATTTCACTCATCTCTCTCACCCTACTAACTTCCCAGTTTTGGTATCAGGAGACCATCAATTCGTGAAATTATTGTTATTGCATCTACACCATTTTTATGGCCACCCCGCAATTAGTCAACTATTGATGATCCTTCGCAGTAAGCATTAGGTAAAATGTGCCCACCAGGTAATTACAAATTAACTAAGAAATGTTACACCTGCCATAGTTTGAAGATTATAAGCTATGTGCGGCAGATAGGTGCCTTCTATCGGCCACTGCTGTTGGTATGGACTACACTGAAGCTATCCAGATAAAATTTTGATAGCTTGTTTACCTGTGCAGTTACCTGTGTCATTCACCTGGAGTTGGTAACTGACGACAGCCTTGAAACATATATTCGAGCCTTTAGGCATTTTTTAGCGAAATACGAGAGGTGGTCAATAAGTTTTGCAATTTGGATATAAGGAATTGAGATATGAGGAAAAGTGTTTTATTATTTTACAATATAACTACCATCGAATTCAATGCACTTGGGTTACTTGTCCCTGAGGCTTCGAATTCCCGACAACCAGCAATCTGCCGACTGCTGTTCAATCCACTCCTGGACGGCGAGCTGGACATCTTCATCGTTCCCAAACTGGCGTCCACGAAGTGCAGCCTTGAGCTGGCGGAATAAAAAGTAGTCGCTAGGGGCCACATTTGGAATGTAGGGGGGATGGTTGAGCTCCTTGAATCCGCATTCGCGCAGAGCAGCTTGTGCAACTCTGGCCTTGTGGACTTTGACGACGTTGAAGTCAATCATGGGACGTGAGGTTTCTAGGGACCATACGGGCAGAGACCTTGGTCATGGCCAAATTGTGGTGGATGATGTTGATAACACTTCCATGTGATATTCCAAGTTCTCGCTCGATTTTTTCGACCTTCACCCGTCGATTTTCGAAGATCATTCTCTGCACATGGCCCATATTGTCCTCGTTGGTCACGTCTGACGGGCATCCTGGATGGAGGTCATCTTCAAGCGACTCACGACCATGGCGGAACTCCCTATTCCAGGAGGTAATGGTTGCATAGGAAGGGGCGGTATCGGTGTACACTACAACCATGTGTTCATGGATCTCTTTTGCATTCTTGCCTTCCTTGGTCAATAATTTGATTACTGCGCGGTGCTCAACCTTCTCTATTATTGAAATATTTGTGACTGACGATCTGCAATCAGATACTGCTTGTTAAATAGACGAGGCAGGTGGATGTGGCTGCAGGTTCTGACTTGTCATAATTTTTCCTAACACCCCCACAAACATCCGTCCATCTTCCTTTGTTCTGCTATACCGATTCGCAAAACTTATTTACCGCCCCTCGTACTCTGTACCTTGGACCTATAGAACAATAATGGTGCAATATTCCAAGCAGCGGCTATATATTTAAATATTGCCCAAGATGGTAAAGAACTTTATGGCTGTTTAATCGGGCTAAGGCGCCTTGGTACATTGGTTTCGTTGGGAGATTTGTGGGCTTGTCCAAGAATCCTCTTAAAAGGATCTTAGGTAATCAAATCGTGGAGTGAGATAAATTGACAACCCTTATGGCTGAAATAATTTCTCTTAGCCATAAGCCCCTCACTTGTGCTCAGATGACGCCAATTACCTAGACCCATTAACACCCCGATCTGGTATGTGGCTAAAGAATGGTTCCTTTTCAGCTGCTTTAACTACAGGCTAGATGGAAATGGAAAGAATGAACCAGGCTACTCCTGAAGCTCTATCCACTCCCGATTAATGCCAGACATTTGGACCCATATGCGGGTCAACCCCGGATAATCATGGTCTCAAAACCAGACCCACCTTTGGGCCAACTTCCGGCAGGCACGGTCTCAAAATCGGACTAACCTACAGCTCACTTCCAGACAGCCGTGATCTCAACGTCAGACACACCGGTTGGGGTCAAGTTCCAACAGGCATGGTCTGTAACCTCAGATACAGCTGCTGTTACAGTCTCGGTCCTTTTGCAGGCCAAGCAAACAAAGGAACGGTGCCAAATTTCAAGTCGTCTAGCTGCCTCCTTAGCTCGTAAACTAATCAAAGATATTTTGCTCCAAAATTGTATCTAACTAAGCATTACATACCTTGGTTGGGATTTACTAATTGGGTTTCGCTGTCAATGGTTGATGCCATTCTCTTTTGCAATTTGTCTACGCGTTTTTATGTTAATTAATTAATTAATAACAGCAAGTGTCTGCTTATAGGCGCTTTTAATAATGTAAACATAGATTTTGAAACTTTGCGTTAGAATGACAGAAATGGTTAACGGTTTGTGTTAGTAAGATTTGCAAGTTCTTTGACGACGCTAATCTTTTACGATGTGCCCTGACCCGAAAGAGCGAATTGATATGCAAAAGGATTTAGATATTCTAGCTAAGTAGGAGAACATATGGCTAGTGTGGTTTAATTTCAATAATGGCAAGGGTATGCATATTGGATCGAGGAATATTAATTTTAATTATATAATGTCAGGAAGAGTATTAGATAGATAGCCAGACTAAAAGAACCTTAGGGGCGCTATTAACAACGCCTTCACAGTCAACAAATCACTGTCAAGCTGCTTGTAGTAACACATGTAAAGATTTAGGCTTAGTTTCGCGTAACCTCGAATAAAAATCTAAAAATGTAATTTTGTCTCTGTACAAGTCAATTGTCCGTCTTCAACTTGGAGTATGTGATTCAGCCATGGTCCCCATTTCTTGTGATGGATATAAAGAGATTGGAAAGAGTCTAACATAGGACCTCTAAGATGATTCCAGAATTATACCATAAATCATACAAAGATAGATTAAAGGAAAGATTTTCCAACTCTAAGAATCCCATAGATTGTAATATGAACTGTTGCAGATTTTGAAGAATGTAAAAGGTTTTGTTAATGTTAGCCCCGACCACTCTTTAAACTCGAATAACGGAGTTACAAGAAATAATGGCATCAAGTTGTTTCATTCTAGACCATGGGTGGGCAACCTTTTTAAGTGAGTGTGCTAAAATCTGGCAAATCTTTGATACAAAAATTGTTCACGTGCCAATACATTAGAATGCGCAATTTTTTAATCGTTTTACTTGACTAAAACACACTAAAAGGATATACAATTAAATATATTCTTTTATTGATTCTTAATCCTTTATGAATGATGCAGAAAAATCACAGAGAAAATATAGTTATCATCATCATCACTAACTCTATAATTTAAGAAGGGGATTTCTTTTAGTATTTAAATAATAATTTCATCTTAGTTTGGTTATGACCTCTGTTTTTTTAATTTTTATCAAGATAATTTCTTTAGAGTTTGAAAAAACAAAATAGTCAATTCAGATAAAAATAAATATGATTATCCAATGCTTTATAACCTTTTAAAAGAAAATGAATTACAATTGGTGACGCTCAGAAAATTTATTAAAATTTAACTATGGCTACTTTTCTTTTAGATTTTAAATTTTAATGTTAATAGTGAAGCGCAAGCGCGAAGCCATTGCCTGGTTTTACCTATAAAACTACTTATTAAAAAGAAGTTAATCTTTACCCTTTTTAGCAGAAATCTGAAAATTTAAACTAAAGAAAGAAAATTTGTAGACCTTTCATTTATTTACTATCAATGAGACTTCTGCGGCTGCATCACTGATGGTATGCGGTTGTAATATAAAAGAAGTTGGTGAAACATTAGGGAGTTTTTAGTGAGGATTTGGCTTCGCGTGCCGATAAGAAGTCTTTGACGTGCCACGTTCGGCACGTGTGCCAATGGTTGCCCAGGCCTGTTCTAGAGTCAATACAGAAATAGTAAGAAATTTCTTTTCATTTAATATAATAACTGCTGGGAATAACTTGCCTGCTAAAGTAGTGTCTAATACTTCAGTAACCATATTCAAGAATATGCTGGATACTTTGCAAACAATAACCTCATATAAAATCAAGTTGCGAGTGATAACAATGAAACCTTCCTGCTTATGGGCTGGTCTCGTATGGATCGGAGGGACTTTGCCAGATCCTTTTAATGTTGTTGTTTGTTACGAGAAAGATAGAATAAAAGGGGGAGCAATTCGTAAGAGAGGGATGAAAGGTAATAGTGAGAAAAGGAAGGAGGTGGTAGTCAGATAGGTACCCGGTGAACGGCCCTCTTCCTTATTATTAGTTCTTTTATTTTCTTCTATTTATTTGTGCCATTACGGGATCTTTTTATTTATTTTTTTTATTATTTATTTTTCTAGTGTGTCCCACTACGAGATCTTTTTGATCTACTTTGTTCTTTTTTATTAACTGGTTCATATAATTTTGCTGTTCTTCTCTTACTGCTTAATTGAATGTTGGAACGGGTTTCGCTGTCCTGGCACCTGGGAAGTATCTTATATATCCTCCTTCCTCTGCCGTTGGGTCAAGATCTGTTAGAGGCTCTATGGAAAGAATATCCTCTATTCTTGCCCAGAGGTCTTGTCCCTTTTTATAGAGAAGGGTATTCAATGGTTCTAGACCATTTTCTTCATGGAGGCTCCTCGAGGTCTGGTACTCATACCACCTAGAGTTCGTAATAAACCGGAGGCCCCGATTTTGCACTCTCCGGAGTCTCAAAGTGTTTTTTCTTGACACTGCTTTGAGCTGTATAGCAGATAAACCAGTTTAGATATAACTAAACTAGGGTACATCTTTTTATTTGCTGTGTTAAGGTTTCTGAATCGAAGGAGTTTGTCTAATTCAGTGTTAGGGTATCCGATCCTGAAGCCAAAGTGGCCGTTCATGCCAGTACTGGCAAGTTTGAAACCGAGCACGGACACGTGCGGTGAGTATTCAATTTCGGTGTCTTCAAGATTGAAAGAGACGGAACGATTTAGCCCTATTGCGGCTGCAGAGAATTTTGATACGTTGGTTAATATCATCCACCGTTTCTCGAACCTGGAGTGTCTTTCGGCCTCGGTGGTCGTGGCTCTGGCCATCACCCTTGTGGAATTTGTCCTCCGAACCACAACTTGAGTGTTATCGTCCTCGCATTGAATGTTAAGGGTTCTTCGTTCGATCGGTTTAGGGATGTCTCTCATAAAGATGGTGAAGAGAGTGGAGCTAAAGCATCTTCCTCGAAGGACACCGGACAAGAGCTCGAAAGCTTTCCCTGTATGCTTGTCGAAGGCGATGACAGCTTGCCTGTTAGTCAAGTAGCTACAGAGGATTTTTTTTGAAGTGAGGTGTGAGTCTCAGACTCCGTGAAATATACCATTGTCAGGGACGAATTTAGCAGGATCAACAGCCTAGTCTGAAGTCTCGGATGCCTTATTCAGGTGACTTTTGGTGATTTGGCCTAGGAGTGGGGCATTGGGCCTGAATGACGCAATCGGCTCTAATAAATCCGCACTGGTGATGGAGTCTCCCTCCTGTGAGTTGCCGTGGAGACGGTGGAGTATCGAACCTGCCCTCCATCCTCATCATGTACTCGAGAACCTGTCCTCGAAGCCTAGATCAAAGTTTTCCTCCTCTTCGTTGGAGATTTTGAAAACGTTTTTCCAGACTCCTAGGAACAGCCTCTTCTTCCCTCATGGGGTGGTCGCAGTAATGCCTTAAGGCAAAATTGTGGTTGAGTTATGCGTTTAGAAAGTCCCTTTTAGTTTGTTGATTGTTGTCAAAAATGACTTCGGATTCCGGTCAGTGTCTAAATTTTTAATTAGACAGTTTCACTTCCCCATCATTTCGTATGGGCCTTGTGTAACCAATGTCTAGGATGCGGTTGTAAACATCGGTGAAGCGCTGTTAGAGCACAACTGTCTCTTCTGTAAGGGTTTTTGGCAGTATAATTCCGAGAGAGATTGTCGAGATAGCAATTTCGTCTGCGTTGAAAATGCAGGTGTTGATAGCAGTAAGCTCATCGTCGAGGTCTTCCTTTGATGCGTCTTCCTGATCAGGAAGGTCCAAAGGAAACGCCCTCTTGTATGCTTCGCAGTCGCCTTCCGAGAAGTCTTTCCTAGGAGCAATAGGAACTGGTATAGGAGCAGCTGCTATGGTGATCAGCATGGCGATGTGGTCACTAGGCCTTAGTGGTCCTGGTCCGACAGGTTGGTCGAAGGGGAACTCGGAATTCGTGAGAACGACATCTGGCTTGGAGGCCAACCTTGGGTATATGAATGTAGTAAAGTCCGGCCCGATGCGTACTGCGATGTCCCTTCTTAGCAAGAGATCAAGATTTCTGCATCTAACGTTAGTCCTAGCGTAGACAACTGCTCTGTTCCTAGCGTTCAGATTGCCGGCAAATATTAATGGGTGCTATTTCTTGAATAGAGAGAGCGAATCATGGATGGGCAAAGTCAGGACGGCTGGGAGATTGGTATCCCGCACCCATCTCAATATCCCCCAGAGAGAATCTCATAATAATCGACAGAAACGATTCGTTCATTTGATTCCATGGTCTGAACTGCAGATCTTTCTTGACTGCCATCGTTGATCTGTCGATTTTCGCTCCTGTGACGTTCTTTTGGAGAAGTTGTACTCCAAGATTTTCTTCTTATCGCTGTCCCTAATTCCAGTTTTTGACAGCAAAAGAATCTATGGGTCCAGTTCTCTCTAAACCTTGCACAGCCGGTGTGTATACAAATGCCACCACTGCACGTTATACGCTAGAGTAGTTAGCCTATTTCTAGTTGCCATCCTTATCTGTACTGTTCAAGGGCTTCTGGCTGTAAGGTTTGCCCGAGCGAAGCTTTTTGTATAGGGAGGGCTCGTAGAGCTTGAAGTTGTCGTCTTACAACTTTACCCAATTCTTCAGTAAGGCTGCCTTGACCGACTCTTCGTCTATGGGTGAGTCGTAGTACCACTTCAAGTGGTATCTTTTGATTCTTGTAGCCACTCTCTTAAGGAATATCTCTCTCTTTTGTGTGGTGTTGGAGTTAAGGGTGATAGTGAGGTTGAGCTCCCTGCCATCAAATTCTTGATCGTCCTGATGTGGTTGCCGCTCAGCCCCCCCCCCCTGCTTCTTAGGCTCTTCTTTGTCTTTCTTCTTCTGTTTTTTTGTCCTGGTCGAGGCAGGCTGGGCTGCCTAATAGACTTCAGGGTTTTATCAGGTCATTCTCGGGTCCTCCTCTTGGATTTCTGCTCCTTGTGGTGGCGTGGTCGATCCTGCAGGAGTTCTCTTGGTTCATGTTGCCGGAAGAACTTTTGCCGACTGTGGGTTGTCCGGATACATGATCTGTTCTAGACTATTCGCAGCTAGCATCTGTATCATTTCGGAATTAAATGAGCCCAAGCAAGCCAGATTCATTACGTGCACGTGCAGAATACATGCTAACATTTTATGCGGAGTCGCATCAGTTAGCTGCAAAGCTTTTTGGGGTTGGACCGGTTTTACGTTGGTTTGTGGTGGAGTCATGGCGGCTGCAGCGTAGGAGGTGCTTGGCCTCTCAGTGTTGGCTCTCTTTTTTATCAGCTGCTCATTCCTGACTGGGTACTGCATGCTCAAACTTCGGTGGAGACTTGCGCAGTTGATGCACATTTTCGTTTCACTGACGCAGTGCATCCAGTTGTGGCTGGTTTGTGCACACTCGGAGCTGATCTAGGCATTTTCGTTGTCCGGGCAGGCGCTGGTAGGGTATTCTTCTACCTTGTAACAGAAGAAGCAGGTTAGTAGTTCGTAGAATCTCTCCCTTCCGATCTGATCAGGTGAGATGATCATGGTTAATAGCTTAAATCCCTCTTCTTTAGCCTTGGCTGCCATTTTCATTTCGTAAAACACGACCTTGAAAACGTGCATGAGGTTTCGAAATTTGATCACCTCGGCAACCTTAGCCCATATCTGGTTTCTTTATAACTTATGCTTGATGCTTTCTGCTGACCGTTCGCCTACTCGTGGTTCGAATCACTTGCACACAATAGCCTTTCTTGCATCTAGGGCTGAGGAAGGTTTGGGTTGTGCGTGGCAGATCGCGGTGTAACCTCTGGCGACTTCGATTATTCTTTAGAGTCTGATCTCCAGTTTCCCGTAGATCGTATCGAAGACTTTCATGTTATCAGGTTTCTCATCCTCAATGAGCCTCAGTGGGACCCGAAAGTCCAGAGACTCCCGCGCTTCGTTCATTGCAGGGACGCCCTTTAATTGGTGTGTGTGGAGAGATACCCCACTCCGAATCCGCTTGGAAGCTCTCTCCTTCCACACAGATGAGATAGAAATAGGAGGAATCTCGAATCAGTCTATCTCAGCCTATTTAGTCACTATCAGGGTTGTCAGAAAGAAGAAGAATCTCCAATCAGTTCGACGAGATCCGTTCTGCAGGTCTCGTGAGGGTAGGACTGACTGAGCACCCTGGCCTCGGTTCCTGCCCCTCCACCAAGCCGGGCAAAAACAGAAGAAATCACCAATCAGTCCGCCTGTGCTTTTTGGTGCCCCTACTTCGAGCAAAAGAAACAGGAGGTATCTCCAATCACTCCACCGCTACTCAACAGAGGGTGTGGAAGGATGCGGCACCAAGGCTTTTCGGTCTCCTTCAGCAAGCTTAGGATTCGGTTCTCAACGGGAATTTGAATTCTCCAATTTTTCTTCTTTTTGGGCTTTCGTAGGTAGGATAGCGAATTCAGTCCTTGTTTGGTGGGGGGGGGGGAGGGGCTCGTTGGGTAGCGCCTGAAGTGTGCCACTGGTAGTTCCCCAGAGCGTTCGAGAGGAGCTCACAGACTACTTTACTCGGCTACTCGCTGTATGTAAGATTTTCCCCTTAGGACGGTTGGAGGTAGGAGTAGGGCCCCTGCGCAGGTTCACCGGGCCCAGAAAATACGCTTGAGTATTATGGGCTATGTAAACTGGGGTTCTTTCCTTCCGACACGGTTTGGGAGGCCTCTTTCACTTTTCCTTGCCTTCTTTGCCGTGTAAAATTTTCTCTCGATGACGACGATGACGCACGATGACGACAATCCGATACACGATTCTCGATCCGATCTCTACTGTTAGGCTGCCATTGGCGGAGATATTATCGAGACCATCACTTAGTTGTCCTGATAACGTTACCACTCTGTAAATTTGTTTATTTATATTCTATATTAATATTTGCCCCCATAATGACGAACGGAAAAGTGAAATTTAATATTGCTTTTCATTCAACGCATTTTATAAAGAGTTTAAAAGTTATTATTAAAAGATTAATATTATTGATTAACTCAATCGAATTATTTTACGCCTGGCAGTGACGTTTTCATAACTTTGGCAACATTTTGAAGCATTCAACAAACGGCGCATTTTTTGAAAGTTAGCAAAATATTAGAATCAGATATTGATGGAGAATGGACGTTCTGTTATTCGCTTGTGTAGGTTTATTATAATCTTGACTGATGTCAGAGAGGAATCTCCAGATTTTTCTGGCCATGAGTCTTCAGCCTTTTACAATTTACGCTATATCAAATTACATAAATGAATTTTAAAATGGATTTTTTACCATTTAAAAATATAATTTGTTTGAAAGTTTACGGCCAGATATTTTATTCAAAATATTTTTTAAATTTTGTAGTATTATTACATTTTTTATTGCAGTTAATATTTTTATGTAAAATTCTAAATGTGAAAATATAATATAATTGTAAAATGAATAGTTATTAAAATTTAGATTTTACCTGACTTTCATTAAAGTAAAACTTCTAAAATTCACTTCTATTACTTATTTTTAGTTTTGCATTTATTCTTTGACACAACCTGTCAGGATCAGTCTCTTGTGATATTACACTGCCATTTGAGTCATCCCTGCCATTTGAGTATGCGCATTATCATAAAAAAGATTTAATCCCTTAATCAGGGCATAATTTGTGGTTTCACTTGCAACCTTCGTTGAATTGAATCGAATTCTTGTAGAAAATTGTGATTTAGGATTTTCTCTCCTCACTTATTGGCGAAACTTGATCTTTTAAAGGTGTTTATGGGTTTCTTCTGCATCAAGCGATTGTGAATTTCGTTTTCAATTATTATAAGTAAGTTACTTATTATCGCAGTATATTATTATTTCAAATAAAATTTCAGTTTGATTCCACCAAAGTGAAGAAATATCACGTATATAGATGTCACCATTTTATTTACCTCCTCCTTGATTTTCTGGTATGTACCTTTCGTACATTTTCTAGTCTACACCCAAAACTACCGCTTATAAACTTTCTAGCACATATCCTTTTTTATGATTTAAAGCTTAAAAGATAAACGAAATAATCTCAAATGAATTCCATCACTATTAGAGTGGGTAAATAATTTTCTCGACGCTTCGTCGAAATGGTTTCCTTCGGTGCCGACTCCTCTGAACCCCCATTCTCTTCCATGTAAACAAAGGATCACCGAAATTCCTGTCTATCTTAATTAATCAAGCCGTATCTCATACATCGATCGCGCGCTGTCCCTCTGTGGCATCTCATCTCTCATCCAGCCGAATAACATTATTGGATTGAGGATCGGAAGTAACTGAAACAAATTGGTAGTTCCAGTAATTAACGGGGGCCTGTTCTCATAAAAGCGAAAACGTGTTTGTATTTAGAATTGAGATTCCTGTGAGGGGGCATGTTTCTATAAAAAATATTATTGTTTACCCTTCCTTATCTTTGACAGAAGATAAACCCCCATTAAAAAGCACAACCCTGATGTCTCCACATATTTGTAGTTATATCTTTTAATCCCTACCTAATCTATGATTTACACGCATATTCTAAAACAGTGTCATGGAAAGACTTTCCTAATTTTTCCTGAGAAATATCAGCAACTTTCCCTTCTCCGACCTTTGTACATAGCAAAAGAGTCATCTTTTCTTCCATTGTTTTATGTCCAGGCAATGATTTTCCGCTTGAGTGATGTAGGCTCTCGTTGGAGTTTGTTTTTTTTTAAACTAAGAGAAGGAAACCATTAACCATTGCATACTTACTAAATTCTTTGTACATAATTCCCAACGGCTTCTTTGTTCGAACTCGCAACTTCTCTATGCCTAATCACACTATGCATTCCAATTTTTCTTTAAAAATTCTTTAACCATCCTTTACTAGATTTTAACACATTAGTATTAGCATTCGAACTACGGTGTTTTCTTTCATAAATCATAATGTAATTGCTCCGCTTTTTCGTAAATTTTACTGGCAGAAACACTATCATCAACTATTGTTTCTCGTTTATTCAAATAAGCAATAATATTCTCTGCGTAGCAAGATTCAAGGCACGAAAGCCATTTTCATTTATTTATATTTCTGTTTTCACTACTATTGTGGATCGTACTTTTATTTTCATTTCAATAATACCGTACAATAATCTCGAAAAAAATAAAAGACAAAAAAACACTGAAAATTCGAGTGAGAGTGCGCACTGAACAGAGCCTATAGAGAAACTGACGTTCTCGTGCGAGGCTCCAGCCGTAATCGCTTGGCCGGTTGATGGTTCGGAAACTGAAATTCCTTTCGTAAACCGGCACATTTTTTTACAGGAAAATTTGTCTATGAACCAATTTGTTCGTAAACAGTGTCCACTGTATTATATAGAGTAAAGTATGATACGAGGGGCGGTCAATAGGTTTTGCAAATCGGTAGGGCAAAACAGAGGAAGGGGGATGGCTGTTTGTGGCAGTGTTAGGACAGGTTATGACAAGTCATGACCTGCAGCCGCACGCTCCTGCCTCGTCTATTTAAGAAGCAGTAGCTGATCGCAGATCATCAGTCACAATTTTTTCAACAATGGAGAAGGTTGAGCACCGCGCAGTGATCAAATTTTTGACTAAGGAAGGTAAGAATTCAAAAAAGATCCATGAACGCATGGTTGTAGTGTACACCGACACCGTCCTTTCCTATGCAACCATTGCTTGCTGGAATAGGGAGTTCCGCCATGGTCGTGAGTCCCTTGAAGATGACTCCCGTCCAAGACGCCAGTCAGGCGTGATCAACGAGTACAATGTGGCCCGTGTGGAGATGATTACCCTCGAAAATCGACGGGTGAAGGTCGAAGGAATCGAGCGAGAACTTGGAATATCACATGAAAGTGTTATCAACATCATCCACGACAATTTAGCAATAACCAAGGTCTCTGCCCGTTGGGTCCCTAGAAACCTAGCATATCTGAAATCTAGCATAGCCTAGTATAACCTAAAAAAAGCCTAACCTAAACTTGTCTAGTATAGCATAACATGTCATAGCCAAGCATATCATAGTATAACCTACCCTGTTTTAGCCTAGTATAGCCAAGCTTAGCCAAACATAGGATAGCCTAGCCTAAAATAGAATAGCCTAGCTGTGCCGGGCCTAACCTAGCATAGCTTAGTATAATCTAGCTAGCCTAGAATAACCTAGCATAGTATAGCCTACTTTATCCTGCCTTAGCTTAGTATAGCCGAGCCTATCGTATCCTAGTATAGCCTAGCCTAGCTGAGTAGACCCTAGTCTAACTTAGCATATTATAGTATAGCCTAACGCACCCTAGCCTAGTATAGCCTTGCTTAGCGCAGCATTGCCTAGTGTAGCCTAGCTTACTATTGCCTATCATAGCCTAACCAGGTATGGTTTAGCATTGCATGCCAGAGCCTAACCTAGCGTCGCCTATAGTACCCTAGCCCAGTTTAGTCAAGCTAGAATATGTTAATATAGCCTAGCCAATATATCCTTGATACGATAGCCTAGCATAGCATACTATAGGCTAGCTTGGTATAGCCTATCCTGAAAAAGCCACACCTAACATAATACAGCCAAGCGTACCATATTATAGCCTAACCTATTATATCTTAGACTAGTATAGCATGCCCTACCCTATACTAGAATAACCTTGCATAGCTTAACCTATTATAGACTTGGTTAGCTAACCTATCATACCATAACATAGTATTACCTAGCCTAGCATAGCAGAGCATAGCCCTCCGAGGCCAATTATTCTTTAGCCTAGCTTAGCTTAGTATAGCGCTATCTAGCCTAGTATAGCTTAGCATAGCCTAGCATATTATAACCTAGCCTAGCATTAACTATCCTAGACAAGTATAGCCTATACTATCTTATTATACACTAGTCAAGCATAGCTTAGTATTTTATAGCCTAACATATAATATGATATCCTAGCATAGCATTTTATAGGCTAAATTAGCATAGTATATCTTACCCTCTTACATTATAACTTAGCTCAGCTTAGCATAGTATAGCCTAGCCTATAATACTATAGCATAGTATAGCCTAGCCTATAATACTATAGCATAGTATAGCCTATTCTTGGTTTGCCACAGCAAAGTATAGCATATTATAGCCTAATCTAGTCTAGCAGAGTATCGGTCAAATAGTTATGATGTTATTGCCAAAACAAATTTATTCCCGGGCTAATCTTGGGAAGTCTTTGGCAATTATATAATTCCATTAAATCATAGCATTTGGCACAAATTGAGAACACCTAATAATACTCGGAGCCACATTTGACAAATAAGTATATTGTCACGCAGAGGTGGGCGGTCCGATTCGGAAGACCGATTATCCGATTAATCGGACTCGCATTTTCGAATCGGATAATCGAATCAGCCTAACACCCGCCAAACGAATCAGATAATCGCAATCGCACTGCCGAAAGTTTAAAGCGATTTTCGATTAATCCCGGTCGACGTCGTCTTTGTTTTTTCCGCAATAGCAGTTTCTTAACAAATTTTTCTATATTTTTCTCAAGTAAATATTTTTTCGTTTTATTCTATTATATTCACACTTTCGTATTTTCTTTATAATATAATGCGTAAAATATCATGATTAATTCCTAAATCATATATAATAAAAAGGTTATATTTTACAAGTATAAAGTAGGTATAATACGTGTTTAGTTTTGGTTAAGTGACGCACCGCACAGTTTAGAGTCAGTCGTCATGAGAGCAAGCGTTCACCACTTGTGAACGCTTCGAAGTAATCCTTCTGTTTTCATTTTCATGCTATTGCGGACCCCCACGGCAGTAAGTTGCACCATTAATATTTGCATTTAGTATTTCTATTTTGTTCTAATGCTATTAATATTATCATATCTAGACTAGTAGTTTCACAAAGTAACGATAAATCCACCTTAAAGTTCGTGAATTAGCCATTTCATACAAGTTTCATTATGTATTCGTGCGCACTGGCTTCTTACTTGTGGGCACTTACTTGTTGCTAGTTAGCATTTATTTTACACTCAACTTAGCATTTATCTATGCGCTTCGTAATTTTGTTTCTAAATACTGAATTTATTTACATAATTTAGCGCATGCAAAAGAAGTAGCCTTGTCGAAGACAGGGTTTTATTCTCACGTTTGATAGCGGACGAAGACGCATCCGTTACATCCAGTATGGAGAGATTTTGGACTCCCCAGCACAGGAACAGGAACGCCAGCGGCGCATACCAGAAGTCTCTGGGCTCCCAGCACAGCGACCAGGCGGCGGCGGTCAACGACAACATCATGGGGGGCCTCGAGAATACCCTGACCCTTCCGCTCTCGCGCAGCGAGAGCAGGATGTCGCTGGAATCGAACTAGTCGTCTGAGATCAAAGCCACAATGGAGACAGACAGCTCCAGCCTCAGCCAGGAGAACGGTTGGGGGCACATCGTCCCGTTCTTCAAGGTCGTGGACAACAACAAGGCTACCTGCACCAAGTGCTCAAAGACACTCAAAATTCAGCAGGGAACAACTTCGAACCTGAAGGTGACTTTAAATTTATTTTATTTAATAATTTATTTAAAGACTTTTTACCAGGATTCATAATTATTTGACAAAGACTAAACAGGCTAAAAGTTAGGCATTTATTTTTAGTTTTTACTATATGAATTTTTATTTATTTTTGTTTTTACTTTTTAGATACACTACGAGAGGTAGTCCACGACCTCAAGGCATCTCTCGAGGGAGCCAGCAAACGCGGCGGCCACAAGTCCTCCCAGGACGCGGCCGTGACCAGGAGGCAGGCCAGCATCGTGGAGAGCTTAAAGGAGAAGTTCTCCCAAAAGAAGTGCTTTGACCTGTACTATAGGTGAATAATTTTCATCTTTTAAGTTAAAGTATCAATATATTTTATATTTTTAAGTGTTTTAATTGTGAAACTCAGTTTAGACACTAAATGATTGAATAATATTAATAAATTCATTAAATTGAATATAGATTGTTTAAACTGTTAACAGTTTTCTGTTTTTACTTCTTAAATATGTTTTAACAATTTATGTCTCATACACTCATATAAAAAATGATATGATGAATAAAAAATCTTGTAATTTTAAATATATTCTACAACTTGTAATTTTGCTGCATGAAGCCTGCCTCAGAGACAGACAATGAACACAATAATGCCCTGTGGGCATACACCTGCCCACAGTTCAAAGTCCCCTCCAGGCGGAAGCTCACCCGCGACATTAGGGCAATGGGGAACCAGGTCAAGGCCGACCTAATGGACCTCCTCGCCAAACAGGAGTTCGTCACACCACGGCCGAAAGCTGGTCGGCAAGCAACAGGGCCTTCTACATTTTTACTTTGTAATACTGTATGAATTTGATGCTGTAGTCTGCGTGAAATATGTTATGTATGTTTGTCGTTAATACCTTAAAGAAACCTGATGGAGTCTGTAAAAATAACGAAGTGATGACTATTATCGTATTGACTTTGGAATCATACTTCAAGTTCATACTGATGAATGAAATTAAACTTTGTTTTAAAACATTATTTTGCTTTTCAGGTTGTCAGCACCAGCACTGACAATTGGCGCGAACTACATCATCGCTTTTAACTGCAATATCGAGCGGGATGCCGAGCAGTAAGGACAAGACGTGGTGGACCCAGAGGTCGTGCACACCAGCACCATTCTGGTGGTAGACGCCCCGGAGGAGTTGGTGCAGCTCTTCAAGCATCGCCGCTGTGCGGCACACACAGTGAACCTGCTGTCATCCAAGGATGTAGAGAACGTGCCCGGTTGGACCACTCAGTCCAGGCCGGCCTTCAACAAGCCAGCCGCCAAGGCCAAGGGCGAGTGGAACGCCCAGAACAGAAAGACAGTGACCGCCAATGACATTAAATCCGCTCTGGGCAAGAAGCTTGTTATCCCTGGCGTCACCAGGTGGAATTCTAGCCACGATGCCTACAAGTGCCTGCTTACCGAGGTGCTTAACTTGGACAAGAGGAACAAGCTGAACCAGATCTGTCAGCGGCAGCACCCCCACCCCCTGCCGCACATCACGACAACGTGCAGATCTGGTCGGAGTACGTCAAGGTGACCGCCCACCTCGCCGCCTGCCTAGACGTACTCCAGGGTGAGCAGAAGGCATACACGGGGTGACTTCTCCCCCACCTCCAGGTACTCAAAGAATCACTGGAGGTGATGTCGCGCGACGACAGCATTGTCCATGCCCAGAACCTGGTGGCCCACCTCCTCCACCAGCCTGGAACAAAGGGCTTTTATGGCAGGTTAGTCATATTATGATATTATTATTTATTTTTATATTTTATTATTATATTTTATCGCAGTGAGTTAAAACTTAATAAGTGTTTTTTTCTTGTTATATTATATTATTATTAAATTATTATAATCCTTTCTGGTCAAATGATTCATTTGAAATTAATTAAATGAGTGTAATGAAATATAATTTTTCAATTGACAAATCTGATATATTTTTAAATTTGTCCTAATGGACTTGTTGATGGCTACGGCGCTGCACCCCCACCACAAGCTTGCCACGGTCAGGGATATCTGCAGGAGATAGGACAATGGGGTCTACTGCGACCTGGTGAGGGACAAACTCATCAGAGACTTTCTCGCCCTCGTCCGGCCTGACGAGCACCTAGACCCTGCCTCCTAGCAAGGACCCCAGCCAGGCTCCAGCAGCCCTGACTACCTGTTCACCATGGAGGATGGGCAGCAAGAGGAGAGCCTCGAGGAGAAGGTCAGGGAAGAGGTCAACAACTGGTCGAGGAAGCCGCTGAGGGGGAACCCGCTCGAGTTCCGTGATGCGGGGTTAACACTCTTCCTCAAGTATAACACGCCACTCCTGAGCTCCGCCTCGGTCGAGTGCGTGTTCAGCTATGGGTCGAACATCTTCAGGCCTGAGAGGGCGGCCCTCACTGCACCGAACTTCGAGGCCTTCGTCTTCATGAAGGGCAACCTCCACCTCCTCAAGAAGGCCCACGAGGTGGAGCAGAAGACGTGGACTAAGCTGGCGGGCTTAGAGTAGAGTGGAAAACTTTAAATATTATTAGGTACTCGTATATATGGAACGAAGTTGTTAGTTGACCCTATCTTTTTTTCGGAGAGAATATATTAGTATTACTGTGTGTATTTTGTGTAATATGTACTGTATAGTTTAATTTTTTATTATATTATATTTTAATTAAAATAAAATTTTATTTTTTTATCTTAAAAGCTTGGTTTCTCTTTGTATTAGTTAGAAATTATTATTTAGGGTAAAAAAAAGCATTAAATTCACTTTAGAAACATTGGAAATTACTTTAAAATATTGAATCACTTTTAAAAATATCGAATCGGATAATCGAATCGGACTTGACGAGCTGGCGAATCGGTAATCGCTAATCGGACTTCAATTTTTTTTAATCGCGCCCACCTCTGCTGTTACATATACCAAAACTACATAGACAAATTCAAATGCCTAAAAAAATGCCCGGCAATGTTCCTGTTCTGGAATTGTTATATTACATTAATAGTTATGAAACACATGTTTTGCATTCCTTTCCATATTCTTATAAATATACATTTAACAAGCCGTCATGTGACCTACCAATTTTAAGAAATAAGCGCAAATGCTGGATATTAACTTGATGTACGAATAATTTCGTCGCTGAGTGTATATAGTGAGAGAAGTCGATTCTTTCTTGAGGGTGTCGACCAAATTTTTTGTACTCGTATTTTTATAAACAATTTGATGAAAATATAACTTCGTTTCTGAAGTTGAATTTTTTATAAGATGAAAGTCTGAAGTTGGTGAGCCTAGATCCCCTTTTCACTGTAGGGAATAAATATTAAACAAGATGATGTTATCGAATGCTTTAGTAATGTTGATCTAATCCCATGGGCAGAATACCTCTTGCTTCTATGTGTAAGAAGGTAGGCACTTACCAAGAGAGAGAGAGAGAGAGAGAGAGGTCGTGTATCGAAGGAATCTGACAGAGAGGTCGAGAGGGAGAAAGATAACGACGTTGGAAAGCAGAATTATTGGTGTTAGAAGTCAAGGGCCAATAAATAATAGTTATAGGGGTCTTGTGCCGATGGAGTTTAAGAGGAGATGGATGAAGCTCACATAGTCACTAGAACGAGTAAATGACTGTGCATAACTTTTATATACATGGATTACCATATATATATATATATATATATATATATATATATATATATATATATATATATGAAATCATTCGTAATGGCCAACACATGCCTCCACGACGTTCTCTAGGCGGGACCTGAACTGGTCGTCTGCTTTGCTTAGGACGCTAAAATGGCGTCCTTCAGAGATCTTAATATGTTGTGATCGACCTTGTTGACATCCTCTTCAACAACACCCCGCACTAAAAATTCTAGCGGTTTATAGGCGGGGAAGCTGGGTGGCTACAAATCTGAGGACACCAGTGGTGCGGGACATTTTTGAACAACCAGGTCAGTGTCTTTCCTAACTTATGTGGGGGAGCAGAGTCCTGCTGGAAAACGTAAGGCATTCTCACGGCGACTTGGTACATCCAAAGCTTAGGTACAGTATTCAGCCCCTCAATGTAAACGCCCGCATTGTTTTTGAGGCCCTAGCAGAAGATTGTGAAAAGGCATAACGTGACCTCGCTGCTGACCAAACCTAGAGCCATCAAAGAGACGGGAAATTCCTTGTGCATGACCGTATACACTTCACCCTGGTTCTTAACCTCATCATACGGCCGTTTCACTTTGTAAACGATGTTCCTCGGGTAGTTAAACTAATTCACAATCTCTTTCATGCTTCTCCCGGTGCGGAGGGGCGCGAGTATGGCGTACCTTTCCTTGAATTCAGTTGGCATTTTCAGAAGAACCGCGTTATCCGTATGAAAGCTAAACTCATTCTGGTCTTGTCCAAGGTCAAGTAACTTACATTAGTGTGTACTTTGACCCTAAGGCACACTTTCAACTTTGTATCTATTTAGCTGGAATGCCACTTCTCTCTACAGGAGGAACATGCACTTCGCATAGGCCTACGACCTACGAGGGGTGGTCAATAAGTTTTGAAATTCGGATATAAGGAAATGAGATATGAGGAAAAGTGTTTTATTATTTTTCAATATAACTACCCTCGACTTCAATGCACTTGCGCCATTTGTCCCTGAGGCTTCGAATTCCCAACAACCAGAAATCTCCCGACTGCTGTTCAATCCACTCCTGGACGGCGAAATAAAAAAGTAGTCTCTAGGGGCCAGATCTGTGCTGTAGGGGGGTGGTTGAGTTCCTCGAATCAGACCTCGCGCAGGGCAGCTTGTCCAACTCTGGCCTTGTGAACTTTGACGACGTTGAAGTCGATCATGGGGCCATGGCCAAATTGTCATGGAGGATGTTGGTAACACTTTCATGTGATATTCCAAGTTCTCGATCGATTTCTTCGCTCTTCACCCGTCGATTTTCGAGGATCATCCTCTCCAGATGGGCCACATTGTCCTCGTTGGTCACGTCTGACGGGCGTCCTGGAAGGGGGTCATCTTCAAGGGACTCACGACCATGGCGGAACTCCCTATTCCAGCGAGCAATGGTTGCATAGGAAGGGGTGGTGTCGGTGTACACTGCAACCATGCGTTCATGGATCTTTTTTGCATTCTTGCCTTCCTTGGTCAAACATTTGATCACTGCGCGGTGCTCAACCTTCTCCATTGTTTACAAATTTGTGACTGACGATCTGCAATCAGCTACTGCTTCTTAAATAGAAAAGGCAGGAGCGTGTGGTTGCAGGTCCTGACTTGTCATAACTTGTCCTAACACCCCCACAAACAGCCATCCCCCTTCCTCTGTTTTGCCCTACCGATTCGCCAAATTATTGACCGCCCCTCGTATCTAGTAATAGCAACGGAGTTTTGGTCTAAAAAAAATTAAAAGGCTTCCAGTACATATCTCCTAATAATTTACTCTTGGTCTATGTTTTTCGCGTATGGATGCTCTTTTGCTAGGCCTAAAGGACAAAAAAACAACCTTTTACTCTTATAGGCTCCAGGATTTAGTTTGTCTGAGTTTTTTTTCTCGTTTTAATCGTATTTCAGCTTTTTCTTTTTCTTTTATTTTTTTTGGCAGACGCTTTTGAACCATTAATTCCTTTTTTTCTTGTTTTGCGTTGAATCGCTATCTCTTTCATTATATCACCAACTTCTTTCGATGAGTTTCCCATAGTATTATTCCTAGTTAATTAAGTCAAAAAACTCTTGGTTTTTATCCCCTAAAATCTCATTTAAAATATTGTTTGGTATAGTTTCATGATTAATCACATCCCTATTATATTAAACAATATCTGGTTTCAATTTATTTTCATCAAATTTAATAACAATATCTTCATTTGTTGAAGAGGTATCGTCATTTAATTCATTTTCTACGGGTGCATTGCCATCTATATTCTTATCCGTAATTTTTTTTGTTTATTCATAAAATATGTAACACGCTTCGAGCAAGGGCTAGATTTTTTTGTAATACCATTTTCTTTTATTAATGAACTTTACGTCAAATATATATATATATATATATATATATATATATATATATATATATATATATATATATATATATATATATATATATATATATATATATATATATATATATATATATATATATATATATATATATATATATATATATATATATATATATATATATATATATATATATATATATATATATATATATATATATATATATATATATATATATATATATATATATATATATATATATATATACAGGAAATAAACTACAGTGTTAGGCTCGATTTATTTGCGAGATCAGGTTTCGACGGAGACCTCCGTCACCTTCAATCCCGGGCAAACTAATGAATACAGAAAGATGCTTCTTACCCTAAGGACACACAAATTTACAGTCGGAATGTAATTAGTTGGGGGCAGTTTGGAGCTTATGCATTTTTTGTCAGAGGTGAGACGAGGTTTCTGCTTATCAAAGGATTAGTGTTGAATTGCCCATCGGAAGTATTTAGGTTTGATTTTTTTTAACAAGAGCTGATTCTATTAGACGCCTATGTATATAATTGATGGAATTCTAAATCATTTTGGCATTATCAATGCCAATTAAATGGTTTTCATTTAACATGTGTAGGAACAGGCTAGATGATAGGCTTCCACGGCGCATGTCACCTATGGGTTCCTTCATTCTCTTGGAGAATCTGTTGCTTCCCCCAATGTATACTTGATCGCAAATTTTGCATTTAATATAATAAATGCCCTGTTCTTTATCGTTAGATCTATTTTCAGAAACACTATTTCTGATCGTTTTTTCCTATTGAAAGGCAGCATTGATATTGTTGCCCCCGGCTAGCTTTTCAAAATTAATTAATAACAACATTTGAATGTTAAATAAATTTTGCTGAATTCCAATTAATTTCAATAGTCATTATCTGACAGATGAACAAAAACCGCACTATTATTTTCACCTCTCCCTACATTGTATTTAGGTTGATTGATAGGAACATACAGTTGCTTGCCTGTATTTCTAATTTAGATATGTTTGTTGAGGTCCGAATTGATTTAATTTCTATTGTAAAAGGTTGCATTTATCAATGTCTGGCTAAGCTTGCCCTCCTAAATTACCCTCTTCGTTTTCATCGTGTCTTATCCACCCCTCGTAAAATTACGTCCCTCCATATTGCTAGGCAGATAAGTCTTGAACCGTTGTCAATATGTATAAAAATACATATATTACTAATATAAATACATTATTAAATGACCAAGCTACTTACCAGCCAGTATTCAAAGATTCTAACACAAACTAATAGTGACTTCCATAAAAGTGGGCGCCTATTACTTAGAAGTTTTCCTGAATTATTTGTAAAATTCAAATCGCGTAACGCCCGCTTCATCCTTTGTATGGACTAGTCAAAAGAAACAAACCAAATTTCTAACTACACACGATTATAAGTTCTGTTTTTATTTCTTACTTTATTAGTTGGAACTATTTTTCATTCATATGTTACTAATAACAATGACCTTATTTCTAAACGCAACGTCATTTTGTAGCTTAGAAAATTTACTATTGTTAGGTTATTGTCTGCTCTTTGTTTACCAAAGTAGTGGTTGAAGTTATTTCTATTTTTTGAATGATAAATTGCCCAATTTTGATCTTCCTTTACCCTGTACTATGTTAATAAGCCTCATTTCACTTTGTACTAAAAATTGTAAGTTTTCGTTAGACGGTAAATATTTTCTTCAAATGTTTTGATTAGCCATGAGTAACTGCTCTTCAGCTGTTCCTTTGAGCTTGTAGAGAAATGGCTACATTAAGCATCCTGGAGGAGTATAGGTACATTAAAGCCCCCCCATCCCCTCATGAGGAGAAGCGTGGGAAAGGTAGCCGGCGAAACTGCTTACCATGTGTGATCTCCCCGCCGCTGTGAGCAGTTGGAGCTAACATCTGTTTTAAGGCGACCACCTAAGGTCCTTAAACGACGCTCTAACGATCCAATTACCTACGAGACCCCTAAACCCGTGGTTATGGAAAAAAAAGCGGTGCGAGTCAGAAGGCACGCCAAGTAGCGGTGCAGGTGCGAGCCTCTAATTTGCGAGCTGACTTGGGCACCCCAGTGCCACCTCAAGAATTCTCGCTCTCCCCATATGCTAACTCACCATTCGCCCCCCCCCTCCCTTTGCCTCTGTGGCCTGGTCACTTCCTTCTTTAGATGGGGCGGTAATCCACCTATAAATAAGCCCCACAAAGAAAGAGAGGGGGATTATCAGAAGTCGATACGCCAGAGTAGGATTAGTTCGTGAAGATCGATCCATCGGCCAGACAAGAAGATTATTAGAAGTCGATTCGCCAGAAGAAAGATTAGTTTGTGAAGATCGATCTTTCAGCCAGACAAGAAGATCAGAAGTCGATACGCCAGAGTAGGATTAGTTCGTGAAGATCGATCCATCGGCCAGACAAGAGGATTATCAGAAGTCGATACGCCAGAGTAGGATTAGTTCGTGAAGATCGGTCCATCGGCGAGACAAGAAGATTATTAGAAGTCTATTCGCCAGAAGAAAGATAAGTTCGTGAAGATCGATCTTTCAGCGAAACAAGAAGATTAGAAGTCGATACGCCAGAGGAAGGGTTAGTTCGTGAAGATCGATCCTTCAGCCATACAAGACTATTTCCGTGAGAAACGATAGGATCAGATTGAGAAAATCGATCCCCCCTTTCAGGGCCGTATTAACCTAAATAGTCAAGCTTTATATCGGTGCCATACCGAAGAAGCCTTTTCAGTCTGCAAAGAAGTCCGACTGAAGAAAAGCAAAGCCGCTCACACTCGAGCGACTCTCACATCTCAAGCTTCGTAAGAGTGAGAGGAAAAGAACCCAGCCCCAACGAGCTCCCGTTCTTTAATTACGTTGAAGAATCAGCCCCCGTCACAGGCGACAAGCAATTCCTCCTCGACGAAAATTCAACCAGCGGCCACCACACTTCAAAGCGAGAGATAAGTCCTCCAGCGACATCCGGCAATCCCTAATACCTACCTGTAAGTTAAAAATAACATTTATATCTCTATTGCGATAGTAGAAGTTTAGTACGTCCCACGTTTTAAAAGAGAGTAGAAACCATTGTTCTTGAACCTATGTCATATATGTTTGTAGACGAGAGTACGTTAATTTAATGTTTAACGCTAATCAAATAGAGTCGCGATCAAAAAATACTAATCGGCAATTGGTATGTTTACGGGAAGCCTATTTGTTTATTTTTTGTCAATGAAAGATCTTTGATGACAAAGATAGAAATGTGTTAACTGTTGGTTTGTAATAGGTAAGTGTTTCATTTAAAATACATGTTTATTTTGGTAGATTCTGGTGTTTCCTCTTATCCTTATGTGTTTAAAAATAGCTCTTCCTTAAGAACAAAACTACTGAATTAGCACTCTTAGAACAAAGCCTACCTTATCATAGAAGTAACTCTCGCCCCTTAAAGCATACCACTACTAAAAGGGTGTCAAAGAGTATAGTGATCAAAACCAAGGGTCATTCTACGACAGAGCTTATAAATGGAGTTCTTTGAAGCAAGACTATTCCTTACTATCCTTGACTTCCCTATCGTTTGGTGCAGGTAAATTGATGACCTAATTTGTGTGTGGCCCAATTCTAAAGATATATGTATCAATCTTACTAAACTTAATTAACTTGTGCCTTCTAGTAAATTTAACTATGAGGTTGAAAATAATAGAACCATTCCCTCTCTCGATCTTCTTATTCATAGAACCCGGACTGGTTTTGAATTTTCCCTCTTTTGGAAACCTACTAATTCAAACTCTTATATTTATTTTTACTCTGCGCAGACTTCCAAAATTATACGCTCTATTTTTCGTTTGTTTTTCAGGTGTCCATGTGCTTTCGTATTGTGAGCCATGAATACATAGATTTAGAATTCTCTAATATGTTTGAAATCAACCAAAAATTGTCTTACCCTTATCAATTCTATTAAATTGTCTTTGCTCTGCTAAAAAGACGTTTTATAATACGGATCCAAGTATCTCCTTTAATGTTAAAAACGTTCTGGTTTTGCCCTTTTCTCATTCATTTAGTGAATTTCGCCGTCTTTTATAAAACTTTAACATTTCCGTTGCTTTCAAGTAGGATTCAAATATCAATAATATAGTTGTACACAATACATGTAATAATATAGTTGGGGTTTACTCAGTAGAATGTTCTGATGATGTAGTAAATATTTTGGACAAGGGGAGAGAGAGAGAGAGAGAGAGAGAGAGAGAGAGAGAGAGAGAGAGAGAGAGAGAGAGAGAGAGAGAGAGAGAGAGAGAGAGAGAGAGAGAGAGAGAGAGAGAGAGAGAGAGAGAGAGAGAGAGAGAGAAGAGAGAAAATAGTAAATCAAAGTGTTTAAATTCAAATACAATCCAAATAAATACAAAAAAGGGAGAGGTGAAAATAATAGTTCGTTTTTTGTTCATTTCTGATAATTACCATTTAATTGACTATAATTCAGCTAAATTTAGTTATCATTGTTGAATGCTCTTTTATAAGCCAATTTGATAATTTTAACAATTCCCTTGAACTTTTTAAAATTGATCTTGTTATTAAAACAAATATCCTTAAAGACATATGTGTGTATTAATATTCTTAGTTCTGTTTCTATTATTCAGAGTTATGGGATTCCAGTTTGGTTATTTTAATTATTTGATTGTATTTGTATTTAAACACTTTGTTTTGTTACTCTCTCTCTCTCTCTCTCTCTCTCTCACTCTCACTCTCCTTGCCCCTCCATTTGCTGCTTTTCATGTTACCCTTATCTCCCTCTTTAGGCTATCTCTTTATCAGTTAATCATTTTATTGCCTGAGTCTTTGTTCTTTACCTTTGATGTCTCTTCGTTTGAGCTTGCTACCTACTCCTGATAAATCTTTATGTGCTTCCCTCCTCCTTCCCTTATTTTAAGATAGACGAATTCTTGTCGAAGGGGCGATGCTTTATTTCTTTCTTTCTTCCTTATGACCTTGATATATTAATTTTCTCTTCTTGTTATCCTTGATAAAGAACTGAATGAAGTTCGAAAGTACTCGGAAACATCTTTTCCAATTTACTGCGTGATATTGCAATCACACACATACACACACGCGCGCACACACACACACACACACACACATATATATATATATATATATATATATATATATATATATATATATATATATATATATATATATATATATATATATGGGTAAAAATCCCGAGAGATAACACGTGAATAACTATAAATATTTTGTTGTACCACGTAGGAAAAAAAGATTGATTGGAGCTAGTACTTTCGCTATCTTAATAACATTTTCAAACTCACATTGGTCAGATTTTTTTAGGACCTCTGATAAGTTTAATTTGAGGAAGAAAGATACGACTGGAACTAAAGAAAACAAACCGGGGCTAATATTTACATTTCTCTCCTTTGTGCTGGAAATTAGGAAGGATTCAAAGATAGTTCTGCTAGTAAAATTATTTATATGTATTATGGTATCTGCTTTTGACCAGTTAATCCGGTGGCCCATCTTAAGCCTGTGTACGGCCAAAGCATTTTTTTCTATATCCCTTAGATATTGAAATTTGATGTTGCTTATTTCTTACACAGATATTTTTATAAGTTTGACCTACATAGAATAAATTACAATCCAAACAAGGTACAGCAATACCCCGATTACTGCGGGTTCGATTACTGCGGTTTTCGATTTAGTGCGATTGGTAGTTTGACACCAAAAGTTCAAATACAGCGTGTAGAATTCGATTTAATGCGGTACCCGAGAATTTTGCTTGTTTGTTCGTGCGTAAGTATGCGCATCGTCGCAAATCCAACCGTGCCTCGCTGTCTCACGCTGAACTTCTGAAGGTCTGCGCCTCAGTAACTCTGTCACCGCTATACAGTGCACATTGTTTCGCTATGTTTTTTACATACATTGCTTTTAAACAACCCCCAATCTATTATCATGTATTCTAAACGAATGATGAGTACCGCGGGTACAAGTGGTGAAAGTCAAAAGAAGAAGAGAAAAGTTATTGGATTAGAAGAAAAGTTGTCAATAATAATAAGATGGAAAGCAAATGATAATGGATGCAGACCCGAATGTAGAAAGGGCAATACAAGTAAGAAGACATAGAAAATGCGCTAAGTTGTTATCGGGTGATGTACAAAGAGAAGAAGAAGGCACCGAGAACGCAAACAACCCTTTTACAATATTTTCATAAAAAATGACATTTACTGTATCTTTTTTTCATATGCTCATGAAACTTAATAAACAGTAATACTGTACATTATATGGTGTCCAATTCATTTGTTTCCTTATTTATTTACATCGCATTTACACGCATTTTTCAAAGGTCTAGACATCAATCTACGATTTTACATGTATTTATATCTTCGATTAATGCGGTTTCGCTTACTGCGGTGTTTTTACCGCACGAATTAACCGCAGTAACCGGGGTATTGCTGTATACTATATATTACATTATTATCGTTCCTCGGGCTGTGTTTTATTATCATATTTTTTAATGTAAATTGTATTTAAAAGTTACAATTATATCAAGTTGTTTTAACATTGGTACTACATACAAGAAATTATCATGGTATGGTAAAAGTAATATGTTGTGTTTTCCCTAACTTGCGGTTATAGAATGTTTTTTAGCTTTATTCATGCAGAGATCGAAAGCAATCTCTTCAATTTTGATAATATATATATATATATATATATATTACAAAAATTGAAGAGATTGCTTTCGATCTCTGCATGAATATATATATATATATGTAACGATTAACTCACAAAGTAGCACGTGAGGTTCGCAATGAATGCAATGTCCCGCAGGAAAAAGGTGCTTCCAACAAGTACTTTCGAACTTTATTCAGTTCTTTCTCAAGGATAATTACAAGAGAAAATATTATAATAAGGATATATACATATAAGTTGGTAAAATATAAAGGACCGCCTCTAAGACAAGAAATCACCAATGAGGAAGTAGAAGAGGGATGGGTAAATTCACATTAAGATTTAGCTATAACAGGTGGCAAGGTCAAACCGAGAGGCAGAAAGAGTCCAGATCAGCGCCAAAAGGGTTAAAACGATTAACGGATAAAGTGATAGTCTAAAAAGGAAGATTAGGAGACACACGAGAAGTAAATTGAAACGAAGGGGAGAGAGACAAGGAGAGAGGAAGAGAAATAAAATAATGTTAATACAAAATCGATGCAATAATTAAATTGAAACATCGGGTTTCAATAAAAATGAAAATTGTACAAAAAAAGAGAACTGTAAATAATAATGCGTTTTTTGTGCATAGGTCCGAAAATAACCACTTAATTAATTGGAATTCAGCAAAATTTATTTTTCGCTTAAATAACTCATTAAAAGATACTTTGTTAAATGTTCATGTATAAGCCAATTTAATAACTTTAACATTTCCCCTGGCCTTTTTAAAATTGATGCTGTTATGAAAAACCTCATTCTTAAAGAAATTAGCTTGGATTTATGTTTCTAATTTTTTTTTTCTCAATTTTCATTGCCACTTTGAAAAATACTGTTATTTCTAAATTGCTGTGTTCAGCTTTTATAGCCACGATAACTGCGTCCCTCTTCATTTCTTATGTAAACATTAGGTCTGCCACTGATAATTCTGAAATATAGAAAATATAAATATTATGCTGTGCTGTCTTAGTAAAAATAACATATGTCCCCCTGTATATATATATATATATATATATATATTTTAGTGTAAATGGGTAGTAGACATTATTGTATTCATATTTTGTTAAATACCATAGTATATTTCGCCTTTATTAATTTTCTTTTTAGTTCATCTTGTAGATGGTAAACGACTTCTCCTAAGTTCATCTCTTTTTTTAAATGAAATGTGTTTGATAAAACCAAACTTGACTTTAATTGTTGAGCTCTTTCGATCTATGCGATCATCTTCAATGTCTTTCCGCCTTTATCTTGAGGAATGGTGCGGCAAGAGATCTTTTAGTTAGCGGTTCGGAAATTAATTTATCAGGGGATAGGAGGATGTAAATAACCCGGCGGCTACACACCGGTTCGGGGTGTCTTGTGGGTGTGTGTGTGTGTGTCTCAGGAGCACATGACTGGGGTATTATGAGGCTGGGTGGTGGAAAGGAGAGGCGTCTGCACCTTGGGCACGTCTTCGTTATGTTGTGCGTGCTTTTTGTTAACGTGCGTGCATTACTCCCGATGGGTCTGGTGGACTTGTTAGTTTCTTATGTTGCTTTGCAAACTGCCGCCATTTTTGTTTGAGCGTAAGTCACGAACGGTTGTTTTGCTCCTCGGGGCCTCACGTTTCGGCTTAAGAGGGTTCTGCCACCGCTTGCTCCAATATTGGAAGTGAGCGTTGTGTTGCTGTTGCTATGGGATCGAGAGTTGGTGGTCTGTGTGGGGTGGTGAAGAGGGAGTTAGGGCTGGCAGAGGATAAGGAGAGGAGTGGTGAGAAGAAAGGCCTAATAGGGTGGGAGTGAGATCGATCTCAGGGGAGAAAATGAGGTAGAGGTAGGTAATTATGTTATGTTATGTTATGTTAGGTGCAAGGTGTATCGTCCGTGTCATAGAGAGGGGTGGGAATTATGGGAGAGGAGCCAGGACTAGTGTATGGGACGTCAATCATGTGAGGAGGTGTATAAGGGAAGGATGTTGTCCTGGAAGGGAGTATAAGCTGGGGAAGGGGCGGGGATAGGTACTGAGAAAGTGGTGGGAGTAGAAACAGGAGGTAGGAGTAGCAAATGTGCAAGGAATAGGAGTAGGAGCTGGGAAAGGAATAGGTGTAGGAACTGGGGAAGGCGTAGTAACTGGGGAGGGGGGGGGGAATAGGATCGGAGGAAGAAAAGGTAGGTACTGGGTGAGGAGCAACGAGTGGAAGAATATTAGTGATATGAGCAGAGTAGATTTAGGTGGGGGCAGTGGTGTGCGATGCAGGTGTAGGTAGGAGAGGTGGCCGTGGGTTATTGTGTTTCGGTTTTCAGTGGTTGCGTGTGTTGGGTGTCTGGAGGAGGGGTGTTCGTGCGCTTTTTCGTTCGTCTAGTCGGGCGAAGAGAGTCTTCGGAAAGACAATTCGCCCTAGACCAGTTGCAGCGTATAGCTGATTTAGGGCCTCGGAATATGTGAGAGGTTTACCCTCAAATATGTCTTTGCCAACGTGGAAAGCACGATGGCAGTTGCGTTTTAGAGTTGTGGTGGTGGGGGTAGGGTGTATTAGTCAATGTGTGAGTGTGTGAGATGGGGTGAGTGGCCGCGTGCGCACTGACAGCAGCAGCGAATGTTTTTGTGAGTGGAGGTAGTGGATGGGTGTTGCTAAGCTTGGATGTGGTATCAGTGCTTTGTGTGGTGTGTTGCGGCCTCCTTAGCTCTGTGATGACGTCAGCGCATTTCTGTTTAAGGTACAGGCACCTTAAACTCACAGCGATGTGTTCGCCACCACAATTTGCACAGCGGAGTGTGTTATGTGAGCAAGCGGTATCAAAGTACCCATTTACACGTACACCGCATTTCGGACAGACGGGTTCTGATTTACAGGAGCTTGTTTGGTGTCCTGTCCTGTAGCTAAGTAGGCACTGGTAAGAATGTTATACTGTTATACTGGTCTATTAGTGTTTTTTCTTGTTCCTCCGTGTACAATGTGAGCAAAGGTAATTAATTATCTTTTCTGGACATAAAGGTACAAAACATCAACGTTAATTACGTCACAAAAGTGTACAGAAAAGGTACCGACATGGGAAGATGCCTAAACGCGGAGAGTGAATGTTTTGAAAGGTACAATAAAAGTGTAATCGGCTCATATATCCGCCAAACATACAAATGCTGCTCCACGTGGGAACTGTTTCATCAAGAGATCTTCCGCATCAAACAAACCCTCGTTAACAACGGTTTACCGAACAGCATGAATGATAAACAACTACAATCATTTTAAAAAAGGCAATTCACAGACACGGATGAAACCAAGAGTAACCAGAAGTAGTAAATAACATCAAACTGTATTATAAAAATGAAATGCCATCGGCCTACAGAATACAAGAAAAAAACATCAAGGGAATTTTTAACTGTAACATCAAAGTTAAAAAGCAAACCGACAAGATTCAGATGATTATATATTATAAAACGACAACAGTTAACAATCCCATTATGAAAAACAACATCTGCCAAAACTCCTCGATCATGAAGTCTACGAACATAGTTTACGATTTAACTGCCCGAATGAAGAGTGTAAGCTTCAAAACCACTTAAAATATGTTGGTATGACTCCCACCACACTTTCGAGGTGTTTGACAATAGACCTGCAAAATGGGGCACCCCAAAATCATATGGAGATTGTGCATAACATCAGCTTAACCAGAGACATATTGTTTAATAACACAACGATCAAAAGAAAAGACGGAAATAAAGCTAGACTGAACACCTTAGAAGCCATCTTAATTAACGAAGAAAGGCCAGCAAACAACATCCAGACTATGGGCTGGAATCTAACATTAAACTTGTTTTAAAACTCCGCTTACAAAGGAGTTTCCCGTTTCCTTGACCCTACGTTTAAGCGAGGAGGAATAAATATCCCCTAAAATCCGTTTTCTTTTCATTCTGACTCCACTATTCTTCAACGAGAAGAGAGGAAAGATACTCTGAAGCTGATCACATAGATCTAAAGCACAGCAATTTAAAGTAAAGTTTAGTTTTACCAAACACATTTTATTTAAAAAAGAGATGAACGTAGTAGAATTCGTTTACCATCTACAAGATGAACTAAAAAACATAATAAGAAAAATGGAAAGTTTCCGAAGAAAATTAATAAAGGCGAAATATACTATGGCTTTAACAAAATCTGCATATTTAAATATATATATATATATATATATATATATATATATATATATATATATATATATATATAATCTATAAAAGATACAAAAGTTTTATTTCCCTCGATCACGTTCATGACGCATCGTTAAAATAATATTGCAAAATATTTTGTTTCAACAAGTTGTAACATGTGTGAAGAAAAACGTATGTATTTAAATCAATTCACCGTGAGGTTGATTGCATTAGTGTTATTTAATTCATCAAGTTAAAAACGTATAATAGCTTCAGATTTAATTTAAATTGAGTAGCACTTTTAACTTTAATAGTGTGTCAACCTTGATTAAAAGAGTGTAGCAGTTTTAATTTAAATTGTGTTTTAGTTTTAATTTAAATAGTGTGTCAGTTTTCCTGAAAATGAAATTTAAAGTTTCCATGATTCTTATTCCAGCTACTGATTTCCTTTCATGGCACGATTGATAAGTTGAAAGTTGTAAGTTTCTTTCCTTCAGCCAACCATTCGGTATTTCCTTCACCTTCAATGTATAAAGAAGTTTCTTCCCTAACATTTATCTTTATGGATGACAAATTGAGAATACGTGCAAACTCAGTCCATTGGTTCAAACTTTGACGTGGCGAATGACAGAGCATAATGAGCTGTGGAGCTGGTCAAAGAGCTGAATGGAAAGTAGATGATAATAGAAGAACTCCTCTTGTTCCTCATTCAAGTGGTGGATATCAAAATAAAGCAAAAAATAGTTCATAATTAAACATTAGTGAAGATGCGAAATAAATTAACACTGATCAACATAAGAGTACTATTATTTCTGCAATATTTTATCAGTTTGTTACATGGTAATGATATACCAATTTTTTCAAAATGATCTTTTCTCTTTCGATTAAATGATATCACTAGCTGTTCGGGCATAAAAAACTATCTTGAACCAATTAAATTATCTCCTTTAATTAAATTTCGCAATTAAAATTATCCAGGTATATAATATAAGGTTTACTTTAATTTTGAGTAATGGAGTAGTAGTGTATAATGAAAGCATAACAGAGAAAGATTTTCACATCACAATAGTGCAGAAGGGCGAGCAAACGGGTGAGCAGGCAAACATGAGTACATTGGTGTTAGCCACAAAGTTTAAAGCACGGCTCAATCAGATGGGCGCTAGTTTTAACTAAATATCTAAATTATTCGAGTCTCGGGCAGGCTGATAATAGGTTTTATCGCGTTTTTTAAACTTTGCAGTCGCATAATCGGTCTGGTAAACCTTGATTTTTCTACGGGCAATAATATGTTTTAATTACAACTCATAGCCTCGAGTACTCGTCCCCCCAAACCTAGAAAAAGTAAAAATCTGACCTTACCTAACCTAACAACTAGGTGGTGCCACTTTTGCCAAATCTGAGTAGCATAAGTTACCCCCAATGGTGAGCTTTGTTTTCCTTCAAGGTCGCTCTAAGTGGCCTTCTATAGCTGTCATATATATATATATATATATATATATATATATATATATATATATATATATATATATATATATATATATTTATATATATATATATATATATAATATATATATATATATATATATATATATATATATATATATATATATATATATATATATATATATATATATATGTATATATATATATATATATATATATATATATATATATATATATATATATATATATATATAATATATATATATATATATATATAATATATATATATATATATATATATATATATATATATATATATATATATATATATATATATATATATATATATATATATATATATATATATATATATATATATATATATATATATATATAAATACATACACACATAAATACATACACACATACATACATACAAACTTTCGGGAATATATATTGGATATTTGTATTTTATTGTATTTTATGTCTTAGTTTTGTTAATTTACCGACTATTGGCGTTGTTTTCAATTGCAAAAGGCACTTTCATACTGAAGACCAAATAGGATCAAAGTTTGCCGCTCTAATTTTTAGGCTAAGTTGAACAATTTTAGAGGGTTTGGCTGAACAATTCTTTCATTCAAACTTACTCTCCTTATTACTGAATGACACCCTTATATATTCATTCATAGCTAATGGTTTAACACTACTATATTTTCCCATATAAGAATATTATTAGAACTAATAAAACGTTGCATTTTGGTTTAGTATATTTGTATCCTAATTTGAGGGAGAAATATACACAAATTTCGATCCTAAACAATTTTTTTAATAAATAAGTCAATTGATGCGCGCAGTCAATATTTACAATGATATTCTTTGTACTTCGGGACTGCTTCAGTTCATTTGGGCAAGTTGGTGGCAACTTGTGGACAATTTTGGATGATATATTTACTGATATTGTTCAATTGTTCATCATTAAGCATCAATAATTACTCACAATTGGATGGCTTTTGTTTTTTAACCTCCATTTCAATTATCGCCAACAAATTCTTTATTCGCTTCAAATCTGGCAATTCCCTGAGCCAATGTCCCAAACGTTGATGTTCTTTTCAGCCAATAACTTTGATATCGATTTGGCTTTGTGACAAGGTGCGCCACCATGCTGAAAAATAAAGTTATTATCACAAATTTGGTCTGAACTGTTGAGAAAAGTGCCGATTTAGCACGTTCCCGTACCATTCTGAGTTCATGTCAATGTTTTAGGCAAAATTGTTAGTGCCCCATTTGCGAAAAGCAGCCACACACTTGGAGAGTGTCAAAATGCTTCACCGTTGGCGCGACAAAGGAGTCGTGAAAGCGCTCGACTTTTCTCATCCTTACGATGGATTTCAAGAAGATCCAACCAAGTGAAAAGGAGCTTTATCAGATAATATCAGTTGTTCAATTCCTTATATTTCCTACAAAAGGAGAGTCTATCCCTAAGGTTTGTCTTGGTGAGATGAGGCTCCTTCGTAGCCTTTATTAAGGCTTAAGAGCTTTGTCGAAAACTCTCCTCATCACTGTGGGCGCTGAAGCATTTTCGCCTGCTTCTTTCCAATCGTGAGCGAACTTGGCATTGGAGGCAAACCAACCCTTGAGCAGGGACTTTACCAGGAGGCGATTTTGGCTTTATTTTTAGATGTTGGCCCCCCAGAATACTTCTTTACAGGAGTATAAACAATATTTTTAAAGTCATTAATCATCCTGAAGATGGTGCTCCTTGATGCAATGCATATAGCAACCGTCTCATTCTATTTCAAGCGAAACAATGGTTGGACGCTTTTCTTTGGAAAAAATAATTTCGGGAGTTGAAAAACATTTAAACATTTAATTTTATTAATGAAATAAATTATAATTACACAACAACATTCATTTAACCCATATTTGTCATCTTTTTACCCCTTTGCTCAAATAAAAAAGCCCTCTTCTTGCATGAAGAGGGCCAAGGCGCAATTTGGGGTTCAACAAAGGAATGCAATTTTTCTTATTATTTTTTAAATGCTGAATTTTTAATAAACTTGCAAACGTTTAAATATTATAAGAATTATTCCTCTCATTTAAATGAAAATAACGAATGAAAAAATATATATTACTCTCAAAACATTTGCCAATAAATAATATATATATATATATATATATATATATATATATATATATATATATATATAAATATATATATATATATATATATATATATAATGTATAAAAAGGATGATACCAGCCATTTTCCTCGCCTTGGGATTTCTGTTGAACATTAAATTTAGGCTCTCTAGAAGCAATCCTCATCGATATATATATATATATATATATATATATATATATATATATATATATATATATATATATATATATATATATATATAATGACGTGTGAGGTCAGTTCTCTCTTCTTCCTATCATAGTAGACTCAGTTTTTATCATCTTTAAAGGAAGCAATAGCACGGCCAAATTCAATACTCCAAAAGTTCGAAATAGAAAAGGGGGTTATTTGGGATTGACTCAGGAGTTCCAAGGCGAAGATCTCCGAGGGTTTGGGGTGTCAATCTGAAGACGGTGCAGAGGATCAGGAAAGAGTTGGATTAGCCATACTGCGATTATGAGGGTACGGCGGTTAGGAAACCAAACTCTAATCGTTTTTAATGTGAAAAGAACTTCGTACAAGGTGGAGTAGAGCCAACAACGAACGCCACAAATTGAGCACCCTGCTGTTGGTCCTATGAAATCTTGAAAATTGTCACACAGATGAAACACTAAAATATGCCATTTGTTAATAATTAATGTATGAACACAAAGCAAACTGTATACTTGTAAATAATTTAAAACCAATTATAATAATTAATTTATTAATGCAAAGCAAACTGTATAATTGTCAGATTTCCAAATATAACCCCTCTCTTGGTGTACACGCGTCTACTCTAGATAACGCACATATCCTCTGGTCAAAGAGACTTTGCCCAGCTCTCAGGTTGGAGAAGCGGAGGCCACGCCCCCACCTCTCAATAGGATAAAAATGCTTGTAAAATACACAAAGGGACAGTCTCTAACAAATGTAGACCCAACATTAATATCAAGGGTCCCAGTCCATCCCTAAACTTGTGACCCTTTTCGACAGGACAAGAGGTAACCGAATTTATGGACTCGTCGGACCAACAATGGAGGAACGGAGGTCGCCAACACACCAACCTTACTATCAGCTTAAGAAGAAGTAGACTGGTGAACTCCATCACCGTCGGCCTCCCCTTTCAAGGAAGCGGCCGTTAGGATGGGAGAGAAGCTCACGTCAACGCACCGAACAGCTCTAAGCAACCTGGATAAGCTAAGGTGAACTGCTACAAGTGGCGTAAGTTGAGACCTAACCCGGCAAAAGTTTGTCCAGTCTCCACATACCAACACAGCGTCCATCATCACAGCTCAAAAAGCACAACACTGAATCAAGATGAAACCAACGGACGAACACAATCTATACGTTCACTAATGTTTAAAAAAAAAATTAATAACAATCATAAAAAGTGTTTCGGATACCAATAATGTGTATAAAAATTCCAGTGCAGACCAATTCAACCGCGTAAATTCAGTGCTTATTCACTTTAGAATGTTAAACATGATGGAGATCCGGTGTCCGGTAGTGGGAAGAATAACATTAATTTTATTAGAACGAATCAAGTGTATAAAGTCTGTAAAGTTATTAATTTAAAGATAACCCAGTATTAAGTGAACAATGTGCGCAAAATTATTAATTTAGTGTTAACTCCATATTAAGTGTAAAAAGTTCGTGTAAATTTTAATTTAGAGTTAACTCCGTATTCTTAGGTTCCGTCTGGGTTAAAGAAGAGTAGTGGGGAGCATACACAAATTAATGTATATAAAGGAAAAAGAGAAATAGATTTTGTTCGCGATTAGGATATGCAGCTCGGACATCCGAACCCTCAAATGTTAAAAGGCTTGGCATTACAAAGTGGCAGGATTGCTGCCACTTTAAAATTCATGTTTTGCCACTCAGCATAACAAAATGCAATAAGAAAGTAAATTTTATGCGTGCACAAAGCTGTATGCATACTAGAGTATGTAAAATAAGGAGCGCCCAAGAATTGAATTTTATGGTGCAGCCAATAAATAAAAAGGGTAGGAAGCTTAAGTAAAAGTTAACAATAATAAAGTAGCTATGCGCAAACACACGCACACAAATTTTTGTTCGCATTAAAGAGCTGCAGTTCCCACCTCCAAACGCTCCAAAGAACCGCTAACTACTGTGCTAATTATGGATATAAAAAAATAAAGAATTGTAAGACTCCGAAATTCAAAGGAACTCAAACTTAATGTAAAGATGTATTTAGAATAAAAATTTACCTCTCATTCCTTTATTTTAGGAGAAGAGGTGTATTGTATAAAAAGTAGGTTGATCTCGAATTATTAAATGTACATCCTCATTGCATTGCCACGGCGCACTTATAATAAAAGGAGTCAGATTGTTTGCATGCCTCAATATTTTGTACATATGCCTATGTAAGATTAATGAACTTTCGCCTGTAAACCAAATGTTAACCATATGGTACGCTGATAAAAATTACATAGAAGGTGAAAAAGACTCCTTTAAATTATATATAAAAATATATATTAAATACGAATATTTAAGCTGTGTAAAATATTGCAAAAATTATTTAAGTGACAAAATGCTTATCCCGAAAGAGTGTATTAAAGATAATGAATAACATTTTTAAAACTCCGTTTTTGGGGGGGATTCGTTCTAGTGCCCAATTACAAGGTGGAGTAGAGCCAACAAGGAACCCCACAAATTGAGCACCTTGTTGGCCCTATGAAATCTTGAAATGGGCGCACAGATAAAAAACTAAAATATGCCATTTGTTAATAATTAATATATTTGGTTGAGGAATAAGTTCTTGCGATTTTATAAAATCTATTCATTACCATTAACAATTTTAGAAAAACTTAATTTTTAATTGATAACAATATGCATTTTAATCAATAATGTATTCTCCGTTGTTATTTACGACTTCTTCCCAACGTTCAACTAGTTTTTCGATGTCTCTGCAATAAAAATCTCTGGATTTTGACTCAAAGATTCGTCTAACCAGGTTCTTAATTCTACATCAGCATTGAACGAAACGCCGCGCAAATTGTTGTAGAGCGATCGGGACAGATGGAAATCCGAGGAAACCAAGTCTGGCGAATATGGAGGATGCGTCAGGATTTCCCAATTAGGCGTTTGGATGGCGTCTTTTGTCATATTGGCAATGTGATGACGAGTAAAGTCGTGTTGCAGAAGGACTCCATAACGTCGAGGAGGTCGCCTTTCACGAATAGCTTCGGCGAGTAGATACATTTGTTGAACGTAGAGTTCTGCATTGACAATCTCGTTGTTCGCAAGGAGCTCATAAAGAATGATACCTTCACAATCCCACCACACACACAGCATCGTATTTTGTAGATGAAGTCCTTGCTTTAATCGCGGAAGTGTTTTTTTATTGGGGCTAAGCCATTGTTTTCGATGGTTCATGTTGACATAAACACACCACCTTTCGTCGCCAGTGATGATGCAGTGAAGAAATCTGTTCTTATATCCACGAGTAGCCTTGTGACGAGCCAGCAACCCTGCGGCAATCGTGGAGCGTTGAAGTTTGTTGCTTTCGTTCAAAGCGTGCGGAACCCATGCACCGAGTTTTTGAACTTTTCCCATTCAATGAAGGTGATTAACTACAGTTTTCTGATCACACGCCAATTGTACAGCCAATTCTCTAATCGATTGATGAGAATTTTCATGAAGAAGGTCGTTCAATCGATCTTCATCCAACTTAATGGGGCGACCAGAACGTTATTCGTCATTAAGATTGAAATGATCGTTTTTGAAACGTGAAAACCGCCATTGAGCTGTCCTTTCTGAAAAAGCATTTTCTTCATACACAGCACAAATATCGTGACGATCTTTTGCTGCGTTTGCATTGTTCCCGTCTCGATTGAAAATGAATAACAAGTGTCGAAAATGCGCCTTTTTTTCAACTTGACATTCCATTTTGAGGGTACAGAACAAAAAGTAAATTAACACAACTTTTAAATAAACCGTAATAACTTATTACTTAACTTCAAGACGTAGCCTAAGCAAAAGCCTAATAGTCTACGCTGTTAAGAGACGTAGCCTAACTTTTGCAAATTTTGTTCTCATTATTTATTATTGTTTCTTAATATGTGCACAAATCACGTCAACAAAACTTGAAATCAACACAACATTAAAAAAAAGTAAGAACTTATTCCTCAACCTAATATTAATGCAAAGTAAACTCTATAATTGTAAACAATGCAAAAAATTTGTTAATTTTAATTAATGTATTAATCAGAGGTGGGCACCGCTACGAATTTTTTAAACCGCTATCCGCTACACCGCTACCTTGGCTAGCTGAAACCGCTACCGCTACTAGTGCTACTTTTTCCAACTCGCGAAACCGCTACCTGCTACTCCGCTATCGCTACTTTTTATTGTAAAACGATACTAAAGCGCCTGCCCCCGAACAGCTTTTCAATGTTTTTTTAATAAATTCCAAGGAAAACTACTGTATATTACAGCCAAAATTAGTAGTTTTATTGTAAAGAAACGCAAAATAGGTAGCGGTAGCGGTAGCGGTTTTGAATTTTTTCAGTCCACTATCCACTACTGTGCTACTTTTTGTTTATAGAAACTGCTTCCGCTAATCCGCTACCATTTAGAGAGTCCGCAAGTAGCGGAGTAGCGGACCACTCAACTCTGGTATTAATGTAAATAATGCAAAACCGCTAGGGAATGAAATCGCTGTGTTTTCACGATAACCACACAAACATTCGCACATCAGAAAACAGGCGCGAGCCGACAGTTTTGTCTTCGTGGTGATAAGGGAAAAAATTTGAAACAGCTGTTCATACCAGTAATGAATGTGATAGAAAGGAAGTCTGACCCATTATCTTTTGACATGGGTCCGCGAAAGAGGGAATTGGGGGACGGGGGGGGGGGGCTACGACGAAATATTAGTCAGAATTCAAAATAAAAACAATCACTTGCTTTACACGCGCCTACACTAGATAACGCGCATACCCTCCGGTCAATTAGGCTTCGCCAAGCTCTCGGATTGAAGAAGCGGAGGCCACGCCCAATCTTTTAATAGGATAAAAGGGCTTGTAATAGACACACAGGAACAGTCACTAAGAAGATGTAGACCCAACATTAATATCAAGGTTCTCAGTGCACCCATAAACTTTCATCTTTATTGCATAAATCCAGGCCATCATTGACAATGATCCCTGCAAGACAATGCTGTCAATAGCGAGGATTAAAGGAGTATCAGTGTCTCTATTTAGGCGATTAGTGCATGAAGACATCGGACATTTCTCATACATAATGATAAAGGGACAGTTACTGTTGATAAAGACAAAGGACAAAGGGAGGGAATGTGCTGTTAAGCTTATGAACAAACTGAAGCGTCCCCTCAATCTTGGCGTACTTTGGTTCTTCTCAGACGAGAAGAATTTCTGCCATGACCAGATGGTGAACTCACAAGTATGTATCCCAAAGATGTACATAGAGTAATGACGTGCGGCAGCAGGACTCTTCACCTTGCCCCAAAAGCAGGAGGACCAGGTCTTGGCTATCAAATAATTTTTTTTACCACATCATGCCAAACATCTGGCCTCCCAACTCTCCAGACTGAAACCGCCTTAACTATTATGTGTAGAACGTGGTTGAGAGAGGGAGAGAGAGAGAGAGAGAGAGAGGGAGAGAGAGAGAGAGAGAGAGAGAGAGAAGGAGAGACCAACAAGTCTCCGTGTCCCATCAAAGTGAAGCTTAGGTCCAGGATCACCAGAGTTGTCATCCAATTAAAGAGGGGGCGAGTCGAGAAGGCCTGCAGCAGGTTTCAACGCTACCTGGAGGCCGTTATTGAGGTCGAGGCCCACCGACCCATATATATATATATATATATATATATATATATATATATATATATATATATAATACTTGTAATTGATTTGTTCCTTGGGAATCTGATATGCAGTATGAATATGAAGACCCAGGTGATTGCACAATCATTTATTGGCCGGACATTTCGGACCTTCACTAGGACCATTTTCAGCGACTGTATCGACTAATGAGAAGGGGAAGGAATATTAACGATAACAGTTAAAAGAATGCATTATATAATGGCTAAAAAAAGCGGATGAAGACAAGTTAAAATAATAAAATTGACTATTATTGATATCAAAGTAAAAACACAAATAAAAATATATAGAATTAATTAATACTATCCAGTGTAATTTTAAAAAATAATAGAAAGAGGTGAAGTTATAACATAAACTGACTGGAGCTAGCGACGAGCATCGCCTCCTGCCTTTCTTGGTCTAGAACCGACTTTAATGGGCTATCTATCCTATCATTGACCCTAGGTCAGGTCAAAGACCATCATTTACGAGAGTGCCTTATCTTGCCTCAGAATTGTAGCTTGTTAATTGCCTTTTTATGGCCCTCAGAGTGATTATAACTATTACTACATAACTTTCAATGTATCTTGACAACGAAGAAGAGGCACAGATGCGTGTAGATGCATCTTTGGGTGCAAATCACAATCAAGCTTGAATCTTAGCGTGACAAAATTGCGCCTGTATTTTTACATCGAATTAAACCATACTATTTTAGAATATTGTGCATTTATTTAATAAAACAGACCTAGGTTCTCTTAATAAATAGGTCTTATCACATTAATTAAATTTACAGGAATAATAACTCAAATTCAATTAAATGTAATTTCATCTCGTACAAATGCGATCTCATCATTCCTTGGCGACCTTGGCTCGTCATGGGGAAGAGGGTCCCAAGTCTGCGTCATTATGAGTCTTTGTTAGAGACGGGAGAAACAAAGGCGGAGTCAATAAAGAGTCAATATACAAATAATTTCTCCCGTCATTTGGAGTTTAATTATAAACGGAATCATTGTGAATGGAGAACGTAAGATGAACATGGGGGAAAGAAAAGAAATACGACAGGGGAAAATGAAGAGGGAAAATAAAGGAACAAGAAACGTTTGAAGGATAAAGCTGAAGGATAATAAAAGCCATGTTAGACGAAACTAAAAATAAATGAAGCGAAGAATAAACCAGCGAAGTCGTATTCAATCAATACGAAAAAATAATGACTAGAAGAGAAAAGAGAAAAACATGAATATTAAAAAACAACAAAGAACTATGTGATATAAAGGTTTGATACCGCTTAATTTCAACCGTTATCACATGTTGTTGAGAAACACGATGCTACCCACGTGCATCTTCGCCTTGAAGCCGGGCGCGATTATCGCGCCACCTGAGTCAATATTTAACCAAGGAGGTTTATCATCCCCCCTCCGTTCGCCCCATGCTCCGATCACGCCAGATTGAGTTAGGCTTATGGGCAGATAAGGTATTGTTCTCACGCGCGGCTGTGCATTCCCTCGAAGCCCCCACTCCATTGTTCCCTACGCCAAGGGGATGTCTCGACTATTTATACGGAAACTTTACCACTGAGAGGAGATTCGAGATCCAGATTTTCTTCGTGAGACATCACTACGATCCAGTCTCACCTTGTGCACCAAGGGCCCTCTACCTCGAGATCCACCATCATTGTCCAGAAGAGGACAATATCCCTTGAGTGCCAAGGTTCGAGCCTTCAAGACGCCACGTCAGGATCATTTAATTCCCCCCTCCCCCTTCGGCTGGAACTCGCCAGCGGACCGAAGATTCCTTCACGTCGCCTTCTTCTGCACAACTCGTGTAATTACGTAAGCTGAACGTTACTTTTGAGTATTTAACCCTTTTGTCAACCCTATCCTGTGCTTTAAATGGTTTATCGAACCACCCCATCCCTTTAATTATTATTTGTTTTACCTTTTTAAATCTCTTCCAAATCTTAATCCTCGGATTAGCTAGATTTCCCACGACCCTTTCCATTCTCTGTTTATGTCAATATTTTCCGTTTTGTGTGTTGTTGATAGTTTTTATTAATAAAACTATATTTTATTAATGATAGCCATATTATTATCCTTGAGCTCAGTTCCACTTCTTAAGCATATTGAAGATAAATAATATCGGTCAACCCAGACACCACGCACTCTAAATATAAATGAATAGTTCCCTCAACGAATAGTCATATATGGTATATCGTCGAGAGTCCATTCTACGACAAACTAAAAAAAAGACTAAAGAAATTCATTATTAATATGATTCCTGCGTACAAAGATATATATCTTACATTATTGGAAGATATATTTACTTAAGACACGAAAAAAAATAATAGAGAAAATAAAAGATTAAGAAAATTGCATTGAAAAGAGAAACAAAGAAACCTAGGCAAAAATTTCTATTGGTTTGTTAATAAAATTATTCTCAGCGAGAATTAGGTTAATAACGAACAAAGTTGATATTCCACACTCCAATGCTGGAATCTTGGCTAAAATCATGAGGGATCACATTATCGTTTTATTTTATCACATTCCAGAAGCAATCGAAATAGTTTTGAAGGAATAAGCTCTGTCCTACATCGAAAAAGGGAAATTTAACCAATTACCGAGACAAGATATGCTGTGTCCCATTCATCTGGAAGAATTAATGTGATTTTAAGTTGTTAAACATGATAAAAATTGTTTATATTATACCAGTATTTGAACATGATATTGACCCTTGCCAGGTGTTTTCTGAACAAATAGTCCGATAATATTGATCGGAAAACTCATGGAATCAATAAATCAAAGAGAAGTCTAGAACTCTTAAATCACCACAGTGATTTGTTAGAACTAACTTGAGTGAGTTGATTGAATAATTCTGGAATTTGACTCTAAGAGAGGGATTGATGCTATTTACTTGAATTTACGAAGGGATATTCATACAGAGCAATAAAAAAGAGCTGAAATATTTTATAAAGTTGCTGAAGTAGATTTAGGGTTTGTTGTTTGGACGAAAGGAAAACTATTATTAGTGATTTTGACATTGAGATGCAAAATAACAGGGAGCCATGAGTAGTATTTCAAAATTTACAGAATAAAAAAACGCGAAGTTCAGTAGAAAAGTTAGTTGTGAGGAAGATAATTTAAAGCTACAGCTAATATCCTTTGTGTGATCAGTTAAATGGCAACAGCGATTCAAGGTAGACGAGTATTAATTTCTGTGGCTTGGATCGAAAGATAAAGAGTATTTGGATTATCTTTTAATGAAGAGTGAATGAGAAAGATTTTAGTGTAATTATTAGCAAGGCCATAGAATCTTGAGAAATTGTGTTTTTAACAGGGGTGGTGAACTTATGACACGGGGTCTTAAGTGGCAGGGTTATATTTTATTTCGAGCCTCGAAGCTGTGAGAAGTCTGAAGGAATTGAAATCTAAAAATCAACACAAGGGGTAGATTGATACGTAATGAAGGGCATTTTATTTGTGCTAAGCGACATAAAGATAAGGAGATAAAAAGCGATAGTTATTCGGGATTAAAGCATCAAGTGTCTTATAAAATTAAGAAATAATATCATTTGACTTAAGTGTAAATCTCGTAATTAAGTAGCGCCAAACTCGGGTTGGGCTATGCATGTCACAATCCCTTTCTTGGAAGCTTTGATGTCGCTCAAAATTGAGACAGGCAAATCCTTCTCAATAGTAAACGCATTTGGTATCCTCGGTTCATTATCATATAGATTTCTCCACGTTGAGTACCATGTACCACTTTTCGGCCCATTCCATTAATCTATCAGCTTTATTCGTTATATGAACTTTCAGTCATATCAATACTTTGATTTATTTCCATATTTTGTAAAGTTCACAAACTTTTGAATTTGGGATAATAAATTCATTAACCTAAAAATTGAATGACAAACATCGGAGAAATTATATAAAAAAGGTTCGCCACCCCTGATGTTGACGAAGGCCAATGAAGTGCTTTGCATTCATCGGATGAAATTATTAACCTAAAGAGCGTCTAAAAGATGGACACAGGGAAAATGGACATTTTGAATAAAAAATGAACTAAAATTTGATTTAATTGAAATATTAATAAATAACATCAATGTGATTTCCACCATTTGTGATGCAAAGTTCGATTAGCTTTGCGCGATTCATCTAATGAACCCGATGCATTAACTACAAGTTTCTGTCAGTCAATTTCAGCACATTCATTTATGATGCGCTGTTCCTTCAGGTGACTCGTTTCTTTAAATTTCATTGAGTACATCTTCTCTTTTAGCACATACACCGGGAAAATATATTCAAGGGGGGCAAGATGATAAAGTAGGGTGAACGGGGAGACCATTCTGATATTTCTTGTGTCCTAACTTTAGGGACCTATTTACAGGGCCTGGATCGCCCACATTTAGAAAAGCAATTGAATTCTGGTGTCCTTAATTGTGAAAATTGGACAGTGTCTCTCTCGTCAACGCAGTTATCCGGCTTAAGTGTAAAATCCTTTAACGGAAAACTTTCAGAATCTAACTTGGATTTTCTAGAAACAAGTCTGAGAGTAGAACAAATCCAAATTCCCAAACTTTTAAAATGCTTCGACCATCTTAAGATGGAAAATTCTCTGCAGGAAACAAACGATAGAAAGAACACCAAAGGACTAAAGCGATGAGACCAACATGTTAAGCTGACTTCGCAAAGACCTAACCTACATACTTAATTGTGAACGTTAGGTAAAGTCTTCCTACCTAAGCTGTTTTTGTTTTTTTAACTTTAATTTTAGTAATCTTAAAAAAGTAAGTGTTAAAATAGAATTAAGTAAGGGGAATCAGGAGGAAAGGACAACAAATAAAAAGAAACAAATGAATTCAGGTGTAAAATAAGCCCAATATGGACTACCTGCAGGCTGCTTCTATATTCTTTGTCTTTGGTGAATTTTTTAATAGTTTATTGGTTGGTTGATGGTTTGGGCGAATGAAAAATTGAGGGGATAAATAATGGATCATTATTTATTTAGAAGGCTGAATACAAATAAAATAGTTTAATGATCGAATCATTGGATGGTGAGATGGATAATTTAATGATTTTTGATCAATCTATTTAATTAAAAGGTTAATTTGTTATTTCAGTGCCCAATAAATTGGAACTGATGCTGTATAGGACCTGTTGCTGAGAAGAAGGGGGGAAGTGCTGGGGGTCATCGAAAGATGAGGGGTCTTTTGTCAACCTCAACCAATTCGTCGGAGATCCGAAGCGAAAGAGAGGGGGGAGACGAGGAAGGTTTAAAGAAAGCAAAAAAGAGTTTGGAAAGAGAAAAAGTGTTAAGTTTATTTATTTGCGCGTTCTCAAACACACCTACCCCTACTCTCTCATTTATATTCTCTTTCCCTTTTCCTCTCTTCTTTTGTGCACACGATAGCTCGCTCCGTCTATCTCTCGTTTTTTTCGCTTTTATCTTTTATCTTTTTCTTTATATTTTATCTCTTTATCTTTTTATTTTTTTCGTTCGTTTTATTTATTTATTTTCTTTTTCATTTATCTTTTTTCCTTTTCTTTTTCTTTGCGCTAGTTTGGTGTTTGGTCTACGATGCTCGGGCTTTGATGATTGGTCTCGGATGTTCGTAGTTTGATATTAGATCTACGATGTTCGTAGTTTAATGTTTGGTCAACTATAGTTCGTAGTTTGATGTTTGGACTATGATGTTCGTAGTTTGATATTTCTCCGGAGACGTTCGTTTTTGGATGCTTGGTCAACGACGTTCGTTGTTTGATGTTTGGTCATGAGTGATTTAAAAGTGTGTTTCAGTTATATTGTTAAACATGGAGTGTTCTGAAGTCAGGACGCGTTGGAAGAAATTACCCAACTTTGAGAAAGCAAAAGATAAGATAGTAATTGTAATCTTGAGGCAAAAAATTCTTTGACGGGGTTTAACTCCCTCTTTCCCGATTACTTTAGTCTGATCAGTCTTGGTGATTAAAAACAAACACATAAGAAAAAAACAGTATGGTACAACTACAAGAATGGAAATGATTTGTACAGCCGCAATTATTAACCCTATAACTTGGGTGCCGGAGTGAGCACATGAAATACCCCCCAAACTAAGTTGTTATCATCCTCTCCACAACCTAGACTTATGTCCAGGAATGTGGATTCACTCCTATGTCCTGATATCTAAAGATAACATTAGACATGTCAATGCAAGTCTTTGACATAATCCATTCAGAGTCGTTATTGGGATGATGCAGTAAATGAAAGATTTTTCAGGAGGTGGTTTTCCGTTTCCGAAATGGGGATTTCAGTCTAGACAGACCCTAAAAAGATCGCCCAAAAGGACTTGGTTCTGAAGAGTTGGAAGCTGTTGCGATAGCAAATCCTGCTACAACTTCTAAGAAACTCACAAAACCATTTAATGTAACCCATACTACTAACATACGCCAACTAAAAAGGATTAAAAAGGTTCCAGTGATTGGAAAATGGGTCCCCCATGAACAGTCCACAGCGATTCTGCAACAGCATGTAGTTTGCTGGGAGTCGTTGCTTTCACGACACCTTCAGGTGCCATTATGGTGAGGCTTTTTCCTGGTGATGAGAGGTAGATCCTTTATCATAATGTTAAATGCCGCCGTTCGTGGTTCAGTGGAGGAAGCAGAATTTCTCAACAACCAAGAGAACTTCACCTAAAAAGATCATGTTAAAATTGTCCATCATAAAATGCTAGATAACAATCACCAATTAATTCTAATCTCTACTTCAATCAATCAATTTCGCCGTTTGAAGCCAGTGATTGGAAAATGAGTCCCCTACGAACAGTCCACAGCGATTTTGCAACGTAGCCGATGGGGTGTCATCCTCTATCACGATAAGGCCCGTCCTCACACACCCTTTATCTATAAAACTATATTTTAAGAACGGGATATTTTTAGAGGGGTTGAAATATAATATATCAGGTTTTTTTTCTTTTTGTTCGGTTATGACCTTTGTATATTTTTATTTTAATTGAACTTATTTCAAAGAGTTCTGTTAGAGTTTGAAAAAAGAAAATGGTAAAGTTCAGAAAAGAAAATTAGCGATTGGAATCTTTTATCGAACTTTTTCTAAAAGAGATTTTTTATTTTAATCTTTATCAGAAGGAAATAGCTACTGTTGTGTTACACCACTCTATACCATACACTACTTCTATATTATGTGTGGGGGGAAGGGCGACTTAATCACCTACTGTTCGCATGGATTAACGACCGACTAGGAGGTCAAACTTGAGGCGTTGGGTTTCAAATCCTTAATAATCAGTACATAATTGGTTGGCGAGATTTACTTGAATAGGCCGAGAGTATCGTTCAAGGTTAGTTAAAGATGAAACAACAAAAATATAATTTTATTTAAAAATATCAAAATAAGAATAAAATAGGCAAAAGGAAATTATTTAAATTGAAATTGTCTCTTGATAATTATTATGAGAAGGGCTCTCAAATAGAATTAATTGATTAATGTTACTAGGCTCAGAACAAAGGGGGAGATTGACAATACTAATAAGGGAGGGGGTTTTTAGTCTTACGGGTCGGTGACTTCGAAGAAGGTCCATCTTGCGACGAGGCGAGTTTGGGAACGATCCGACGAGCCAAATGGGGCACGATCCGATGAAGCAAGTAGGGAACGGTCCGAATTAGGCAGGAGATGGGGGGTGCACGATCCGAACCAACTTTCCGATGAAGATAGCCAATCTTCAAAGATGACGTTCGACGGAAAATGTGGGATTACTCGTAATTCCACTGGAAGAGGAAACTTCTTTTCCTCAAAGATAATCGATGGAGATTTTGTCCGGTTCGATTAAACGAAGGGAGACTGTTGCGCAAATTCAAAGTCTTGCCGTTCACAGAAGCTACCAATTGACTTAGGTAGAATCACAGCTGAAGAAGGCTTGCTGTCTGACGAACGCTCACGGGATGAGACGATAAGGACGGCATTGAGGTGCGGGCTGGACTCTTCGTACTACAGAATAACCCGACTATTTGTAGAATCACGGCAGAGAAAGTCTTGCTTCTCGGATAACGCTCACGGGACTTGATGAGACGATAGGGACGGCCTTGGCGTGCGTGCTGGACTTCTTGATCTACAGTAAAACCCGAGTATTTGTATGCCCGATTCTAAGGGGGAAGAGGGAATTTGAAGAAACGAGCCACAAGCTCCAGAAATCTTAATCCGGAAGTGGAGTCGATTCATCATTTAACAGCAAGGTGCGAGACACAGAGGCTCTTCCTCGCCTCGTCACCGGGGGGTGGGGGGATGCTTGGGACGAGTTTTCATGATTAGGAAATATTTCCCCAATGCGCTCAGGAGTAGAAAATTCGCGAATCTTCCCTAACGGAGGTGACATTCCCCATGGTGAGATACAATCGCCCGTGGTCTCAAATATATTGGGGGTGGGGGAGGGGCAGAGGTTGTTCTTTTACACCCCTCCCTTCCATAAGATGAAACTTTTCTGAGAGTGAAGAAAAACAAGGGACATCGCAAATTTGCATGGACAAATTATTATTAAGGCGTCAGCCTTATAAAAAACAAACAAGCGGTGGACCTGACCTGTATTCGACAGGCTTACAACAATCTATGACATTGATCAGAGCAAAAAAAATATATATATATATAAATGAATCGACCAAAAAACGTTACATTTGAGGAACCAAATTATAATTTTGTCTAAAAGGGTAATGGAACAACAACACAAAAAACAAACACTATATTATATAAGTATCTACATGAACAATAGATATATGTACAGAGTTAAAAATAATAAAAATACCATATACATGATTAGCTTACGGATTTACAGGCGACCTATAATTTAGTGGTTTAGCCAGCATTGTTGGCTAATTGATTCCGGCTAAGATTATCAGCTATACAATTTTCGGTACCATGTATATACCAAACTTTAAACTGATATTGTTAGAGTGTCAAAAGCCATTGCATTATACGTCCTGTCTGGCTCTTAGTATTTCGGAGATATGACAAAGAGCGATCAATGGTCAGTTTCGACAATAAACTCTTTCCCTATTAAATACATGCTAAATTTGGTAATACTCCATATTATAGCTAAAGCTTCCCGTTCTGTTACCGAGTAATTACGTTCACGAGATAGTGGCTTTCGGCTCGCGTATGCCACCGGGTGGCTTTCACCTTCGTCGGAGCATTGGAGCAGCACGCATCCAATTCCTTCCTCACTCGCATCTGTCCGGATGCCAAGGAGTTTGGAGGGATTAGGGAGCCTCGAATTGGGGGCGGAACCTAGCTTGTCCTTAAACTGCTGGAACCTGGTGTTATCTTCGCGATTCTATGAAAGGGCATCTCTTCTAAATGAGGGCGGAACCTAGCTTGTCCTTGAACTGCTGGAACCTGGTGTTATCTCCGGGATTCTATGAAAGGGCATCTCTTCTAAATGAAGGCACTTAAAGGGGCGGAAATAGACGAGAAGTTAGGGATAAATCTACGATAAAACGAGGCCGATCCCATGAATGACCTGAACTGTTTCTTCGTGTTGGGAAGAGGCATCTCGAAAATGGCTCTGAACTTTTCGTCCTGGGGGCCCATCTTATTTTCTAAGTGAACATGTTCTTGAGTAGTGGGAACGATGCTATGCTCAAATTGATGGAAGCAACCGGGGGACTCGGAGATGACATCTTCACATCCATTTTGTAACTGCTGCACCTAACTCTTTTGAAGAGGCGCTAGCCTGGAGGAAACATGCAGTGCGGGGGATAATGATACCAGGGGTCCAGGTAAAAATGGGATAGAGTATTCATCATCTTGTTAAATGCATACTACCTGCACGACATTGAAGGGGTCAGCGGAGTACACCGCTTCCAAAGGGGATTCTTCATCGAGGTCCACAATATCGTTGATACACGCACGGCAGTGATATTTCTTCAACATATTGATGTGGAAAACCTTATCTCCTGAGGAGGTTCGAATCAGGTAATCCACTGGTCCTTTTAACTTTGAAACGGAAAAGGGGCCCTTTCACTTGCTCACGAGCTTGTTACTCTCCGTGGAAGTAGCAACGGCAGCTTCTCGCTAGGTTTAAAACTTCTTTCCTTTAAATCGAAATAAGTTCGATACTTCTCCAAATTTACCTCAGCATTTTGGTACGCGATGTCGGCACATATCTCGAGGAGCTTTTGGAGGTCTAGGAGGCACGAATAGGAAGATTATATATCGTTATCCAGACGGGGATTGGGGAAAAGTTCCTTTAAAAGAGCAAGGGGGCCTCGAACATTACTTCCATACAATAATTCGAAGGGGGCGAATCCTAGGGTCCTAGGGGGATTTCACGACAAGCAAACAGTGCCACAGGTAAAAAGCAGTGTCATTCACGGGGCTGATCTATACACAATTTTTTGAGGATTGTTTTCAATATGCCATTTAGCTTTTCCTCGTTCCGTCAATACCTCTTTCGAAATTCCTACCCCCCAAAAAATGGAAAAGAGGGCTTCGGCGCACGAAGCGCTATCAATGCGTTTAAGGGGAACTGCCTTAGAAAAAGGGGTTGCGAAGTCTTCTAAAGTCAGGACATAACTCTGTCCTACACTAGACAGGGGATAAATAGGGCCAATAAAATTAATGTCCACAAGAGAAAAAGGTTCCGAGCTTTTCTGAAGGGGGGCTGGCTTGACGCGCCCTTTTGCTGATGTTCTTTAGCAGGCATCGCATGATTTGCAGTACTCTGCAATTTCTCTGGCCGCACCCGGCCAATAAAAATACTTAAAAACCCTTTAAGCGGTTTTGTTATGACTAAAATGACCGGAGAATAAACTATCGTGAGAAATCTGGAGAACTTGGGAGACGGGGAACACACAAGGAGTGTGTCCAGGTTCGGTTCCGTCGGAACATTTACGATATAACAGCTCATTCTTGACAAGCTTAGATGTTTTTTCCACCATGGAAAGACTCTTGTTTATTAGTCCTGTCTTTCTCCCAAAGGGAGAGGAGAGTTGCGCACCCCTTCTGGGCGCGGGCAAAATGCTCGTTCCGGAGGGTCTCTCTCTATCTCCGGATCGACTGGGTTTTCTATAGGAACGTGTTCCTGAGAAGCCTTGGCAGCCTGGTCACGGGTTACGACTGGTTGTGCTACCGGGTTACGTGTAACCTGGGGGCTCTGACCAATCAGTACAGAGCAAAACCTGATTGGGGCTGCTACCACTTCGACCCAACCACTAAAATGCTCACATTCGATGTGGCATTTTACAATAGAGAAACGATTCGCTCGGCCGAGGTAATTATGAACTACAGCAAACTTTTGGTGGTCATGACCGACCGGAGGAACTAAATTCTCGGATACCACGATGCATGTGCACCCAGTGTCACGTACAAGGATGGAAACACGGCATCCATTCGCGGCTCCATTTTCAAATTTCAAACCACCGGGGAAGCTCTTATTAAAGAAAAAATTTACTTGGTGACCGGAGTTGTTTGTCGACGAGACAGACGTAGTGGTATCTTGGAGAGACAGGGGAGTAGCAGAAGTAGCACTAACTTGATGTACCTGATGGGAAGACACGCTACTAAATTGGGAATTTTGAGTACAGTTCGTGCGTACATGACCTTCTATTCTGCACGTAAAACAGATTATCTGCCTTCTGGGGAATAACAACGTGGGGGAAGCGGTAATTATGGGCTTAATGTATCTTGGTTCCGAAGGAGGGAGGTTCTTGGGTTTTGAGGGGCCTTGAACTTTCAGGAATTTAGGGGTATTTCTTTTAGGGGTCCTGGAATTTTTGATCTTAAACTTGGGAGGAGACGGGGGAGGCTTCTTATTAACTTTGATGTACAAGATATGGTTACTTGCATAAACATCAGCCTCTTCTAGGCATTCCTTGAACTTAGAGTAGCGCTTGTCCTTAACGTGGGTCAGGGAAGGTAAGAAATGATCTTTTAGGATGAAGTCCAGAAGTGACTCGTACTCTTGGGGGATTTTACAAGCATCTAACCAAAATTGGAGGTGTTTCTGGAAGGTGTACCCAAAATGGCAAAAGTTCAGACTGGGGCGGATCTTTTCGTTACGAAAACGGGCACCATAGAAGTCTAGGGTCATATTCACGGCAGCAAAGAGTTCGGATTTGAGTGTAGAGTAGTCCACAGTGGATCCTGATGGAAGCGAAATGAATATGTCTCTCAACTGGGAGTGTAGGAGAGGGAGCAATTTGGCGACACCATCTACCTTGATGTCCCAATTGTTGATTTCAAAATCTTCTCGAAATGCGTAAGATATGATCCAAAATCTTTTCCTTCTTCAAAGACGGGTAATCTTACTGACGGGAGCTGCGGAGTTTCAGTCCGGAAGTTAACTTACATTGACTCGAATTGATTACGGCTTAATTCCAGTTCTTTTCCATCCCTCGTTGTTCTCTTGCTCTTCTCTCTTCAGCTTCTCTTCGTTATTTTATCTGCGCTCTTAGTTCTTTTTCCTGCGCTCTTTCTCCTTCACTCTTCTATTTCATTTCTCCCTTCTTCCTGAAAATATGTTAATTATAATTCTCGGCCCGTCAGGCCCAAAGCTTTCCTTGACTCTTGAAACGGTCAAACGAAGAAGACATCTTCTTAGCTTAGTTAGGGGAACGTAATACTCGAACGCGGCTATTGATGTAACGAAATTTCTCGGCAATATACGTAAAGCGTAACTTTTTCCCAAAATAAATATTCCAAAATTATTTCACTAAAAGAACACTAAACTCTTCCTACTCTTCCTACACAGTTAGGACGGATTAATCTTTCTAATCCGGCTGGGGATTAACTCAAATATTTCCATAAATGGAATACACAAACAGAGAGAATGGGTCTCAACTAATAATCTAAATTTTAAATATTTAATAGACTAATGTTCAACGGATTTAGAACTAACTTTAACGTGCTTCGGCCAAATTAGAAAAATAAAGAAACTGAAATAATAAGAGGGAACTACTAAAATTCAAAAGGGATGCAAATCAACTAAACTGATTTACTATGTAATAGACCCCACACACTTAGCATCAGTTTTTATAATATAGAAGTAATATATATATATATATATATATATATATATATATATATATATATATATATATATATATATATATATATATATATATATATTTTTCTTGGTACACCACTCTATACCATATGCTACTCCTATATTATGTTGAGGGTGACTTAATCACCTACTGCCACGCGAACCGTTGAAGGACTGTTCTCAGGGCTTAACGACCGACTTGGAGGTTAAACTTGAGGCGTTGGGTTTCAAATCCTTAATAATCAGTGCATAATTGGTTAGCGAGATTTACTTGAAAAGGCCGAGAGTATCGTTCAAGGTTAGTTAAAGATGAAACAACAAAAATATAATTTTATTTACAAATATCAAAATAAGAATAAAATAGGCAAAAGGGAATTATTTAAATTGAAATAGACTCTTGATAATTATTATGAGGAGGGCTTCTCAAATAGAATTAATAGATTAATTTTACTAGGCTCAGATTAAAAGAGGGAGCTTGACAATAATAATAATGGAGGGGGTTTCAGTCTTACGGGTCGATAAGTTCGAGGAAGGTCCTTCTTGCGATGGGGCGAGTGAGGGAGCGATCCGATGTGGCGAGTGGGAAACAATCCGCTGGGACAGGTGGGGCACGATCCGAACCATCTTTCCGATGAAGATAGCCAATCTTCAAAGATGACGTTTGACGGGAAATGTTGGATTACTCGTAATTCCACTGGAAGAGAAAACTTCTTTTCCTCAATGGTAATCGATGGAGATTTCCTTCGGTTCAATTAAACGAAGGAACACTGTTGCGCAAATTCAAAATCTTGCTGTTCACAGAATCTACAAATTGACTAGGGAAGAATCACGGCGGAGAAAGTCTTACTTGTCGGATAATGCTCACGGGACTTGACGAGAAGATGAGGACGGCCTTGAATTGCGCGCTGGACTCTTTGAACTACTGTAAAACCCGAGTATTTATATGCCCGATTCTGAAAGGGAAGGGGGAATTTGGAGAAAGAACTCACAAGCTCCAGACATCTTAATCCGGAGGCGGAGTCGATTCATCATTTAACAGCAATGTGCGAGACACAGTGGTTCTTTCTCGCCTGGTCACCGGGCGGGAGGAGGCTTGGCCTGATTTCACAGGATTGGGGATTATTTCCCTAATGTGACCAGGAGTCGAAAATTCGCGAATGTTGTCGAACAGCAAGTTACATTACCCATGGCGGGATACAATCGCACGTGGTCTCCAATAATATATTTTTTTTTGGGGGGGGGGCAGAGGTTGTTCTTTTGTAGCTACCATATATATAAAAATAAAGCAAAATGAAAATATTAAATATAAAATTTCAATGTGAAAATTGAGGTCTAAGGATTCCTCTTTCAGTATTTCGGAGGAATTCCAATTTTATTTTACCTTTAAGCCTAGAAAATAAGGATGGATCTGAAAAAAGACTGATATTAAATTATTAGGCGACAAGAGTTGGTTTTTCGTATATCAAATGTTTTTACCCAAGTTATCTATAGATTGAAAAATTAGAGCGCAGGGCTAGTTTTTTTGAAATTCAAAGTTTTTTAAAGTTATTGCTAAAAGTTTATTTAGAGTTGGAAAGAGCAGAACATAAGGTTGTTTTTTCGTATATTCAAAGCTTTTATCCAACTAATTTCAAAGAGTTACCATTTTTTCTCACCTTATACTTTTTACTTAGTGAATCTAAGAATTAAATTAATATAAATTGTGTTCATAAAATGAATTAAAATTAATGCATGGCGGTTTTTTTACTAGTAGAAGAGCCCTAAACAGAAATGTTTGGATACGACTAATCAAAAACGGTTACCGCGGGTAGGGAAAAGCCGAGAAGAAGAAGAAGAGGGTTGTGGGGGTTTATTCTTTAGTATATAAAAGAAAATTTTTATGAAAAAAAAGAGGTGAGGAATTTTTACGGTAAATGGAAAGAATTCACCTAAAAAAAACCCTTAAATTTAGACAGAAAATAGGTATGGATATGAAAAAAATATCCCAAGAAAAAAATTATTAAGAAATATGTAATGGAAATATTTTAATCTTTATTATCCAAAACCTCGTTTCTAGAGCGAGATAGGCCGTAGGACACAGGCCGAAAGTCTGCCTGTGAAGGGTAAGTTCCAGCAGCTCCTCCTGTAAGGAGGAGTGTCGAAGTCGCTCCTCTTGTAATAACTAAAACATTTTCCTGGATCTTTATTAGTATTTTATGCTAACATTATTCAACTTATTTATAACTTTTCCATAGCTCTTTAGGTTATGCACAGTATTTTCTTGTGTTTTCTTAAGGCTCCTCTGTTCATCTTGATTAAGATCTATTTACTTGAGCTGCCTCGTATAGGCTATTGATTATCCTTTTGCAGATTCCTTTTCTAATATTCATATCCCCCCATGATGCTTTCCTGTATTTTCTAGGGTACCTTCTATGGAATAAACTGCTCCTGTACTATAATTAATACTTCTTTTAAAGTACCATACATCACATAGTAATTTTTATCTCTAAACAATTCCACGCATTGTTATCTCAAAAGTTACGTAGTCTGTAATAATTCCTTTTGTGGAAATTTAGAATTTTTTATTATTCCAAACAATGTTTATCTAATTACTAAGATTCAAACAGTCTATCTAATGATCGCTAGTGCCTAGCGTTTCTCCAATTGTATATTCCCTAAAAATTCATGTCTGGTAATCTTCAAATCATGCATTAAATGTGTGACTAACTATATGCCTACTGGTCATATTTTTTCAATCATTTCGTGATTAATAGCGATTCCACCATTGTTCATCCTCTATTGTATTATTTTGATTGGATTGGATCCTACTTTTAACTTAAATGATTAACTCTCTTACGATTCTATCAGTCTTCTGGTCAACGTAAATGAGGTAACCATTTTTTTTATAGTCATTTCTACTTTAAATTTCGCTTCAATCACCCAAAACTGTTAAACACAGTACATACACATATTTATATGAGTATGGTAGAGTAAATGTACACGCTGATAATTAATCAAAAACAAAAGATTTGAGAGAGAACGACATTTTTCTTCACAAGTACAGGATTAGTTTCGAAGCATCACGGTCCATCCTTCAGCTGTGCAAAGACTAACAAAATATTACCTTAATTTGAAATGGAATTGCAAATTTAAACCCGAGGTTAGGTCACTCATCGCCTCCCAAATTAGTATCTCGTGAACTCTAAGAGAAGTCAGCCACTCCTTATAAATATTGTCTCCTTACTTAATGTATGTTGCTTTCTCTATTTTTAAAGTTATTTTCTCTTCTCTATCTCATTTTGTAGAAAAGGAATGTGTTATGGTAATATTTTCTGAACCTTTTAACAGCTGAAGGATGTAGTGTAATGCTTCCAAACTAATGTTGCATTTGTGAATAAACAATTCATTCTTTCTCAAAGCCATTTTTTTCATATATGTATGTCGTTATCTCTCATATAACTAAATAACTCTTCACTCTTATTCCAAAGACTGCGTCCATTACAATAGAAACACTTCAGCACTTTATCCCTTGAAGCACATTTTAGTACAATCTTTTATGTTTTATGTTTTATTCTCTCTGAGAACATTCAAACCTTTCTAATGTTTCTGCCTCTATTGCCCTTACCACTAATATTATCAAACTTTTTATCTATAATCTATCTGCACATCTTTTCTCGCACGTTCTAATTTACATGAAAACAAATTTATATAGCTTTATTTATGCAAACACTCAATCCTTCTACAGCTTTCCAGTTCAAGTGCAATATGTCCATTGCAAACAGACCATTTCTTCGAAAAGTTTATTCCATTCATCCCATGCTATCACAAATATCTTTCGCCCTCTCATTTATTCCAAATTATTTCATTCATTCTCTTGCTATCAAATATTTCTTTCGCCATCTCATTTATCCCAAGTGTTAGAGATAACCCCTTCGAAGCTATTTTAAACCTAGTCAAGGTCCTTGAAACTACACATCTAGATACCTCCTTTCCGTACCGCTCCTTTCCGCACCAGGCCTAGAAACTAGCTCCTCGCTTGCAAAATGCCATACCTAAAAACCACCGACCAAATGACTCATGTGTTTCATTTACTGATCTCTGCCATAGACCCCCTTTCTCCTAGCTCCGCTAAAATAGAGAACCTAATGCTACAAACGAGAGATCTATTTCGAGTCTCCTCTACCTTACCTCTTCCCTTACAAGAACTAATATCCACCCATCTATCATTGCTTGTACTGGCACGATTCTCTCCCACTAATCTACCCTAAGGCCTAGAACCACTAGAATAAACATTCTTTATCTGCCCTACTACCCTCAATCTCTAACTAAGCTAAGTCATGCCATCAGTGTTCATAACCTTCACTGTCTATGCCTTTTGCTCCTCGTAACCCTTAATCATATCTAGAACTATAAATAACATATTGATACCTTTTCTCTGGTTCATTTTCTCCATAATAGTCCTAATCTCACTAACCTCTAACCTAAGCTATTCATTATTACTCATCACCGACCATTCGACAATATCAACAAACCTACCATACTCTCAAGTACAAATAACACATTACGACACTGGGACAAGTTTACCCAATCACTCATAAACTGAAGCTAAAAACGGCCCTTAGATACTTTATTACTGTGCCATTCAAAAAGATCAGAAGGCCTGGATTTCTATCATAAATTTTCCATAATTTTTTTCAGAGAAAATTCAAGGATTCAAAAAGGTTTGCTGACCAAAAAGTCGCGTGCTCTCACTTATTCTTATTTATGACCTTACGACCTTCAGAACTTTCAATAATTTCCGTACTATGCTTGAGAGGAACTTGACAATTCCATCGCTCTAAAAAAATGTAAAACAACATAAGGGTTTCAAATTTCGTTAGAATCGGCCGAATTGTTAGGATGTTATTACAAAAATAAAAATAAAGTAACGGGGACCCACCGACAAAGTGAGATGTATAGTCGGCCTCAACTAGACTAGCACGCCACTTAAAATTGGTGTACGATAATCTACAGGTATAATCTACCTAGTGGTACAGGTTATGCCAATTTGGATGAATAAAACGAAAATTCTTAACAGATAATCAATTTAAGAGAAAAATTGAAGTGTCCAAAATTATTCGAACGACAGCGGAAACAAATTTTGATTGTAATATAATGATTAAATTCTCACTAGGAAACATTTGTGCAAGTTATACGTAATTAGTATTTGGCGTGGACGCCTTTATTCTCGATTATGTCTTTACATCCTCTTCATAGAAATCAACAAACTGGTGAAACTCTTGCCGAATATGTTCAGTGATGAATGTAAGACAAGTATTCTTGATCTCTAAACTGATCAATGGCTTGTCCGCGGGTGTGCGAGCTTAAGATTTCCTTCCTTCAGGCGACGTGACACAGTCTGCCTGGAGACATTGATGCTAAAAATATCACTAATCTCTGGAGAAAATACTACAACCTTTTTGAAACGGTACTTCCTTCCGATTTAGGTAATGGCTCGGACTTCTATTTTTTAGGTTTTCCTTGCCGTACAGGTTGATTTACCAGACTTACATAAACCTGTTTTGTCATACGAGGGGCGGGTAATAAGTTTTGCGAATCGGTAGGGCAAAACAGAGGAAGGGGGATGGCTGTTTGTGAAATATTTAGGACAAGTTATGACAAGTCAAGACCTGCAGCCGCCCCATCCTGCCTCGTCTATTTAAGAAGCAGTAGCTGATCGCAGATCGTCAGTCACAATTTTTTTAACAATGGAGAAGGTTGAGCACTGCGAGGTGATCAAATTTTTGACCAAGGAAGGCAAGAATGCAAAAGAGATCCATGAACGCATGGTTGAAGTGTACACCGACACCGCCCCTTCCAATGCAACCATTGCTCGCTGGAATAGGGAGTTCCGCCATGGTCGTGAGTCCCTTGAAGTTGACCCCCGTCCAGGACGCCCTTTAGACGTGACCAACGAGGACAATGTGGCCCTTGTGGAGAGGATCATCCTCGAGAATAGACGGGTGAAGGTCGAAGAAATCGAGCGAGAACTTGGAATATCACATGAAAGTGTTATCAACATCATCCACGACAATTTGGCCATGACCAAGGTCTCTGCCCGTTGGGTTTCTAGAAACTTCACGAAACCTCACGCCCCATGATCGACTTCAACGTCGTCAAATTCCACAAGGCCAAATTTGCACAAGCTGCCTTGCGCGAGTGCGGATTCAAGGAGCTCAACCATCCCCCCTACAGTCCAAATCTGGCCCCTAGCGACTACTTTTTATTCCGCCAGCTCAAGGCTGCACTGTGTGGACGCCAGTTTGGGGATGATGAAGATGTCCAGCTCGCCGTCCAGGAGGGGATTAAACAGCAGTCGTCAGATTTCTGGTTGTCGGGAATTCGAAGCCTCAGGAACAAGTGGCGCAAGTGCATTGAAGTCGAGGATAGTTATATTGAAAAATAATAAAACACTTTTCCTCATATCTTGTTTCCTTATATCCGAATTGCAAAACTTATTGACCGCCCCTCGTAGGTTGACAAAATATTATGGAACGCTTGACAGTCTTTGCAATGGCTCCAATTTAAAGACCATCTTTGTAACCAAGCTTTGCCATCAGTTCGGGAACAGAGAAAGGCGTGACATATTTCTTATGCATGGTAACTTATCGGAGCCTGGTAGGAAAATAACCTAACATACACGAGATTAAACAAAAGTTAGTTACTTAAGAAACCGTGCCAATTCTCTGTACAAAAAAACTAAGGGTTTTGATCTTTTTGGACAGTAGTGTACCTCAAACTAAAAAGACTTGGGGTGAGTTTTATTATTTATTTAGAACGTTTAACGCCCCTTCACCGCTTGTTTTGTCTATTCGCGCGTGGAAAATATTGTGAGAGATTTAAAAATGGTGCAAAAGACGACCGAAGTGACAGCAGTTTCCTATGGACCCCTAGGGTGTGGGGTTGAGGGCAAAGCTATGCCACACCGCAAAAGTAACAAAAATGTATTGCAAAATTTACTTTTGTATTTTCTAATGTTTACCTACAGTCAAACACTTACAGCTACGTAGTCTAAAAGTGAAATATTAAAATTAGAAGTTTAAAAGAATTTCGCGGTCTTATAGCATAGAAATCAAACCAAATATGGCAGCCACTATTGTAAACCGTGTACACTCGGCAAACTCCCAAATATTAAATTAATTACTCTTACTTTTTTAACATAATACTCACAGTTATCATTTCACTAAACTTAAATATGTAATATTATTTAATAATTTATGTCTACATAGAATACCAATATTACAAAATAATCTGAATTAAAATGAGAACGCAACGTAACAGTTGTGAACCCCTTTTAAAATTCGCCTAGTGCCCCAATTGAGTGAATCTGCGGAAATTGCCCTCATTAGGTACGCTCAAACGCGCTTTACCGAGTCCGCATAGCTTCATACTGCAAATCGTCAACTTTCACACTGTTAATTATACAGCATAAAATAGTAAAACTCTTTTATTTCTTAATCATGGGTTGCAAATTTGAATTTAGATTCTGCTCTTGTGATATTTTGCGGTTCCTGGACAGCTGGTCAACTCCCTCCTGGCCTCTTGCCAGTAATTACCCCTTTTAGTATATCCATCTCAAATGTCTTTCATCAGAAATTGTCTCAGTTCAAACAACTTGACAGAAAAATGCTGATTCCCACTTACGTTAATTAGTGCCTCTCATCTTAAGCAAACTTACTCAATTCGATAATAGATCTTAATTCTTTAATCAAATCATTCAATTATAAGTAAGTTATTTTATCTTCCTACGCTACTTTTAGATAATAATTGGCCACAAAGCGATTACCATTGCATTACTGATCAATATTCTAATGCGCTCAAACCACATTATTTCGTACCATGTTGTCTTAATAGATCCGCTGCAAGGAAAGAGGTGAAACCCGATGAAGGTCTCTACCTCATTTTGTGGCAACATTAATTTTGAGAAAGTGAGGATGTGTGAAAGATTCATATTCAAAAGGAAAGCTACTTTAGATTAATAGGGAGTGTATGGGTGGTGTACATATTTTCCTTAAACCTTCCCCATTACGTAGGCAAGCAAAATCGTTATATCTATGCGCATTATTGCGTATATGAACATTTCTCGGAGGTAATTTTCCGACGTCCGCGTTTGGGTCACAAAAATACTCACCATTTAAGTCATTGCATTTTCTTTTGTCTGTCTACTTTCCTTTCCTGACATCTTTTGTCCGTCTACTTTCCTTTCCTGACATCTTTTGTCCGTCTACTTTCCTTTCCTGACATCTTTTGTCCGTCTACTTTCCTTTCCTGACATCTTTTGTCCGTCTACTTTCCTTTCCTGACATCTTTTGTCCGTCTACTTTCCTTTCCTGACATCTTTTGTTCGTCTACTTTCCTTTCTTAACCTCTTTTGTTCGTCTACTTTCCTTTCCTGACATCTTTTGTCCGTCTACTTTCCTTTCCTGACATCTTTTGTCCGTCTACATTCCTTTCCTGACATCTTTTGTCCGTCTACTTTCCTTTCCTGACATCTTTTGTCCGTCTACTTTCCTTTCCTGACATCTTTTGTCCGTCTACTTTCCTTTCCTGACATCTTTTGTCCGTCTACTTTCCTTTCCTGACATCTTTTGTCCGTCTACTTTCCTTTCCTGACATCTTTTGTCCGTCTACTTTCCTTTCTTAACCTCTTTTGTTCGTCTACTTTCCTTTCCTGACATCTTTTGTCCGTCTACTTTCCTTTCCTGACATATTTTGTCCGTCTACTTTCCTTTCCCGACATCTTTTGTCCGTCTACTTTCCTGTCCTGACATCTTTTGTCCGTCTACTTTCCTTTCCTGACATCTTTTGTCCGTCTACTTTCCTTTCCTGACATGTTTTGTCCGTCTACTTTCCTTTCCTGACATCTTTTGTCCGTCTACTTTCCTTTCCCGACATCTTTTGTCCGTCTACTTTCCTGTCCGGACATCTTTTGTCCGTCTACTTTCCTTTCCTGACATCTTTTGTTCGTCTACTTTCCTTTCTTAACCTCTTTTGTTCGTTTACTTTCCTTTCCTGACATCTTTTGTCCGTCTACTTTCCTTTCCTGACATCTTTTGTCCGTCTACTTTCCTTTCCTGACATCTTTTGTTCGTCTACTTTCCTTTCCTGACATCTTTTGTCCGTCTACTTTCCTTTCCTGACATCTTTTGTCCGTCTACTTTCCTTTCCTGACATCTTTTGTCCGTCTACTTTCCTTTCCTGACATCTTTTGTCCGTCTACTTTCCTTTTCCGACATCTTTTGTCCGTCTACTTTTCTTTCCTGACATCTTTTGTCCGTCTACTTTCCTTTCCTGACATCTTTTGTCCGTCTACTTTCCTTTCTTGGCATCTTTTGTCCGTCTACTTTCCTTTCCTGACATCTTTTTTCGTCTACTTTCCTTTCCTGACATCTTTTGTCCGTCTACTTTTCTTTCCTGACATCTTTTGTCCGTCTACTTTCCTTCCCTGACATCTTTTGTCCGTCTACTTTCCTTTCCTGACATATTTTGTCCGTCTACTTTCCTTTCCTGACATCTTTTGTCCATCTACTTTTCTTTCCTGACATCTTTTGTCCATCTACTTTCCTTTCCTGACATCTTTTGTCCGTCTACTTTTCTTTCCTGACATCTTTTGTCCGTCTACTTTCCTTTCCTGACATCTTTTGTCCGTCTACTTTCCTTTCCTGACATCTTTTGTCCGTCTACTTTCCTTTCCTGACATCTTTTGTCCGTCTACTTTCCTTTCCTGACATCTTTTGTCCGTCTACTTTCCTTTCTTGACATATTTTGTCTGTCTACTTTCCTTTCCTAACATCTTTTGTTCGTCTACTTTCCTTTCCTGACATCTTTTGTCCGTCTACTTTCCTTTCCTGACATCTTTTGTCCGTCTACTTTCCTTTCCTGACATCTTTTGTCCGTCTACTTTCCTTTCCTGACATCTTTTAAATCTTCATTAGGGTGCCTCAATTTTCTGGGTCCTACAAAAGATATTGAAACAGTGATCAAAAAAGGAGCAAGTGGTCCATAAGGAACCAACTTCATGCCAGTGTTGATGTTGATGATTTAAAGTTTGAAGGGTTATGGGGGCAACATATATGGGTGAAATTAACAATAGGAATAAAAGCATCCCTTGAATGTTATATTTTATTTTCGGATTATTGTTTATACTCTTTTTATGATTGGCAAGTATGTTACTTGGCATATTTTGAGCCCTTGTCTGTTCTTTTTATTTTCATTGTAGCATTCTAGCCTTTTTTATGTTGCTTTTTGCATGCTTTTGTCTGTCACTCTGTTTTTCACTCACACTCATTCATACATTTAATCTTCGTATATAACTATAATTCAGTTGATGCCAGTGTTTTACCATCGTCTCCCCTTGAATATTATTCTTTGTTTTGATTATAACAAGTTCCAAACAGAGATATGTTGCAAATGATGGTAGCAACATGCACTCCAAACACAAAATTGTTCTCAGTTAGGAAAAAACTAGTTTTAAAGATTTTTTCCTTAGTGAAGAGGAGGAAAAGTAATATTGTTTTTCCATTTTGATGTTTATTACCATCCTTGAATTTATTTTCCCAATTGGATTCTGTCATTTTACCATCACGTGATTTGCCAACCTCCTAAATGAAGAGACCACCCGAGCCCTCGAGTTTCTCTTTCCTCTTTCGTCTTCTCTGTCTCCATGGGAACCGATTTCCCAGGTCTGCAACCTTGATTTTATTGTCTATGTTCTTACAACGTCTATTTTGGCATATCCCTTACGTTTTTACCTCGTTTCTTTCACGTCTTTCTTACGACTCATGCTATCAGTCTGAGCCGAGTGGGAGAGTAGGGGATTCAAACACACATCAAGGCTACATGATACACAAGTGACGCAGCAAAGGATAGGGATTTATTTTCCCTTCCTTACTCACATAGATAATAGGAAAACTCGTGTTCGCTCTTCGGAGGTCTCGTTCGTACCGTCCCTCTTAAGATGGCAAGAAGTACCACCAAGTGGAATTTTAGCTAACCTCATTGACTCTAACACAAATATATTTTATTCTATAGAATTAATTATAGATAATTCCTGCTCTGCCAATTGTTGCAATCTTCTAATTATATTATATAATAGTGAACAGCGATAGTTTAGAGGAGGGACTAATAAAAACCCTGATCAGTTATACAACTTTATTCAGCAGCCTGAACAAGGGTCTCCTTTGATGATAGACTTAATTTATGAGGCAGTGTGGGGGGAAAGAGAGGGGAGAATGAAAACAAGGTCTGCTGACCAAAGAGTCGCGTGCTCTCACTTATTCTGATTTGTGACCTTCAAAACTTTCAATAATTTTCGGACTAACCTTAAGAGGACCTTGGTAAATATATCATTCGAAAGGGAATGTTAAACAACATGAGACTTTCAATTTTGGTCAGAATTAGCTGAATAGTTATGATGTTATTGTCAAAAGAAAATAATTCCCGGGCTAACCTTGGAACAACTTTGGCAATTATATCATTCGAAAGAGAAATTAAAACAACAAAATGGTTTTAAATTTCATTAGAATGGCCTGAATAGTTATGATGTTATTGCCCCCACCCCACCCCAAAAAACGGGGACCGATCGACCGACATAGTGAAATGTAGAGTCCCCAGTGACTAGACTCACACGCGACTAAAAATGCAGAAGAAAATATAATACACTCACGCATTCACTAACTCTATTCTTCCTCAAAAAATAAGTACGAAAGAAATGTATATATTGAAATTTAAATATTTAAGTGGTTTAACAAGAGTAAATTCAGTGTACATTTCTTTCTCAGTCTCAGAAACGATCCCAAGCTGAATAATTTTCAGGCGGTTACATTATCGTGAGATATTCATAACAAGATTCAAATTCTGACGTCTTCACGGCTCGACCAATCACGACGTGACATACATCTTTGTTAATTGCTATTGGCTAGTGCCCTTCTCTATTTATGTTAGTTGGGAGAAATTCATCACAAAATAAACCTTATAGTGGGAAGAATTGAAAAGACAAGCATTAAAGTAACGCAGAATTAAATAACTGATGTAATACCAATAAAAATAACCTTTGTGGAAAACGCAATCATTGGTTGTTAAGGAAACGCTAAGTTTTTTTTAAAGTTAATTAATTGTTGAAACGTTATGGCGCCCATTATCCGATCGAGGCGTTCTACTGTGGGGATATAATGAGTTCTAGTGCAACAGAAATTGGAAAACTCAAGCGGAAAAAGAAGAAAATGGGTTAAAGATTGGTTGAAAAAGAGGAATGAATTGTCTCATGATTGCCTCCTTAATGAACTGGAAGCAGAACCTGAAGATTGGTTCAATTACCTGTAAATTGAAATTAATTGCTTACAATTTTACATCTATTGTAAAAATACCGACCATGCTTCTTTTTCACAAAAGCCCCCACCCCCAATTGCGAAATGGGGCTCATAATTCAGGAGAGTCGTGATCTTTCGAGGATCCTATCATCGTGGCCCAAAGTTTCGGCATTAGTTTATCGAGTATATTTTAATTGGGGAATTTTTAAAAACAAAAAGAATGACGAATGGTGAAGTACAGGGAAAAATTGAGAAAATTTATTACAATTAAAGGATGAATGTTTGCATTTTTATTTTTGTTTGTATATTCGAAGGGTTTATCGAAGTTCTTTCTAAAATAGATTTTCCATTTTAATCTTCAACAGGAAGAATAAGCGACTGACCCCTAAAAAATAGTAAAGAAAATTGAAATAATTAAAGTAAATGTAAATCTGAAAAAGTCCTATGAATTGTTTAATCTATATTTCAAGAGAATTCCAATATTTTGGGGTGTGGGGGGGTGGGGAGGGGTGCTGTAGGCCTAGCATCGATGTAAAAAAAAAAACATAGACCAAGAGTAAATTATGAGGAGATAACTAGTGGAAATATTTTTTAGACGGAAACGCCGAAACCTTAGCCAGAAAGACTTTCAAGCTACAGACCGAGCTCCTCCTGTAAGGAAGAGTGGCGAAACTGCTCCTTTTTCTATATGAGCAGCAGGTGCGTCTCGGAAGCGTTCGATTCGCAGACGAGCACTTGACGCGTGGCCGTACCAATGGGAGGCGAACATCAGGCCTAGTTAGATGGCCAATTCGAAACATCCCCAGCGGCGGAGTGAGCGGAGGAACCTAGTCGATTTGGTCAACGGTCACAAAGGCGGACGACGGTTGTAATCAGATAAATGGTTCATTTGTCTCAATCTTTCGTGCCATTGAAACCACCGCTATTCTGATGAAGATCGTGGGTCTTCTGAGAGTGCTACAAGTTCCCACGATAAACAATTTCACGCACAGGCGTCTCTTGACTCCCAAAGGGGACCCTGAACTTCAGATGCTCGGTTTGCGATCGAGCATGCGGTTCCTGCATCTGGTTAGTAGTAAGTCACGGATGCGTTCACCGAAAAAGATAGAAACCTTTCATTACTCTTTAGAGTGAAAGTCATGATATATATATATATATATATATATATATATATATATATATATATATATATATATATATATATATATATATATATATATATATATATATATATATATATATATATGAGGAATTAAACCACATTCTCCGAAGACAATTTAATTCAGAACAGTTTCGGTGTATCTCACACCCTTTTTCAACTGACACTGGATAGAAAATATTAGAAACATGCTTACATACATAACGGGGTCAGGTCGTGAAAGATCCTCTCTTTTTTCCCCCAATCCCCTACTTGTGGCTAATCAGGGGTGTTGTTAGGCCTAAACATATTGAAGGGCTGACATTTCACTATTTTGTTTATTAGCTTTCGTATTACAGGATTAAAAGAAAATTGACCCTCAGATAGATTCAAATTAGGAACTGACGATATCAAGCTCGATTCTGCGCTTCTTCTCTTAACATAGTTAGCCGATTTAAATACCATTTTACTTCCATTGAAATCGATTGAATGATTCAAGTCTCTAACATGGCAAAATATTCCACTGCTTTGGCAGCCCACTCTAATATCTCTTTTGTGTTCGTACAATCTCTTGTCTAGATTTCTCCCCGTTTCCGCTATATAAACTTTATGGCAATCGTTGCATGGTATTGCATATACTCCTATGTTATGATGTTCTTTGGGTTTCCTGGCAATCATCAATTGGTTTAAGGAATTATTATATTTAAAGGCTAGATTAATACCCGCTTTTCCAAATATGTCCTTTAAACTATTTAATTTATTATTAAATGGCAATGTTGTACATTTGTTGAAGTCATTAGTGCGGGAAGGCTTATTACCATAGAATGTTTTCCTAGCTGAAAAATGGGCAGACGATATGAACCAATCGAGGTAATACAAATCAGAAAAAATGGTCCTGACAATGATAATTTCCTCATCTAAAATAAGAAAGATGACATATTTTATATGCTCTTAGGAAAAGGTTAGAAATTACTGATTTTTTAACAGTATTATCGTGAAACGAAAAATAATGTATATAGGCATTAATAAAGATCACCATGAATTAAAACTTGACGTTTATAGGAAACCAACCCACTCGAATGCCTATATACATTATTTTTCGTTTCACGATAATACTGTTAAAAAATCGGTAATTTCTAACCTTTTCCTTAAAGCACTAAAAGCGGTGCCAGTCACAAAGAACACCAAGGATGGTGATGGTTGGCAGTGCCTCTAATTAAGAAGCCGACTTGGGCAGCACGGTGCAACCCTCCCCTCACCCCTCGCTCCTCCCTCTGCGGCCTCGCCCCTCCCCCTTTAGATGGGGCGGTCGCCAAGCTATAAATAAGCCTCTTAAAGAAAGAGAAAGGATGGTTATTCGGTGAGAGACGATAGAAGACCAGTTCGAGAAGATCAGTCCTTCGCCCAGTTTCGAAATAACTTAGAAACGTTACGTTTTGAATCGGTGCCATACCGAAGTATCCTTCACAGGCTTCGTAAGAAGCCTGGCTGGACAAACATTCCTAGTGCCAAACAGGAACTTCGCAAGTAAGAGAATAGAAGAACCGGTCACCCTCGAGCGACTCTCAAATTGCGATCTTAATACCGCATAGAGAAGAAGAATCAATACCCGAGGAAGATCCAATTTTTCAAGTACATTCAAAATCTCCTCGTATACCCAAAAATCCAGTTGGGCAACCCCTCGAATAAGACTAGGATACAAAAAGGTTTCAAGAGCACCAAGAAGAGCACTCCTTGAGCCAGAGAGTACAACTCCTCCCTCCGCTTTTTAACGTAGAACCGAATAATTTATCCTTCACTGGCTTAGTAAGAAGCCTGGCTGGACCAACATTCCTAGTGTCAAACAGGAATTTTGCAAGTAAGAGAATAGAAGAACCGGTCACCCTCGAGTGAAAATCAAATTGCGATCTTAATACCGAAGAGAGAAGAAGAATCAAAACCCGAGGAAGATCCAATTTTTCAAGTACATTCAAAATCTCCTCGTATACCCCAAAATCCAGTTGGGCAACTCCTCGAATAAGACTAGGATACAAAAAGGTTTCAAGAGCACCAAGAAGAGCATTCCTTAAGCCAGAGATAACAACTTCTCCCTCCGCTTTTTAACGAAGAACCGAAGAATTTACCATCGGATCCCCTACCCCCCTCCCATCTCGTGGAAAATCTACAATCGGACGATGCAACCCAACGAAACGGGATAAAAGCCATCTAGTGACACCCGGCAACTCCTGATCCTTTCGTTCATGTAAGTCAGAATGACCATTTATATTTGTATTGATTTAGTAAGAGTTTATTACAGTACTCAAATTAACTGAAGTAGAGGCAATTGTTAGTGAACCCCGTCATATTTACAGTTAGAAGAGTGAAACTTAAATTGGAGTTCAATGCTAATCTAAAATGGTCGCTATAAAATAACTAATTGGCGATTGGCTTGTTTACTTGGAGTCCTTCTCGACTTGGACATGAATAGCTTCTGAAATAGGCCCGGTTTCAAGTATGGTTATCTCCGGTAAACTTATTAGGTGATTGTAAATATTTTATTTTTGTATTTAATTGCTAAATTTAAAATATATATATTTATTTTTGGATAATTCTTGTGTTTCAATGGAGCCTTTACTTGTTTAACGGGCTCTCTCCTTAAAACGGATTAAACGCTGTAGCACTCTCTCAATAATAAGGTAATTAAAAAGTCCACTCAGCCAATATAGAAGTATTGTTGTCTTTCATAAGTAATAGGGTCAGATTGGCGCTTTAAAGTCATTGAACATATAAATCCTCTGACAGAAAAAAATAAAGCAACAACAACAATACCACGAGAGCCAGAGTTCCCGCCCGACAGACGATAGACACGGACAGGCATCTATCACTCGGGTGTCGACTTTTTTCTAGTCTGGAGTAGCCCCTCGTTCATTTCTCAGCGAGGTTAAAGAAGAAGAAATTTTGCAAGTGAAACTTTGCAGCGCTCTACTTACTCGTCGTATCCAAGCCTCCAGTCAATTAGGCTTTCCGTGAGTCTCCTTGTCATTTGCACTCTCCCCCTTTCCCTGGAAGCAATTACGGTGCATCCTCTCCCGGACTCTTGTCCTCGTCGAGTCATTTGTATCCCCCAGCACTCCCGCTGTTTTCTAAATAATCCCATCTCCCCTTTTTGTGGTGCTTTTCCTGAAAGTTGGTCGAACGCGATAAAATGTCATCATTTAACACGTTTAAGTTGCAAGGAGAGTCGTTTGGGCTCAGCGGCAGGGACCTTCTAGCTTATATCCAAGCGGGTAAAAAGACCGAAAGAGAAGAGAGAAGACAAAAAGAACAAGAAGAGAAGGAACGAGAATAAAAAGAGACAGAGAAGAACGAGAAGAAAGAAGAGAAGAGCGGAAAGAAAGGGGAAGAATCTGCCTTAATGAACTTGAAATAAGTAGGACTAGGAATAAAAAGCTGCCCATCAGCTCGAGGTCCGAAGCTCTCCCTACGGCATCTGTTAAGCTCCCGGTTTTCAAGGAAGGCGTGGATTTCGGAGCCTTCTTAATCCACTGCGAGAAAATCTTCGAAATCCATCATTGGGACATAAAAGAAGATGGAGTGGCTCAATTGTGGCCCTTGCTAAATTCCCAACTCTGAGATATATTCATATCACTCTCTTTGGAGGCAACAATTGATTATTCGACCTTAAAATCTGAGTTACTGGCGCCATATAACATGACCTCAGACTTTTACTGATCCAAATTCAGACATGCCCGCCTTCAGTCAGGCCAAACATACCGTCAGTTTGGATACGCCCTCCAGCGTCACCTTAACTTTTGGCTCGATGTTTCTAAAATCCTGCATGACTACGATGCCCTCGTTGACTTCTTCCTGAGAGACCAGTTGTTGGCTGCACTTCCGGCTTAAATCAGATCTTTGGTAAAAGACCAGCAGTGCCTTACATTCACAAGTGCACAGAAGAGGCCGATATTTATTTAGGAAGCCAGAACCTTTATCCGAAAGAAGGGAAGAAAGGCTCCCCCCCCTCCTTTACACAAAACCTAAACCAAACAAGGTTAAATTCATCCTGCAAAATGGAAGCAAGTTTGCCAAGGTAACTGGGCCGTCGAAGCCGAAACCCCTCTTTACGTCCGAACACCGGGATGTAAAACCGTTTTTTTTGGCCCACCCGACGTCTTCTTTCCCCAGGAGACCTATCATTTTTTTTTCCTGTGGTGTAGTGGGCCACATAAAAGCAAACTGCCCACAGAACTCTCAGTTCAGGAATAACTCTGTGCGACGTCTGTGCCTCGTTCAACACCATCGGAATCTTCTCCTCCCTCGACCACCTCAAGTCCCGGCGGTCAATAGGTAAACGTCTTGTTTGATAAGAATACTCCTGGAGGCCTTACGTTCGAATGTAGAAAAATTAATAGCTGCCGTGTATCCACTCTTGTGAGAGATACAGGGTGCACCTGCATAATGGTGTCGGACAAGCTGCTTCCTCCAGTAGCCCCGGACCATAATGAATTCGCCGTCGTGCACGATTACTTAGGGCGCGCCAATCGGTTCCCCATCGTTAACTGATATATATATATATATATATATATATATATATATATATATATATATATATATATATATATATATATATATATATATATATATATATATATATATATATATATATATAAGTGAAATAACTCAATAGCGAGTTATGGTATATGATAGTGAAACCACCCTGTAGGAGCATAAAATTTATGTACTAGACTAGTTTCGGTATGAAGTTTGCCTTACCCTCCTGAGTCGTATACTGAGAATGGAATGAACAACACAAGTTGCTAAAAACCTCAAGATCCCAACAAAAGAAAAAATAACGGAGAAAAAGGTTATTAATTAGGGGGTTTGGTTCTAAGATCATTAAATAAACTGTTTACGATCAGGTTCCGGGAATAGGAGTTACATTAAAAGGGACCATCCGAAAGATTAATTTGCGAATTTTCCTTTTACTATCGATTTACAATTTTTCTTTTACGGGATTCTTTCTAGCATCTCATTCCATCTTTCAAGAAGCTTATAAATGGCACGCTTGTAAACTTCTTTATTTTTTAATTCAAAATATGAATCCAACTCGTTTCAACCTCATATCTTGAAGGCAACATAAGGCCATTCAAATGGTTATGTATGTAGATCTCTTTAAAAAGGTGATAATCAAAAGGAGCAAATTCAGGATGAAGAAATATTTCCCCCAAACAGCTTCTACACTAGGTCTTTGGTCATTTTAGCTGTGTAAGTACGGGCATTATCGTAATGATGGATGACAACCCTTCTGTTGACTTTGACCCAAAGTGGCTTTTCAAGGACAGAGTTGATTACAGTAGAGATTAGCATTAACTCTTTAATTATTCTCTAACAGTTCTCAATGGACAATTCCCTCAATATTCTACCATGTACTCAACATGATCTTTTTAGATGAAGTTCATCATTCAGTTTTTGGTAAATTGACTTCCTGGACAAAAACACCGATGGCGCCGTTTAAGGATCCATTTGCCATCAGTAGTAACGAGTTTGCCTAAAAATGGTGGCTGAAGGTGTCATTAAAGCAATGACTAACAGCAAGCAACACGCTGTTCCAAATTCGCCGGGGACAATTCCTGTTGATCCCATTTTCCAATCACTGCTACTTTACCAATCCTTTCCAGGTAGCGTAGGACAGTGGTATTGGTTATAATAAATTGTTCTGCGAGCTAGAAATTGTAGCAATATTTGCTGTAACAACAGTTCCAACTCTTCGGTATCAAGTTCATTTGGAGGACCTTTTTTGGTCTCAATTTTAGAATGAAATCCACATCCAAATACTAGGAAACCACTTCCTGCAACTCCTTTCATTTACTTAATCATCTCCATAAGTGTTTCGAGTGGATTTTGCCGATGTACTTGCATTGACACCTTTATGAAACTCATAGAGTAAAACATATCTAATGTAATCTTTAGATGGGGAGACATAGGGGTGAATACTAGTGAAGATTATGAATCAGATTTTTAGAACCTGAAAGGAAAAAATATAAGTTACACGTTGTAGCATTCCTAAGTGAAAAATAGAGGCACTACTTTAATAAATACTATCTAAAATTTTATTCTAGAAAATCAGTATTTACTTTTGTTCTAATCTGATATACTCGTATGAGCCTTTCGCTTTTTCGTTCTGGATTCGAATCTGCGTCATTAAGGGTTTTTCGCTTTTCCAGCGACTGTTCTACCTAGTAGACTTTTGTCCACTCCACCCTCATCAAAAAGATGCTTTTAGATAGCTTTTATGTCTATCACTGTAGGTTAGCCTGCACCAGGGTGTATAACATGAAATATTTTTTTACATCATGGAAGAAAACGCTGAAATGAATTATTACCTTAGGCAAATGCATGATTTTTGTAGATTTAATGTAAATATAGAATGTAATTAAAGATATATATAGCCCTTTACCCCTTTTAACAGTAATAATATTGACTTAAAAATTTAGAGTAAATTTACAGTACTAATTCAAATTAGGACAGAATGCTGTTCAAGCTGCTGATAACATGAACAAAAGGACATTTGGAGCGAAAACCACGAGAGTCAAAACTGATCAGCGTTTCCTTACATCGTGGACACTCATATGGACCTTAAAGGAAACCTAAACATGTTCTTAATGATGAAAGATTTGGGGGTACAGTTGCTAATAAGCCAAGGAACAAGAATTAGATCACTTTCTGAAGACTTAATATCTTAGTGGACAGAGAAGACTTTGCTTGTGGCTCAACTCTAGAGTCTAGTGATTTTTGGAGAAATGGATTCCGTTTATTTTCTTATCTAGTAAATCTTTACAACAGAGATTGATGTTTATGTTGGGGTTACATGAGATTTCATGTTCGGTACAAAGTTGGATTTTTGGCTTTCAAACAAGAAGCAATGTTATATTAAATGGTAGATTTCATTTCATGAGTATTATACCCAAGGGATAGTTTTTGAGATTCGTACTATTTGTTATAAATGAAAATGATTTATATATTGCCTTGAACTGTAAAAGAATTAATCTCCTTGAGTATATTAAGAGACCATTATTTTGGACACATTAGAGATATAGCAGCAAATACAGGGAGTGTTAGATAAATTGGCGGCATGAATAACAAACAATCTTGGTAGATGAAGGTTAATTTTGAAAAGGGTAATTAATACATGTAAAATATAAACTACTGTTATGAATTGGACATGTTTGGGTCCGATTCTACAATTGAAATATTAATAAATAACATCTCAATGTAATTTCCAACATTTTTGAAGCAAAATTCGATGCGCTTTGCGTGATTCACCCGATCAGCCCGATGTAATAAGAGCAAATTTCCCGTCAGTTTGAGCTCATTCATTTATGAAGAGCTTTTCCATCAGGTATACTCAATTTGCATTGAATATACGTATTTTCTATGGGTCTAGACTTTAGGAATTCCCCGTACAGTGAAAAAATTAGGGATTTGTAAAGCGAACTAAAAACCTTACAGGCTAATAGATTATTTTGTAAGACAAGAATTAAGAGAGTAGGATACTGTGGACTATGAAGAAGAAAGTCTACTATAAAACTAGAGGCTATCACGCGATCATGGCATTTTTGCTAATCGCCTCCTTGAGTATTGTATACAGGCATGAGCCTCTAATTATTGTGGTGCTGTATAAATACTAGAAGGGGTTCAAAGGAGAGCTACACAACTCACTCCCGAGAGATCTATGACCTATCCCCGATCGTGGAATCAAGACCAGCAAAGAACCTTATATCCGCTCTATGTTATTCTTAGAGTAAGTGAAGTATGGTATTAAGGTCTTTGGATAACTTTTAGAGTAAATACGTAGCACACTAATACTACGTGTTTATTCTTTGTGCTTTAATAATTAAAAAGGGTATCCTCTAATATATTTTAAACATGTTGATTGACATATTTGGAACTACATTAGCTGGAAAAGAGTTCCAATTTAAAACGATTTCAAGGGTAAGTTACATTGTGAGTGAATGTTTCTTTTTAAACAGGGTGCTATGGGAGGACAACATTGGGGTATTTTAAAATATTTACGATTAGATGAAATCATCTTTGATACTTTTATTAAAGAAATGCTTGACGGGAGGGCTATAGTTTGTATAGATAGTTTATTACTTATAAACTCAACAAAGAATGGTCGGTGCGCTTTAACAGCAATAAAACAGCCCGTCGCCATTTAAGCACTATTAAGCCCAAAAGCAGCCATTATTTTGTTCACGCTTAATGGCTCTTCATAGCGATGAGGTGCTACAGGGTGCAGCATCTCGTCAAATGAGGGTTCGTCCCTGGGCAGCACGACCCCTCCCAAACTCTCCCCATGCACATCTATGATTAACAGTATCAACCAATTACTCTTCATTTCGCCGTCTTTCTATCAAACACATAATCAATCCACCTTTAGGTGAACTTCCAACCCCTTTCACTCCTTGTCATTCATTCTCATTTATTCTTTTCCAAGTTTTTCCCACTCATTCTTCTTGTATGGCCATATCACCTTAGCGCAACACTCAGTCACAACCGTGTTCATACCCTCTTACCTATTCGTTTCAAACTCTATCTACCTTTCTCACACCAAGCATCCCTCTCAAATCATAATATCTTTCGGGATCTTTCCTTATCCTCCCATACTCTAATCACACTCCTATACACGAACGTCACAACCAGCATACTCTCATGCAGGCTCCTGGCAGAATTCATACTTAAACTCTTAACATTCAGTAAAGCTCTGGTCGTCCAAAGATTGACCTACCAGTTGGAAGGAGAGGGGGGGAGGTCGAGCTTTTATAGATATTCAAATAAAATAACTCTTGCCATTTTTTTGTACTAATTAAATAGATTCTCAGAAAAATCTAGAATATTGAAAATGGAATCTAATATAATTATATTCATGCGACGCTAAATATTCCTCAGCATAAAATTTAGTGTTAAAATGAAACTCAAATAGTAAAAACAGTTTCAGAATATCCACCTTTATTAAAGTTTCATTTTACGGTATGGATAGCACGATTTAAAAAAAAATAAAATATTAAAATCATCTCGAAAACGTTATTAACAAAATAAAGTTATATATAGTTTTGCGATAGATTGTAGGTCGGGATCATTTTTAAAACTGAAGGATCTAATTCCTTTCTCTCTATTTTCGTCGATCGCTTATCTTTATTTCTCTAGTGAGTGTACGTCATTCTATGCGGGCAGGCAAAGCGCCAGTTAAAATGTCAGATCAAAAAGTATAAGGAGTATCAGCGTTCAAACTGGTCCACCAGTGTATAATGTTTTTCATTCTGTCATAAAGTCAAGCTTATGCTACTAATCGTATATATACTGATTTTTAGCAATTAAAATAGCTAATTGTTACGCAAACTTTTTTTGCGGTAGAGAGGCTGGCTTATGCGATATCCTCTCGCGACTGTAAGAAGAGCTTCTTCCAAGGGCTTGATGAGGAGTTTAGTTAGCTACATTTCCTTTTTAACTGCATAATTATAATTGCGCAATTATAAATCCTCTCTATGTTTCCTTCGTAACTTCTCTCGCATTCGCTCTCACTTTGGTCGCCAATGTCTTGAGATTGCTGTTCTTCCCTTCATCACCTCACGCCTTGACTACTGTAACTCTCTGCTTGTGAAGCTGCCATCCTTCTCTCTCCGCCCCCCTTAACTTGCACAGAACTATGCCGCCCGGCTTCTCCTCCGTCGCCCTCGCTTCTCTCCCTCGAAACTCTAGCTGCATGAACTGCACTGGCTCCCTGTCAGATCCCGTACTCACTTCAAGATACTTCTCTTTACATTTAAGGCCCTAAACAACAAGGCCCCGTCTTGCCTCTCATTTGCCCTCTCGCCACGCCATGTCCCTCGGGCCCTTCGGTCATCACATGCACCTCGTTTGAATATTCCTCGTTCATCCCTCTGCTCAATGGGGGACTGTTCCTTTTCAATCTGCGCCCCTAAGTTGTGGAATGCTCTTCCTGCTGAAATTAGGTCTTCTCCCTCTCTTACCACATTTAAGCGTCTCCTGAAAATGCACCTTTTCAGTATTGCCTTCTCCGCCCTCTTGAATTTCCATTGAATTTCCATTCTCATCTCAGCACAACGTGCGCTCTGGGAAGGCCTCAGGCCTTGAAGAGCGCATTACAAAAGACTTATTATTATTATTATTATTATATATATATATATATATATATATATATATATATATATATATATATATATATATATATATATATATATATATATATATATATATATATATATATATATTAGTTAGGGCTTCTCCTATGGAGCTTCAATTTAATTTGAAGATGAACGAAAGGACGCATAAAGGAAAATTCATTTCATTTTCTTATTACACCGTTTCGGGTGAACTTTTCACCCATCTTCGAGTACTGGAAATACAATGTGGAAAAATAATTTAAGTTAAGAACCAAACAGATAATCAAAATGACGAATTTATGCAACGTATTTAATGTTAATTAAGGAGGGAGATAGCGATAAATTTACAGGCAATTGGAAATTTCTGGATTATTTATTATGTTAAGAGTTAAAAATTAACGATTGGGGAAACACAGAAAACACATCCGGAAAAACTAACCTTAAACAATCAGCCGTTAGAGGACAACTAGGGAGAAAGGGCGAGGAGCGTAAGAAGAAAGAGAAGGTTAGGAGGTTGGTAATATATTTCTTTAGAGTAGAAGTAGTGGGTGAGAAGAGGAATCGGATTTTAAGGAAGGAGAAAGGTATTTAATATACATAGATTCAAGAATCCTTATTGATATGGGATCAGGCGTGGTTTTCAGGATTTTAAAATCGTCCGTTGTGATTTCGGTTTTACAATTAATAGAGTGAAGCCTAACAGGTGAGAATTCTTTAGTAGAGAGAACCTTTCCTGTCTTGTGGCTAACACCCACATGGGAACAGAACCTTGCCCTCAGCGAGCGCACTGTACTACCGATGTATCTCCCCAGTTTACAATTGGAGCAAGTAAACTCATACACAATGGAGCACTTCGCTTCAGGCGAAATTCTGTCCTTAGAATTGAAATATAATCCTATGTGGTGTCTATTTATGAAAATCAACTTAAAGTCGGTATGGAAAAAGAATTTATTTAATACAGATGTAATTTCTTTTGAAATTTTTTTGTTTAAAAAACCCAGATTCGGAAAGATTATGTAACGGATATCTTTGCAAACAGTAGGGAATTTAAATTTGGGGTGGAAAATATTGTTTAAAAATTGGGCCGTAATTTTTTCAGTCAGAGACACGGGAAAGCCGTTTTGTTTGAAAAAAATAGTCAGAAATGCGACTTCTTGAGAAGACTTCACGTAAGCTAAGAAAGGCCGAACTGGATTTGGAATTCTTGGAAATTTGCCGTTTTAACCGTGTTTTCCCAAATTTTCTTCACTTTAAACTCTACCGTAAAAGCCTTTATTGAACTTATTTCTATTCCTCTGCCCTTGAACAATTTCTTAATAATGAAATTAACTTTAAGTTTTCATCCATCGATAGACTCACGCAGGGCATCCATAAATTAAAAGAAAATCTTAGAGCAATTGTTTCTATCTGTGATTATTATTGCTTTTATACTCTTATAACTCAAACTACTGAAAGCTAAGCAAACTCTGTCCTCAAAGTTCATGACCGCAAGCTATTCAAACTTAATCTATCTAGGCCTTGCTTCTCCCCAGATGACAATACAGTAAAAAACTTTTCTGATTACAATTTAACCGCGAGAGAATCTTTTTTACTTGCTCTGGGATTTAAATTTAAACTTCCTCCTTTCAAACTTGGCCATATTGACTATTTTTTTGCCTTTCAGAAGCTGCTTAGCGAATTAAAAGACTTTCCCATCCCCGGCAAATTTAAGGATTTTCGCTTAACTGTCATATTTTGCGCAGGAATTTCGCCATCTCTCGCGCAAACTCAAATTCTCTACGCCTTTTCTGCGCCCAAATGACATCGATACACTCAAAGGTTTAGGAAAAAGAAATGAGATAGTCATCACCAAACCTGATAAGGGCAGAGGTGTCGTTCTTCTTAACAAATCAGATTACATAGAAAAAATGAATGTTGTTTTGTCCGATAACTCTAAGTTCAAAAAGATCTCTGAACCCCCTCAATCTTTATCCATCAAGTTAGGAGACAGAATAAACCGCCTTTTGCTCAAGTTAAAAAACCTTAATATTTTGGATTCATTTATTTACAACCACCTGCACGTTTTAGGTTCCTACCTAGGCTCTCTATACGGACTTCACAAATGTCACAAGGAGGGCATCCCCCTTCGCCCCATTTTAGCATCTTATAATCTCCCCTCTTATAACTTAGCTAAATTCTTGGCTCCTTTAATAACCCCTCTTTCCTTAAACCAGTTTAAAATTCAAAATAGCTTCACCTTTGTTAAAGAATTACAAAATTTTCAGCTCCATTATCCCTCTTTTATGAGTAGTTACGATGTTTCATCTCTCTTTACTAATGTTCCTCTTGACCAAACCAGTTGATATAATTGTTCGACGTGCATTTCCCCTTAACAACTCCAATTTTCATGGATTTACCCCTCCACTATTAAAAGAAACGCTTAAACTAGCCGTTAAGAAGAATTACTTTGTTTTTAACAACCAAACCTACTGCCAAATAGATGGGGTGGGCATGGGCAGTCCTTTGGGCCCTGTCTTCGCAGATATCTTCATGTCCTGGTTCGAGGAACAACTAAACATAACATAACATAACATAATTACACGGATGACAAAAGCCACAAGGGCCTATCAAAGGTCATCCGCATCCGTCAAAACCCACCCACAAAAAGCACCATCACCAGGGGGAGACAAAATCAAAGTCCCCCACAATATAATATAACAGATGACAAAAGCCACAAGGGCTCATCATAGGTCATCCGAGTCAAACGGCCTCTTTTTTAAGGCACCCAAACTCCCAGGAAAACTACATCCAGAGGATTGCGTCCAGAAACTGGAACTTAGAAGCATTGAACCCTTACTTTACCGCCGCTTTGTCGATGATACATACATTCTGTTCAATAAAGAGGAGTCCTGCGATAAATTCTTACAATATGCCAATCATATACATCCTAATATTAACTTTACATGCGAAAAGGGGCTCAATTCCTCCATCTCATTTTTGGATATCCACATTTCCCGTTTCTCAACTGGATTTGTAACCAAAGTTTTTCGCAATCCAACCTTTACTGGTCAAGGCCAAAACTTTTTCAGTTTTTGTGACCTTTCTTTCAAAATAAGTGCCATCAAAACACTAATATTCCGGGCTTTTAATATTTGTTCATCCTACTCTGGATGTCACCAAGAAGTCGCATTTCTGACTAATTTTTTCAAACAAAACGGCTTTCCCGTGTCTCTGACTGAAAAAATTACGGCCCAATTTTTAAACAATATTTTCCACCCCAAATTTAAATTCCCTACTGTTTGCAAAGATATCCGTTACATAATCTTTCCGAATCTGGGTTTTTTAAACAAAAAAAATTCAAAAGAAATTACATCTGTATTAAATAAATTCTTTTTCCATACCGAATTTAAGTTCATTTTCATAAATAGACACCACATAGGATTATACTTCAATTGTAAGGACAGAATCCCGCCTGAAGCAAAGTGCTCCACTAAGAAAAATGAAAAATGATTTCGAGCGTCTTTATTATCAAAGACTTCTGGGAATGAGAACAGAGGTATTTATAAAAGATTACAAGTGAGAGGGGGGGGATTTGTTTATCTGACTAGAACCCGATGGGCGGGACTAAGGAACATTAAGTAATTGGATTAACTGAAAGACGAGTGGATCTAGGGCGAAGAGACGGGATTTATGCTAAAGTTGGTAATAAAAAATTGATACTACCTAGCAAAAGAAGAGAACGATTTTATTTTATTAAAATATTTTCAAAAATATGATGAGTAGGTAAATGGAATTTCCATGGTACATAAAGTCATTCATTTAATATATTTTATTAATATATAATAGGCGATTATACTAAATAAACAAAAAAAATAAAATATTGACACGTGGAAAATAAGAGAATGATTCTTTTTAGGAACATTCTAGAAGTTTCCTGAAATCATCAGGCAATACTTTGTTCAGTAAGTAAGAAGTATATAATCGCCATTGTTGTCATACTCACTCTGCAGAGATGCCACCACACGTGAAAATGACTCCTGAGCTCGGTCGGGCAATGTTTGCGTGAAGACTTTTTCTCCAACTTTAAGAGAGCTAAGAAGGTCCAAGAGTATAATTTCGCGCGTTCGACAGTTATACAATCAAGACAATAACTAAAATCTCCTGCAATAATTGCCGACCCTGCATAACCACCGTCCGAAAAGATAGAGCCACTAGGTGCTTCTTTATGAAGGATCCCTTCCAGACTACAGCAGGAATTTCTCGAACTATTAAGCCGAATAGTAGCGAAGAAGTGAGTCGTTTCATCGTGTCCCGTCGCCTCAATGTATCGTTTTAAAAGCACGTTCTCGAGCAATCAAACCAATCACCAGTAAAAAGAACCAAAAGGTGAGAATCGATTATGCTGAAGCTCATGTTGATTGAGGGGATGAAGATTGGGAGAGAATTAATTTCAACGTCTACCAAACATAGAGGTTTCTTTAAGGTATAGGAGAATTTTTTGTCTGAAGGATTTGGGCTACTAGTGCGAATAATTGGAACGGTAAATGAAAATGTGTACCTAAACTTCGCACCTTCACTTCGAGCATCTCTCAACCAGCCCACAGTATTTTTGCAGGGAAACATGCCATGCCATAGGGCAAAGCGAGTAAAATAATATTTCGAACAAGAAGATATCGAGGTATTTAAGTGGCCTGAATCCAATTGAGAACATCTGGAAGATCATTATAGACAAAATTCGGGACCAGCATCCTTTAACTTTTACCTATTTATGGACGAAAATTGATCAAGAATGGAACAAAATAACACTAGAAATTTTCAAGAAATTGGTGAGGTCCTGTGGTCATCGTTACGCCGAAGTAGTAGAAAGCAAAGGATTTACCACATCATATTAAGTGTTTCAAGCTTCATTGTTGTCAAATCTTGCTGGTTTCTAGTGTATTTAGTTACTAATCACTATATATATATATATATATATATATATATATATATATATATATATATATATATATATATATAATATGAGGATAAATCCCAGAGCCACGAGAAACGGATGTAGCATCTTTTATTTTTTCACTACGTTTCGAAAACTACAAGTTTTCATCTTCAGGCTAGAATATATATATATATATATATATATATATATATATATATATATATATATATATATATATATATATATATATATATATACAACAAGATTGCTTCTAAGAAGGCGTAAATTTAATTGCAGTAGGAAGGATACGACCATCAGTGACATTCTTAGTTATTCCAAGCAACGTTTCGGATTACCTAATCCATTATCAGGCTAAAGGAATAAACTCAATTTGTGAGGTGAACGAATGTTAGTTTAAACCTAAATACAAATCAAAAGTAATTAATAATTACAAGTGGATATACAGATAAGCTAAAAGCAAAGAAGAGGAACAAATTCATACCTGCTGTCAGCGAGTCAAGGGAACGACTAAGGAATTTGCTAAAACCGGACACGATTATGGGTACTTTGTTGTTGGAAGAATAATAACAGGTCCGAAGCTGGTAGGTTGTGGCTATTACCGACAATGGGTGGCAGGTCAAGTCTGAATTTAACGTGGGTGAATGTGATTTATGAAGAGAGATTCCAGAATTCTGAGCTGGGTGATGTTAGGATTAGAGCCCAGAATCTCAAAATTATTGATGTTTGCATCAACCTTCCACTTTATAATCTGATCTCTAATTGCCGAGGTGTGCTCTAACCCTCGAGTGTAACGAGCGAATAGTAATACCAATATAGGTACTCTGGGAACATCCAGGGCAAGAAATTATCTATTTTTAAATTGTTAATGAAGGTTCTTGGGAAATGTATTTGCGGAAAAAAACTCTGAAGAACTTTTCGGTACCGTCTTGAAGCTTCCTGATTCAGAGGACCGGGATCAGGTAGGAGAAAATATCGCAAGTCCTTAGGGACATCTATCTTTGCAAACTTTGGATGGAAGGAGTCATTTAATATTTTGCCTATGACTCTGTTAACCAAATCTAGGGGAAATGAGTTGGACACGAAAAAACTTCTTAGAACGTCAAATTCAGGCTGCATTAAAGCGTAGGAGGAGCAAAGCCGTATGGCTCTTTGTACCAAAATATAAAGGCTAGTCATTTTTAATCTTTTGTCACAAAAACTAAAGAAATTTAGACCTAATCCAGAACATGTTGGTTTTCTAAAGATGGAAAAAGAGGTTATTAAAAGAGGTTGATAGGATATACGAGTATAATATAGGTTTAAATTTGTGTTACCCTTTCTACGTACATAAAAATTGTTATAATTCTGCTAAGCGTTCATTTTATCAACCTAATTGTAACATCCCTTAATTTCATGGCAAAAATGTATTAGTTTTACCTTTTAACCAAAGTTTCATTAAATTACCTCGTTTACTAAAACCTTTGAACATTAATGTTATTTTTAAAAAAATGAAAACACTATCCATCGCCTTCTCGTAAAAATTCACTCCCTAAACCAGGCATTGTATATTCTATTGGTTGCAATAATTGTGAAAAAGGCTATTATGGACGGACATGTAAAGAATTGAATGTGAGAAATAAACAGCACCAAACAAATGTACGTAATTTTTGTCAACAATCTACATTATTTTTACATATCTATAGTCAGGATCATACTATTAATTGGAATAGTGCTAAACCTATTATTAAATGTACAAACTACATTTCAAGAAATATTTTGGAGTGTATCTCTATTGATACTTTCACAAATTTTAATATTAGCCCTGGATTGTTTAGCCTAGATCCTATCATATCTAATCATATTAAATCACAAATTAAAGTGTTTAAAGAATTTGTACCCCCTATTTAGGGTTTTGATGCAGGTAGCCGTATTAACTCCCCACTCCTTACTATTTAAGATATTGTCTGTCCTGACCTAAGTTATTCCATCAAGAGGTCTTTTAGAATAAAGACGAAAGCGCTCGGAATCGGTTTTCCATTTTCCTTGTGGGTGTGATTTATCATATATATATATATATATATATATATACGAAGGGCGGTAAATAGGTTTTGCGAATCTGTAGGGCAAAACAGAGGAAGGGGGATCGCTGTTTGTGGGGGTGTTAGGACAAGTTATGACAAGTCAGGACCTGTAGCCGCACGCTCTTGCCTCGTCTATTTAAGAAGCAGTAGCTGATCGCAGATCATCAGTCACAATTTTTTCAACAATGGAGAAGGTTGAGCACCGCGCAGTGATCAAATTTTTGACCAAAGAAGGCAAGAATGCAAAAGAGATCCATGAACGCATAGATGCAGTGTACACTGACACCGCCCTTTCTTATGAAACCATTGCTCGCTGGAATAGGGAGTTCCGCCATGGTCGTGAGTCCCTTGAAGATGACGCCCGTCAGACGTGACCAAGGAGAACAATGTGCCCCGTGTGGAGAGGATGATCCTCGAAAATCGACGGGTGAAGGTCGAAGAAATCGAGCGAGAACTTGGAATATCACATGAAAGTGTTATCAACATCATCCACAACAATTTGGCCATGGCCAAGGTCTCTGCCCGTTGGGTCTCTATAAACCTCACGCCCCATGATCGGCTTTAACGTCGTCAAAGTCAAGGCCAGAGTTGCACAAGCTGCCTTGTGCGAGTTCAGATTCGAGGAGCTCAACGATCACCCCTCTTAGATTTAGGCTGACGTTGAGGAGGTCTGAAATTTCCTTGTTTGTCCTTCAGGTGCAGATTCCAAGGAGGTCTTCATGACTCTTCCACAAATAAAAGGAGTAAAATTTTTTAATAGTGAATTATTCTGCAAAAGGCTAAAGCATAGATCGTTATTGTTTTTAAAAGGAAAATACAGACAACAAACGTAAAAAATAGGGTAAAATTAGTTGAAAAAACGAATACCATCCGCAACCAGTATATATATAAATATATATATATATATATATATATATATATATATATATATATATATATATATATATTATATATATATATATATATATATATATATATATATATATATATATATATATATATATATATAATAATAATAATAATAATAAAAATGACGCCCCTGTATTCGATTTGTCCTGTATTCGTCTTTTACTCTTGATCCATGAATAAGCTCCCCCAAGTTCGTTGAAATCAATCGATTTGGTTTTATTTTCAAAAGTAATAGAAAACTGAGGCACTTTAGCATAGTATTTTATTAGACACTTGCGTTTAGATATAACTCGTTTCATCTTCAGTGACAAACTAAAGAAAAACCATAAGAAAAAGGTTTATATATTAAAATAACTGGTTTAAAACGTGCTAAAAAACAGAATGTATAAAATTAGGGACCTAAATGCTAAAAAGGTTTCAAACGTATTAATAAATATTTGAGTAGGCAAGGGCAGGCCAAAAGAGATTAGCATCGGTTCGATGGTCGAAGAAACTATATCATTAGACTGGTTAGGTGTGAAAGAGGTTACGCTCTTGTTCCCAAGTCATTTTTGCCCTGAGGAGAATAAATTAAACGCATCATTTGGTTCGGTCCTGCTCTTACACTACGAAGTATTGCATGTTAATTAGCTTGCATGTTTAAGTTTGATTTCTTCTCTTATGTCTGCCTAGCTTCGTGAAAGAGCAATTGGCGGTGATTTGGAGCAGAATCTAAAATTTTATTGTTTCCCTCCATCATATTTCTGTTGAGACAAATTTCGTACTTTTCTCATGTATGTGTTTCCGGCGTTCAATTATTGATGCGATATGTCACTCTTCTTGAGAGCTTTGTTTCGGTCATTCCAATATTTGAGTGTGGTAGCTGTTCGTAATCTCCTACGTTGTGCGTCTATTAATTTATCAGATAGATCCGTTGTATTTTCTGGTGCGAGACTTGACTTGGGTTTCATATTAAGGCTTGAGGTCCGTCTAATTTGATACTCTATAGTTTAAGCGACCTTTTCTCGGCATATTTTGACCTTATACCTCGGTTAATATTTTTTATCCTTCTTTCATCTGTGCTCAGAATGTTCTTGCACCTGGGAAGAGTTTTATAATGTTTTCTTTGTCTATATTTCGAGTGCTATTTGGCGTTCTACAATACCATCGGTCTATTTTCTTCTTTATAACTGACTGTGCATTGTGGTTTCTTAATGCGTTGTTAGAGAGTACCCAAGTGATTCTCTCGAACTTATTATGCTTTTTTTCATGTGCTGCAGTGGATGAAGGCACGATTGATATACGAGTTAATTACGCTTTTCTTTTAGTATTCTGTGGTTTGTGTCTAAAAATACTAGTAGATTGCTTTGGTTCGTTCACTGGTATAGTTGTGTGAATTACATTCCTAAAATACATTTTGCAGTTTATATATTTCTTTTTCGGATAATACATATATGTATTTATCATCTATGTACTTGCAATAGATATGAGACTTGGGTACCATTGAGAAAACTCTTTCTTCGACGGCTTCTATGTTTAAGTGAGCAGAGAGAATTCCTAGAGGAGAACCCATAGCAACTCTATTAACTCGATCCAATGACAGAAGCTTCAGAATTGCACGCTTATATTAGCTTTTTCAAGACTACCCATGGTATGCCACTAGGAAAAGCGCTCATTTGGGCCGTAGACAGGTTCTAATATTAATTCTAGGATTTCGGTGACTGGTACATTCATGAAAAGTGATTCAACATCCATGTAAGCCCTTGTTCCTTTAAGAACTGTAGATCGAATCATATTTATAAAGTCAGACGAGAATTTGAGGCTGCATTGTTTAGGCACGTAAGGAGTAGGTATTTTGTTTAAAAGTGTCTCAGATGATACGTAGGGGAATGAATTTGACTGATTATGGATCCGAGAGGGATTTCACCCTAATGAGTCTTTAAGGTATGGTAAGCATGTCCAGGGCTAAAACACCAATTATTTTCATTGTTTTCACATTTCGTGATTGTTTATTAATCCCATCTATGGTTTGATTCACTTTTTATGGGGTCGGTTATGTTCCTGGTAAATCTCACGATTATACATTTTAAAAACTTCAACAGAATGTTTCCAAATAAAATGCACCAATTTATTTCGCCGAAAAACAGCAATCTGTGTTTTAAATAAACAAAGACCTTTCACCGGAATCTTTACACCTTTACAAGAACGAGCCATTGGAGAGAGAGAGGAAGGGATAACTTATTATTTACTTTGCAATATCAATTTAAAATTCTAAAACTTTACTGAATAAACGATAGAACAAAATCGAAATATCAAATATTAATCTTTTCAAAATTCAAATTCCCATTATTTGTGGCCTGAGATTCGTGTGACTTTCTTAATAAAGAAGCGTCAAGCCAAGTTCATAGCATCTTTATAGCGAGCGAAAACACGTCAACTTTATTTTTTAAACATTAGTTTCCATGGAATAACTTTTTTAACTTCTGGGAAAAGTTTAGCTGTCTTTTCATTATTATAATTGAATTATATATTAAATACAATTGTTTTGCTTATTTTAATTTATTTAAGGAAAATATAGAAAATTATTTTAATCGACCGCAACGTAAACTGAAAACACTATGCCTGCGTGTGTTGAATTCTAATCTCGGGTATCATTAGATACATATGTACATCGCTTTGTCTTCACGTAGTCAATAGGAATATACAAATCAAAAGTGAAGTGAGACAACAAGAGTTGATATCACGAGACCTACATATTTACGGCATTTGTTCAAAGAGAGATTCCGGCGAGTAGAGTTGAAACAAAAGGGAGTCAAATCATTTAAGAGATATATCAGCCACCATCGTAACAAAGGTATAGTTCCATTCCCATCATATCCAAAGGAATATAATTATAATAGAGCTATTAATGGGAATAAAACTATTACACTTTAGTAGGCTTCGCGCCATAAAACGAAATATTGCTTTCCTTTACAAAGCAAGGAGAGTTTTGCAATACGCCATTCTCTTCAACTGTATCCTGAATCAATTCAAACTATTCTTTATTTGGTTGTTTCCTCTCTCAATATTTGTATAATTAAGTAAAGTGAAATTGTTAATATACGTTTCCTTCATTTTATCGGTAAAATTATCCGTAAATTATTTCTAAGAGTGTATTTTGGATTCTTGGCCATAAATAGAAATGATCCTTTCTAATAACACGAAGGAAGGGCAATCAATAGAATATCTTATCTAGAAGAAAATATTTGCCCCGAAAGACGTGAGTAATCAAAGTTGTTTCAAATCATTGAAAGCAAACATGACATCAACGAAAAATAACTGCGAGAATAAACCCAAGTTTTATAATGGTTGTATTTTTCTTTACTTTATCTAGTGCAGATTTTTTTACTCGCTCTCTCTCACCCTCTCCTTCTCTTGCTCTTTCTCTCGTTACCCCTCTACCCACTCTCTCTCTCTCTTTTCCACAATCTCTCTCACTATCTCTCTCTTTCTCTATCTTTATGTCACATACGTAATATCTGATAATTTGCTTTTATTTTCTGACGAGGGCTGTGACGTGATATCGTGGGACCTACGTTCGCTTAATTAAGGCTGACGCGTCATCCAAAGGAATTCTAGAATTTTCGTTTGCTTTGATCGGCCAGTTTCCCTCCTAATTATTTTATTGAATATTAAATTGGATTTAGATTATCGCGGTTTTCTCATGAAAGAAAGCATTTGATGTCTTGAGTTAAGAATTTTCATTGTATGTTGATGTAGCATTGGGATTTTGAATGATCCGTATTTGTTAGTGTTCCGTGGAATTCAATGTCGAGGCCTTCATTCTTCACAGAAGACAAACCATTTTTTTTGTGCTTGGAGAAGAAAGTTGTGTTCGGGAGCAGAGTGGATTTCGTGTACTTATTTTCCGGTTTCGTGCGTCTCGGAAGGCTATTGCTATTTAAGGCCATCGTGAGTTAGGGTTACCGCGAGTTAAGGTTAGCGCGAGTGGAGGTTACCGCGAGGTGAGGTTACCGCGAGGTGAGGTCACCGCGCGTGGAGGTTACCGCGCGTGGAGGTTACCGCGCGTGGAGGTTACCGCGCGTGGAGGTTACCGCGCGTGGAGGTTACCGCGCGTGGAGGTTACCGCGCGTGGAGGTTACCGCGCGTGGAGGTTACCGCGCGTGGAGGTTACCGCGCGTGGAGGATACCGCGCGTGGAGGATACCGCGCGTGGAGGATACCGCGCGTGGAGGTTACCGCGCGTGGAGGTTACCGCGCGTGGAGGTTACCGCGCGTGGAGGTTACCGCGCGTGGAGGTTGACGCGCGTGGAGGTTGACGCGCGTGGAGGTTGACGCGCGTGGAGGTTGACGCGCGTGGAGGTTACCGCGCGTGGAGGTTACCGCGCGTGGAGGTTACCGCGGGTGGAGGTTACCGCGGGTGGAGGTTACCGCGGGTGGAGGTTACCGCGAGTGGAGGTTACCGCGAGTGGAGGTTACCGCGATTGATTGACTTAGTGTAAGACAACTGGCAGAGTTGTACCCCTTTTGTACTTTAGGGCGGGCTTACCACGAGTGATGTGCCTCTCATGCATCTTTGGTAGGACAACCGTGTGTGGTGTCCTTGTTTTTTGTGCGGCCCATACTAGGCCTGATATTGGTGATCGTGAGTGCCCCTTTATTTTTGTATAAGCCTTCATATATATATATATATATATATATATATATATATATATATATATATATATATACATATATATATATATATATATATATATATATATATATATATATATATATATATATATATATATATAGTCAGTCATTGCGCGTATGTACATTGTAGTTACGTTACCGGTGAGTGCTTGCCTCTGTGGCTCAACCTTCTTTCTCCGTGTTCTCATAGATAGGAATATCATACGTGCGTTATTTTGTGTACATATTTGTTCTTGTAGCTTCCATACTTTTAAATATTTTTACATATTACAAAAGGCTATTTCTTAGCTCGACCTATCTAAGTTGTAATTATTTTTTAGGTTCTTTCTATGAATATTTAGTCTTCGAATATATCGTCATTTTCTAGTCGATTCATTTATCAAATATTTGTAAATAAAGTTTTTTCGTTTTACATCGACACATCTTCTATCCTTGGTGTGATAGAACGGGTTGAGGCCGCCTAATTTCAACAACTATCACATGTTATTTAAAAACACGATGCTACCCACGTGCATCTTCGCTTTGAAGCCGGGCGCATGATCGCCACCACCTGAGTCAATGTTTAAACAAGGAGGTTTATCTTCCCCCTGTTCTCCCCATGCGCCGGCCTCACCAGATTGAGTTAGGCTTATGGGCAGATAAGGTATTGTTCTCAGGCATGGCTGTTCATTCCCTCGAAGCCTCCAGCATGTTGTCCCCTACGCCAAGGGGATGTCCCGACTATTTATATGGAAACCTTACCACTAAGATCAGATTCGAGATTTAGATTTTCTTCGCGAAACATCACTACGATCCACTCTCACCTTGTGCGCCAAGGGTCCTCGACCTCAAGATCCACCATCACTTGTCCAGAAGAAGGACAATATCACTTGAGTGCCAAGGTTCGAGCCTTCGTGACGCCAAGCCCACAAGGCTTCCCCTGTTGTTCAGAAAGAGAGCAACGTTAGAACAGCCATTGTTATTTTGAGCCCGTTGACAAGAAACGTTCTCACCCTTCCCCCTTGTTGTTCAGAAGAGAACAACGTAGAACAGCTATTGTTCTTCCAGCCCGTTCGCCAAGAAACGGTTCTCACCCTTCCCCTTTGTTGTTCAGAAGAGAACAAAATTAGAACAGCCATTGTTATTGAGCCCGTAGACAAGAGACGGTTCTCACCCTCCTGTTGTTCAGAAGAGAACAACGTAGAACAGCCATTGTTCTTCAAGCCCCTTTGTCAAGAATCGGTTCTCATTCCCAAGACGCCACGTCAGGATCATTTAATTCCCCCCATCCCTTCGGCTTGAACTCGCCAGAACACCGAAGATTCATTCACGTCACCTTCCTCTGCACAACAAGTGTATTTACGTAAGCTGAACGTTATCTTTGAGTATTTAACCCTTTTGTCAACCCTGTCCTGTGCTTTAAAGGGTTTAGCGAACCATCCCATCCCTTTAACTTTTATTTGTTTTACCTTTTTAAATCTCTCTTAATCCTCGGATTAGCTAGATTTCCTACGACCCTTTCCATTCTCTCTTTATGTCAATATTTTCCGTTTTGTGTATCGTTGATAGTTTTTATTAATAAAACTCTATTTTATTAATGATAGCCATATTATTATCCTTGAGCTCAGTTCCACTTCTTAAGCATATCTAAGATAAATAATATCGGTCAACCCAGACAACCACGCACTCTAAAGATAATTAAATAAGTTCCCTCAACGAATAGTTATATATGGTATATCGTCGAGAGTCCATTCTACGACACTTGGCTATAAACTTTTTGGGTTAAAGAATCTGGGCATGTCACCTGACCCCAGTTTGTGACGCCTTATATATATATATATATAATTATTATTATATATATATATATATATATATATATATATATATATATATATATAATATAATATATATGACTTGCTTCAGCTTACATGTAAATAAATATAAAATACGAGTATCTATATTCTGTCATTTCTACTTAATAGTATTTCCATATGTATATTTCTTTAGCATTGGTTCTTATTCCCTCCATCCACTTCTATATCTTGACATGGGGTCACTTCATATCACTTTAATAGGTTTTTTTTTTGGTAATAATTCACATCAACTCAATCGGTACCAAGTAAGGGGAAATTGCAATTGTGCTGTTTGTGTATCTTTATCATATCAGACGAATGAGCAGAGGGCTATAGAAGGAGAGGGAAGAGAGGAGGAGAGAGACGAATAAATTAAAAAAAAATCCTCCATAACATAATGTCTCTTATAATATTGAGATGTACTCGAGACCCAAAGTAGTTTCTTAGTTAAGACAGTCGCCCTTCCATTATCGCTAGACCTCAGATTCGAGTCCCCGTCGGGCAGTACGCCAACTTTTTGTTCATTTCCACCCTATCTATGCCTTTTCTATTCCCTCACATCTATCCTCTTCTCCATCAACATACAAACACATAACCAGTGAACGGCGAATGGACACAGATCTTGCATCCGATATTGGCGGGTCATTAATTAAAAGAGAAAGCGCACCTGTCCTCATTTCTGGTTGCGGTTTGAATCCCTGTCAAAGCTATACCGTATTTCCTCTCCTTTTAATAATACTCGTTTGATCCAATGAGTACTTCCTGAATATTTTCAACTAGTTACAACCGTTTGGTAGGTGGTGTAGTGTCCTGAAATAACAGCAATTCGAACAGCACAGTGATAAGTTGTCACTCCGTTCCACCCACTATTTGCCTGCCTTTGACCTGCTTATATCCATTAGCATTAAATCACTGTAAATTCAAGGTTTATCTCAATTATTATTTTATGCTTTAGAACTACGAAACACTCATGAGTTCGCTTTCTTGAATTAGTAAATATTTTTAAACTACAACCAACTCTCAAAAACCATATTTTTGGTTGGAGAACTTCACTTTTGATTAAGATATTGTTTCTTTTATATTTACATATTATTTCTTATAAATCTCATAGGATTTCTTAAGAATGAAACGAATAAAGTTTGAAATTGAATTAAATTTGTGTTCTCTTTGTGGGATAAATTTGCATCACTCGCCTGCCTCCCCGGATCCTTGGTGCCGAGTGTCATTTAGTGGAAATATGTTGACGACACGATATTATGTAGTCGATTATGATGTCGATAGAGAACAGATTACGGTATGAGTAAACTCACACTTCCTTAGCATTAAGTTTACTTTTGAAGTAGAATCAGATAAATCCCTCTCAATATTAGCCTCTTTAATAAGTAGACAATAAAACAAATCACTTTATAATACCTATTAGAACCAACTCACAATAGCGCTTGCGCATACGCCATTCTCTCTCATCCATGAGAGGAGTGATGTCATATCGGATAGGGGCGAACTATCGTATATTTTATCTCATTCAAATAAATTAGGATGTGGCAGTTTTTTTCTGGGCATAATTTCAAAGGCAAATAGGTTTAACTCAAAGCAAAACATTACTAAAGAAAAGTCAGCTGACCAAAAGTCGCGTGATCTCACTTATTATAATTTCTGACCTTCAAAACTTTCAATAATTCCAGAACTGTCCTGGAGAGGAGCTTTTCAATTACGTTATTCGAAGGAAAATGTAAAACAACGCAAGGGTTTCAAATTTTGTTAGAACCCGGCGAATATTTATGATGTTATTGCCAAAACAAAATAATTCCCGTGCTAAACTTGAGAGGTTCTTAGCAATTATATCATTAAAAGGAAAACGTAAAACAACATAAGTATTTTAAATTTCGTAAGGATCAACTTAATGGTTACAATATTATTACCAAAACAAAAACAAAACAAAACGAGGACCGACCGACCGATCGACATAGTGAGATGTAGAGTCGCCCGCGACTAAAAGTTAGGCAGATAATATTTGGCATTTCATACAGTTCTCATCTCTTATTCGGACTAAAAATATGTTTATTCCGCAATTTTATATCAAATAGCCACCAATAAATATATTTCCAAGAAAGTTAGATATAAATGAATGGCATGATAGAACTTCGGGCAGTATCTATATATTTTGTCAGTGCCTTGATACTCCTAAATCGTATATACAAGCAACTCTTGATGATGCTAATCACATGTACCAACATAAATATAAGGAAAACAAGGCGATCAAATAAGTGCATCTTAAAACACGCAACAGAGTATAATCACTAGTTGTATTACAATAATTATAGATTCCTCTAAACAGTGCACTAGGCAGACATTCAAATGTAGTGAAAAGCTTATTTCCCCTTTAAAAGAAATAAGATAAATTTGACAAGTGTAAATATGGAGTTTATTCCTTTATTCATACATCTTGCGGGGTCAGGGACCACTACGAACCCCATGACAGCAACACATGAGAATTTTAGCGGTTCTATGCTTATTTAACTGCCAGGCACGTGAAAGGCAGAATAGATTATGCCATACACAGGATGGTATTTTAATGTAAATGTGATTTTCAAAATAATTTACCATTAAAAACTTACCAATTAAGACCTTCTTTCCTAATAAAGAGGCTTTTATTTATAAGATTCTATGCAAATTGTGTTCTAATATCTAAATAAGATAAAAGAGTAAAGGTGTATAACAGGAATTTCCAAACTTTTTTAGCCATTCCACTAGGTAGAATTGAAATATTTAAAAAGACTCCCTATGAGCAATTAAATTCAGATATTTACTTAATGACAATGAACAATAACGCTTACCACATATCGAAGGTAAAGGATGGATCGATATATGTTTACAAGAGAAGAAATATTTGGTTCGAGATTTCGACGTTCGATCTTAAATACTTAATATTTCAAAGTAATGAAAAGATGCCGAAAATTAGTAGATACGTAACCTTTATGTTTAAAAACGTTTTCATGAGGCACTTTGAATAATTATTATTATTTGTAAGATGCTTGCAACCCCTTTGATCATGTGCACGTTCTGAATAATAATAATAACTTGAATGATTAATGTAAACTTGTAGAGAAAAAAGTCGTGGGAATTCACCCCGTACGGTAAGTTATAAATATTATTAGGAGTCAGCGAATTGTTTTGTATGATTATTGGAGAATAAAAGTACAAATCTTTACTTTACTGACAGCTAAAATAATTCTGCTGACCTTACTGACCTTCTTTGGAAATAAAGACTCTCCTCAGAAGTACCTAAAGAACCACAAGAGGGTCGCTAGCGACCACTATGTGAATCTCTTGTTTAGATAGAAGAATTAAACTGTAATGTAGGATTAGTCAAATGCATTATGTACTTTAGTCATTACTTTACCTAGAAACATCAGATTGACTGGTCCAAGACTAATCCTTAAAATTGCCTAATTAATTCAATCAATTAAACTAGTCTTTAAATTCTTCATGAAATGAATTTTATTTCAAGCGAAGCTATAATTAAATTATACACTTTCATATTTAATGATGTTTTTCCTAATATAACTGCTGTAACTGAATAAACTAGTAATATCTATTTTTGAATATTATTTACTTTTATTTTGCCTCTGTGTGTTTATTTATGTGTTGGTTTATTATGATTAAATGAGATCATATTTTTGTTCGATGGCGTTTTGTTTGCTTAATTCTTTGGGTTAGTATGTACCTTAAATACTTTTTCTAATTCCTTCATTTACATAAAATATTTGGTTACTCAGTAACCACAGTAACAACCTGAATATAGTTATCATTAGACTCGATAAAGGCAATCGTTTTGTCACATTTTAAACTCGTGAATATATTTCAAAATTTGTCAATAATCTTTATGATTCAACACTTTATATCATCTTCGAGCGAATCGTTGATGGTAGTGAAAAAACCTTTTCATCTTCTAACCCTGAACTCATGCAGTAAATGTCTTCTCCCCGACCGATTATTGCAGCCTATTCCATAACTCTCTACCTCTATTCTTTACCAATATCTTCGAATTCAAGAATAACAGGGACTATTCCTTTGTTGTATACCTGCGTTAAGTACAATTTACAACTCCCTTTTTGATTTGGAGTTTCAACAACAGTTATCGTTCTATAATCGTACCCGCAGACGAAACAATATGAACTGATAAGCTAAAAATAATTACTCTACTTCACATTTAACCATTGGGAACTTTTCCCTCTCAATACTACAATTCTCCTCTTATGGTCGGAGGCGAGGGAAATTATTTCCTTTTTGCAATTCTGTTTATCGACGAACTGATGGAATTCAGGATTGGTTCAAAGGTCGGATCCCGCACTTACCAATATTTTTATAGATAATTTTGGAGAAGTTTACCTCCTGGTTCTAAAGCCGCATCTAAAGACTCCTCCTCTTTGTTTATTAATTATTGAAATCATCTAACTATATAATAAAATCCAGTGTTGGTTTGTTGTTTGGTCTTGTCGTAACTCTCACATAAATTAATCCATCAGAACATAAATTGCCAAAAAACTCATTGTGCAGTTTTTATTTTCCTATTTAGCTTTTTTAGCTTTTTAAATCTACAGTTTGTATAAAAATACAGAGGTTTTGCAGGGTGTATTTGGTAAACAAAGAGGCGGAAACAGGAGGTATAATTTGAATATTTTTTTATTATTTCATAAACAGTATTACATAATACTTTTATGAATTTACAATAAGATAAATTTCTATATGCATTATTAAAGTATTTACAAGAGAATTATTAATTAATAGAATATAAATAGTTAAAATGAATTCAACTTTAAAAACAGTCTACATACACTTTGCATTCCCACCCTGTACATCTAATATACTTTTAAAATAATGTGTTGAAAATGTTTTGTCAATGACATTTTATTACAAGGACCTCTTTCATAAAAAATAAGTGTATAAATAAAGTGTGTAAATAAATATAATATCATAACCTAGAATTCTTTATCCGTACTGATTAAAACTTGCCAAATTGTCTTAAGTTTTGGCACGAAGAATGTACTGGTATTTACAGAAGTAGAAAGTTTATTTCGGAAAATGAAAATAAAAGGAAGCAACCAACCTGTTCTTACTTTTCTTTTGTATTTTAACCAATAGTCACAATGATTAGTTTTGACCAACTTTCAAAGGACTAAGTAGGAAACTTTACAGCTCGTGATATTGAAAAACTTTCTAACATTAAATGTTTAAACGTGATTTTAAAAGTATTTCCAACTTTATTCTCGTTCATAAAGAATCTGACTCTACCACACTTTTTATAAAGTGGCTTTTCTCTTCCACTTATTTAACGCATTCGGCCATTTATGAACAAATACTAAGTCTTTTTCTTTCTACAAAAAATATCCGTTAAAAAAAATCGTCATTTGTTCTTCCGCCCAGATTTAGGTCCACTTAAATTGACCTCAGATATAAACACAATTCAGTGGTAAAATGACATTAATTTCACAAACTTCGATTCCATTTATCAAATTTTTTCCTTTAAAACAAAACTTTTGTGGTCTGAAAGAGTTAAACTTGTGACAAAGAGAACAACATACAATAAAAACTTCGACCTCCAAAATAAAATAAGACTTTCCAAATTACACGAGCAAACGAGTTTTATGGAATTAAAGATAAACGACATAATCTTGATCACAAAACAACATATACATAACAGAAACAGTTTTATAACGTACAACTTTAGTAAAGAACACCAAGGCGAAAAATAAGAGAGGATCTAGCAATTAGAGGAAGAATCGAATCCAGAGAAGTCAATATGCGATGAGTATCAAGAATTAGTTCAATTCACACTCCATCGGGCTCCCCTCAAGGCCAAGAAAATGACCGCCCTCAAAAGAAAAAACTAAGACCTCTAAAAGAATTATTAATTGGGTATTTTAACCATCACTTTTGACGTGGCAGTTCGCAGGATCGCTTGCATCAAGCCATCGGGCCACAGGATCGCTTTCACCCACCTGTCGGGGCACGCCATGTCTTACAATAGTAAAGTAAACTTGCTTGGGGTGGGTGAAGAACGCCTGAAAGAGCGTGCCTGATGGAATGTAGAAGTAGGTACTCCTCGCTTTATTAACTTCATACCATGAGTGCATACATTGCAGTTTTCCTTCTACGAATTCAACACCATAAAAAACAGACAGCGAAGACCCTAGAAAATAGAATACAAACCAACGAAAAGACTATATAGAAAACAACAAACCACTAAAATATATAAACCAAAACCAAGATATTGGAAACCATCCAATGGAAGAGGTTTTTTAGTAACTATATGATTAGAATGAGAGCCCCCCCACTAACAACCGCAATAAATAACTAGGAATTACCACCAGTAAAAAGTACAAATATTCTACATACTTAATAGCATAAAGAGGGGAAATCACTTGCTGAAGCTGAGGTAACAAACGGTCGGATGAGATGAGGTAACAAATGCCCCTCATCTCCCCCTGAAACAACGACGGAGCCGCCCTCGGGCAGCTCCACCGAAAAAATGGAGGTGTCCCCCCTGTGCCGGCGCAGGGGACCCTCTATATTTCTCTAACCAGAGAGAAGGCTTACTCCTCTCCTTCGACTACGGGTGCAGGGGACTCCCCCTCACTCCCTTCTCTGGAGGTGCTTTCACGCACCTCTCTTTTTCCAGCGGCATTCCCCTCTTTTTTTTCCAAGGGGACAGCCAAGAAAGCCAGCAGGCAGTCCTTAGCCAGACACTCTACATCGAAGTGGCTCAGTAGGGCAAACCTCCTTAGGGGGGAGAGGGAAGCCAGGACCCTTCAGTCGCTTCCCTCAAAAGACCTGCTGGCAAGAATCTTAAACCTTGCCGGGGTCAAGGCCTGTGCCTCCCCCCAAAAGACTGGTGAAGCTGCCCAAGGGGACCTGCGATGTCCTGGGAGGGGATGGCCAACTGGAGGCCCCTCATGTGATAGACATGGTCATTGAGGAAACCCAGCCTCAGAGGGTAGGGCCTTCCATGGGGAAAAATCCGGGCTCAGCGCCAAGCACCGAACCCGAATCCGCCCCTATGCAAGGTCCTCCTCAAACGGCTGGGGCCTCCGAGGCAGCAAAAGGAGGGAAGGGATCTCCTCTGACCGGTGCCCCTGCGACCACCAAGACCTTTTCCATTGCGGAGAAAGACCTGGCTGAGGCCGGTCCATCTGGCCTAGGGAGTTCTGTCGGCGGAGGAGAGAAGCAGGTTTATTCCCCGCCCTCCTCTCATAAAAAGAAAAAAAAGACAAGAAAGACTGAGAAGACTCGGGGCTCCTCTCCATCCACGGGGGCTGTGGGGACGGATAAGTCTGCTGCCACTTTGGCAAGCGACCAAGCCAAGACGGGCACATCCAGCCCCACTGCCCCCTTCCTGGTACGGAGCTCTTGACTATGACATAGACGAAAAGTGCACAGGGCGGAGCCTCGATTACATCAGGGCCCCTGATTCAGAGGTTACCTACGTTTTCGAGCCCGCGGGCTTCAAACGCTTCCTCATTATTCGCTCCACTGATGGCACCATGTTGTCCAAGGGCAACATGATCCATCAGAGGAGAGGATTAGCTAGTGCAATTGGTAGAGAGCCGGGGGTGACCCGTTTCTTGGAAGGGAGCCTTCTGGCGAATACGGCGAATCCCGCCGAGGCGGCCAAGATAAGTGCTCTTCGGAAACTCTACCATGGACTTTGTGAAAGGAGTAGTTTATGCGAGGGAACTCGTTGACTACTCCATTGAGGACATCACCCTAGAGCTGGCCGACCGTGGGGCGGTCAATGTCGAACGTGTGATGAGAAAACAGGGAGGGGCCTCGAGACCCACCCCTACACTCTTCGTCACGTTCGACTGTGACAAGCTCCCTGAGTCGGTGCGTGCCGGTTGGTACCGCTACCGCGTGAAGGCATTCGTACCACTGCCGTGGTTGTGCTATTACTGTCACAGCTTCGGCCATACGAATCGCTCATGTAGACGTGCAAAGTCGGGGTCACCCGAAGTCTGTGTAAATTTCTCCAAGGTCGCACACGATAAGTCCAAATCGTGTGTGGCCAAGTGTGTCAATTGCGGAGAGCCGCACCCTGCTTCTTCGAAGCAATGTGGTGCATATCTCTTTGAGAAAGAAATCCTGGCCGTTCAGGCCCAGGATCGACTCTCATTCCGCGAGGCAAATGACTTGGTCCTGGTGCGCCCGGCTCTGCCTGGGACGTCATATGCCTAAATAGTTAGAAAGGCACCCTCTGCTCCTGGCCCATCCAGGCAAACGAGCATGATTGTTTCCGCGCCCCTTCAGAGCCCTTCTGCGGGCTCTACCCAACATGGACACTCCCTTGGTAAAGATTGTGGCAAAAAGGGTTCATGCCCAGCCCCGGCTAAAACTAGGGCTCCCCCCTCTTCCCCCAGCGTGACCGTTTCCCGTTAGGCAAAACGGCCACGTGCCTCCAACGAGGTGTTAGACTCACAGGAGGCAACACCCATATAGATGGTCGCTAGGCCATCTTCGGGGGTTCCTAAAGCTGTTCCCTGAAAGGAGGACAGCAACAAATGAGCTTCAGCCCCTTCGCCTATGCCCCGAGGTGGAGCAAGTGACTCAGAGACGGTGGTTCCTCGAAAAGAGGGCCCCCGCCTCCGAAGCCACAACGCTCGCGTAAGGTTTCGAGACGGAGGGAGAAAAAGACTCGCATGGCGAACCCAAACTCCCCCAATAAGTCCTCGAAGGCAACAGCGCCTTCAGCGCTTTGTCTGGCCAACAGCGCCCAAGGTTCTGCCCCCCGGAAGTGAAAAGGCCATTTCCGTGAGGGACTTCAGTTCGAGGAGGGCCCCCTAGTCTCCTCCGAGCTCGGCCTGGAGGGCATATTCCTTCAATGGAATTGCCGTGGACTCCGGGCCAACTGGAAGGAGCTGCGGAGGCTCGTCTCGTCCCGTTCCCCGTTAGCTATCTTTTTGCAGAAGACCTTGCTAGGCGCGTGCCCTCTGCTTGCCCTCCCGGGGTATAAGGGTATTGCGCCCTGACCACCGCGGGATGGCCATGCTGGGGGATGCACGGTTTACACCCGGCATAATGTCTCCGTTCTTCCTTTCTCTTTAGATACCCCACTCCAGGCAGTGGCTGTGCAGCTGCACCTGGATAGGAGGTATACTTTCATATCTGCGTACATTCCAACGTCAGCTGAATTCAACGCGAGGGACTTCCACCGCTTTGTGGCACAGTTGCCGAGGCCCTATCTCTTGCTTGGAGATCTGAACGGCAGGCATCCTCTCTGGGGAGATTACTCCATAAATCCCAGGGAACAAGTCTTTGCTGATCTGATCGAAGAGCTTGAGATGGGTGTCCTAATCGTAAATGAGTCTACGCATCACTGTCCGAGAACCGCTTCATTTTCTTGCCTTGACCTATCTTTGTGCTCTTCGGATGCACAGCCTAATTTTGATTTGGGGGTGGTCGATGACCTCCATGGTAGTGATCACTTTCTCATTCAAATATCATTTTTAGTGCAACTGCCGCCTGAGAGACCACCTCGGTGGTGCTTGGCGCGGGCGCGGTGGCCTGCATTTCAGGAAATGACTGAATTCTCTATCTCAGTCGAGGAGTTTAGGTCGGTAGATGAGGCCGTTGAGTTCTTCTCCGGCAACCTCATCGCCGTGGGCCTGACTACTATTCCTAGGAGGTCTGGCCGTTTTGCACGCCGACCACTCCCATGGTGGTCGGCCGAGTGTGAGACGGCCCTCAAACAGAAGCGTTATGCCTACATGCGCTATAATGGCCGCCCGAACTATTTTACTGCCGCTGATTTTCGTCGGGCTAGGGCTAGGTTCCGGTATATTTCGAAGCACGCCCGCCGCTCTTCTTGGCGGGCATACGTGTCTTCACTTAACGGGAAGACCCCTTTAGCTGAGGTATGGAAGCTAGTCAAAAGGATTCGGGGCAAGTTTTCGCAGGATCCCCCTTCCGTTCTCCAGGAGAATAGCACCGCAATCTTGGACTCCGCGTCCGTAGCGAAATCCTTATCGACCGCTTTTTCCGCATTCTTTAGCCGTGATGATTCTCCACCAGAATTAATGTACGTCGTGATGTCACGGAGGGCCGCGGCTGGACTTTACCTCCAGAGGCGGAGAACCCTTCAACGACAAGTTTACTGTGAGTGAGTTGCGTTCCGCTCTCGCTTCATGCTTGGAAACCGCCCATGGTCCGGACGATGTCCCGTACGCCATGCTTCAACACCTGGGTGAGCGAGGCATGGCCTTTCTGTTAGATTTGTTTAACAGGACTTGGGTGGAAGGTCTTCATCCAGACTCCTGGCGAATCAGTACTGTGCTCGCCTTTCGCAAACCGGGGAGAGATCACTCTACTCCGACCGGTTTCCGCATAATCTTTCTAACCTCTTGCGTGTGCCAGTTGATGGAGAAATTGGTAAATGTCAGATTAGCTTTTTTCATGGAAAGCGGAGGCCATCTGTCTTTCGCACAGTGCGGCTTCCGCAAGTTCCACTCCACGTCGGATGCTCTGCTCCGACTGGAAAATGCCGTCTGCGAAGCTTTCCTTCGTAGGCAGCACTACGCCACGGTGTTTTTCAATCTGGAGAAGGCCTAAGATACCGCATGGCGATACGGTATCATGGAGACTCTCCACACGATGGGGGCGAGGGAACGCCTCCCAATTTTTATATCTGAATTTTTGCGAGATCGTCGATTCCGCGTACGGGGGGGGGAAGCCCTCTCCGGCCCAAAGGAGCAGAAAGAGGGTGTTTCGCAGGGAAGTGTCTTCAGTGTCACACTCTTTGCCCTGAGCATCAACGGCATCACCTCGGTGCTGCCGAAAGACGTTCTCGCTACGCTCTACGTGGACAACATTTCGATCTCTTTTGGCACGACCCAGATGCCTATCTAGAGCGTCGACTCCAACAGGCATTGAACTGCGTCTCTTGCGATGCCGAAGCGCACAGGTTTCGGTTTTCTTTGGCTAATACTAAGGTGGTGCACTTCTGCCACCATCCACGACTTCACCCCGACCCAGATTTGTTTCTTAATGGAGGGCGCCTGGATGTGGTTGAGTCGCACCGTTTCCTTATTCTTGTATTCGACCGACGCATCACCTGGGAGGCTCATATTCGCAGCCTTAGGGTCTCTTGTACCCGCGCCATGGACATTCTCCGTTCCGTGACGTTCAGCGCTTGGGGCACTGATAGGAAAATGCCTTACTTTTTTATCGATCCTTTGTTCGTTCGAAGCTCGACTACGGATGCGAGTTTTATGCATCCGCAGCTGAGTGTTTATTGCGGAAGGTGGATTCTATCCACCACACCGGCCTTCGCCTTGCGACCCGCGCCTTTCGCACTTTCCCCATTGAGAGCCTGTTGGTCGATGCTGGGAAGATGCCACTCGCTCTGCGCCGCGTGCAGCGTATCACTCGACTGTACGCGCGAGCATGGCGCCTCCATCAGTCGCCAACAGCTCTCACTGCATCCGCAGCTGATCCCGATGGTGAATATGCCGTCGAGAAACGCCAGTCATACCCTAAGCCTTTAGGGTTTAGGGCCAGGAAACTCCTTCGAGAGGTAGATATCGCTCTCGGGCCGGTTGCGCCTCTGGTTTTGGCCAGGACGCCACCCTGGAGGGTACCACATTCGGCTATTTGTCGCCACGCCTCTGCTCCCAAAGCTTGTACTGCGCCGGGAGTATTGCGTTCGACCTTTTTGGAGCACACATCGTGTCACGCTGGAACCGTGCCAGTGTATATAGATGGCTCCAAGTCTTAAGAGGGGGTCGGCTACCACGCCGTATCCCCTCTGTTTGAAGTGAGCGGGGCTCTACCAGGCGCTGCGTCTGTCTTCACGGCCAGGCTGGTGGCAATACACCACTCGGTACGGGAGATTACGCGACGTGCCCGGGTTCGAAGACCGGATTGTGATCTATAGCGACTCACAAAGCGCCCTGAGTGCTTTCAGGGCATTGGAATCTCCGCATCTCCTGGTTCGCGATATCCGTGACGCCACGGTTTTGGCCAGCCGGGCAGATGTCGAGATTATCTTCTGCTGGGTTCCTGGACATGTAGGAATTGCGGGGAATGAGCGCGCCGATGAGGGCGCCAAAGAGTCCGCGAGGACTCTGCGACCGGACCAGCGTTTCGCTCTTCCTCACACCGACTACATGGCAGGAATATGAAGCAGCTCTTCGGACTGCTTGGCAAAGAAGATGAGAGACGGTCCAAGGGAACTTAAAGTTGCGTGCTATTGCGCCGCGACTGTTCCCATGGACCTATCCTCCAATGCCGCGGTGGCTTCAGGTTGCTTTCTGTCCTCTCGAAATCGGAAACAATCGTGTGACGCATTGCTATTTGATGAAGCGCTCGCCTGTGCCCTAATGAACGACTGCCTAGTCCCCCAGACTGTTTGGCAAATTCTTGTCGAATGTCCCAGTCTGGGTGATCTTCGTGCACGTTACCAGTCTCGGTACCGGGATGGGCGGGGTCGCTACCGCCGGTCCCTTGTACTCGGGAAAGATTCGTGCACATTGATTTGTGGACTTGAGACTTCTTGAAGGAGGCCGGCCTTCTCTTTATTATTTAAGCAAGGTTTGTTTTTTTGTTTTGTTTTGTTTTTTGCATTCGTTTTTTTTCTTTTTTCTTTTTAGTTGCACGCTCCTGCGCCAGGGGGACCTCTCCCCGACGCACCAGCTTGCTTCCTTCACTCCTTTTCGGGGTGTTCCCCGTAAGGAGCACGCGATTTGTCATCCTGGCCGCCGTGCTGACGGGATCCAGTGCTCCGTCCGGCCCCAGCTTAGCCTCTCTTCCTTCCTTCAAAACACTTGTTTCCTCTCTTTTCACACAACCTCTCCCACAACTTTCTCTGGTCAGCCTCTAATTTCACAGGGTAGATGGTGACCTTCCTTTTAGCCAACCGTCCCGCATCGGGGCTGAGGGGGTGCGGTACAATGTTTTATAACCCCTGAGTTCCGGTCTGGGGTGGCTGGTTTTTAACAACCTGCTTTATCCCGTCCCATACCTTCCTTACATCCCTTTTCCTCTCCTCTTCACAATCTATATATTTTACGCCGTGTTTAAGGTTGAGCCGTCATGCCGATGGACTGCCACGCCACCAGGCGGGAGGAGTGGTCCCAAATGGCGGCACCTAGCTCTGCTGGGCTTGTAAGCACCTCTCGCAGTGCGGGCTACTGCTAGAGGTTTGCGCTATTGCATCCCGTGTTAAAAAAAAGGGTCACCATGCCCAATGATGAAGACCCTTCAAAAAAACTCAACTTCCAACTTTCCCTGAAACATCAACGGAGCCGCCCTCAGGCAGCTCCAGCAAAAAAAAAAATGGAGGTCCGCCCCCCTGTGCTTGCACAGGGGACCCTCCATATTTCTCAAAACGGAGAGGAGGCTTACTCCTCTCCTTCGCCTACGGGTGCAGGGGACTCCCCCTCACCCCCTTCTCTGGAGGTGCTTTCGGGCACCTCCCTAATCCCAGCGGCAGTCCCCTCTTTTCTTTCCTAAGGGGACTGCCAAGAAAGCCAGCAGGCGGCCCTTAGCCAGCCGCTCCCATTCGAAGCGGCTCGGTAGGGCAAACCCACTTAGGGGGGAGAGGGAAGTGAGGCCCCTTCGGTCGCTTCCCTCAAAAGACATGCTGGCAAGAATTTTAAACCTTGCCGGGGTCAAGGCCTGTGCCTCCCCACACAAGACTGGCGACACTGCCAAGGGGACCTGCGATGTCCTGGGAGGGGAGGGCCAACAGGAGGCCCCTCCTGGGATAGACATGGTCATTGAGGAAAACCAGCCTCAGACAGTAGGGCCTTCCATGTGTGGAAATCCGGGCTCGGCGCCAAGCACCGAACCCGAATCCGCCCCTATGCAAGGTCCTCGTCAAACGGCTGGGGATTCTCAGGCAGTACAAGGAGGGGAGGGATCTCCTCCGAATGATGCCCCTGCGACCACCAGGACCTTCTCCATTTCGGGGAAAGACCTGGCTGAGGTGAATACATCTAGCCTGGGGGCTTCTAACGGCAGGGGTGAGAAGCGGGTTCATTCCCCGCCCTCCTCTCCAAAAAAGAAAAAGACTAAAAAGACTAAAAAGACGAAAAAGACTCGGGGCTCCTCTCCATCCGCGGGGGCTGCAGGGACGGATGGGTCTGCTACCACTTTGGTAGGCGACCAAGCCAAGATCGGCACATCCGGCCCCTCTACCCCATCGTGTGCGGAGCCCCTGACCAAGACTAACACCAAGAGTGTACAGGGCATAGCCTCGATGACATCGGGGCCCCTCATTCAGAGGTTACCTGGCGTTTTTGAGCCCGCTGGCTTCAAACGATTCCTCGTTATTTGCTCCACTGATGGCACCATGTTGTCCAAGGGCAACATGATCCATCAGAGGAGAGGATTAGCTAGTGCAATTGGTAGAGAGCCGAAGGTGACCCGTTTCTCGGACGGCAGCCTTCTGGCGAATGCGTCGAATCCCGCCGAGGCGGCCAAAATAAGTGCTCTTCGGACACTTCATGTCACCCCGGTGAGTGTAACGACGCACTCTACCATAAACTTTGTGAAAGGAGAAGTTTATGCGAGGGAACTTGGTGACTACTCCATTGAGGACATCACCCTAGAGCTGGCCGACCATGGGGCGGTCAAGGTCGAACGTCTGATGAGAAAACAGGGAGGGGCTTCGAGACCCACCCCTACACTCTTCGTCACGTTCGACTGTGACAAGCTCCCTGAGTCGGTGCGTGCCGGTTGGTACCGCTACCGCGTGAAGGCATTCGTACCACTGCCGCGGCGGTGTTATTACTGTCACCGCTTCGGTCATACGAATCGCTTATGTAGACGTGCAAATTCGAGGTCACCCGAAGTCTGTGTAAATTGCTCATAGGTCGCACACGATAAGTCCAAATCGTGTGTGGCCTAGTGTGTCAATTGCGGAGAGCCGCACCCTGCTTCTCCGAGGCAATCTGGTGCATATCTCCTGGAGAAAGAAATCCTGGCAGTTCAGGCCCAGGATAGACTCTCATTCCGCGAGGCAAAGGACTTGGTCCTGGCGCGCCCAGCTCTGCCTGGGACGTCATATGCCTCAGTAGTTAGAAAGGCACCTTCTGCTCCTGGCCCATCCAAGTAAACGAGCACGGTTGTTTCCGCGCCCATTCGGAGCCTTTCTGCGGGCTCTACCCAACCCGAGCACTCCCCTGGTAAAGCTGGCGGCAAAAAGGGTTCATGCCCAGCCACAGCTAAAACCAAGGCTCCCCCCTCTTCCTCCAGCGTGACCGTTTCCCGCAAGGCGAAACGGCCACGCGCCTCCACAGAGTCGTTAGACTCACAGGAGGCAACACCCATATAGATGGTCGCTAGGCCATCTTCGGGGGTTCCTAAAGCTGTTCCCCGAAAGGAGGACAGCAACAAACGAGCTTCGGCTCCTTCGCCCTCGCTCCGAGGTGGAGCGAGTGGCTCCGAGACGGTGGTTCCTCGAAAAGAGGGCCCCCCGCCTCCGAAGCCGCAGCGCCCGCCTAAGGTTTCGAGGCGGAGGGAGGAAAAGACTCGCATGGCGAGCCCAACCTCCCCCAATAAGTCCTCGAAGGCAACAGCGCCTCCACCGCTTTGTCCGGCCATCAGCGCCTCCAGCGCTTTGACGGCCAACAGCGCCTCCACCGCTTTGTCTGGCCAACAGCGCCCAGGGTTCTGCCCCCGGGAAGCGTACGGCCATTCCCGTGAGGGTCTTCAGTTCGAGGAGGGCCCCGGCGTCTCCTCCGAGCTAGGCCTGGAGGGCATATTCCTTCAATGGAATTTCCGTGGACTCCGGGCCAACTGGGAGGAGCTGTGGAGGCTCGTCTTGTCCCGCTCCCCGTTAGCTATCTTTTTGCAGGAGACCATGCTAGGCGCGTGCCCCCTGCCCGCCCTTCCGGGGTACAAGAGTCTTGCGACCCCACCACCGCGGGATGGCCGAGCTGGGGGATGCGCATTTACACCCGGCATAATGTCTTCGTTCTTCATTTCTCTTTAGATACCTCCTTTCAGGCAGTGGCTGTGCAGCTGCACCTGGTTAGGAGGTATACTATCATTTCTGCATACATTCCACCGTCAGCTGACTTCGACGCTGCGGACTTCCGCCGCGTCGTGGCATGGTTGCCGAGGCCCTATCTCTTGCTTGGAGATCTGAACGGCAGGCATCCTCTCTGGGGAGATTATTCCATAAATCCCAGGGGACAAGTCCTTGCCGATCTGATCGAAGAGCTTGAGATGGATGTCCTAAACGTGGATGAGTTTACGCATCACTGTCCGAGAACCGCTTCATTTTCTTGCCTTAACCTATCTTTGTGCTCTTCGGATGCACAGCCTGATTTTGATTGAGGGGGTGGTCGATGACCTCCATGGTAGTGATCACTTTCCCATTCAAATATCATTTTCAGGGCGACTGCCGCCTGAGAGACCACCTCGGTGGTGCTTGGCGCGTGCGCGGTGGCCTGCATTTTAGGAAATGACTGAATTCTCTATCTCAGTCGAGGAGTTTAGGTCGGTAGATGAGGCCGTTCAGTTCTTCTCCGGCAACCTCATCGCCGTGGGCCTGACTACTATTCCTAAGACGTCTGGCCGTTTTGCACGCCGACCACTCCCATGGTGGTCGGCCGAGTGTGAGACGGCCCTCAAACAGAAGCGTTATGCCTACATGCGCTATAATGGCCGCCCGAACTATTTTACTGCCGCTGATTTTCGTCGGGCTAGGGCTAGGTTCAGGTATATTTCGATCAGGCCCACCGCTCTTCTTGGCGGGCATACGTGTCTTCACTTAACGGGAAGACCCCTTTAGCTGAGGTGTAGAAGCGAGTCAAAAGGATTCGGGGCAAGTTCTCGCAGGACCCCCCTCCCGTTCTCTAGGAGAATGGGACCGCAATCTCGGACCCCCTGTCCGTGGTGGATTCCTTAACGACCACTTTTCTGCATTCTCTAGCCGTGATGCTGCTCCGCCAGCATTCAATGCACGTCGTGATGTCGCGGAAGGCCGCCGGCTGGACTTTACCTCCAGAGGCGGAGAACCCTTTAACGACAAGTTTACTGTAAGCGAGTTGCGTTCCGCTCTCGCTTCGTCCTTGGAAACCGCCCATGGTCCGGACGAGTTCCCGTACGCCATGCTTCAACACCTGGGTGAGCGATGCATGGCCTTTCTGTTAGATTTGTTTAACAGGATCTTGGTGGAAGGTCTTCTCCCAGACTCCTGGCGAATTGCTACTGTGCTTGCCTTTCGCAAACCGGGAAGAGATCACTCTACTCCGACCGGTTTCCGCATAATCTCTCTAACCTCTTGCGTGTGCAAGTTGATGGAGAAATTGGTAAATGTTAGATTAGCCTATTTTCTGGACAGCGGATGCCATCTGTCTTCCGCACAGTGCGGCTCCCGCAAGTTCCACTCCACGTCGGATGCTCTGCTTCGACTGGAAAATGCCGTCTGCGAGGCTTTCCTTCGTAGACAGTACTACGCCACGGTCTTTTTCGATCTGGAGAAGGCCTATGATCCGCATGGCGATACGGTATCATGGAGACTCTCCACACGATAGGGGCGAGGGGACGCCTCCGAATTTTTATATCTGAATTTTGGCGAGATCGTCGATTCCGCGTACGGGTGGGGGGAGCCCTCTCTGGCCCAAAGGAGCAGAAAGAGGGTGTCCCGCAGGGAAGTGTCCTTAGTGTCACACTCTTTGCTCTGAGCATCAACGGCATCACCTCGGTGCTGCCGGAAGATGTTCTCGCTACGCTCTACGTGGACGACCTTTCGATCTCTTTTGGCGCGGCCCAGATGCCAACTCTGGGGCGTCGACTCCAACAGGCATTGAACCACGTCTCTCGCTATGCCGAAGCGCACAGGTTTCGGTTTTCTTTTGCCAAGACTAAGGTGGTGCACCTTTGCCCCCATCCACGGCTTTACCCCGACCCAGATTTGTTTTTTTAAAGGGGTGCGCCTGGATGTGTTTGAGTCGCACCGTTTCCTTGGCCTTGTATTCGACCGACGCCTCACCTGGGAGGCTCATATTTACAGCCTTAGGGTCTCTTGTACCCGCGCAATGGACATTATCCGTTCCGTGACGTTCAGCGCTTGGGGCGCTGATAGGGCTACAGCCTTACTTTTTTATCGATCCTTTGTTCGCTCGAAGCTCGACTACGGATGCGAGTTTTATGCATCCGCAGCCGAGTGTTTATTGCGGAAGGTGGATTCGTCCACCACACCGGCCTTCGCCTTGCGACCGGTGCCTTCCGCACTTCCCCCATTGAGAGCCTGTTGGTCGATGCTGGGGAGATGCCACTCGCTCCGCGCCGCGTGCAGCGTATCACTCGACTGTACGCGTCAGCCCGGCGCCTCCATCAGTCGCCAACACCTCTCACTGCATCCGCAGCTGATCTCGATGGTGCCTATGCCGTCGAGAGACGCCAGTCATACCCTAAGCCTTTTGGGTTTAGGGCCAGGAAACTCCTTCGAGAGGTAGATATCGCTCTCGGGCCAGTGGCACCCCTGGTTTTGGCCAGGACGCCACCCTGGAGGGTACCACATTCGGCTATTTGTCGCCACGCCTCTGCTCCCAAAGCTTGTACTGCGCCGGGAGTATTGCGTTCGACCTTTTTGGAGCACACATCGTGTCACGCTGGAACCGTGCCAGTGTATACGGATGGCTCTAAGTCCCAAGAGGGGGTCGGCTTCCACGCCGTATCCCCTCTGTTTGAAGTCAGCGGGGCTCTACCAGGCGCTGCGTCTGTCTTCACGGCCGAGCTGGTGGCAATACATCACTCGGTACGGGAGATTACGCGACGTGCCCGGTTCGGAGACCGGATTGTGATCTATAGCGACTCACAAAGCGCCCTGAGTGCTCTCAGGGCATTGGAATCTCCGCATCCCCTGGTTCGCGATATCCGTGACGCCACGGTTTTGGCCAGCCGGGCAGATGTCGAGATTATCTTCTGCTGGGTTCCTGGACATGTAGGAATTGCGGGGAATGAGTGCGCCGATGAGGGCGCCAAAGAGTCTGCGAGGACTCTGCGACCGGACCAGCGTTTCGCTCTTCCTCACGCCGACTACATGGCAGGAATACGGGCAGCTCTTCGGACTGCTTGGCAAAGAAGATGGGAGACGGTCGAAGGGAACTTTAAGTTGCGTGCCATTGCGCCGCGACTGTTCCCATGGACCTATCCTCCAATGCCGCGGCGGCTTCAGGTTACTTTCTGTCGTCTTCGAATCGGACACACTCGTGTGACGCATCGCTACTTGATGGAGCGCTCGCATGCGCCCTATTACAACGACTGCGTCGTACCCCAGACTGTTCGGTATATTCTTGTCGAATGTCCCAGTCTGGGTGATCTTCGCGCACGATACCTGTCTCGGTACCCGGATGGGCGGAGTCGCTACCGCCTGTCCCTTGTACTCGGGACGAGTGCATGCTCCATGACTGGTGGACTTATTGACTTTTGGGGGGAGGCCGGCCTTCTCCTTTTCATTTAACCCGTTTTATTGTTGTTTTTGTTTTTTTTATCGTTTTTGTTATTGCTTTGTTATTGTTATTTATTTTTATTTTTGTTTCCTGTTGAATTATTTTGAAGTAGCTTAGAACTAGGCTGTTTGTTTACGGCAACTTATGCCTAAGTCGGCAGTCGCCAGATAGCCCCTTAATCAAAAAAGAAAAAATCCTTTTAGTAACCCAACTGAGTTAATCCCCCACTCCCTATTTGAATAGATTCCTCCGAAAATACCTTAAGTTCTAACTTCATAGCCTGATTTATAACGACAATTTCCCCTTTCATTTACTGTTGTGATTTTGCATGTTAATTCTCTTAGGTAATTTTACCCATCAATTCTCTCATTATTTTTGTGTAAATAAAATTATATTTTTGTTCATGTCTCTCTAAATTGCCTTGAGCTTTGCCATTGTCCATAATTTACCTGACCTCGTTGCATTCTCTCGCTACTCAGCCCGTCTGAAATCGTGGTTTTCCGTCCCATTTGTCGGTTGGATTTCAAGTTATTGGTCCCTTCCTGATAGATATAATATGGTATTGATATAATTTAATGTCATACCACGACACCAAGTAAATCACGAACTAAAATTAATACTGTTAAAAAAACTGCATTCCTAAACTATACTGTTATATATATACGTACGGGAAACCTTTAAAAATTTTACACCAAAATCCCGTTGCTAGAGCCAGATAGGATATAGGACACGAACCGAAGGTCTGCCTGCGAAGCCCAAGGTTTTCCTGTAAAGAGTGGCGAAGCTGCTCCTCTTGTGTGTTCTAAATTGCTGATGTTATATATTTTGATCAATTGTGTATTTTGTTAATTATTGTTGATTGTTTGAAGCATATATAACTTATTGTTATTTATTCATCCTTATTTCACTGTTATATTTCATATTGATATACAAATAAAAATTTTACGACTCTGCATAAATTTAATTTGCTAAAATTTCCGAGGCATCAGAAAAGTTTGGGCCGCGGCTGTTTATTTTTTAAAATGCGTTCCTGATATTTTAGGCTTAAAAATTAAACTGCTTAAAATAAATTAAACCTACTCCTTATTAAGAAAACACACACAGTATAACCAGCAGTAAGTTTCCATCTTTACAAATTCATCACTCCCCAGTTTTAGTGAAACGTTCTTAAATATTTTGGGGATAAGCTGAAGAAAAACAGGACCAAGATGAAGAATTGGGGCCAAAAAAATAGAGCTCAACAAAGTGAATAAACAATACTTAAAAACATTACATATAAATTATCAAGACAAATATGGATAAACACTCAAGATAGCAAATCATTATGACATAATAAAGTATATTAATGACCATAATTGATAGACACATGGTAAATTAAAGTGTGGAGGACCCATGTTGATAATATTTGGATACATGTAAATTCGATGCGAGATTTTCATTGTTCTCTCTTTAAGAGAAAGATGTTCATTGTTCTCTCATGACCCCGTAAGGGGCGCGGCGATTTGCCATCCTGGCCGCCGTGCTGACGGGATCCAGCGCTCCGTCCGGCCTCAGCTTAGCCTCTCTTCCTTCCTTAAGATAGCCCGATTTCTCCCCTACCTCGTCGCTTTTCTTCCATCTCTCCCACAACTTTCTCTGGTCAGCCTCTAATTTCACAGGGTAGATGCTGACCTTCTTCTCAGCCAACCGTCCCGGATCGGGGCTGATGGGGGAGGGGACAATATTCCCTAACCCTGAGCTCCGGTCTGGGGTGGCTGGCTTTTAACAACCTGCTTCATCCCCACCCATGCCTTCCTCACATCCCTTTTTCTCTCCTCTTCAAAATCTATTAATTTTTACGCCGTGTTCAAGGTTGAACCGCCATGCCGATGGACTGCCAGGCCACCAGGCGGAAGGGGGGGTCCCAAATGGCGGCGCCTGGCTCTGCCAGGCCTGTAAGCACCTCTTGCAGTGCGGGCAACTGCAAGAGGTGATGAGCTATTGCGTCCCGTATTAAAAAGAGGGTCACCATGCCCATGTATGAAAAAAAACAAAAACCCCAACCCCCAACTTCCCCCAAAACATCTACGAAGCCGCTCTCGGGCAGCTCCACCGAGAAAATGGAGGTCCTCCCCCCTTGTGCTTGCGCAGGAGACCCTCCATACTTCTTTAACCGGAGAGGAGGCTTACCCCTCTCCTACGCCTACGGGTGTAAGGGACTCCCCCTCACCCCCTTCTCTGGAGGTGCTTTCAGGCACCTTCCTATCTCCAGCGGCAGTCCCTCCTTGCCTTTCTAAGGGGACTGCCGAGAAAGCCAGCAGGCAGCCCATTGCCGACCGCCACCCTTGCCAACGGCTCGGTAGGGCAAACCCCCTTAGGGGGGAGAGAGAAGCCAGGCCCCTTCGGTCGCTTCCCTTAAAAGACCTGCTGGCAAGAATTTTAAACCTTGCTGGGGTTAAGGCCTGTGCCTCCCCACACAAGACTGGCGACACTGCCAAGGGGACCTGCGATGTCCTGGGAGGGGATGGCCAACTGGAGGCCCTTCCTGTGATAGACATGGTCCTTGAGGAGACCCAGCCTCAGACGGTAGGGCCTTCCATGGGGGGGAATCCGGGCTCGGCGCCAAGCACTGAACCCGAATCCGCCCCTATGCAAGGTCCCCCTCAAATGGCCAAGGGCTCCGAGGCAGTAAAAGGAGGGAAGGGATCTCCTCCGACAGGTGCCCCTACGACTACCAGGAACTTCTCCATTTCGGAGAGGGATCTGGCTGAGGTCGGCCCATCTGGCATGGGTGCTTATGCCGGCGGAGGTGAGAAGCGGGTTCATTCCCCGCCCTCCTCTCCTAAAAAGAAAAAGACTAAAAAGACGAAGAAGACTCGGGGCTCCTCTCCATCCGCAGGGGCTGTGGGGACGGATGGGTCTGCTACCACTTTGGTAGGCGACCAAGCCAAGATCGGCACATCTGGCCCCTCTACCCCCTCGTGTGCGGAGCCCCTAACCAAGACTAACACCAAGAGTGCACAGGGCGGAGCCTCGATGACATCGGGGCCCCTGATTCAGAGGTTACCTGGCGTTTTCGAGCCCGCTGGCTTCAAACGCTTCCTCGTTATTCGCTCCACTGATGGCACCATGTTGTCCAAGGGCAACATGATCCATCAGAGGAGAGGATTAGCTAGTGCAATTGGTAGAGAGCCGAAGGTGACCCGTTTCTCGGACGGGAGCCTTCTGGCGAATGCGGCGAATCCCGCCGAGGCGGCTAAGATAAGTGCTCTTCGGACACTTCATGGCACCCCGGTGAGCGTGACGCCGCACTCTACCATGAACTTTGTAAGAGAAGTAGTTTATGCGAGGGAACTCGGTGACTACTCCATTGAGGACATCACCCTAGAGCTGGCCGACCATGGGGCGGTCAAAGTCGAACGTGTGATGAGAAAACAGGGAGGGGCCTCGAGACCCACCCCTACACTCTTCGTCACGTTCGACTGTGACAAGCTCCCTGAGTCGGTGCGTGCCGGTTGGTACCGCTACCGCGTGAAGGCATTCGTGCCACTTCCGCGGCGGTGCTATTACTGTCACCGCTTCGGCCATACGAATCGCTCATGTAGACGTGCAAAGTCGGGGTCACCCGAAGTATGTGTAAATTGCTCATAGGTCGCACACGATAAGTCCAAATCGTGTGTGGCCAAGCGTGTCAATTGCGGAGAGCCGCACCCTGCTTCTTCGAAGGAATGTGGTGCATATCTCCTGGAGAAAGAAATCCTGGCCGTTTAGGCCCAGGATCAAATCTCATTCCGCGAGGCAAAGGACTTGGTCCTGGCGCGCCATCTCTGCTTACGACGTCATATGCCTCAATAGTTAGAAAGGCACCCTATGCTCCTGTAATATCCAGGCGAACGGCACGGTTGTTTCCGAGCCCATTCGGAGCCCTTCTGCGGGCTCTACTCAACCCGGGCGCTCCCCTGGTAAAGCTGGCGGCAAAAAGGGTTCATACCCTGCCCCGGCTAAAACCAGGGCTCCCCCCTCTTCCCCCAGCGTGATCGTAACCGTAAGGCAAAACGGCCACGCGCCTCTACCGTGTCGTTAGACTCACAGGAGGCAACACCCATATAGATGGTCGCTAGGCCATCTTCGGGGGTTCCTAAAGCTGTTTCCCGAAAGGAGGACAGCAACAAAGGAGCTTCGGCCCCTTCGCCCACGCCCCGAGGTTCGAGCGGGTAGCTCGAAGACGGTGATTCCTCGAAAAGAGGGCCCTTCGCCTCCCAAGCCGCAACGCCCGCCTAAGGTTTCGAGGCGGAGGGAGGAAAAGACTCGCATGGCGAGCTCAACCTCCCCCAATAAGTCTCTAAGGCGACAGCGCCTTCAGCGCTTTGTCCGGCCAACAGCGCCCGGGGTTCTGCCCCCGGGAAGCGTACGGCCATTCCCGTGAGGGTCTTCAGTTCGAGGAGGGCCCCGGCGTCTCCTCCGAGCTAGGCCTGGAGGGCATATTCCTTCAATGGAATTGCCGTGGACTCCGAGCCAACTGGGAGGAGGTGCGGAGGCTCTTCTTGCCCTGTTTCCCGTTATCAATCTTTTTGCAGGAGACCATGCTAGGCGCGTGCCCCCTGCATGCCCTCCCGGGGTATCAGGGTCTTGCAAACCCACCATCGCAGGATGGCCGAACTGGGGGATGCGCGGTTTACACCCGGCATGATGTCTCCGTTCTTCCTTTCTCTTTAGATACCTCCTTTCAGGCAGTGGCTGTGCAGCTGCACCTGGATAGGAGGTATACTATCATTTCTGCGTACATTCCACCGTCAGCTGACTTCGACGCGGGGGATTTCCGCCGAGTCGTGGCACGTTTGCCGAGGCCCTATCTCTTGCTTGTAGATCTGAACGGCAGGCATCCTCTCTGAGGAGATTACTCCATAAATCCCAGGATAAAAGTCCTTTCCGATCTGATCGGAGAGCTTGAGATGGGTGTCCTAAACGTGGATGAGTTTACGCATCACTGTCCGAGAACCGCTTCATTTTCTTGCCTTGACCTATCTTTGTGCTCTTCGGATGCACAGCCTGATTTTGATTGGGGGGTAGTCAATGACCTCCATGGTAATGATCACTTTTCCATTCAAATATCATTTTCAGGGCAACCGCCGCCTGAGAGACCACCTCGGTGGTGCTTGGCGCGGGCGCGGCGCCTGCATTTCAGGAAATGACTGAATTCTCTATCTCAGTCGAGGAGTTTAGGTCGGTAGATGAGGCCGTTGAGTTCTTCTTCGGCAACCTCATCGCCGTGTGCCTGACTACTATTCCTAGGACGTCTGGCCGTTTTGCACGCCGACCACTTCCATGGTGGCGGCCGAGTGTAAGACGGCCATCAAACAAAAGTGTTATGCCTACATGCGCTATAAGCGCCGCCCGAACGATTTCACTGTCGCCTAAATTTCGTTGGGCTAGGGCTAGGTTCCGGTATATTTCGAAGCACGCCCGCCGCTCTTCTTGGCGGGCATACGTGTCTTCACTTAACGGGAAGACCCCTTTAGCTGAGGTGTGGAAGCGAGTCAAAAGGATTCGGGGCAAGTTCTCGCAGGACCCCCCTCCCGTTCTCCAGGAGAATAAGACCGCAATCTCAGACCCCCTGTACGTGGTGGAATCCTTAGCGACCACTTTTTCCGCATTCTCTAGCTGTGATTCTGCTCCGCCTGCATTCAATGCACGTTGTGATGTCGCGAAAGGCCGCCAGCTGGACTTTACCTGCAGAGGCGGAGAACCCTTCAACGACAAGTTTACTGTGAGTGAGTTGCGATCCGCCCTCGCTTCGTGCGTGGACACCATCCATGGTCCAGACGATGTCCCGTACGCCATGCTTCGACACCTGGGTGAGCTAGGCATGGCCTTTCTGTTAGATTTGTTCAACAGGACTTGGGTTGAGGGTCTTCTCCCAGACTCCTAGCGAATCGCTACTGTGCTTGCCTTTCGGAAACCGGGGAGAGATCACTCTACTCTGACCGGTTTCCGCCCACTCTCTCTAACCTCGTGCGTGTGCAAGTTCATAGAGAAATTGGTAAATGTTAGATAGCCTATTTTCTGTACAGCGGAGGCCATCTTTCTTCTGTACAGTGCGGCTTTCGTAAGTTCCACTCCAAGTCGGATGCTCTACTCCAACTGGAAAATGCCGTCTGCGAGGCTTTCCTTCGTAGACAGCACTACGCCACGGTCTATTTTGATCTGGAAAAGGCCTATGATACTGCATGGTGATACGGTATCATGGAGACTCTCCACACGATAGGGGCGAGGGGACGCCTCCAAATGTATATATCTGAATTTTTGCGACATCGTCGATTCCGCGTACGGCTGGGGAGAGCCCTCTCTGGCCTTAAGGAGCAGCAAGAGGGCTGTCCCGAAGGGAAGTGTCCTCAGTGTCACTCTCTTTGCCCTGAGAATCAACGGCATCACCTCGGTGCTGCCGGAAGATGTTCTCGCTACGCTCTACGTGGACAACCTTTCAATCTCTTTTGGCGCGGCCCAGATGCTAACTCTGGAGCGTCGACTCCAACGGGCATTGAACCGCGTCTCTGGCTATGCCGAAGCGCACAGGTTTCGGTTTTCCTTGGCCAAGACTAAGATGATGCACTTTTGCCGCTATCCACGGCTTCACCCCGACCCAAATTTGTTTCTTAATGGGGTGCGCCTGGATGTGGTTGAGTCGCACCGTTTTCTTGGTCTTGTATTCGACCAACGCCTCACCTGGGAAGCTCATATTCGCAGCCCTAGGGTCTCTTGTACCCGCGCATGGACATTGTCCGTTCCGTGAATTTTAGTGCTTATGGTGCTGATAGGGCTACTGCCTTACTTTTTTATCGATCTTTTGTTCGCTCGAAGCTCGACTACGGATGCGAGTTTCATGCATCCGCAGTCGAGCGTTTATTGCGGAAGGTGGATTCGATCCACCACACCGGCCTTCGCCTTGCGACTGGTGCCTTCCGCACTTCTCCGATTGAGAGCCTGTTGGTCGATGCTGGGGAGATGCTACTCGCTCTGCGCTGCGTGCAGTGCATCGCTCGCCTGTACGCGCGAGCACGGCGCCTCCTTCAGTCGCCAACAGCTCTCACTGCATCCGCAGCTGATCTCGATGGTCCCTATGCCGCCGAGACAAGCCAGTCATACCCTATACCCTTTGGGTTTAGGTCCAGGAAACTCTTTCGAGCGGCACATATAGCTCTCAGGCCGGTGGCGCCCCTGTTTCGCCCAGGACGCTACCCTGGTGGGTACCACATTTGGCTATTTGTCGCCACGCCTCTGCTCCCAAAGCTTGTACTGCACTGGGAGTATTGCGTTCGACCTTTTTGAAGCACACATCGTGTAACGCTGGAACCGTGCCAGTGTATACGGATGGCTTCAAGTCCCAAGAGGGGGCCTGCTTCCACGCCGTATCCCCTCTGTTCGAAGTCAGTGGATATTTACCAGGTGCTGTGTCTGTCTTCACGGCCGAGCTGGTGGCAATACACCGCTCGGTACGGGAGATTACGCGACGTGCCCGGTTCGGAGACCGGATTGTGATCTATAGGGACTAACAAAGCACCCTGAGTGCTCTCGGGGCATTGGAATCTCCGCATCCCCTGGTTCGCGATATCCGTGACGCCACGGTTTTGGTGAGCCGGGCAGATGTCGAGATTATCTTCTGCTGGGTTCTAGGACATGTAGGAATTGCAGGGAATGAGCGCGCCGATGAGGGCGCCAAAGAGTCCGCGAGGACTCTGCGACCGGACCAGCGTTTCGCTCTTCCTCACACCGACTACATGGCTGGAATACGGGCAGCTCTTCGGACTGCTTGGCAAAGAAGATGGGAGACGGTCGAAGGGAACTTAAAGTTGCGTGCCATTGCTCCGCGACTGTTCCCATGGACCTTACCCCCAAGGCCGCGGCGGCATCAGGTTGCTTTCTGTCGTCTCCGAATTAGGCGCACTCTTGTGACGCATCGCTATTTGATGGAGCGCTCGCCTGCGCCCTATTGCACGATACCTGTCCCAGTACCTCGATGGGCGGGGTCGCTACCGCCTGTCCCTTGTACTCGGGACGGATTCGTGCACATTGACTTTTGGACTTGTTGACTTTTTGTGGAAGGCCGGGCTTGTCCCCTTTATTTAAGGTTCTTTTTGTTTTTCTTCTTTTGTTGTTGTTTTGTAGGTTGCACTCTCCTGCACCGGAGTCAGTGGGACCTTTCGTTACTGCCGGAGATTGCTTCCTGGTTGTTAAGCTTTTCGAATTTATATCATTGTTACGTTTTCATATTTTTATTTTAAAGTAGCTTAGTTCTAGGCTGTCGTGTTTTTCGGCGACTTATGCCCAAGTACGCCGTTGCTTAGATGAGCTCTGTAAAAAAAAAAAAATGTACTCAGGATGAGTGCGTGCACATCGACTGGTGGACTTGTTGACTTTTGGGGGAAGGCCGGCCTTCTCCCTATTATTTAAGCAGGGTTTGTTGTTGTTGTTTTTTTTGTTTGTTTTTTTTTCTTTCCTTTAGGTTTCACGCTCCTGTGCCGGGGGTGACCTCCCCCGGACGCAGGAGCTTGCTTCCTTTCCCCCATTTGGGGTGTTTTTTTCGTCTCTTTAATTTTATTTTAAAGTAGCCTAGAACTAGGCCAGTTTTAATACGGCGACTAATGCCCATGTAGGCAGTCGCCAGATGAGCTCTTAAAAAAAATCACGTGCTGTAATATTAAACTGCATTTCTTTAGCTCGTCCTGTGATATTAAACGGCGTTACTCTAGCTCGTAGTGAGGTCGTAAGTAGCGTTATTCTAGCTCGTAGTGAGATCGTAAGTGGCGATATTCTAGCTCGTAGTGAGGTCTTAAGTAGCGATATTCTAGCTCGTACTGTTTTAGTATACAGAGCTACTCTAGCACCTGCTGTGGTAATAAATAGAGATAGTATAGCTCGTGCTGTGGTAGTAAATAGCAATACTCAAGCATGTGATGTGGTATTAAATAGCGATACTCTAGCTCATGCTCTGATAGTAGGCAGCGATACACAAGCTTGCGGTGTGGTGGTAAAGAGCGATACTTTAACTCATGCGGTGGTAGTAAACAAGGATACTCTAGAGCTCGTCCTGTGGTATTAAACAGCGATACTCTAGCTCGTACTGTAGGTGTAAACAACAACACTCCATCTCGTGCTGTGATAGTAAACAGTGATACTTAAGACGTGCTGTGGTATTAAATAGCGATACTCTAGCACGTGTTGTGTTTGTAAATAGCGTATCTACTTCTTGCTGTGGTAGTAGGCAGCGATATTCTAGTTCGTGCTATGTTATTAAAAGTAATTCTCTTGCTCGTACCGTAGTTTTAATCATCGATAGTCTAGCTCGTAATATGGTAGTAAGGAGTGATATTCTAGCTCGTGCTGTGGTAGTAAGCAGCGATACTCTAGCTTGGTATGTGGTAGTAGGCAGCAATACTCAATCATGTGTTGTGGTAGTAAATAGCCATTCTCTAGATCGTGCTCTGATATTAAACAGCACTAATATAGCTCATATTGTATTAGTAAGCAGCGATATTTTAGCTAATACTGTGGTAGTAAAAAGAGATTATCTAGCAAGTGTTGTGTTAGTAAGCAGCGATACTCTAGCACGTGTTGTAGTAGTAAACAGCGATACTTTTGCTCGTGCGTGGTAGTAAACAGCAATACTAAAGCTCCTGCTCTGGTAGTGAGCAGAGATAGTCTAGCATGAATTGTGGTAGTAAGCAGCGATACGCTAGCTCGTGGTATAGTAGTAAACAGCGATAATATAGCACGTGTTTTAGTAGTAAACGGTGATTCTCTCGCTCATGCTGTTGTAGTATACAACAATTCTCTAGCTCGTGCTGCGGTATTGAACAGCGATACTCTATTTTTGCTGCAGTAGTAAACAGCGATAATCTAGGTTGTGATGTGGTAGTAAACAGCGATACTGTAGCCCGTGTTGTAGTATTAAACAGCTATACTCTAGCTCGTGCTGTAGAGGTAAACTGCTATTCTCTCGTTTGTTCTGTGGTAGCAAACAGGAATACTCTAGCTTTTCATGCAATAGTAAACAGTAATACTCTAGCTCGTGTTGTGGTAGTAAGTAGCGATACTATGCCTAGTGCTCTGGTACTAAACATCGATACTGTAGCTCGTGCTGTGGTATTAAACATCGATACTGTAGCTCCTGCTCCAGTTGTAAGAAGGGATACTCTTTGCTCGTGCTCTGGTAATAGGCAGCGATACCTAAATACTTGTTGTGGTAGTAAGCAGCGATACTCTTGCACGTGCTTTGGTACTATTCAGTGATTTTCTACCTTGTACTGTTGTATTAAACAGCGATACTCTATCTCGTGCTTAGGTAGTAAGCCGTGATACTCTAGCTCTTCTTCTGGTAGTAAGCAGCGACACTAATGATCGTACTGTGGTAGTATACAACGATTCTCTAACTCGTGCTGTGGTCGTAGACAGCAGCGATGCTCTAGCTCGTGATGTGGTAGTAAATAGTGATACTCTAGCTTCCGCTCTTGTAGTAAGTAGCGATACTTTAGCAAGTGTTGTGGTAGTAAGCAACGATACTCTACATCACCAGTAGTAGTAAAAAGCGATACTCTAGCAAGTGTTGTGGTAGTAAACTGCGATTATCTCGCTAATGCTGTGGTAGTAAACAGCGATTCTCTAGCTCGTGCTGCGGTACTGAAAAGCGATACTCTAGCTCCTGCTTTGGGAATAAACCTCGATAATCTTAATTAGTTAAAAAAAACAAACAACTGGAATGATTGCTGGCCAAATGGAGCTATGACTCTTTATCCAAATGTTAAAATTGTTTTATGGTGTTTCTATTGGATTTCGAGAGTCTGCTCTTTCATCCCCATGACGACGTAGTTGTTCACTTATTCCCCGAGAGTGGAGGACAGTGGAAAGAGTTCATCTTCCCTCTGCTCTGTTTCGTACCAAAGTGGGGGAGTTGGTACCTCCTCGGCATGAACCAGAAGAGAGTTTGAGATATTTTTTGCCATTACCACATAGTTACCAATGAACCTAAGACTTTTTATTTGAGAAAAAGGTGCAATTGATGTAACCAACGAAGGCATATTCACTAAGTGTGGCATCGAGTGGGTTCATTGCTATTACCCAGGAACGAGTTCGTACCAAGAGTAAAAGTGAGCCAAAGTGTTCACTTGCCCCCGCCCCCCGTTCCTACATGGACATTATTGAACAAATCATCGAATTCATTTCCATACTTTTGAATCCATTTTATTCTATGAACTTGTTTATCGAGTGTGACACTGTGCCCTTCTGACCCCAAATACAGTTGATGAACTTAACTAAAGCGGTCGTGTTCATCATCTGTTCTCTACGTCTGTTTATCTGTTTAATAACTTTTTTTCCTTATTTTTTTCCCCTCATTCTTTCACTTCGACCCAACAAGTAAGAATAGAGGGCGTTAGGACCTTATAAAAGCACTACTTAGAAAACCTTTTCGCAAACAACACATAATTCCAAAACTTCTCTCTCACACACTCTCACTTTGTCCTATCTCAATTGGGGCCTACATGTTCCAATGGGGTACTGCAAAGCATAACCCTAGGAGGTGGTGGAAGAGAAGGAGGAGAGAGAAGAGGAACAGATCAACGCTTTGTTTCCTACGTTAAGAAAATAGCCTCCCCCTCAGTGAGATGTAGTAGACTTAAGGGGTGAAGTGATGGCAAGACTAACATAAAGCGCAAATGGCAAATTTAAGATGACTCGTAAATAAAAGTTGTACTCTGTTGTACTCTGGAACGTCATGTTCATTTGCATGAGCAGTGGTTGTTTTGTAAGGAGAGAAAACAATCGTTCATTAGTCTATCGTTGAGAGAAAACAGCGAATCTAAAATTGGGATAGAACGAATGTTAAATTGATGATGGACGAATGTAATGTTTGATAAAACAGTTTTTCTTAGCGAGAAAGCTTGACTGTTTGGAAGAAATACACCTGTATTTTGTTATATTTGTGTATGTCTGTCGATGTTGGATAGACTTACCATTTAGCCCCTGTTGCCATCAGCTAATCAGGTTTTGCTTGGTATCTAGAAATGAAATGTTGTGGTTGTATCTCTTCCCTCAATCTTCCTTCAACGAATGGAAATTGCCGCCATTGGCTAATTTCATTTCATGTTTTATTCAAAACCCACCTCAATTCGTAATGAATTTCTGCGTGATTGATACTACCGATTAGATTATTATCTGAGCCAGACACACGTCGATCCGTATTCACAACACTGACATTAAAATGAAAAATAAGCTTATTGCAATTTTCTCTCCCCGCCGGTGTTACCCCAAGTATAGGGCGACTGCCTATTGCCCACGGAACAGACGGTCCTTTTGGTCGCTGGTTTTTTATTAAGTTTTTATTATTTAAGTCTTGTGCACCACTAGGCAATTACAAAGATTAAAGCTTAATTACTCTTCAACCTTATTTCACTTGGCGGTTTTTTTTCCTTTCTTTTCCAATTTCTAGAAGCTTTATGGTTCAAGTTAAGATTCCAGTGGGATCTTACTGGATTTTCAAAGAAGAATCGAGTTTATTTTAAATCTGGAAGTAAAAAAGAATGTGTCAATCATCTACCGTCTGATGGAATTCATCTGTGGAAAATTGAAAGTTCACGATAATTGAATCAGGGCCTTGATATAAAAGGTTTTCCAAAGTCACACCTGAAATTTGAAATTAACACCCTAAGTATCCTTGTAGAAAATAAAACAAACCACACACCTTGCTCATACTTCTTGCTAATCACACTACACCTAGGAAACCCCAGTCTCTTCCCCCTATATCCTCCGCCGATTTATAATGAAATCCCATAAATATGGGAGCGTTGGTTTAGAGGGACGTCTTATAATCTATTTTAATTTATCAACATTTCTTCTGCATATTTAAGAACAAAACACAACAAACTATATTGTTTAGCTAAAATAAACTTTTATCAACAAATAAAATATATAGAATACAATGAATATATTTTGTTTGAGGGATTTTTTACTAGATTTCTTTTTCGCACTTTCTTGCAAATTATTGTACCGAAATAACTAAATGTGAGGAAATATTATCATGGCCAGAAAGTCCCGACTCACTTAGGAAGCAAAAATAAAACAACAAAATTTATGGAACAACACCAACATTTATTCTTCGAAATAAAGTCCATCATTCTCTACGATCTTTTTCCAGCGATCAACCAGCATCTGATTCTGTTCCAGATATCAGTCAGCTTTGAATCAAAAAACTGTAAACAAGACTTCGTTTCATAAGTGAGTCAGGATTTTCTGGCCAACCATATACCAATGATGTGGGTAGGATAATTTTGAGAACATCGAACAGTAAGATTCTTCCATATTTCCTTGAACCTCACTTGAATCTTAATGCTTACTAAAAGGTTATTTAATTTAGCAAAAACTGAGTCCAATTTACCCCAAACTGAATTCTTTTGCAAAATAATTTTAAACGTTTAGTAAGGAAGACTAAGGAAACTCCTTTATCTATTAAGATGATACATCTTAAAGAGTTCCTCAGAATAGGCGAATGATAGCTAAAGATGGTAAAATTAGAGAGATAATCGAATATACAGAATTCAACAAACTTACTAGTAGAAGAAGACCCAGAGATAATGACAGAACATATAATACAAACATAGCGACGTAAAGTAGATAGAAACACACATAAAACAACATTTGGCAGGAATCAAAGTGAATCAACAAAGGATATGGAGAAATAAAATCCCAAATGGACAAAACAACTATTTACAGAGTTATTTCCATCAACAAATTTAACTCCAGAATTAATACCAAACAGTAGATACCAACGTCCAAATGTATGAAGAAGAACTTCTACCAGAAAAGAAGAAATAAATTTTGCTAGTAATGAAAAGTATGAAGGTTGATGAAGACTGGACAGGATTGTGTAACAATGTGTAACCAAATGACTTTATAAACGCTGGGAAAGATGCCTATTTTATAGTACATTGCTTGAATCTGACTTTTTCAAATGGGAGAAATGGTAGAATTAAAGAATTCCCTGGGCATGCCAATCTGTTACCCAAAAGGAAAATAAAATACTTATAAATCTATAACTTACAAACTAACATAAACACCCAACTGGAAATAGCTACTAGTGAAAGCAGGCAAAAATCAATTAAAGTACTATTTAGTATCTGAAGGATATTGCAGAATTGTCATTGAAGCGATGTGTTCAATAAATAGAGTGTCTTCGTACAGATGAAGCTGCCTTTGAATCGGTCATCCCTAACTCAGAGCTCTCAAACTGACAGAGACGAGTAATGAGTAGGATCTGCAAGAATATTCTCTTCCAAATATATGGGGCGTCCCTAGGGTCTGACTAAACACCTAGGAAAGATCACAATGGGCTGTGTCTCCTCGTTCACCAGACCTTAATTTTTATCCCCTTAAGCTAACTCAACTGGAATTAAAGATACGAGACACCTGAGGGAACAGCGCAACATAAATGAATGTGCTCAAATTGACGGAAATTTGGAGCTAATGAATTGGGTTCATTGGATGAATTTCGCCAAAACGCATCGAACTAGGCATCACAAATGGTGGAAATCACATTGGAGATATTTTTGTTTATTAAAATTTCAATTTAATCAAATATAGTTCGAATTAAATAAAATTTAATTCATTTTTGAATTGAAAATATTCATTTTGCGTGTCCAGATATTAGGAACACCCTGTAGAGTTACTCATTATTGATATCTCGATTGCATTTGGTGAAAAAGATCCGAATAAAATTGAAAATGAGAAAAAGCGATCCTATCTCTCCCAAAGAGTACGTAACATGTTCCCAAAAATTCAGATCCAAAGTCTGAATCCAAATTAAATTTTTAAAGACGAAAATAATAAAGAATGTGTATAATGAAGATGGAGCTATTAGAATTGATAATAAACTTGAGAGCAGGTCCAAGAATACGTTAAATATGAGAGTTTGTCACTCGTGAGTGGGGCATGATAAAGGAAATTATCAGAAGAAATTAGAAGGGATCCGGAAAGGAGAGTTGACTTGTGCATATAAATATGAAACGTAGCGTATTTAATTAATCCGGTTTACCATTTGTAACATGTTAAGATGAAACTTGAAAACTAAATGCAAATAAGATATAAACTGATGGCAACTCCTATAAAATAGAACAAGACGTGATTCTGTCAAAGGATAAGGAAAAAATAATTTGGGTTTTATGGGCCAAGATGATAAACTGGAAACAAAAGAGCAGAAATGATTCAAAATTAACTCGCTCCTTATCCATATAACATTGCAAACAACTACATACATATACACAAAACATAACAATTGTGCAAAGTGAAGTAAAAACCACTAAATTTGTACCATCGGCAAAAGAGGGACTTATGCCCCCCTTATCCATTCAAATCTAGAACTTTGTTAAAGAACGCAACTAACCAAAGACAAATTTTAACCTCGAATCTCCCTCAATTTTCGAAATTCTTCCAAATGGCGTAAATTAGGCCCTCCATTTTTTGACAGAAATAGCGGGCCTCCAAATTTTTCGAGTCTTATACAATAGTTTTCCTTACTAAACATTCGCGAATTTTCCTTAAACGACCTTGCAAATTGTCCGAGGGGAGAACTTTGACAAATTTCCTTCTCTTTCCAAGAAATCACATCCATAAATTTGCTCGTCTCGAAAGGATTTATGGCCTCTGCTTTAATTCTTCCCTGCAAAGAGATGGGTTGAGGAAAATTGGCGTATTCCTGATCTCTAGTGTTATACTGAGGGTACCATTTCTACATATTTTCATTTCCACTAACTACAATTTTCTTTACGACTTTCATTTAACAAACTCTTGCTATAATGCCTTGGCTGTTTTATCCTTTATTACTCTAAATGAATAGAACAGAGTATAGGAATGGTTTCTTTCTCTTCCTCTAGTTTTTGAATGACAAATAAAGGAAAATGATGCAATCGAGTGGAGATGGGAAGTTTAGACCGTCGAGGAAGATGTAGATAAATATAATAAGATAATGCAAAAGGAAACCGCTAAATAGGTACAGGGGACGAGTGATCTTATAAAAAATCTGTAAGAACAAAATACCCTGTGCATAAAAATACCGATTGTGTCTTATTTTCCTCGTTCATACATACCTAGCTTATTTAATTCCACTGCAAAAATTATTATACATAATTTCTCCAATGATTTACTAAATTTTCCCAACAACATTTTAAACAAAGAAAATGAAAAATTATTTAGTGAATTGCTATCTCGAATTGCTAAATTCAGGAATAAAAATATATCCGTCATCATATGTCTTTTTTCCAACAATGCTTCTTGGCAAAATAAAGAAGTGGGACCATTTACCTGCCTAAATGTATCTTTGTCTCCATTCTGAAAAATCTCCACGTCATCATAAGACCTAACTTCAAAGCCTAATCAATTTAAAGGGTCTCTTTAAAATTTATGTGATTATTTTTTTTTAATTTCTCCCATTTTTTTGGATTATGAAATTTTGAGTCAGAATTATGGACAAAATGTGTTAATTCTTTTGGAGGAGTTTTATTAAGAGAAACGAAACCATTTCACAGGAGTGATATAATTATGGACTATGGATTTAAAATACCATTCTTCAGGAGATTGAGAGCAAAAAAGGTTCTGTTAATTATGAGAGAAAATGCCGATGGAAGGTCGATAGAATTATTAAATATCAGGAAATCTGTTACTTTCATTAGGTACAATTATTTTCTCTGATGAAATATAGCCAAGAGATATATCTATATATAATACAGAGAAGGGCACAAAAAAAGATAGAGAAGATAGATTAAGCGTTTATGATAGCAAATTATTTACATTAGAAATATTATGCACAATTTTTATTATTCCCGTTACTCTTCTGTTTAAGCAACAATTTATTCTGTAAATATAATTTATTATCTAAATAATGAGATGACCCGATCCCCAGCCAAACTTTCTACTCTCGCTCTTTTAAGTTTCGCCATTTTTCCTCTCTTCCTCTGTTCCCCTCTCCACGGAAACGAGGACGGGGTCCCTCACCCTTTCATCATCTTTTTATATGAATAAATAAATAAAATATGATAGCAATCTACCCCACATCGGGGCGCTGGGGGAGGCTTTTCAATCACACCAAACAAGTAGTTGTACCCAATAGGTTGGTTTATTGCAGAGTACAGCGATCGCATCGAAAACCACAATTATGATACAGAAGCAAAAAAATCAAAGAATTTATTAATGCGACGCCGGGTGACATTTCTCAGCGCAAAGCTGATCGAAATCAGGGGCAATAGAACTAAGACTCAGCGAGAAAACGTCGTCTAAGGGGTCATCTGTGAGCGGAAAACATCTGCAAAGAAGACTAAACTCGCCTTAAGATATACTTAACCTAACCTCCTAACCTTAACTAACCATTAACATAACCTAACCTGACCATAACTTATCTTATCCTAAACCACACTCATGATCAAAAGAAGATGCTTCAACACACGTTTGGAATGATGGAGGACCGAACTGATGGTCCAAGAAATGATCTGGCGGGCCGCACGCAATGCTAATTTTGACAAGTGGCCGTGGGGACGTGGGTTGGGAACCCCTGGTCTATTGGATACAGCAACATGCTTGGTGTGGATGAAGAACGTCCACCAGCGTGCTCGATGCAGAATGGGGCCACTGATTGCTATCATGGCCGCATAACCTAAGAGCGTCATTGCAGCTTATTAAAAAAAAGAAGATTTACCCCGAGAAAAAAAAGGATTCCAAGCGCTTTTCTTTATTTACATTACGATATTTAGTGAGTATATTTATCATTTCTAACACCCGGTGGAAGTTAGAGTTTTTACATAAATATTCGTCATAATGATCTCCTCTCCTAATCTATGATATTAACACCACTCATCCCTCGTTTACGTAATGATTTCTACGTTTCCTATCTCTCTCTCTCTCTCTCTCTCTCTCTTTCGCACACATTCACCTCTTTTACTACTCCGATCCCGATCCCGATCACAGAAACACTAAATGACACATTTTTGCCTCTCAGCCGAAGCAGTGGTTAGCTGTTCAGGAGAATGGACGAAGCTTTATTTGCCTTTTGGCTGCCTGATTGTTAAGTTGACGATCCATTTATGGGACGATTATTACACAATTTAGAGGAATAGATCGGTATTTGTGACTGCAGAGTCACCTGAAATCGAACACTGAGCCGATGGTCCATTTAGATGCAATGAGGGGATATTTCTTGCGATCCTCAGATGGATTCTGCAGTGATAATTATAGATGGACCATTCCTGTTATCTTTCCAACGGGATACTTCCGAGGTGCTTCTTCCTTTCCCCAAATATTTAGTGAATATGAAATTATTTCTAGCCTTATTTGTTCGCCACAACATTTATTGTTAGATGCCTTTTTCTCTTCTACTCATAAGCTTATTTCCAGACGATTTCATCAAGGGAAGTCATTCGTGGGAGGTATAATTATTTGTAAAGCTCTGGACGGAAGTTTTTCATAATGCTTTTAATCCTTTTTTAACCATACTTAATGGTTGTTTTGCATGCATTTGCTTTTCTCATTAACCCACAAAGAAAAGAATGAACCATAATTACTTCAGTGATTAAGCAGAACGTTTGTTCATTCTTTATTTGAGCAATGAGCCGAATTCAGCTGAAGGTACGAGGGTATATTTTGTACAAGGAGCAATACACATACGGGTATCCCAAAACATCTTAGCCCGTAATGCCCCGCGTTGCTGCGAGGAAAGGGGTTCTCAAGTCTGGGGTCGGGTCCATGTTTGGTACTGGAGCTCCCCACTTCGTCTCCGCATCATGGCACGGCACAGGATTCTCGAGCTTCATTGCGTCCTCGCTCTCGTTATATTAAAGAGGTTCAAACCCCTTGAATGTCTTGGGTGATAAGAGGGAATTATGAAGTGTCCCCACCAGCCCCCACCCCCTTACCTTAGATGGTTGAGACGGTCGTTTGTAACATTGTCATCCTCGATGTTTTTTTTTTTAATTATTACGCTCTATTCTGGTCATTTCTTAACCTGGCGAACGAGCATTCGTTCGATTTCATCCAGTTCTCTGATATTCCTTCTTCCTATGAATCCTCTTCTTCCGATAAAAGCCTACCGGCTATTAAGGGAAAATAAGGGAGGGGGGAGAAGAAAAGAAAGGGGGAGCAGCGACTCTGTGGCATAAGCGCACACAATTCTACCCACACACGTCCACTCACATATATGTCAATCAGAGCACCACTGTCTCATCCACTGCCTTCATTTGATCACGCAACACATCATTCTTCCGGACTAGAGCGGACGCCCAAATCGTCCTCGCTCACGGAAAGCGCCCACCACTCCAGTGGTGCGTCGAGTCAACTGCAATACCGTCGCCTCTTCCTCTCCACACACACAACACCACTCTTCTTCTCTCCCAGAACCTGACGAAGGAGTTTACATGTCCCCATACCCCTGACGTGGAAACGAGGTCCTCCCTTGGGGCCGGAAGGGTTCGCTGATGACTTGTTCCTATCAAAACACAGTATTCCACTTTTTCTACGCATTTATTTCTTACGAGAACTGTCCCCTCATTTCCTCGTGCTCGGTAGTTACTGTCATTCTGATTTTTATGTAGATTTCATTATCCGATCGAATACAACTTAATTACTAAATATTCTTTACATTTAATACATTCAATGATGGAAGAAGAATGATTATTTGCATGAGATAACAGCGCTGATGTAATCAATATTTTGCCAAATACATAAAATGTATTGAATGTAAAGGAGGTAAAATACAATGAAAAGGGGAAAAATATTTAGAATTCACTCTTTTGAAAACATTTAGATTCGCTTTTTTTAATTAATTTAGAATTCACTCTTTTGAACACAATTTGCTTTCAGCTTTTTAGATTTGAAATTGATTTAAAAAGATTCAAAATGCTACATATTTTTAATGTCCATTACATGTATCTACCATTGGATACCTTTACATATATGAGATCTGTCCAGAAAATTCGTATTGCAATGGGAAAAATGTATTGAAAGAGGAGTGAAGTTGTAAGGGTGCAAAACATTTTAGATTCCATTATAGGTAGACAAATCTTGGTAGATATGGATGGCCGATGGCTATAAAGGACGGATGGCAAAAATCATGTTGATCGATTTCTGCCATATTTATGATTTCTCTCTCTTTTAGCGATTTTTATAATTGAGAACTAAACTAAAGAGATAATAGGAAATTTTCCCCTCATTTTGAAGTTGTGGGATGAACGATGAGGAAAAAAGGTGCGATAAGGAATAGAAAATAAACAACAATGGTAACGAATAGAAATAGTTAAAAAAATGTTACGATATCGAGGGTGGAGTGGCAAATCTTGATAACTAAATCCAGAAATTGGGAGTTCGTATTATAAAACTCCACATACACGTTCGTCCTATGTGTACTAGCACTCATAAATATGTACTTACACCTTTTGGGGGGCAATATTTCAGTTGAGTCTAAAAGTTAGTATTCAGCCTTGAGTTTTATCTCAACTAAGAAAGAAAGAAAGGAAGAAAAAAAACAATAAAATGTGCACAAGAAAAATTTAGAGGAATCAGAAATACAAAAAAATCTTATGATGAAATCTAAGCATATGAAAATCTTTAAAAAAAGAGCCTGAAAAATTTATAGATAAGAAAGTAAACTCATGTAGAGGAAGAACTTTAAAATAAAGCATCGAAAAGACTAACAAATTCTCCAAAATTTCACCCCATTTGGACGGTTTCAACCCTTTGTTGTAGTCATCCCGATGAGTCATGCCAATTTATAGAGTTGCTATGGCAACCAGCTTAAATGTATATTCGGCATAGTTTACAAATTAATCTTTGGTCATCATCAGTACAATCCTTTAAATCCTGGTGTAGAGGGTGGTCCGAGAGTCTTTTCACTCCCAAGGAGAAGTAATAAGAGCAATAGAAGAACAATATAGTAATATCAAACGTATGTCCTGGTTTTAGTGTACAGCTTCCTTTCATTATTTCTTGTTCACCTGTTGGATGTCAATTGAAATATGTTTTTCATTCTGACATTGTCGCATCTCTTCAGGATTTTAGTATATTGGATCAGTGGTAAAAAATAGGAGTAAAAATGTAGGAAGGTAACCGAGTAGATAACTTGGGGTGTTAAAGATCGAGGCTCTGCGCAACTCTCCTAATCCGAATCGTTTTCCTCGATATAGGAAGGGGGTTCTTTGCAGACTAGAATGATTTAGTCTTGGCCTTAAAAATGTGTCCTTATTTTGAGGCAAAGAGAAAGGGGGGGAAAATGCACGAAATGGTGCGGTTAGTATAAAGCAAAAAATTGACAACCGACAATGCCACAAGCGCCCTAGGGGCCGGACATCGTGCCTCGCCAGGGAATGCATGTTCAAAGTATCTTTCTAACACTCCTCAAAAAGGAAGTGTATTAATTGATTCGTTTATAGTAGAAATTCTTCATTTACGGAAATTGCAATTTGTTTCTAATTATTTCCATCGTTGCCTTCGCCAAATACCTTTTAACATATGTTGGTAACAAGAAATTGAGAGAGACTATTTCTAGTTATCAAAATAGCGTACGTTTCAATGTTAAAAAAACGGTAACACACTACTGCCATAACAATTTCCACCTAATACAATTTGAAGCACAAGATTTATCTGAACAAAACGTACTTTACCTAGTGACACCAAACTAGACAAAGAATTCTTGTGCTCATTTAGGAGTTTGTGTTTTGAGTGTTTGACACTACTTTGTCTTCTTTTCTTCCACTCCTTAGATGCCCAATAGCAGGACCCATAATGACACCAACAATATAACTATAAAGTATGAGAGAATTAAGTAAGATAGCGAAAGCGCGAGTGAGACTTGAACCAAGAGGTAAACGCAAGAAAGCATGCAAGTAATATTCAATGTTAGAAGATCGAGAGACAGCGTAGTGATAACAATCCATACATAATTTCGGGTCTTTTTTCGGAACAGGCCGGGCAGCAAATTAGGTGTTCGAGGCTAGCCCGAAGTTAAGATCAGGCTATGGCGTTCGAGGCTCGTAGCGTGAGTGCAGCCTGTGTAGGTTGGTTTGTCAGACTGGGTTAGGTTAGATTCTGGAGCACTAAACTGGCACAAACTTCTAGCTGATTGTTTTTCCAATTTGTTATGACTTTTGCTGAAATTTTGAGCTCTAACGCAGAAACCGTAGTTTTCAACCCTTAGAACCATGAGTGAATGAAATAAAAGATTGTCTCAAATGATAATTTTGAGTCTTTTCGCAATCCAACACTGAAATTGCATTCACGCTAATTACAAAGCCGAGGACAAGGCGAAGATGCTAATGAAAGTTTCATAAAATGTCCATTTTCGGAAGTCGCTGTCCTAAACCTAACCTAATCTAACTTTAGCCTAAATTTAACCTCGCGATAGCTTCTAACGCTTAATTCGCTGCCGGGCCGGTGCCGAAAAAGACCCATAATTTCTTCTAATATCTCTCCCTTCACTGTAATATTTTTTAGTAGTCCAAATCTAAACATTTTCATAGTAGTAACTTTTGCGATAAACTTAATCTGGCCTCTCGTCAATTCCTATCAGCAAATGCTTTATAGCATTTTTATTTAAATATTAAATCCTTTAGTGCATATCTGCAAAGGCTTCTCACTCATGAACTTAGGCAACTGAGCTGGGTGGAGGTTCCATATGATCACACGTACATGTTTGTCTGTCTCTTTGTGCACGAGATATCCAAACCAATTGTAATATTACTGTAGCCGTGATTCCTAATGCGAAATGCCTTTGGCTAATCCGGAGTAGAAATCCAGATTAATTCCGCCATTGAGGAAAATCATTAGTTTGTTAACTCACAAACTAGTGATGAAAAACATGATTGCTAATGCTAAGAATAGGTTTTCAGGGTCGACTTAATTGCTGTCCGAGGCAGATCTAGTATATGTTGTGCAGATATACTTAGAAGTTTGACTGTAATGGTTGTTCTTTCAAAATGGAATACTATTTTTTGTATGAATTGTTTTTCTTGTGAATCTTTCGGTTGTATTATAGTTGTTTGTTAGTCACTAATTATGTCTCTTATGAAGAAAACAAAGCATTCCTTTTAGCTCGGTCAGGGAACTATGAGATGATTGTTCGACTTTTAATGATAATAATGATGATGGAGGTAAGCTCTCTCCGAATGCTTTCTATATTTTGTTTCTATTTTTAAAACGGATTAATCACAGGGATAAATTATCTCTATTGAATGAAATATTAAAAATGCTCGTTAACACTAAACTAATATGATCCATTACCATTTTTAAAGATGGAATTTCTTTTCAATAATTTAAATAAAGCACAAATAGTGTTAGTTTAGAATAACGTCAGAGATGGCGCCAAAATGCACGAACAAGAAGAAAATATACGGAGGGTTTTGGAAATGGACGCCCGACTAGTGGCCAGCAGAGGTCGATAATCGAATGGCATCATCATCGAAGATGCTCACGTAACATGCTTGAGGCAAAAGAAAACCCATTCGAGATGGGAAGTAAATGGGGTGCATCTCTTATCTCCACGTTTCATTTACATTTCTAAAACTGCTTAAATAAAAATTTTCTTCTACCTTCATACCTTCATATTCTCCTTCCCTCCCTTTCTCTCTTTCTCTCTCTTATATATATATATATATATATATATATATATATATATATATATATATATATATATATATATATATATAAAGTTGAAGGACTAGTACTCTCACGTTTGGTGTTTGTGACAGTACTTCGTCCTTCTTTCCCTCTTACTCTGGTCCAAGTAATATTCAGCTTGTCTGTTTGTAATTTAATCGAGCTTTCCTTTTTCTACAAAGGTCGAGAGAATGAACTTTTTGCAAAAATTCTTTAATAAAATCAATTGATTAAGTTAAAAAAATACAGGCGTTGTTGGCATAGAGATAGAGACAATTGATTGAATATTTGAACTTTAATGCCAAATGAATGCAGATTTAAGAATGAATGCTTGATATTCAGTTGTTTTGAAGTTGATGAGTTGTAACAGAGTAATAAACGGTGTTAATAGTGATTAAGTTTATATGAAAAAAATGTATTATATGTTAATAAGTTTGTGCGTGGAGATAAGACAAAATTACATTGATTGGTTTTTCAATTATTTGTGGGCGGATACATTATGACGTCATGCTGTAAACTGATTTTCCATGTAAGTAATTTTCTAATGAATGTTTGTATGTGCGTTTCTATTATGCATTTTGGAGAAATATCAGGTTCAACTGTTTCCGTGGCTGATAATTTCTTGAAGTTTCACAAGGAAATGGCGCAGCTGTGTGATAATATTCTCACCGTCCCTTATACCAGGTGAGAGAATGGCATTTGTTGCTGCCTCTGAGATTTGGGAGAAACGGTTTTCCAAATCATATATATATATATATATATATATATATATATATATATATATATATATATATATATATATATAAAATCACTCTCTCTCTCTCTCTTTCTCTCTCTTTAATACTCTCTGTCTAGCTCTATCATTGTCGTCTGGACTACTTGGTTGAATGCTAATTTCTCCTGGCCTCCCATTAGATACAAAGTAATGTCAGCCAAAGGTGGCCATATTTTGGTGACTATAATACCTCTGCACCCACCCATTACCCTTTTTTCTTTATGAATCATTTTTCTCCCAATTTTTTCGTTTCAATCTTTTCGTTTTCAGTTAAATTTTCACGAATAAATATTTAATCCCCGACAGAAAATTCCGAAGTCCTTGTACATTAAAGTCTTTTCGAGTTAACGAAAAATGCCCGCCAGATATCCATTATTCAAAGGAAAGAAAATTCCAATTAGAACCTATTTTGATCCTTTCACAAAAGATACCTATTTGGTTGGCGAAAGGGATCCAAAAGCAACCTGGTACTTAATTGCATCTCACCTCAGAGTTTATGAACTGCTGTTCAAAAGGCCAAACTCTAATTACAAAGTGGCAAAGCAGCAGTTTATTAGATGCATTAATTAAAATGTTGCCTCTACCAAAAGATTTCAAACATTTAGTTGTTAAAATAATACAACTTGACGGTAATTAAAGTCACATACACACATGTATAGTTTTCCAGACATGTATAAATGATCACTGAGGCGAGAAAAAGAGTCCTACATGTGCCTTATTGCGGATTATAGTATACATTTATTTTGTATTTATTTACGTGTTAGTATTAGGATTAAAAGCATGCATGTTCCAGTATTCATTCATTTAAAATGGAAATGAGAGAATTAATAATTGGATACACGCAAAATTCCGGGACTACGTATATTATATTCAAAATTAAACTGGCAGTAACGGAAAAAAAGGTCATTAGTTGCATCGTTGCAAATTATGAAGAAAGATGAAGCTCTATTTGCAATAAAAGAGGTTTCATGTAGAGGAAATAACATGTTGGAGAGTTCTCCAGTTACTATATATAGAGTTTGTCTGTCAATAGGCTTATTTACCGATTCAGGTGGATCCTCAGCCAAATACTTCTAGCGGCCGCCCTCCATCATGCTCTGGTCTGCTTAGAGTATTGTGTCTTTAGTAAATTTCCTTTTCTCGCTCACTTCAAATCCACTTGTGTCGCAATTTTGATTTTTGTTGAATCTTTTCACACATGTTTTCATCAACTCTACCAAACCATTCCGACGTGTATTTACCTCTTTTATTTCTTATCCGCATCTCACCATCACGCCAAGATCGCACCAAAGAAACTGTTGTTCGAGGGTTTATAAAACATCTCCCGGGAGAGATGACGTTGTCATGAGGGTCATCTCTCGCTATATCTGCCAATTAGAAACCGCCCTTATTTAGATCCCTTTTATATGTAAAATTCGACACTATTTACCCAGCTGGGGCGAGAAAGGATTATATTACTATTAAAAAACAATCTGCCCGTCAAATTTATTTTGTAGCATAAACTTTACACCCAAACAAATGCGTGGTTGGACGTTTAGTCTCTTCAGGACCTCGTGAATGAGAGTTGACAGCACTAACATCAAGGTCATCATTAGAGATGCGAATCTGGGTTTTGATTCACAAAGTGAACGAAACGCTCCAACCATAGCGCCTTCTGCAGTTACGTTAGAGAGCCAATGTGCACTGCTCCAATTAGCTGTCCTTAGGGACAGCTTCTTGTCACCCCAATGACCCCAGTTGTTTATGACAAACGCCTTTGTTAACATCCGGTACTCAAAATCAGAAATGAGGCTAAGAAACAAATATGAGCTCGTATTTAACCCTTACGGAACATCACACCATTCTACCATTAAATCTTTTCTATCATGCACCTTGATAGATATCCATCAGTTTCTACCACTAGATATTTCTACTAACTTTTCAATGCCATGTTTGCAAAACTTGTTTGTCATCGAAGAGCGTCTACTGAAATCTGTTGTGCATTTAAATACAACCACAATGGCATCTTTTAGTTGGTCGTAATTAATTCGAACTTTTTTGGTAATAGTGGACTAAATGTTCAAACCACGTTTATTCTTGATTATCCTCCTTAAATGAATTACATAAGAATCCTAGTGGCACTTAATTGTTTTACATATGTTTCGAAATGGACCCTATATGCCGACACCTCATCGTCCTCATCGAAACGTAAAAGTGTGATCTTAGGTATCTTGGCACAAAATCATTGTTGCCTGTAGTTGTTAATGCTGGCCGTTGTTGTTTGCCCTACAGCTCGCCAATTGAAGTTCCCAATACTTCTCTTTCTCTTTACTTTCTTTCTCTCTGTCTTCTATTTGTTTTTATTCTCTCTTTCCTCTCTTTCTTTCTCTATGTGCTGCTCTTGTCTTGCTTTCTCTCTCTCTCCTCTCTTTCTATCTCCCTGTCCTCTCTCTTTATAGTTTGCTGCCTAATTTTAAGTTAGTTAAGTACAAACCAGTTAGTCCGATTGACTCTCCAAATATATTTGCTGGCCCACGCATATATGTGTCATGCACTTACTTACCTATATGCAGATAACTAGGTGCAGGTACATAAGGTCATATATGACCTATGTATGCTTACCCCAGCTAAATTTTAGGCAGATGAACGCTAGTTAGGGAACTTGGGTATATGACTGCTTATTTCTTTTGCTATTAAGATAAACGCGATAGTTACTATTTCATGACACCCCCGCGAGATTTCGTGAAACGGAGTCAACTGATAAAAAAGGTTAAACTTACTACACTAATGAGCAAAATAAGAGAACGATTTTCCTTTATTAAAATAATTTCAAAATATGATGAGTAGGATTAATTATATTTTATGAAGATTTCTTATGATACAATCGTATAATCAAGAAATGCTGAATAAACCAACAAAATAAATTATTAACACGTGCAAAATAAGAACGATTTTTTCAGTAACATTCTTCAGATTATTTCAAGAAACTTGTAGAATCTAGAAGTTTCTTGAAATCATCTTGCAACATTTTGTTCACTAGGTAAGAACTGTACAACCGCCATTGTTGTCGTACTCTCTCGGAAATTTTTACCATTTCTGGGACAACGCCAGAGGAAAATTTCCGAGCAGGGAAAATATTTAGTTTAACCCTTTAATTAGAATTCTTTTCCGGAGAAAACGGCGTTATTAACTTCTCTTGAGCTGCCCTTTTCGTGGGAGTTCCTTCGCAATCAGTTGCTTTGTGCATGTGTTAACAATTCAATTGATTTACCTGAGCCATTTACTCAGGTAATTTTCTTTGGGTTGCGGCCTTCAGCTCCTTTGTTAAATAGGGTTCTTAAGCCTTCAGCTAAGGAAATGTAGTTTGCTCTCTTTAGTATAGCTCTTAAGTTACAGCTCGATTGGGAATTAAGGTACATTGTATTTTTTGTGTTAAATCCGCCTTTATTTGCTAGAATTCGAAATCCCTGGACACTGAGACCGTACTTTCAGTCTCCGATTGTCGGATCCTATTTTGTGCCCTCTTCTTTGCTTATTTAAAGTTGATACGGTGGTAAGCTTCGCCTACGACAATTAACCACTTCCGGTGGCGAGTCGCATTGTTAGTATGACCTGTTCACAATTTTTACAGATTTCCATTTAACCATCTCCTTCACGCAGCCGCGCTCTCTTAGATTCATGTAGACTTACCATTTCATTTTGGTTGGCGGATTCAGAACTCCAGCAACTTAGTTTATTGTTGTCTACTGTGAGGGTATGGAACATACATACTCGCATGCCTCCAGACAATCATGGGAACGAAAGAAATTTTTCGTTTGAGTTGACCTTCGTCTCCTCCCCCCCCTCACCCCCACCCTCCCCCAACTTATACCGCCCTCCTCCGCCTTCCTCTTGACCTCAGTCGTTATCCGTGCAAACTTCCCCAACAGGCGACAGGAAGTCTCACGAAAGAAGGCCTATCTCACAGAAAAGCCTAAATTCTATTTGCCTTCTTTATGATACCATGGAAATTGTCCAGAAGGCGCTGCGATAAGCGCCTTCTGGACAATTTACCTAAATGCCCGTTTAACTATTGCTCCTAATTATTATTTTGGTGTAAAGTAAAGTTTATTTTTGTTTGTGTGTTTATTTGTGGCTCCTCCTTTTTGACGTACCATTGGCAAGACTTTAATTAAGAATTCCTTCGGCTAATTTATTCAACCTGTATTATGCACTCTTAGAATTTAACAATCACAAACCTCCCCCAGTAACAAGTGAAACTTTTATATTGAGAATCCTGGCCGCAGATCAACCCGGCTCTCATTAGTTTTCGCACGTTCAGTAGCAATTAAAGCCCCTATATATATATGATCGTAGATTGAGTAATGGAGTCTTAATACCATCGACTCAAACAAAAGCGGTGTGTCCAGATCAAGGACTAGAATAATTATTGGACCAGACTATGAGCAATTCTACGACAAATATAAAAGTGGTGTCAGCTTTAAGGGGTCAAATTTTTGAGAAAGCGAACTCATATAGCCTAAAACTTGCCAACGTCCAAGGAAGCCAAAATAAACTAATGTAAATTTTAATAATTATAGTCTATTCCCCGAAGGAATATAAATAATAACCATTAATAACCCTTTCCAGATAGCAAAAGCAAAGCTAGGAAAATATTCGTTATTTTGGGGGTTAGTTATTAGATTGTATCGGTTAGGAACAATCGCAGCTTCTAATTTTCTTACCATGTGCGTAAGTTCTTTCGTGAGTCACCAGTTGCGTCAGCAAGAGCAGCAATGGCTTCACAATCGTTCGAAGTTTTCGTCAAGCAAGGAAAAGCTCTCGGTCTCACAGGACAGGAACTAAAGGAATTCGTCCAAAGTGAACAGCGAGAGAAAGAGAACGTGCAATGGAAGTAAGAAAAGAAGTGTTAGAAATGGGAGAAAGGAGAAGAAAAGAAGAGTTAGAATTTGGAGAAAGAGAGAGGATTCGAAAACATGAAAGGGAATTAAGCAGAGACCAAGTTGAAGTCAGTTCTGTTGGATCCCGTGATCATCAACCCTAGGCCCCCGCTATGAAACTTCCCCAATATAAAGACAAGGAAGATTTGTGCTCATACTTAACACATTTTGAAAAGATCTTCGAGGTAAACGGATGGGCCCTAGAATCCGAAGGAGTCAGTAGATTGCTCCAATTGCTTAGTCCGCGCTTAAGACAAATTTTCATCTCGTTAACACATGGAGCCACAATAGACTACAACACCTTGAAGGCCGAATTGCTATCCGCCTTCAACTTGAACCCTCAGTTTTACCGCGCTAAGTTTAGATCGGCTAAAATCCAACCCGGTCAAGCTTACCGACATTTTGGATACATCCTGAAGCAAAACCTCCAGTTCTGGCTAGAATCCCTCAAAGTCGAATCGGAGTATGAGGCCCTGATTGACTTTATATTAAAAGACCAGCTATTGTCCACCATCCCCCAGGAGATCCGAGCATTCGTGCAAGACCGCCGAGCGTCTACCTTTCAAGAATGCCTCGAGGAAGCTGATCTCTATGCGACAAATCATCGCCTATACCCACAGGATACCCGGAAGAATAGTCCCCTGTCCTCGAATAATAAATTTAGTCAATGGAAGTCCCAACAAAGGAACCCCCCTTCATTGATAAGGACCACAGCCCCGTTCAGGCAAAAGAATAAGCCTTTTGTAGCCCACTAAGACAGAAAACTCCCAGTCTTCAATACCTTATACAATAACCAGCACCAGAATAAGCAGGTTATATGCTACTCTTGCGGTTCCCCCGCCCGTTATAAGTAAAGAATTCCAGCCTACGTCCCACCCAGAGCCAACAAGTTCACCAAGTAACCGCTACCCTTCCCCCGTAACAGCCGGCCGCGCTTTCGTCATCCCCCTCGTCTCCATCCCTACAGGAATTTCAAGTGAACTTCCTGTTCAACAAGAGTACCCCCGGGTGACTAAATTTCGAAACCGGCTCGATCAATGGCTGTAAAATGTCCACCCTAGTGAGAGAAACAGGGTGCACATGAATTGTGGTGTCGGATAAATTGCTCCCCCCTATCGACCCCCAACATAAGAAGTACGCAATTGTAAACGACTTCTTGGGTCAAGAAAATAGATTCCCGGTAATCCGCTGCCATGTAAAGTGTAAATATTTCACTGACTGGACCGATGTAGTGGCAGCCTCCATCAAATTTTTCTCGGTACTAATTAGCCACAGCGCACTACTCTCCCCGACTAAAGTAACTCCAGCTGTCGTCACTCGAGCGCAAGCTAGCCGCGAGGCCTCTCCCCCAACGCGCCTTTTCACCCCAGAGGCTCCTTTAGAGGTCTCAACGACTAATGCACAATTCATCAGAGCTCAGCAGAGCTCCCCTTTACTTCAATCCCTTTGGGAAAAGGCCCGAAAGAACGAAGAGGTGATCGTTCGAGGGAACCGTCCCATAAGGTACATCATTAACGACTCCCTTCTATTTCGCACCTCACGAGATGAGTCGGACCCACCTTCCAAGGTTATGTGTATTCCGCGCACACATGTAGACCAAATCCTGCGAGTAGCACATGAAAGTCCCATGGCCGGTCATTTCGGTCATAACAAGACTTCTCAGCGAGTATTTAAATACTTTTTTTGGCCCGGTGCATCCAAAGATATTGCAGAATTCTGCAAAACGTGCGACTTGTGCCAGAAAACCACTGCAAAAGTTGGAATAGCCCCAGCTCCCCTGCAAAGAACCCCAGTCATTTCAGAGCCCTTCTCGAGAGTCGCCATCGACCTCATCGGACCAATTCCCCCCCCCCTTCCGCCGAAGGTCATACGCATGTACTAACATTGAAAGACTGCGCTACCCGATTCCCAGACGCTGTCGCTCTAAAAAGTATCAATAGTATCTCTTGCTCTGAAGCCCTTATTTCCATTTTTTCTAGAGTAGGATTGCCCAAAGAAATCTTGTCAGATAAAGGCCGCCAGTTTCTCTTTGAGCTCATGGAACACGTGAACACCCTGCTCCAAATCAAACCTATTTTTACCACGCCCTTCCATCCGAGCGTGAACGGCATGTTCGAAAAGTTCAATGCGATCTTGAAAAGCGTCCTCAAGAAGCTTTGCATGGAACAACCCCAAGAATGGCACCGATATTTGCTAGTTGCGTTATTCGCATGCGGCGAAATTCCCCATAGGACCATAGGATTTTTCCCGTTTGAGCTCCTGTACGGGAGAAACATGCGGGGGCCCTTCAGTATTTTGAAGGAGTTATGGACAAATTCCCGTATGTGTCCAGAATTAAGGAACACTTATTCCTTCGTCCTCGAACTAAGGAAAATATTAAAAAAGGTGTTCTGACATAGCAGTCAGAAATTCCGAAATTAATATGGAAAAGTATCGGACATACTTTGATCTCAAGGCCAAACACAGAAAACTAAAGCCCGGAAATGAAGTTCTACTCTTACTCCCCTCGGACTCCCATAAACTTCTCTCCCAATGGAAAGGACCCTATCCCGTTCACAAAACCCACGGATCGGTTGATTACGTAATACAGACACCCGTAGGTGATTTATTTATATCACATAAACATGCTAAACAAGTATCATAGACAGGCCTGTATAAACAATATAGTCGCCTTCAACGAAGAAAGGGTAATTGACGCCGTCCACCCAAACAACCCCCTAAATATTGTTAATTCAATTTGCGTAGAGTCAAGCGAAGATTGTCCCCTCCCGTCCTCCCGTCTAAGCTGCCTTCCATAAAAGAAGCTTTCCCCAAGTTGGATGTCAACTCCGACCTCACCCCTGCCCAAAGGAACCAAATGATGGCGCTTTTGAAAGAATTTATTGACGTCATTTCCGAGTCACCAGGATGCTTGACTCAGTTCGAACATGATATCGCCCTCACTAGGCTGAAACCTGTGCAAAGTAAGCCCTATCCCGTACCGGGGCACCTAAGAGACGCTTACAATGAGCAGGTTGACAATCTTTTGCAATTAGGGGTTATCGAGCCATCTACGTCGGACTACTGTTCCCCAATAGTCATGGTCCGCAAGCCAGACCAGTCCTTTAGGATGTGCGTCAATTTTTGGAAGCTAAACACCGTCACCGTGTTTGACGCCGAGCCTCTCCCCCTAATTGACCAAAATTTACATCTCTTCGAAAAGCCGCCTACATCACTGAGATAGACCTATGTGAGGCCTATTATCAGATCCCCCTAAAGGCATCAGCGAGGAAACTAACAGCCTTTCCTACAGACAAAGGTTTAATGGAATTCACTCGTCTTCCTTTTGGCCTAGTCACTGCCTGCAGTAGCTACAACCGCATAATGCGCCGTGTAATAGACGGTTTAAAAAACGTTTCTTTTTATTTTAATAACGTATATATGGCTACACGTTCATGGAACGACCATATCTTGTCCCTCCGCCCGCTTTTAGAACGCTTAAAGCATTATGGCTTAACGATTAAACCCTCAAAATGCCATTTTTCTTATAAATCCATAGGATACCTTGGATTTAAAATAGGCGAAAGTCATCTGGCCCCACAGAAAGAGAAGGTAAAGGCTATTGTAAATATGCCCCTACCGCGCACCAAGAAGCAATTACGGTCTTTCCTCGGTGCCGCTTCGTTTTACCGCCGCTTCGTACCCCAATTCGCTTCTGTAGCAACTTCTCTAAACGATATGCTAAAAATGAAACTCCCGGACCCCCTCCAGTGAAACCCCGACGCCGAAGCACACTTTGAAGAGCTCAAAGAGAAGCCAGTTTCCACACCGATCTTAAAACTGCCGAACCTTCAAAAAAAATTTGGAGTAATGACAGATGCCTCCCAACTGGGTATTGGCTGCGTCTTACTCCAATACGACGAGGAGCAAGAACCCTCTCCTATAAGCTATGCGAGTCGCCGACTGACGGCTCGCGAAAGGGGGTAAGCTACGGTAGAACTGGAAGTTCTAGCGGTTATTTTTGGGATAACAAAATTTCGAATGTTTGTGGTAAGTCGTCCATTCCTCATAGAGACTGATCATAGACCGTTAGCCTACTTAAAAACTTGTAAAAACCGAAACGGCAGGCTAATGCGTTGGTCATTATTGCTAGCTGACTACTTTTATGAAACAGGTATCTAAAAGGGTCTGAAAATGTACTCGCAGATAGCCTTTCGAGAAACCCAATTTCAGATAGCGATTAATAGTCAATTATTTATTTTTTTCGTGTGTATCTCTTTGTATTAGTAATTATTTCTTGCCTATACTCCGTATGTGTTTTGTTTTGTTTTGTATATGTAAATTAGAGAAACTGACGTAGCAGTAGTATTTTGTAGGCATTAGATACTGAGGTAAATTCCTAACGGTTTTGACAAAATTACCGACTCAATTGTTCTAGTGGAGGAAGATAATTACAAATTCCTCCGGTGAAGTTACCTTTACATTATTTCTTATTTCATGGCGGAATAATGTTCCTCGAAATAGGTAGGCGTGTGAGGGTATGGAACGTACATACTCGCATGCCTCCAGACAATCGTGGGAACGAAATAAATTTGTCGTTTGAGTTAACCTTCGTCTCCTCTCCCCCCCCCCACCATCCCCCAACATTATACCGCCCTCCTCCGCCTCCTTTTGACCTAAGTCGTTATCCGTGCAAAATTCCCCAACAGGCGACAGGAAGTTTCATGAAAGAAGGCCTATCTCATAGAAAAGCCTAAATTCTATTTGCCTTCTTTATGATACCATGGAAATTGTCCAGAATGCGCTGCGATAAGCGAATTGTCGTAAATGGAATCTCTCTCTCGATTTCACACAGTCCGCGGTATAAATAACAACACCGTTCATCCCTCTGGAGAGGTGTTCCAAACCTACTCGCGTAGCCCGCACGTTGAACGAGAGTCTTTGCCGTAACGTATCGACTGCCAACGCGCCGCTGAGTTAACTTGGTCTCTGTCTCAAAGTGTTCCTGAGGCAAATCCCGCCCCGCAGAGTCTGAGACTAGAAGAATACGCTCTGTTGCTCAACGTAACTTGAGAAAGAAAAAGGAACATCCAAATAGTTACTGGAAGTTACTATTTGTTAGTGTCACGTCCAGTTAGGAGTGAACTAACCGGAACTGCAGTCAGCAGCCCCGAACCCGTCGTCTTATCCCTCCCTCTCCCCGAGAACTCGTGTTAACGCCACCCGAACCACCCGATCTGGACTTGAGTAGTCGTCTCTCCAATCCATCTTAATTAATGGTAATCTGTAAACCCAGTGTCCCTCTATTCTTAAATTACCTCTTTAATTAACCGTGATTGATACTTCCATTGAGTCATTATAAATCTAGGCGCTTAACGTCAGTGTTATCCTCCCCTTTTTTTAAAAAGAGATTCAAGTAAGTCATTCCCTGATATTATTATTTGTAATTGCTGTCAACCTGGACTAATCCGGTTTAATATGTAATCCTTATTTACCTAAATGCATGTTTAACTATTGCTCCTAATTATTATTTTGGTGTAAAGTAAAGTTCATTTTTGTTTGTGTGTTTATTTGTGTCTCCTCCTTTTTGACGTACCCTTGGCAAATTTATTCAACCTGTATTATGCACTCTTAGAATTTAACAATCATAAACCTCCCCCCAGTAACAAGTGGGACTCTTATAGTGAGAATCCTGGACGTGGCACAACCCGCCTCTAACCAGCCTTCGCACGTTCAGTAGGAATTAAAGCCTATATATATATATATATATATATATATATATATATATATATATATATATATATATAATGATCGTAGATTGAGTCATAGGGTCTCAATGCCATCGACTCAAACAAAAGCGGTGTGTCCAGATCAAGGACTAGAATAATCATTGGACCAGACTATGAGCAATTCTACGACATCTACGTTCTTGATATCTCATTTAGGTACATAATATTTTTATGTTTATTTGAATATTTCAATTTACATTTTTATGCATTGTGTCATTTTAAATAATCGGTCACTGAATTTGATTTTATTAATCGCAGGTTTTGGCTTTATCATGTTCTAATCTACTGTTAAACCGTGCAACTCCCAAGTCTAAGGCTTGTCCTTCTTGGCAGCCCTTTACTGCCTCTCTATAGTTGCAGCCCACAGGGGATTCATATGTACGGAGGCTGCTCGTGGTTTGAAGCTCAGAACAGTGCTACGGTGTACAGACCCTTGGTAGCACATACTATAAAATTGCCTAGTAGGTACACCAGTGAACTAGGTTTGGGCTTTGCCGGGTCGGAGCAAACGCGCTTACGCGCTAATTCTCCTGTCGGCTAGGTTACGTGTTGTGGAGGCCACCCTTAAATTTTCGTACACACTCTGCAGAGATGCCACCATACGTGTAAATGACTCCTAATCTCGTTAGAGTTTTGTTCGCTTGAAGACTTTTGAGAGGACACTTTCTGCAACTTCGAGACACGTAGGAAGGTCCAATAATGTGATTTAACGTGTCCTGAAATTCTACCATGAAAATAAAACCTAGAAATCTCCTGAAAAATTTTATTCGACCCCGTATAACCCCCATCCTATAAGATAGAGCTATTTCTCGAAACTTAAGACCAACAGTGGCAAAGAAGTGATTCTTTTTACATTTCCATGTCGCCTCAATACATTTGGCTTAAAAGTTCGTTTTCCAGCAACCAAACCAATCATCATTAAGAAGAACATGAAGACGAGACTCGAATATGCCGAAGCTCATATTGTTTGTAGAAATGGATATTGAGTAAGCATTTATATCAACCACTAAAGTACATTTAATTTAGTTTGATCTGATGGCAGACAGTTTGTTAGACTCGCTGCAGGTGACAGATTTAACCCTAAATGTGTAAAAAGTCTGCCAAGCATGAATGAGTCAGCGTCAGGGTATAAGGGATGTTTTCTCCTGAAGAAGTTGGTCCACTAGTGCGAATAGTTGGAACGGTAAATACGAATGCGTACCTAAACTTCGTATAACAACATGTGATACGATCAATCCGAACATCTCTTAACCATCCAGCATTGTTTATGCAGGACAACGCGCCATGCCATACTGCAAAGAGAGTAAAATCCTATTTCGAACAAGAAGATATCGAAGTAAGAAAGCGGCCTGCTCATAGCCCAGACCTGAACCTAATTGGAAACCTCTATAAGATCATTGAAGACAAATTTCATGAACAGCAGCCCTCAAATGTGACGGATTTATTGGCGAAAATTCACCAAGAATGCAGGAAACTAACACCAGAATTTGGCAAGAAACTGGTTAGATTCTATGTTCGTCGTTGCACCGAAGTAATAGAAAACAAAGGTTTTAACAACTCATATTAATTGTTTCAATTTTCCTCGTTCTCAAGTCTTGCTTTGTTTCTAGTGAATTTACTGGCTAAACAATTCTCCGAATGATCATTTTTTTATATTGCATGTGTCACTTTATTTTTGTTAGTTTATTTAGTATAATTTCTTAAATATGCGATTGTATCTTATGAATGGAGATCTTATGAATGGAATGGAGATCTCGGACGCGTGCGTGGGTTCAATTTAACAACTACAGAATAGAGTGCGGTTGGCCGTTAGAATAATGATGAATGCTTAGCGGTTCTAGATATAGAAAGTTTCAGTACAAATATAAACTTTACTAATTACAAAAACAATATAAAAATAAAATGAGATTGGATAGGCAATGAAAATAGATACTCGTTAGTTACCGTTCTCAGACTAAGGGTTTCTGGGGAATGAATAGACTCAGTTGGGAGTCAGCGAGCGGCTGCTGATGAGCCAATGTATGAACAAACCATTCACAGGATGACTGGATACAGGTCCACGATTTAAGTCGTCGCGAGCCTAGCTTTTGGGTTTGAGGCGCCTTTGGAAGACGGATGGGGGGGAGGGGGGGAGATTGCACGACTTGGCCGCAATAGATGCTTTTTACCTCGAGAATTAAGATTCGAGGGAGTATTCGCGCTAGACAAGAATGGAGCCGATTCTAGGAATAGCTAATTTACTCGGGCTGTCTTCCTTCCGAGTGAATTCTTGCTTTTACGCTAGTGAGAGAAGGGGGACAGAGCGGAATCCAGAAATAGGCGTGTCTCGTTCTAAGAGACGCGCCTATACTGAATTTGCACGGTCTATGACTAAGGTTAAATAGGGCCCAACCGGAAGCGATTTGCCTCAGGCCCCGAAAGGTCTTCTTTTTAATCAGACACAACGCCTGCGGAGAGTGAATCCTTGCGAGGTTTTCGATATCGCGCGGTGAGGCGGGTTACGTCTTCTCCGCGCTCTCGACGGCCAATGCTTCTGTTTTATCACCGGAAATAGCTCGATTCTCTCAAGGTCTAGCTCGGTATTCCTCGGCCTCGTGGGGCTTTTTGTTCCTCGTGACGGTTTTACTCACGTTTTGACAATGTACCATTAGAAAATTTATTTACCTACTCATCATATTTTTGAAAATATTTTAATAGAGGAAAATCGTTTTCTCATTTTGCTCACTAGTGTACGTCGAAAAGACATTTCAAATATGGATTCAAGGACAGTTATACCGTACGTCCTCACTCTTGATCATGTACCACGTCGTTAAAGGCCGATGATGTAGGCCGGTCCTGCATCTTGCGTAACCATTCAGATGAAGAAAACAACGGATACCTTATGTATAAACATCAGAACAGTAAAAAATAAAACGAAATTATCCTATGCGTCCTATTATAAGTTCTGTACGCTCTGTTTCTTACTACTTTGTTGAAAAATGTATCTTCCGATATACAGAATATGATATAATATATATTTAAGTCATTTATAAATAAGCGTTACCCTAAATTAGTGGTTCCTTTTACCACCTTGATGATTGCAGATTGAAATTTTCTTCTTCTTTTGATTCGTAAAGGTTTTATTGTTCACTTGCATTCAGATAGTGTGCTTAACTTTAATATCGCTCGCGCTGTAAAGACTTTTTCTTTCTATTAGAGTTATTGCTTTGTCTTATTCCATTGACTTCATAATTTTTTTTCCAGTTTGGCAAATATTACTTTGACTTCATATTCATTGCTGGTTTGGAAAATATTAAAATGTAAATATACCGAAGATCCTTCGGCTGTAAATATTGGAAATACGTTGATTTAATAATAGTAATTGCTCTCTTTAATTTCTCACCCGTAAACGTTTCTTTCAACAGACTTAGAACAGTAATCTGTTCGTTTGGGGTCAGTGGCGGCTCGTTGCTAAAATTAGTGGGGTCGCTGCTACAGAAATTTTGCGCATTGTTTTAATATTGTGTAAAAGGAAATAAACATACAATAAGAAAATTTATAGATATATTTGATAAAATCTTAAAGAAAACAAAATCAAACATTTTTTACTTTCTAATAGTTTAAATTATTACAGGTTGAGCCTGATCCATTCATTTAAATACGAAATCCATTCTTTTTGTGTTAATTTGCGCGAAAAGAGTAATTATCTTATCCTTGATACCTGGATGACTACTGAGGAATGTGGGTTCAGGTACATGGTGCTTCTTAGAAAAGTTTTTATTATTTCAGTGTTGAAAAGTAGCGTTCTTCCTCTAATGTACCTTTGGGAATTGTCAAGAGGATCTTTATCAGTTTCGTAATTTCACTAAGAATATCATCTGGATCATTTTTCAAGATAAATTTCAGCATCTCATTAATTAATAAAAGAACCGAAAACATATGAATTAAATTCTACACTTTATCACATTCAAGAATATAAACACGCGGAGTTAAAAAGAAACACTATCTCCCACCATCACACCAGGGTTGTCACTGCGTGAGCCACAGTGTTCTCTCTCTTTAGTATGCGGCTTTCTATCTAGGATATTTGAGCATGCGCACAACAGCCAAACCCTTCGTTGCTGGAACTATGAAGCGCACAGTTCTATAAAAGTACTTTTGTATTTTTTTCATAAGCTAGGAGATGGGTACTGACATTAATCTTAAGGATTATATAATATACAAGTATAAAGAAAGAATTAAAGAAAAAAGGACTTATTATATTGAAGTTTATCGATAAAATCGAGCCGAAATAGGAGGTGCTGCAGTTCCGCAGTGTCTATACACGAGCTGGCACAATAAAGTCTCTAATTACTCTAATTTGTCTACATCCTTGTCTAAATGGTTTTCCAAATACCTAATCCAGTTGTTGGTACCTACTATTTCCCAGTTATGATCTCATTGACAAGCTTAATGCCATTCCGTAATCAAATAATTTTACTCCTGTTAGTTTCAAACTTTGGTCTCTCTTCATAAGAGTGCCGATGGATGATCGTTCTCTTCCTGTTGATAAATTACAGCATACAAGATCTCCACGTTGCTGCAAATACTTTTATCGATTTTATTTCTCTTTGCTCTAAGAATTGCAAGTTCTCGTTCATTTTTACCATAAAAAATTTCCGTATCTAATATTTATATAGAATTCTTTGAGACTATATTCTTGCCCAAGATTATTAATAGTTCTATTGTTTGGTTTAGACATAATAATGATATTACTTGTTTTTGGCCTAAGCCTGAAGATGATAATATTTTTCTTAAAAACCTTAATTCTCTAGTCACTTCTATCAAATTTACTCTCAAACTTGAGCATAATAGTACCGTACCTTTCCTAGATCTTAAGATACATAGGTCGCCGTCTCGCTTTACTCGTAAATACTATGTTGACCGCAAGCTTAACAATTCTAGTTCATATATTCCTTTATTATTGTCTTCATATCTATAAAATAAAATGATCTGTATTTACAGTTTTCCCAAATCTTTTTAGATTTGTCACAATCTTTGTTACTCTCGCAATTTCTTCTCACTTCGTTAAATTATGTAAAGAAAAAACCCTATAGAAAAATATCCACACTGTTTTAATTATAAAAAATTCTATTGTTTTGCTTTATTTTGACTCTTTTTCCTTTCTTAACCTTACCTTTAAGCAATTTAATATTCCTGTTATTCTTAAATATAAATATACTTTATACAAATAAATAGTTCGTAATCCTGGTAAAAAAAAATAGGGAGAGTTTATTCGGTCGGATGCTCAATTTATTATACAATTTAATTTGGTTAAACAGGAAAGGCTTTATCTCTGCGATTAAATCAACACAAATATAATATTAGAAGAGGAGAACGTAACAGTGCTCTCGTTTTACATATTTCACTTATTAAACATCACATTATGTAATTAAAATTCTGCCTAGTTCATTTATTATTTCGAAGGTTTTATATAAATATACTCCTATATCGGAGAATGTTCCTTAATTAGAACCTTTCTAACATCAATATTTTCCATGGTCTGTTTAAATTTGATCTTTTATTTTAAAATATCATAGTAAATGAAATAATGTTATCATGGTCTATTACTTTATTTGTTTCATTATTCATTTTTACTTAATTCTTTCCATCTTGTCGTTGCCTCTCTCTCTCCTTCTTTCTCGCCCCCCACCTATTCCAGGCCTTGAGTTTTCTATATATTGCTGCGTTATCCTTAACAGTATATTTTAAGAAAAGAGATTTATTGGAGGGGTTGAATAATAATAATATTTATATATAAATTTTTTCTCTTAATTTGGTTCTGACCTAAAGTATATTTTAAATTTTATTTAAGTTCTTTATAAGAGTTGCTTTAGCGTTTGATAAAACAAAAAGGTGAAGTTTAGAACAAATAAATATGATTATCGAGTGTTTTGAAATTTTTTAAAACAAAAAAAATTAGAAATGGCGAAGTTCAGAAAATTTATTAAAGTTTAGGAACGGCTGCTTTTTTATTTTAATTTTCGTATATTCGGAAGATTTAATGGTTATTTATAAAGGAGATTTTCAATTTTAGTCTTTATCAGGAGGAAATTGCTATATCCCCTTTAAGAGTAAATTAAGATGGAAAAAATTTAAAAAGAATTTAGTTAAAGGTTTTTCCTGACGATTAGACCTAAAAAAATGCCTCAATATACTAAAAATGACCAAGAGTAAATTATTAGTAAATATTATTATATTTATTTATTGATAATGACCTTGAAAATATAGTTTGAATATATATATATATATATATATATATATATATATATATATATATATATATATATATATATATATATATATATATATATTTATGATATGCAAGTACACTTGTAGATGTGTGAACCTAATCAATATAAATATATTAAATGAATGTGCTGGACTTCCTAGGTAGAACTGGTATTAATCTTATCAGCTCTTGGCCTGGCCTTGAGTGCCTATGATACCGCATGGCGATACGGTATCATGGAGACTCTCCACACGATGGGGGCGAGGGGACGCCTCCCAATGTTTATATCTGAATTTTTGCGAGATCTTCGATTCCGCGTACGGGTGGGGGGAGCCCTCTCCGGCCCAAAGGAGCAGAAAGAGGGTGTCCCGCAGGGTAGTGTCCTCAGTGTCACACTCTTTGCCCTGAGCATCAACGGCATCACATCGGTGCTGCCCGAAAATGTCCTCGCTACGCTCTACGTGGACGACCTTTCGATCTCTTTTGGCGCGGCCCAGATGCCAACCCTGAAGCGTCGACTCCAACAGGCATTGAACCGCGTCTCTCGCTATGCCGAAGCGCACAGGTTCCGGTTTTCTTTGGCCAAGACTAAGGTGGTGCACTTCTGCCGCCATCCACGGCTTCACCCCGACCCAGATTTGTTTCTTAATGGGGTGCGCCTGGATGTGGTTGAGTCGCCCCGTTTCCTTGGTCTTGTATTCGACCGACGCCTCACCTGGGAGGCTTATATTCGCAGCCTTAGAGTCTCTTGTACCCGCGCCATGGACATTCTCCGTTCCGTGACGTTCAGCGCTTGGGGCGCTGATAGGGCTACGGCCCTACTTTTTTATCGATCCTTTGTTCGCTCGAAGCTCGACTACGGATGCGAGTTTTATGCTTTCGCAGCCGAGCGTTTATTGCGTAAGGTGGATTAGATCCACCACACCGGCCTTCGCCTTCCGCACTTCCCCCATTGAGAGCCTGTTGGTCGATGCTGGGGAGATGCCACTCGCTCTGCGCTGCGTGCAGGGCATCACTTGCCTGTACACGCAAGCCCGGTGTCTTTCTCAGTCGCCAACAGCTCTCACTGCATCCGCAGCTGATCTCGATGGTGCCTATGCTGCCGAGAGACGCCAGTCATACCCTAAGCTCTTTGTGTTTAGGGCCAGGAAACTCTATCCAAGGTATATATCGCTCTTAGGCCGGTGGCGCCCCTGGTTCTGCCTAGGACACCACCCTGGAGGGTACCACATTTGGCTATTTGTCGCCACACCTCTGCTCCCAAAGCTTGTACTGCGCTGGAGTATTGCGTTTGACATTTTTAGAGCACACATCGTGTCACGCTGGAACCGTGCCAGTGTATACGGATGGCTCCAAGTCTGAAGAGGGGGTCGGCTTTCACGCCGTATCCCCTCTGTTTGAAGTCAGCGGGGCTCTACCAAGCGCTTTGTCTGTCTTCACGGCCTAGCTGGTGGCAATCAACTACTCGGTACGGGAGATTACGCGACGTGCCCGGTTCGGAGACCGGATTGTGATCTATAACGACTCACAAAGCGCCCTGAGTGCTCTCGGGGCATTGGAATCTCCGCATCCCCTGGTTCGCGATATCCGTGACGCCACGGTTTTGGCGAGCCGGGCAGATGTTGAGATTATCTTCTGCTGGGTTCCTCTACATGATGGAATTGCGGGAAATGAGTGTGCCGATGAGGGCGCCAAAGAGTCCGCGAGGACTCTGCAACCAGACCAACGTTTCGCTCTTCCTCACACCGACTACATGGCAGGAATACGGGCAGCTCTTCGGACTGCTTGGCAAAGAAGATGGGAGACGGTCGAAGGGAACTTAAAGTTGCGTGCTATTGCGCTGCGACTGTTCCCATGGACCTCTCCCCCAATTCCGCGGTGGCTTCAGGTTGCTTTCTGTCGTCTTCGAATCGGACATACTCGTGTGACGCATCGCTATTTAATGGAGCGCTCGCCTGCGCCCTATTGCAACGACTGCGTCGTCGCCCAGACTGTTCGGCACATTTTTGTCGAATGTCCCAGCTTGGGTGATCTTCGCGCACGATACCTGTCCCAGTACCGGGATGGGCGGGGTCGCTAACCCCTGTCCCTTGTACTCGGGACCGATTCGTGCACATTGACTGGTGGACTTGTTGACTTCTTGCGGGAGGCCGTTTTTCTCCCTATTATTTAAGTAAGGTTTGTTTTTTTGTTTTTTACATTTGTTTTTTTTTGTTTTTTTTCCCTTTGGTCGCAAGTTCCTCCGCCGGGGGACCTCTTCCCGACGCACCAGCTTGCTTCCTTTCCCCCTTTTTGGGATGTTTTTTTTTGTTGTTTTTTCTCTCTAATTTTGTTTTCAAGTAGCCTAGAACTAGGCCAGTTCTAATGCGGAGACTAATGCCCAAGTAGGCAGTTGCCAGATGAGCTCTTAAAAAACAAAACAAAAAAAAACTGGCCTTGAGTGGACACTAAGGTGGTTGCTGGTCTTAGTTCTGTAGTTATATGTGTGTAAGTAAATCCCAAACGGAGCTGAATACATGAAAAGACGTATTCATAAAAGAATGGAATATATTCTTTGTAAATAGAAATATTTATTACAAAAGAATTGGTCGTTTGGAAAGTCTTAGAAGATTCGTTAAAATTATTCTCTTTGGCGAACAATGGAAATGGGAAGGAAGCAAGACTGTGTTTTTCACGATCCAAGCCAAAAGGGGAAAAAAATAGAAATACGTTAAATGTGAAAAAACTCCATTTGTTTCAAAGAAAACAAAATGTAATAGAAATGTTTAATGAAAATAATACTTTAAGCTCAGTTACTTTATTTGATTTTTTTCTTCAAAACAAAAAGTTTGTAGTGGTTCAAATTTTTTTTTATAACAAAGGAAAGGATGGCTAAAAAAGAGCAACTGTTATTATTTTTTAAACTTAAAGATATAAGCTCTTTTTCCCTTTAAATTTACATTTAGTTGACTCTCCATAAAAGAGCTTTCATTCACCCAAAAGATAAAGGCAGATAAAGTTAGCATCCATTACTTCCATATTAGAACTTATTATGCAGATTATTCTGTCTACTTAGTTATAAAAATACTAAAATACAAGCTAAAAATAGACTTATCAAAGAAGATGGAAAGAAAATTGAGGTAAATATAAAATATCCTGTTATCATTAAAAAAAAAGGTGAAATTATCAGCAAAAGTTCTTTTAAAACGGTAAAATGAAAAGCTAACATTGTTAAAGGACTATTTTGATGAGATGTTGAGCTCCTCTCAATTCGGAGCGCGGGAAGCGGAAAAAGAGAAGGAAAAAAATAGAGCTCCTCACAAAAGAGGCTGGTCTAAGCTTCGTCCCATCAATTGGATAAATTTAGAAGGAAAAATGACCTAAATGGCCTCTTTTGCCTTTTTTAGAATTCATTTTGTGGGGAAAATGAATCATATATTTCAGTTTTACTGCCTCGTTTTCTTGCAAATTTTGTTTTTCACTTATAAATGATTACGAGTTTGAAAAATGTAAGTCGAAATAGTCTGTTCTGGAGAGAATTTGAATATAAAGAACTGGTTTATTTATTTCCATTCTTTCTAAAGAGAAGAAAATGGTCATTAATAATCAATGGCGACTATCAAAAGAGGCACAACTTTAGTTTTCGTCTTATTTAATCTTATCAATGCTTACGCAGCCCTAATCTATGTTTTAAGAGGTAAATGATTTCATAGGTGTTCTAACGTCCTACTTTTATTAATTATTGTCCGATGTTATTTGTTAATTCATGACCTGTTATCGAATAAAAGCCCTGGTAGTCTAAATTAGTGTAGGTTTAAAATATGCGAATCATTAAAGTAGATTTGTAGGTAAGTCCCGCGGTAAGGATGCAACAAGGCAATGGCCCTGCTACAACTGAAAACTGGAAGAGCGCCCCCCCCCCTCCCGCCTCAGTGCTCCAAGCGGAACTGTGGCTCTCTCTCGGGTCGTTTTATGCACCTCTTTTAAATCTCTTACGATCTTTACCGCGCCTGTGTAGACCCAAAGAGAGGTGAAAGAGGGAGTTAAACGTTCTTAAGAAAGCCCCTCAGACGCCAGGGTTCCGGAAAGAATTGCTCATTCATCCCCACATTCTTGCAATACCGTATCCACAATGCTGCTATAGCCCGCCGTGCATGAAGACACCGACAAATACAAGGACCCCATATCTGCGATGTCTGTTGAAGAGGCTGTGCCAACCTTCGCAGACTCCGCAGCCATCAATGATCTCACCAAAGACGATAATCATCAACCAAACATCATCAAAATCATCCATGTATGAAGTGACGTTTTCGTCGGCAACGATGGACAACTTTAAGCAAGTAAACAAGACGGGAAGGTATATGATATGAGTGTTGCGATTGGTTATGTGCTGTGGAGGCTAATTACCCCTGTGTGAATTCAAGAGGTACTTAAAACCCGGCGTTTGTGTTTCAGGCAGATTACAGCTCGTCGTCCTCCTCTACCCCGCTTCCTGAATGATTCCTTCCCCCAACTAAGACCCGTTGTTGGGGGTCAGGACATCAATCCCCATAATTTAATAAATAAATCTTTTTTTTTCTAGTATAAATAATTACCTTCCAAAGCTTCACTTATTTTACGAAAAGCTTTAAATTTTAGCCAAACATACAAAGGTTATTTGGAATTTCCTCGGCTTCCCTTCCCTTAAGAGCAAAGGCAAGTTATATGTAGAGGCAATTAACAATTTAATAGACATTAATTGGAAGGGTTTTTTATTTGCTGTGAAACGATTATAATTAGGTTACATACGAGCATAATACTTTAATGGAAGAATTGGACGATAGAGGAAAGAGGAAATTAGGACTAAATGAAATTTAATTTGAATGTAGTCCAAGTTTGTGTCGAAGCCAAATGGATGTAACAAGGAAAGGAATCGTAGCAACCCAACATCACAGTTATGAAGAGGACATAGCGTTACATTTAGAGACGTCTGGTACAGTGTATTTGTGAAATAATTTGGAGAGCTTCTTGAGTCGCATGGGTGAGAGATTTAATGTCTTCCGCACTTAAAATTTGCCCAATTCAAGGTAAGAGAGAAATTTGCTCCCATTCCTGGGGTTGTTTGGAGCTCATCCGTTATTGTTCGATTTCCTTTATTACAAAGATGATGGCATCTGTTACCACGGCTTGTTTCTTGGTTAAGGACAAAGAAAAAAGAAGGGAGGGGAGGCTGACCCCTGCCAGCATTATTCTACATAATATAAATTTCAGAAGTCCTCTTAGGAAATGAACTGTTTGAATTTATTTCTAGAATCCCTCATTAGTTCCTCTTTCCTTTTATTTATTGCGTAATGAGTAAGCCTAGCGATATAAGAGTATATTTGGGTTAAATAGCTGACATATCGAAGAGGAAAGCAGATCAATGTTTCAAGTGACCATGAGGATAAATCTAAGGCTCTATTTGTGGCGCTTTTTTGTTTAGGGGACACAAAGCAAAAATGGCTCATGACGTCACCAGCCAGAAAGGTCGACTGGCCACTGTAACTCCATAAAAAATATTCTGCGAAGCTGCTTCGCTTGGACTTGGTTCAACAAATTTATAAATTTGTGCTGCTACTTTACTTTTCATTTTCACTAATATCAAAACACGGATTTGGTTCAGCAAATTTATCACTTCACTAACTCTATAATTTAAGAAGGGGATTTTTTTGAGTATTTGAATAATAATTTAATCTTAGTTTGGTTATGACTTATGTTTTTTATCAAAGTTATTTCTAATAATTCTTTTATAATATCAAAAAGCAAAATGGTGAAGTTCAGAAATAAATATAAAATTCGAATTTTTGTGAATTTTTGAAAACCCAAAGAATTACAAATGGTGAAGTTCAGAAAATGTATTTTTATAGATCTTCTATAACTATATTTTAGCAACGTGATATTTTGGAAGGGGAGAAATTTATTTGAGTTCCTTCTTAATTTTTTATAATTGGCGAAGTTCAGAAAATTTATAAAAATTTAACCATGGCGCTTTTTTTTAGATTTTAAATTTTGATCTTAGTAGCGAAGCGCAAGCTCCGCCCTACGGCGAAGCCATTGTCTGGTAAATTTATGAATTTTTATCCTGCAAAATAATAAAAAAAATTTGATGCTACTTTGATTTTCATTTTCCCTAAATCAGGTTCGATCGGTCCACTATATTTATTTTTTATGTTAAGGTTAAGTTAAGTTAGGTTAGGTTATATAACCGGAAAAATCGGAAGTTTTGTCTTTATAAGAAAAACACCTATTCATCTCTTCGTTCACACTCGTGGATCACATGGCTGTCTCACAGGCACCCACCCTGGTGACGTCACCTGCCTTTTTGGGTTTGTGTCCCCCTTATTGGCTTTTTTCTTACTATTTTTCACACAAACAAACAAGTAAGCATGTCTCTTTAGCTTATACGGTTTCTCTTTACTTTGCCTCTTCAATGTCTGCCTCTATCTTTCAAAATACCCTAGTTTTTTTTAAATGCACATAATGTTTTTTAAAATGCCCACTATGTCTTTTTTAAAATCGCACGATATATTTTAAATTACACATGATGTCTTTTAAAATACCCATGTTGTCTTTTAAAATATCCACCATGACTTTTAAAACACCCAGGGTGTCTTTGAAAACATAATTAAAATATCCTTGATGTCTTGTAAAATACTAATATTTCTTTACATATTCACTCCTTTTAAAATAGCCACACTGTATTTTTGAATACACACGATATCATTTAAAATACCCAAAATGTCTTAAAATACCCACGATTTATTTTAAAATATCCAGGATGTCATTTAAAATACACATGATGTATCGCAAAACACCACTGATATCTTAAAATATCCACGATGTATTTTAAAATACCCACCATGTTATTTAGAATACCTACGATATATTTTAAAATACCAAGGCTGTCTATTAAAATACCTACGATATATTGTTATCGAAGGAGTTCATGTATAAGATCACAGTCATTCTCTCGTTGTTCATTTACAGGGGAATTAAAAGTAATGACTTCTGTTGAGTACTTTTGAGCACTTACAAATTTATTTTTGTAAAATCAGCCAATCACTGATCAGTTAACTTCTTGTTATGCTGAAATGTCGGATCAACCTCGGATATAAAACGACCCCTTTTTTCTGTTCCATTAAAATATTTTCGTCGTAGAAATGTAAAGGGAACAACGGCAGTTACTTCAAAGACGACAAATTTGTTGTTTTTCGGGAATCGCGCCTTCCCATAGGACTGATAGCGGAGCAGCTTGTTCATTCACCTCCAACCATTCTAATATGGATGAGAAGAAACAAGGAGACAGTACACCAGCTGATTTATGTCATAAGCTAATTTATGACTAACATTCATCTATTTATCCATTGATAGTAAATGAGTTTTCATATTGACATATATTGTGATATTGTGCATTGGTTTTGATATACATATACCGTCATTGCTAAATATTTTGAGAGTACTATACTCGTGTTTTGCAATATAATAAAATTAATAGAACTAATCGAACGTTGCATTTTGTTTAGTATGATGGATTAGAATTTGAAGGAGTAATTCAAATTTATAGCCCAAACACATTTTATTAAAAAACACTTTCAATATTTATAATCAACGGGTTTTAAAAAGTTCTGTTGCACTTGGTTTTTATCTTTTGAGATGTTTACGAGTGTGATAGAAAAAGTTCCGTCAAACAAACTTAAAGTCCTACTTCTCCAGCACATGTCATTTAAACATCTTTTACATTGTGTGCAGTTGTGTCGAGATGGAAGTCAAAGGAAGTGAGATCTCTGCTCTCCTGCGTATTAGCCAAAATAAACTTGACATCGGCAAGCAGCTAAACGTCCCCCGGAAGACTGTCCACAGAGTCACGGAGAAGCCTAAGAACGGGAAAGACCTCAAAAATCGATTTCGTTCAGGCAGACTTCAATTTTTCAACCGTTGGCTGTGAAAAAGCCCTTCGAAAGTGATACGTAGCTCAAAATGACTGCGCTCGCGAGGAAGAACATCTTGGTGGCCATAGTGTTTAGGGCCGTCAAGGAGGAAGGTTGCAAGAGCTTGAGTTGGGGAGAAAGTTCTCTGTTCACCGAAAGGTATCTGTTCACCGACAGTATGCTAGAACAACGTTGGGAGTGATGTCGTCGCCTTCTCAACGACTCGAGGTGTCATGGCAATAGAATTTTCATTTTTTCGGCTGAAATAATCTTTACAGTCGATCTGGTCATCAAAAAGCAAAACGACCGCATGGTAAGCTTCAGCCAAGACGTCTCTGAGGTCCGCTACATATCCACGACCAAGCAGCATCCGGCCTTTGTGATGATGCTTGGTGCCGTGGCTTTGTTGAATGGCGAGAAGATACCGCCGTTGTGGTTCGCAGCCAGTTATAGCCTCACTGCGACCGATTACGGTGACATCTTAGCCACAAATGTCCTGCCTTAGGTGGGAAAGATAACGAAGAAAGCGGACTGAGTTTTTCAGTAGGATGGTGTCCCAGCCTACACGGCCAAACAGAGCAGGAATGGTTGGGATCAAACATGAACTTCTGTTCGAAGGAATTTTGGCCGCCACATTCGCTTGACCTCAATCCTATCGACTACAGCGTGTGGGCGTATGTCACGGGCAAGGACTGCAAGCTCCGCCATAGCAACCTCGACGAGCCGAAGTCCACCTTCAACCGAGTGTGGTTTAGAATATGGAAGGACAACCACTGCAACGTGTGCGCGGCCTTTATGTTTCACCGCCGAGGGCGTCCGAATTAATTATTATTACAAGTTAAAAACATTTTTATACGTTAAAGCTATAAAAATGTGTCTAACTGCATAAAAAATATCATTACCTCCTTTGTTGAGAGCGTCGTAACGAGTGTAATAGGACTTTTGCAATACCCGGTATGTTCCTTGTTCTTCAAGATTGCTTCAATTCGTTTTGAAATGCTAGATAGCAAATTTGTGATCCTATCCTGACTGTTATTGCACTATTATCATTCAATAAACACCTCCATCTCCTCAAAACTAGATGGCTTCCGTTTATCAACCGCTAGTTTGATTATCGCCTCAAATTCTTTTATGTGTGTGAGGGTATGGAACGTACATACTCGCATGCCGCCAGACAATCGTGGGAACGAAAGAAATTTGTCGTTTGAGTTGACCTTCACCTCTTCTCTCTCCCCAGCCCCACCCTTCCCCAACAGGCGACAGGAAGTCTGACGAAAGAAGGCCTATCTCACAGAGAAGCCTAAATTCTATTTGCCTTCTTTATGATACCATGGAGATTGTCCAGAAGGAACGGCGATAAGCGAATTGTCGTGAATGGAATCTCTCTCTGGATTTCACACAGTCCGCGGTATAAATGACAACGCCGTTCATCCCTCTGGAGAAGTGTTCCAAACCTACTCGCGTAGCCCGCACGTTAAACGATCATCGTTGCCGTAACGTATCGACTGCCAACGCGCCGCTGAGTTAACTTGGTCGCTGTCTCAAAGTGTTCCTGAGGCAAATCCCGCCCCGCAGAGTCTGACTAGAAGAATACGCTCTGTTGCTCAACGTAACTTGAGAAAGAAAAGGACCATCCAAATAGTTCCATGCAGTTACTATTTGTTAGTGTCACATCCAGTTAGGAGGGAACTCACCGGAACTGCAGTCAGCAGCCCAAAACCCGTCGTCTTATCCCCCCTCTCCCCGAGAACTCGTGTTAACGCCACCCGAACCACCCCGTCTGGACCTAAGTAGTCGTCTCTCCAATCTATCACAATTAGTGGTAATCTGTAAACCCAGTGTCCCTCTATTCTTAAATTACCTATTTAATTAACAGTGATTGATACTTCCATGGAGTCATCATAAATCTAGACGCTTAATCCTTATTTACCTAAATGTCCGTTTAACTATTGCTTCTAATTATTATTTCTATGTAAAGTAAAGTTTACTTTTGTACGTGTGTTTATTTGTGGCTCCTCCTTTTTGGCGTACTCTTGGCAAGACTTTAATTGAGAATCCCTTCGGCTAATTTATTCAACCTGTATTATGCACTCTTCGAATTTAACAATCACAAACCTCCCCCCAGTAACAAGTAGGACTTTTATAGTGTAAATCCTGGCCGTGGCAAAACTCGCCTCTAACCAGCCTTCGCACGTTCAATAGGAATTAAAGCATATATATATATATATATATATATATATATATATATATATATATATATATATATATATGATCGTAGATTGAGTCATAACATCAATACCATCGACTTAAACAAAAGCGGTGAGTCCAGATCAATGACTAGAATAATTATTGGACCAGACTATGAGTAATTCTACGACAAGGTGCAAATCTGGCGAATAACCGGGTCAAGGTCCCAAAATTCTGTAATAAGGTGCGCCATTATGCTGAAAAAATAGTTACCATTTCCAAATTCATCCAGAGCTAGCGGGACAAGATGCTGATACAGCAAGTTTTGTTAGCATTTTGAATTTTTGGCAGTGATCTTAGGCAAAATTGGTAGTGCTCCAATTCACTTGAATCGTGAAAACGTTCCTATTTTCAATCCAAAACGAGGGATCTTGCAGAACCCTCAAACAAGCAGAAAGGAGCTTCTTCAGGGAATATGACTTCGCCGGAGTCTAACTAGTCTTTATAGAGTCATTAATGATCCTAAAGATGGCGGTCCTTGATGCAGTACCCTTAGCACCAATCTACTTTAATTTCAGGCCACTTTGGTAGAGAGCAACAGTGGTTGCCCGCTCTCTTTGGAAGGAAACATTTCTGGACTGGAATAAGATTTAAACATTTATTTTTTCAAATAAATATTATTAAATAGATTATAATGATCTAACATCATTCATCAAACCCATATTATTCATCATTTTACCCTTTTGATCGAATAGCAAAGCTCCAGAGACTGAAACTCGCTTCCTTCAGGAAAAGGGCCAGAGCGCGATTCTGGATTCAGCAAAGGAATGCATTTTTTTAACTCTATAATTTAAGAAACGGATTTTTTGAGTGTTTGAATAATAATTTAATCTTAGTTTGGTTATGACTTATGTTTTTTATCAAAGTTATTTCTAATAATTCTTTTATAATATCAAAAAAACAAAATGGTGAAGTTCAGAAATAAATATAAGTATCGAAATTTTGTGAAATTTTTAAAACCCAAAGAATTACAAATGGTGAAGTTCAGAAAATTTATTTTTATATATCTACTATAACTATATTTTAAGCAACGTGATATTTTGAAAGGAGGGAAATTTAGTTTAGAGTTCCTTTTTAAAATTATTATAATTGGCGAAGTTTAGAAAATTTATAATAATTTAACTTTGGCTGCTTTTTTAAGATTTTAAATTTTCAAAAACTAATGAAAAAAGTATAAATATAGGTTAAAAAGGCATAAGCAGTTATATGGGTTAAAAAGGTCTAGGTAGTACTACAGATTAAAAAGGACTAGGCAGTACTACAAGATAAAACGGCCTAAGTATTATTACAAGTTAATAAGGAATTAGCATTAATATTAAATTTAAAATGGCTTAGCCATTACTACAAGTTAAAATGGTCTAGGCATTAGTACAGATTAAAAATGCCCAATAGTTGTCCGTCGATTTCGGCGTTCCAAAATGACGGCGCTCCAGCGCATGGCTCAAGGAATGTGCGACAATATCTAGACCGTACTTTTCCTACCAGATGGATAGGACGCTTTGGGCCAGTGCCATGGCCAGTGGCAGTTTCCAGATATGACACCTATGGACTTCTACCTGTGGGGCCACATGTAGAGTTTAATTTATGAAACTCCGGTGGAGACAGAGATGGATCTTGTTGGAAGGATAGTGGACGCTGCAGGACTCATTGCGGATAATCAATGAATGTTTGATCGCATTCGGGAAACGCTTCTGCGTATGTAGCAGACCTGCATTGACGTACAGGGAAAACATTTCGAACACCTATTGTAATTCCATAATAAATTATGTACTCAAATGTGTTTCCCTCACCTACTACTCTGGGGACTGCCCCCACCAAAGTTAATTATACCATACTCAACTTTATGATTCAATATCTCGAAAACGATGGATCTTTGGACTTTTACTTATTCTTGTAAAAGTCGTTCCTTTGGGTTTTATGCCTAACTTATTCTTTTTAAAAGGCATGAAGTGACGTCATCGCCAAAATCGACGGACAAATAACTACTAGACATTTTTAATCTGTAGTAATACCTAGACCTTTTTAACCAATATTACTACTTATATTAATGCCTACGACTTTTTAACTTATATTAGTGTCGAGGGTTTAGTGAGTGGGTAATCCCAGTCCCACTTCCTGGACATATATTTTATTACCGCACCAAGGTGAAGCAGAGGTGAAGCGTATCCTTTTAAACAAAACTAAGATGATGATCCCCTGAGTGTGTTCCCCACTCAGTAAAAACCAACCATGGGTGGGTCGGTGGAATATTGAGATTTAAGCCGAGTGGATTACTTAATAATTGCCAAAGGATCGCCCAAATTAGTTAAACACACATATATAAAAATAATCTTTAATGAGCAGGAATTTTAAATAAGCAACAGCGTATATAAATATAAATAGGATTAGTCTTGCACTGAATAAATAAGTGTACAAAATGTCGTGGGGTTTACTTGCAGATTACTCACTGGGATGTTTGCGTCGTAATGACACCAGACAGAATGGAGAGAATATTATTATTGAGTAAACACTGAATTAAGTAAGCGCTTCTAATATTCGAGGGTATGGGCTCTGGATGAGAATTCTAGTTCATAAATAAACTGGTGAAGTTAGGGGAGGGGATAATTCAATTAACAATACCTTTGAGTTCGTAAGTATTTTTGAAGGGGGGCGGTGAAGGTCTTCTTCTGGTGACGATGATCGGACTTAGTAACGCCGTCCGAGGTTACCGAATGAGAGGGTAATCCTAGAACGGTGATATAATAATCCTTTGCCGGATCACGAAGGTGAGCCACACGCTGACTCAAATCGGACTTCTTCCTTGAAGTACCTGTCCGATTATCCGGCTCCTGGAGTGGGTAGCCAAACCCGATTACCTAGCTACGTCTAGGGTTCGCCGCAGAGGGAGGTCCTGTGTAACCCCAGACTCTGAAGGGCAGGGGGGCTGCGATAAGTTTGGCACCTACAAGTACCGTGACGGCAACAACAAATTTTCCGAGAAGTTCCTTCCTTACAGCAGGCGAACGGTTTCCTATGTGGATTGAGTTTCACACACTCGACGTAGGTCCAAGAGCTTCTGCCTGATTCCAGGGAGAAGTCTTCCTTTTATTTCTCTCACGAGTAGAATCGAGAGAGAGAATCGAATTCTCGTAAAATCCGTATCGTTGCACGAAAGGCCTTTTTTTTCATCTTTGGGCCGACGGTATTTCTTTCACGCCTTCAAGCCATCTCTGAGTTTACGGCGGTGCGAAAAAAGGCGACAGAGAATTCGAGGCGAGAGGTGCGTTTAGAGATACGAGAAGGCACGCAGCTGGTGTCATAGTGTTTCTGCGTACACCTATGTACACGGTATTTAAACTTCTACAACTAGTGCCTAGACCTTTTTAACATGTATTTCCGACTACGCTTTTTTATCTGAGAAAAGGCATATGCCTTTTTAACCTTACTATTGCTAAGGCCTTTGTAACTTGTAGTAATACTTAATAAGACTTTGTAATCTGTATTAGTGCTTAAGCCTTTGTAACTTGTAATAGCGCTTAAGCCTTTGTAACCTAGAGTAGTGCTTAAGCTTTATTAACCTGGAGTAGTGCTTATGCCTTTTTAATTTTTAGTAGTTCCTAGGCATATTTAACCTGTAGTAATGCCTCGATCTCTTTAATCTCTATTAATGCCCAGGACTTTTTAACATGTATTAACGACTAGTTTTTTTAATCTATAGTAATATCTGAGCCTCTTTAATCTCAAATAGTGTCTATGAGTTTTTAACCTATATTAATGCCTTGGTCTTTTTAATCTGTAGTAATGCCTAGGTTTTTAACCGGTACTAATGTTTAGGCCTTTTTAATCTTTTGTAAATCCTAGGATCTTTTAACATGTAGTAATGTTCAATCCTTCTTAACTAGCAGTAATGCCTCCACGCCTGGTGGTTTTATGTGTAGCTTGTTAAGCTTGATTCCTGGAGAAACTACACATACTCCCGGCGTCGGTGCAAATAAGAGAGGACCTATCACTGGGTTGACATGACCTCTCTGATGGGGCTTGGGAAATTTGTCGATGCACTTCCTCTGCACTCCTTCTCAAGGTTCTTCTTTTACTCTACGAATATTCCTTCAACCGTTTGTCTGCCTGCACTTGGTACCAGGAGGAACTCTCCTCACCCAGACAGAGTGGAAACTAGGGGCACCCCGTCACTGGATTGAATTGAATTATTTAACCGGGCCTGGTGAATTTTTTGGTGCTCTTCCTCTTTGCTCACTATGACCATTCATTTTACCTCACAAATATCTCGTCAATCCTCTGTTTAGGCCTAATGACCTGACCAGTAACTTCGTGATGCGCCAGAAGAGAGGCTTCGGAACTTCTATAAACAGAGCCCTTTAACAGCCACAGGTTGCAAGAGAACAGTTCTTGAGAGGACCTGATTGTTGGTGATCGAATAATGGAAACGTCGGTTTGCCCCAAGAGCTACTTCCTTGGTTTCAAGCCTTTTTAGTTATTCGGTAGGGAGCTTTATCTAGAATGACTCGTAAAGAGACGAAGATGACCCGTTTCTCAGATGGGAGCCTTCTAGCAGATGCGGCGGCCGCTTCCGAGGCGGCCATTTTTAGTGCTATTGGGACCCTCGATGGTTCATCTGTGAGTGTGATGCCTCAATCTACATTGAATATCTTAAGAAGTTTTAATGCAAGAAACTCGTGTTAACGCCACCCAAACCACCTCGCTCGGACCTGAGTAGTCGTCTCTCCAATCCATCAATTAATGGTAATCTGTAAACTCAGTGTCACTCTATTCTTAAATTAACTAATTAATTAACCGTGATTGATACTCCCATTGAGTCATTTAAAATCTAGATGCTTAACGTCAGTGTTTAATATTTAATCATTAATTTTGCCTGTTGACTATTGCTAATTATTATATTTGTGTAACGTAAAGTTTATTTTAAGAAGGTGTGTTTATTTGTGGCTCCTCCCTTTTGACGTACCCTTGGCAAGACTTTAATTAAGAATCCCTTCGGCTAATTCCTTCAACCTGTATTTTGCACTCTTAGAATCCAACAATCATAAACCTCACCCCCAGTAACAAGTGGTACTTTTATATTGAGAATCCTGGCTAAGGCACAACACACCTCTAACCAGCTTTCGCACGTTCAGTAGGAATTAAAGCTTACCTATATAAATATATATATATATATATATATAAATATATATATATATATATATATATATATATATATATATATATATATATATATATATATATATATATTTATGATCGTAGTATTGAGTCATAGGGTCAATACCACCGACTTAATCAAAAGCGGTGTGTCCAGATCAAGGACTAGAATAATTATTGGACCAGACTATGAGCAATTCTACGAGATATATAAAAGTGGTGTCAGCTTTAAAATTTTTGAGGAAGCGAACTCATATAGCCCCGTAAGGGGCTATATGAGTTCGCTTCACTTCCCACAACTTTCTCTGGTCAGCCACTAATTTCACAGGGTAGAAGCTGACCTTCTTCTCTGCCAATCGTCCCGGATCGGGGCTGAGGGGGGAAGGGACAATGTCCCCTAACCCCTGAGCTCCAAACTGGGGTGTTTGGCTTTTAACAACCTGCTTCATCCCCACCCATACCTTCCTCACATCCCTTTTCCTCTCGTCTTTAAGATCTATTTTTTTTACGCCGTGTTCAAGGTGAAGCCGACATGCTGAAGGACTGCGAGGCCACCAGGCGGGAGGGGTGGTCCCAAATGGTGGCGCCTGGCGCTGCCGGGCCTGTAAGCACCTCTTGCAGTGCATGCTACTGGAAGAGGTGGTAAGCGATTGCGTCCCGTAAAACAAAGAGGGTCACCATGCCCAATGATGCAAAAAAAAAACATCTCCCCTTAATTCCCCCTAAAACAACGGAGCCGCCCTAGTGCAGCTCCACAGAAAAGATGGAGCCTTCCCCCTGTGCTCGCGCAGAAGACCCTCCATACCTCTTTAACCAAAGAGGAGGCTTACTCCTCTCCTACGCCTACGGGTGTAGGGGACTCCCCCTCACCCCCTTGTCTGGAGGTGCTTTCGGGCACCTCGCTTTTTCCAGCGGCAGTCCCCTCTTTTCTTACCACCGGGACTTGCAAGAAAGCCAGCAGGCAGCCCTTAGCCAGGCGCTCCCAATCAGAGCGGCTCGGTAGGGCAAACCCCCTTAGGGAGGAAAGAAAAGCCAAAAATGAAAAAGACTATAAGGACTAAAAAGACAAAGAAGACTCGAGGCTCCTCTCCATCCGCGGGGGCTGCGGGGACGGATGGGTCTACTGCCACTTTGGTAGGCGAACAAGCCAAGATCGGCACATCCGGCTTCTCGGCTTTCCCATGTGCGGAGCCCCTGACTAAGACTAACACCAAGAGTGCACAGAATGGAGCCTCAATGACATCGGGGCCCCTGATTTAGAGGTTACCTGGCGTTTTCGAGCCCGCTGGCTTTAAACACTTCCTCTTTATTCAATCCACTGATGGCACCATGTTGTCCAAGGGCAACATGATCCATCAGAGGAGAGGATTAGCTAGTGCAATTGGTAGAGAGCCAAAGGTGAACCGTTTCTCGGGGGGAGCCTTCTGCCCAATGCGGCGAATCCCACCAAGGCGGCCAAGATAAGTGCTCTTAGGACACTTCATGGCACCTCGGTGAGTGTGACGCCGCACTCTATCATGAACTTTGTGAAAGGAGTAGTTTATGTGAGGGAACTCGTTGACTACTCCATTAAGGACATCACCCTAGAGCTGGCTGACCATGGCCGGTCAAGGTCGAACGTGTGCTGAGAAAACAGGAAGGGGCCTGGAGACCCACCCCTACACTCTTCGTCACGTTTGACTGTGGCAAGCTCCCTGAGTCGGTGCGTGCGGATGGTACCGCTAACACGTGAAGGCATTCGTGCCACTGCCGCGGCGGTGCTATTACTGTCACCGCTTCGGCCATACGAATCGCTTATGTAGACGTGCAAAGTCGGGGTCACCCGAAGTCTGTGTAAATTGCTCCAAGGTCGCACACGATAAGTCCAAATCGTGTTTTGCCACGTGTGTCAATTGCGAAGAGCTGCACCCTGCTTCTTCGAAGCAATGTGGTGCATATCTCCTTGAGAAAGAAATCCTGGCCGTTCAGGCCAAGGATCGACTCTCATTCCGCGAGGCTAAGGACTTGGTCCTGGCGCGCCCGGCTCTGCCTGGGACGTCATATGCCTCAATAGTTAGAAAGGCACCCTCTGCTCCTTGCCCATCCAGGCTAACGAGCACGGTTGTTTCCGCGCCCATTAGAAGCCCTTCTGCGAGCTCTACCCAACCTCCCCCAGCGTGACCGTTTCCCGTAAGGCGAAACGGCCACGAGCCTCCACCGAGTCGTTAGTCTCACAGGGAGCAACACCCCTGAACATGGTTGCTAGGCCATCTTCCGGGGTTCAAAAGCTGTCCCCCGAAAGGAGGACTGCAACAAAGGAGCTTCGGCTCCTTGGACCACGCCCGGAGGTGTGGGGAGTGGCTCGGAGACGGTAGTTCCTCGAAAAGAGGGCCCCCCACCTCCAAAGCCGCAACGCCCGCCTAAGGTTTCGAGGCGGAGGGAGAAAAAGACTTGCATGGTGAGCCCAACCTCCCCTAATAAGTCCTCGAAAGCGAGAGCGCCTTAAGCGCTTTGTCCGGCCAACAGCGCCTGGGGTTTTGCCCCCGGGAAGCGTACGGCCATTCCCGTGAGGGTCTTCAGTTCGAGGAGGGCCCCCGCGTCTCCTCCGAGCTAGGCCTGGAGGGCATATTCCTTCAATGGAATTGCCGTGGACTCCGGGCCAACTGGGTGGAGCTGCGGAGACTCGTCTCGTCCCGTTCCCCGTTAGCTATCGTTTTGCAGGATACCATGCTAGGCGCGTGCTCCCTGCCCGCCCTTCCGGGTTATAAGGATCTTGCGACCCCACCACCGACGGATGGCCACGCTGGATGATGCGCGGTTTACACCCGGCATCATGTCTCTGTTCTTCCTTTCTCTTTAGATACCTCCTTTGAGGCAGTGGCTGTGCAGCTGCACCTGGATAGGAGGTATACTCTGATTTCTGCGTACATTCCACCGTCAGCTGAATTCGACGCAGGGGACTTCCGCCGCGTCGTGGCACGGTTGCCGAGGCCCTATCTCTTGCTTGGAGATCTGAACGGCAGGCATCCTCTCTGGGGAGATTACTCCATTAATCCTAGGGGACAAGTCCTTGCCGATCTGATCGAAGAGCTTGAGATGGTTGTCCTAAACGTGGATGAGTTTACGCATCACTGTCCGAGAACCGCTTCATTTTCCTGCCTTGACCTATCTTTGTGCTCTTCGGATGCACAGCCTGATTTTCCTTGGGGGGGTGGTCGATGACCTCCATGGTAGTGATCACTTTCCTATTCAAATATCTTTTTCAGGGCAACTGCCGCCTGAGAGACCACCTCGGTGGTGCTTGACGTGGGCATGGTGGCCTGCATTTCACGAAATGACTGAATTCTCTATCTCAGTCGAGGAGTTTAGGTCAGTAGATGAGGCCGTTGAGTTTTTCTCCGGCAACCTCATCGCCGTGGGCCTGACTACTATTCCTAGGACGTCTGGCCATTTTGAAACATGAACACTCCCATGGTGATTGGCCAAGTGTGAGACGGCCCTCAAACAGAAGCGTTATGCCTACATGCGCTATAAGCGCTGCCCGAACAATTTTACTGTCGCTGAATTTCTTCGGGCTAGGTCTAGGTTCCGGCATGTTTCGAAGCGTGACCGCCGCTCTTTATGGCGGGCATACGTGTCTTCACTTAACGGGAAGACCCCTTTAGCTGAGGTGTGGAAGCGAGTCAAAAGGATTCGGGGCAAGTTCTCAGAGGAGCCCCCTCCCGTTCTCCAGGAGAATGGGACCGCAATCTCGGACCCCGCGTCCGTGGCAGAATCCTTAGCGACCGCTTTTTCTGCCTTTTTTAGCCAGGATGCTGCTCTGCCAGCATTTAATGCACGTCGTGATGTTCGGGAAGGCCGCCAGCTGGACTTTACTTCCAGAGGCGGAGAACCCTTCAACGACAAGTTTACTGTGAGTTAGTTGCGTTCCGCTCTCGCTTCGTGCGCGGACACTGCCTATGCTCCGGAAAATGTCCCGTACGCCATGCTTCGACACCTGGGTGAGCAAGGCATGGCCTTTCTTTTAGATTTGTTCAACAGGATCTGGGTGGAAGGTCTTCTCCCAGACTCCTGGCGAATCGCTACTGTGCTTGCCTTTCGCAAACCGGGGAGACATCACTCAAGCTTCGACCGGTTTCCGCCCAATTTCTCTAACCTCTTGCGTGTGCAAGTTGATGGAGAAATTAAAAAATGTTAGATTAGCCTTTTTCCTGGACAGCGGAGGCCATCTCTCTTCCGCACAGTGCGGCTTCCGCAAGTTCCACTTCACGTCCAATGCTCTGCTCCGACTGGAAAATGCCGTCTGCGAGGCTTTCCTTCGTAGACAGCACTACGCCACGATCTTTTTCGATCTGGAGAAGGCCTATGATACCACATAGCGATACGGTATCATGGAGAATCTCCACGCGATGGGGGTGAGGGGACGCCTCCCAATGTTTATATCTGAATTTTTGCGAAATATTCGATTCCGCGTACGGGTAGGGGGAGCCCTCTCCGGCCCAAAGGATCAGGAAGAGGGTGTTTCACAGGGAAGTGTCCTTAATGTCACACTCTTTGCCCTAAGCATCAACGGCATCACCTCGGTGCTGCCGGAAGATGTTCTCGCTTCGCTCTACGTGGACGACCTTCCGATCTCTTTGGCGTGGCTCAGATGCTAACTCTGGAGCTTCGACTCCAATAGGCATTGAACCGCGTCTCTCGCTATGCCTAAGCGCACAGGTTTCGGTTACCTCTGGCCAAGACTAAGGTGGTGCACTTCTGCCGCTATCCACGGCTTCACCCCGACCCAGATTTGTTTCTTAATGTGGTGCGCCTGGATGTGGTTGAGTCGCACCGTTTCCTTGGTCTTGTATTCGACCGACGCCTCACCTGGGAGGCTCATATTCGCAGCCTTAGGGTCTCTTGTACCCGCGCCATGGACATTCTTCGTTCCGTGACGTTCAGCGCTTGGGGCGCTGATAGGGCTACTGCCCTACTTTTTTATCGATCCTTTGTTCGTTCAAAGTTCGACTACGGATGTGAGTTTTATGCATCCGCAGCCGAGCGTTTATTGCGAAAGGTGGATTCGATCCACCACACCAGGCTTCGCCTTGCGACCGGTGCCTTCCTCACTTCCCCCATTGAGAGCCTGTTGGTCGATGCTGGGAAGATGCCACTCGCTCCGCGCCGCGTGCAGCGTATCACTCGACTGTACGCGTCAGCCCGGCGCCTCCATCAGTCGCCAACAGCTCTCACTGCATCCGCAGCTGATCTCGATGGTGCCTATGCCGTCGAGAGACGCGTTCGACCTTTTTGGAGCACACATCGTGTCACGCTGGAAGCGTGCCAGTGTATACGGATGGCTCCAATTCCCAAGATTTGGTCGGCTTCCACGCCGTATCCCCTCTGTTTGGAGTCAGCGGGGCTGTACAAGGCACTGCGTCTGTCTTCACGGCCAAGCTGGTGGCAATACACCACTCGGTACGGGAGATTACGCGACGTGCCCGTTTTGGAAACCGGATTGTGATCTATAGCGACTCACAAAGCGCCCTGAGTGCTCTCGGGGCATTGGAATCTCAGCATCCCCTGGTTCGCGATATCCATGACGCCACGGTTTTGGCGAGCCGGGCAGATGTCGAGATTATCTTCTGCTGGGTTCCTGGACATGTAGGAATTGCGGGGAATGAGCGCGCCGATGAGGGCGCCAAAGAGTCCGCGAGGACTCTGCAACCGGACCAGCGTTTAATTCTGCCTCACAGTGACTACATGGCAGGAATACGGGCAGCTCTTCGGACTGCTTGGCAAAGAAGATGGGAGACGGTCGAAGGGAACTTAAAGTTGCGTGCCATTGCGCCGCGACTGTTCCCATGGACCTATCCCCCAATGCCGCGGCGGCTTCAGGCTGCTTTCTGTCGTCTTCGAATCGGACACACTCGTGTGACGCATCGCTACTTGATGGAGCGCTCGCATGCGCCCTATTGCAACGACTGCGTCGTCCCCCAGACTGTTCGGCATATTCTTGTCGAATGTCCCAGTCTGGGTGATCTTCGCGCACGATACCTGTCCCGGTACTGGGATGGGCAGGGTAGCTACCGCCTGTCCCTTGTACTCGGGACAGATTCGTGCACATTGACTTGTGGAATTGTTGACTTCTTGGGGGAGGCCGTTTTTCTCCCTATTATTTAAGCAAGGTTTTTTTTTGTTTTCTTTTGTTTTTTTTCCTTTAGTTGCACGCCCCCCTCGCCGGGGAGACCTCTCCCCGACGAACCAGCTTGCTTCTTTTCCCCCTTTTTTTCTCTTTAAGTTTATTTTAAAGTAGCCTAGAACTAGGACAGTTTTAATACGGCGACTAATGCCCAAGTAGACAGTCGCCAGATGAGCTCTTAAAAAAAAACAAAAAAAAAAACGAACTCATATAGCCTAAAACTTGCCAACGTCCAATAAAGCCCAAATATACTAACGTAAATTTTAATAATTAGAGTCTATTTCCCGAAGGAATATAAATAATATCCATTAATAACCCTTTCCAGATAGCAAAAACAAAGCTAGGAAAATATTCATTATTTTGGGGGTTAATTATTAGATTGTATCGGTTAGGAACAATTGCAGCTTATAATTCTCTTACCAGGTGGGTAAGTTCTTTCGTGAGTCACCAGTTGCGTCAGCAAGAGCAGCAATGGCTTCACAATCGTTCGAATTTTTCGTCAAGCAAGGAAAAGCTCTCGGTCTCACAGGACAGGAACTAAAGGAATTCGTCCCAAGCGAACAGCGAGAGGAAAGAGCACGTGAAATGGAAGTAAGAAAAGAAGTTTTAGAAATGGAAAAATGAAGAAGAAAAGAAGAGTTAGAATTTGAAGAAAGAGAAAGGATTCGAAAACATGAAAGGGAATTAAGCAGAGACCAAGTTGAAGTCAGTTCTGTTGGATCCCGTGATCATCAACCCCAGGCCCCCACTATGAAACTTCTCTAATATAAAGACGAAGAAGATTTGTGCTCATACTAGACACATTTTGAAAAGATCTTCGAAGTAAACGGATGGGCCCTAGAATCCGAAGGAGTGAGTAGATTGCTCCCATTGCTCAGTCCGCGCTTAAGAGAAATTTTAATCTCGTTACCACACGAAGCTACGATAGACTATAGCACCTTCAAGGCTGAATTGCTATCTGCCTTCAACTTGAACCCTCAGTTCTACCGCGCTAAGTTTAGATCGGCTAAAATCAAGCCCAGTAAAACTTACCGACATTTTGGATATATCCTGAAGCGAAACATCCAGTTCTGGTCAGAATCCTCCAAAGTGGAATCGGAGTATGAGGCCCTGATTGACTTTATGTTAAAAGACCAGCTATTGTCCAACCTCCCCTAGGAGATCCGAGCATTCGTGCAAGACCGCCGAGCGTCTACCTTTCAAGAATGCCTCGAGGAAGCTGATCTACATGCGACAAATCATCGCCTATGCCCACAGGATACCCGGAAGAAAAGTCCCCCTTCCCGAAAAATAAATTTAGTCAATGGAAGTCCCAACAAATATAACCCCCTCCATTGATAAAGACCACAGCCCCGTTCAGGCCAAAGAATAAGCCTTTTGTAGCCCACGAAGACAGAAAACCCCCAGTCTTCAATACCCCCTACAATAACCAGCACCAGATTAAGCAGGTTATATGCTACTCCTGCGGTTTCCCCGGCCATTATGAGTCCCAATGTGTACATAATTCCAGCCTACGTCCCACCCAGAGCCAACAAGTCCACCAAGTATCTGCTACCCTTCCCCTGGATAGCCGCTGCGCTTACGTCATCCCCCTCGTCTCCATCCCTACAGGAATTTAAAGTGAACTTCCTGTTCAACAAGAGTACCCCCGGAGGACTAAATTTCGAAACCGGCTCGATCAATGGCTGTAAAGTGTCTACCCTCGTCAGCGACATCGGGTGCACATGCATTGTGGTGTCGGACAAATTTCTCCCCCCTGTCGACCCCCAACATAAGAAGTACGCAATTGTACATGACTTCTTGGGTCGAGAAAATGGATTCCTGGTAATCTGCTGCCATATAAAGTGTAAATATTTCACTGGTTGGGCCGACGTAGTGGCAGCCCCTATCAAATTTTGCTCGGTACTTATTGGCCAGAGCGCACTACTCTCCCCGAGTGAAGTGACTCACGATGTCGTCACTCGAGCGCAAGCTAGCCGCGAGGCCTCTCCCCCAACGCGCCTTTTCACCCTAGAGGCTTCTTTAGAGGTCCCAACGAGTAATGCACAATTCCTCAGAGCTCAGCAGAGCTCCCCTTTACTTCAATCCCTTTGCGAAAAGGCCCGAAAGAACGAAGAGGTGATCGTTCGAGGGAACCGACCCATAAGGTACATCATTAACGACTCCCTTCTATTTCGCACCTCACGAGATGAGTCAGATCCATCTTCCAAGGTCATGTGTATTCCGCGAACACATGTACACCAAATCCTAGGAGTAGCACATGAATGTCCCATGGCCGTTCATTTCGGTCATAACAAGACTTCTCAGCGAGTATTTGAATTCCTTTTTGGCCCGGTGCAGCCAAAGATATTGCAGAATTCTGCAAAACGTGCGATTTGTGCCAGAAAACCACTGCGAAAGGGGGAATAGCCCCAGCTCTCCTGCAATGAACCCCAGTCATTTCGGAGCCCTTCTCGAGAGTTGCCATCGACCTCATCGAACCAATTCACCCTCCTTCAGCGAGTATTTAAATACTTTTTTTGGCCCGGTGCAGCCAAAGATATTGCAGAATTCTGCAAAACGTGCGATTTGTGCCAGAAAACCACTGAAAAAGGTGGAATAGCCCCAGCTCCCCTGCAAAGAACCCCAGTCATTTCGGAGCCCTTCTCGAGAGTCGCCATCGACCTCATCGAACGAATTCACCCTCCTTCCGCCGAAGATCGTACACATGTACTAACATTGATAGACTGCGCTACCTGATTCCCAGACGCTGTCGCTCTAAAAAGGATCGATAGTATCTCTTGCTCTGAAGCCCTTATTTCCATTTTTTCTAGAGTAGGATTACCCAAAATAATCTTGTCAGATAGAGGCCGCCAGTTTTCCTTTGAGCTCATGGAACACGTGAACACCGTGCTCCAAATCAAACCTATTTTTACCACACCCTTCCATCCGAGCGCTAATGGCATGTGCGAAAAGTTCAACGCGACCTTGAAAAGCGTCCTCAAGAAGCTTTGCATGGAACAACCCCAAGAATGGCACTGATATTTGCCAGTTGCGTTATTCGCATGCGGCGAAATTTCCCATAGGACCATAGGATTTTTCCCGTTTGAGCTCCTGTACGGGAGAAACGTGCGGGGGCCCTTCAGTATTTTGAAGGAGTTATGGACAAATTCCCGTATGTGTCCAGAATTAAGGAACACTTATTCCTTAGTCCTCGAACTAAGAAAAAGATTAAAAAGGTGTTCTGACATAGCAGTCAGAAATTCCGAAATTAATATGGAAAAGTATCGGACATACTTTGATCTCAAGGCCAAACACAGAAAACTGAAGCCCGGAGATGAAGTTCTACTCTTACTCCCCTCGGACTCCCATAAACTTCTCTCCCAATGGAAAGGACCCTATCCCGTTCACAAAACTCACGGATCGGTCGATTACGTAATACAGACACCCGTAGGTGATTTATTTATATCACATAAACATTCTAAACAAGTATCATAGACGGGCCTGTATAAACAATATAGTCGCCTTCGACGAAGAAAGGGTAATTGACGCCGTCCACCCAAACAACCTCATAGATATTGTTAATTCGATTTGCGTAGAGTCAAGCGAAGATTGTCTCCTCTCCGGCCTCCCGTCCAAGCTGCCCTCTATAAAAGAAGCTTTTCCCGAGTAGGATGTAAACTCCGACCTCACCCCTGCCCAAAGGAACCAAATGATGGCGCTTTTGGAAGAATTTAGTGACGTCATTTCCGAGTCCCCAGGATGCTCGACTCAGTTCGGACATGATATCGCCCTCACTACGCTCAAACCTGTGCGATGTAAGTTCTATCCCGTACCGGGGCACCTAAGAGACGCTTTCAATGAGCAGGTCGACAATCTTTTGCAATTAGGGATTATCGAGCCATCTATGTCGGACTACTGTTCCCCAATAGTCATGGTCCGCAAGCCAGACCAGTCCTTTAGGATGTGCGTACATTTTCGGAAGTTAAACACCGTCACCATGTTCGACGCCGAGCCTCTGCCCCTTTATCGACCAAAATTTACATCTCTACGAAGGAGCCGCCTACATCACTGAGATAGACCTATGTGAGGCCTATTATCAGATCCCCCTAAAGGCATCAGCGAGGAAACTAACAGCCTTTCCTACAGACAGAGGTTCAATGGAATTCCCTCGTCTTCCTTTTGGCCTAGTCACTGCCTGCAGTAGCTACAACCGCATAATGCGCCGTGTAATAGAAGGTTTAAAAAACGTTTCTTTTTATTTTGATAACGTGTATGTGGCTACACGTTCATGGAACGACCATATCTTGTCCCTCCGCTTGCTTTTAGAACGCTTAAAGCATCATGGCTTAACGATTAAACCCTCAAAATGCCATTTTTCTTATAAATCCATAGAATACCTTGGATTTAAAATAGGCGAAAGTCATCTGGCCCCACAGAAAGAGAAGGTAAAGGCTATTGTAAATATGCCCCTACCGCGCACCAAGAAGCAATTACGTTCATTCCTCGGTGCTGCGTCATTTTACCGCCGCTCGTAACCCAATTCGCTTCTGTAGCAGCTCCACTAAACGATCTGCTAAAAAAGAAACTCCCGGACCCCCTCCAGTGGAACCCCGACGCCGAAGCGCACTTTGAAGAACTCAAAGAGAAGCTAGTCTCCGCCCCAATCTTAAAATTGCCGAACCCACACAAGAAATTTGGCGTAAGGACAGATGCCTCCCAACTGGGTATTGGCTGCGTATTACTCCAATACGACGATGACCAAGAACCCGCTCCTATAAGCTATGCGAGTCGCCGACTGACGGCTCGCGAAAGGGCATACGCTACGGTAGAACTGGAAGCTCTAGCGATTGTTTTGGGGATTTCAAAATTTCGAATGTATCTGGTAGGTCGTCCATTCCTCATAGAGACTGATCATAGACCGTTAGCCTACTTAAAAACTTGTAAAAACCGCAACATAAGGCTAATGCGCTGGTCATTATTGCTAGCGGAGTACCTTTATGAAATCAGGTATCTAAAAGGGTCTGACAATGTACTCGCAGACAGCCTTTCGAGAAACCCAATTTCAGATAGCGATTAATAGTCAATTATTTATTTTTTTCGTGTGTATCTCTTTGTATTAATAATTATTTCTTGCCTGTACTCCGTATGTGTTTTGTTTTGTTTTGTATATGTAAATTAGAGAAACTGACGTAGCAGTAGTATTTTGTAGTCATTAGATACTAAGGTAAATTCCTAACAGTTTTGATAAAATTACCGACTCAATTGTTCGAGTTCAGGAAGATAATGACAAATTCCCCGTTGAAGTTAATTTTCACATGATTCCTTATTTCATGGCAGAATAATGTTCCTCCAAATAGGTAGGCGTGTGAGGGTATGGAACGTACATACTCACATGCCGCCTGACAATCGTGGGAACGAAAGAAATTTGTCGTTTGAGTTGACCTTCGTCTCCTCTCTCTCTCCCTCCCCACCCTTTTCCCAACTGGCGACAGGAAGTCGGACGAAAGAACGCCTATCTCTCAAAGAAGCTTAAATCTTATTTGCCTTCTTTATGATAGTATAGATATTGTCCGGAAGGCGCTGCGATAAGCGAATTGTCGTGAATGGTATCTCTCTCTCGATTTCCCACAATCCGCGATATGAATAACCTCGCCGTTTACCTCTCCACAGCGGTGTACCAAATCTACTCGCGTAATCCTCACGTTGAACGAGAGTCGTTGCCGTAATGTATCGACTACCAACGCACCGTCTGGTCAACCTGGTCGCTGTCTCAAATTGTTCCTGGAAGTAAATCCCGCCCCGCAGAGTCTGTAACTAGAAAAGTACGCTCTGTTGCTCAACGTAACTTGAGTAAGAAAAGGAACATCCAAATAGTTACTGGAAGCTACTATTTGTTAGTGTCACATCCAGTTAGGAGTGAACTAACCAGAACTGCAGCTAGCAGCCCCGAACCCGTCGTCTTATCCCCCCTCTTCTCGAGAACTCGTGTTAACGCCACCCGAACCACCTCGTCTGGACCTGAGTAGTCGTCTCTCCAATCCATCAATTAATGGTAATCTGTAAACTCAGTGTCCCTCCATTCTTAAATTACCTAATTAATTAACCGTGATTGATACTCCCATTGAGTCATTTAAAATCTAGATGCTTAACGTCAGTGTTTAATATTTAATCATTAATTTTGCCTGTTGACTATTGCTAATTATTATATTTGTGTAAAGTGAAGTTTATTTTGAGTACGTGTGTTTATTTGTGGCTCCTCCCTTTTGACGTACCCTTGGCAAGACTTTAATTAAGAATCCCTTCGGCTAATTCCTTCAACCTGTATTTTGCAATCTTAGAATTCAACAATCACAAACCTCCCCCGAGTAACAAGTGGGACTTCTATATTGAGAATCCTGGCTATGGCACAACACGCCTCTAACCAGCTTTCGCACGTTCAGTAGGAATTAAAGCCTACCTATATAAATATTTATATATATATATATAAATATAAATATAAATATATATATATATATATATATATATATATATATATATATATATATATATATATATATATATATATATATATATATATATATATATGATCGTAGGATTGAGTCATAGGCTCAATACCACTGACTTAAACAAAAGCGGTGTGTCCAGATCAAGGACTAGAATAATTATTGGACCAGACTATGAGCAATTCTACGACATACAGGGTGTCCCAAAAGTCACGCAGCATAGGAGGTTTGGTAAGTTTATCCTTTGGTGCGTCACTTTTCGGACACACTGTATTTTTGGCTTGATATTAAACCACCAAAGTTTTATCATCAACAAAGTTGCCATTTTATTCTTTATTTCATTCGTGACACTCGTGTCGATGAAGAGTCAACAAACGTAATATCTCGGGACGGTATGGCGCGTTGCCAAGGCGACCGAGGTGACATCAGAGTCAACAAACTTAATATTTCAGGGAAAAAATTCTAAATTACGTCAATCTTTTGTTGCACTGGTCTATGAACGTTTTGATTTTCGTATTTTTCTCTCTGCATTTATTATGATGCTGTCACCTGGTAGAAATATTTTCAACAGCCACGTTTGTTTATCTTTTAAAAACTTTACGGGATGTATTGAATGTAAAATGTATTTCTCAGATCTCTTAAAAGAGGCGCCTTAGAATTTTTTTAGACCAGATTGTGATTCCTAACTCATTTACTTCCCTGGATTGAATTTATCAAGCAAAGCATTTCCGTCAGATCGCTGTTTTTGATGCACAAATAAAATGATGCGAAATAAAAGACCGCCTACTTTACTTCATCAGTTCGTGACCGCACAGCCAGATGTTACTACGCAAATTTGTAGCTCAACTCAAACATCAATCTTCTTGTTAATATAAGTGTTCACGATTCAAATAAATTCTTTTGCCGAGGTCAAAAGCCAAAATGGGGAAAAATCAAATTTGAATCCAAATTCGACTGAAGTAATATAATGTACTGAAAGAGTTATTCCGGTTAAGTAAATAACAAAAGAGGGAAGTAAGTAAAAATACTTAGAATTCTTATGAACCCAAATTACAGGATTTTGATCAAACTCCACACAGCGGTAACTACAAAGAAACCTACGTATTTTATAATAAGGATATAAAACAACTTTGCTAGGCCAAAGGACCATAAAAGTTCTCTAATAGTGCCACAAAAGTCCAAAAGAGATGTCAGATAGAACCACAAAAGTTAAAAATAGCTCCCAAATTGTGCTTCGAAAGGCCAAATGGGGGACTTCGGTCAACAACGAAAAAAAGAACATAGAAATTTCCTGAGTCGACAAACGCATCATCACGGATTGGTATTTTTTTTTACTAAATTTATTTCTCTTCGCTCGTAGGAAAGAATTTTCCTCCCCTTATTTCCCAGGATGGAATATTACAATTTTACACCTGGAAATGAAAGCCCAATAAAATTCTACCGAGCTCTTAAATACAATACTGAAAAATAACAACAATCTCAGAAAATTCATCAATGCCCCGGCACTGAACAGACCAAAATTTAGAAGAAAATTAGTATGCATGATCATGTTTTTGTTCAAATGCATTGGTTACCTAAATTTGGGTCTGAATTTATTAGAAGGGGGTTTTGGGGATTCTCTGCACGTGCTAAGTTTTTCTCGAACTGTGAAAACGTGCACAGTTGGACTTTTATTGCTTACTAATAAGGAGATATTTTCTGCCATGGTGTATTGCATTAAGCATCCTTTTTAGGACATTAATATTAATATTATGTTGTAAGTATCATGGTACAGCAAAAATATTAGTTACATGGATCTGCCAGACTCAGAGACAATCAGAGGGTTGTGCATGTTGAGTATGAGCATGGTTTGTACCACATAAAGTTATATGAAAGTATGCTGGTGCCAACCTCAAACTGGGAATAAGACTATGGTATGGAAGAAGAGAGAAGGATAAGATCAAGAGTAGTGAAAATGCTCAATTTGACAAAAGAACTAGTCCCAGAAAGGCTAGTCACGAAACATATAGTCCTTAAGACCTCGATGGAAGCAGCTAGCTCAAAAATAGATAGTGAAACAAAACGGCCAATACGCCATAATAGATGGCTTGTCAACAACTTGTTTCCCCCCCAAAAACAACTAAGGTCGCCAGAATTTTTCACTTTTCAAAGCCTTCTTTGCAAGCTAAAATCAGCCTAGCTAAAATTACATACCTTAATTCTTTGCCTTTACGAAGGCAAGTAAAACGGAACCGATTTTTTTTTATAAATAAATGATTATAAATATATTTTCCAATTATTAGCTAGAGTAAACTTACGTAACATAACAAAATTAACCTAGTATAAACTATTCCAATTTAGACGTAAAATAAAAAGGAAATTAGATGCAAGAATCAAGAGCTCAATTGGGAAGCACAAACACACGATTTTCTTACAACAGATTTTCAACAAGGAATTAGCTACCATTTTAATTACAAATTTAGGTGCAATTTCTGCTACAATTTTAGCAGCAAATTTAGCAAAAATGTTTAGCTGCAATTTTAACAATCTTAGCTGAAATTTTAGCAACACTACTAGCTAATAAATTTTTATCTATACTTTGTATTCGCTCCACCGAACGCCATTTGGTGAAGTGAAGTGTTTAGTTTACCTAAAAGGTAGAGTGAGAAACGTACTTGCGAATCCTTTCTTTGAATCGGCGATGATACCAACGGTTGTCTTAACACGACCTCTTCATGGAAGATGATCAACAGCGGCTGAATGAACGGCGACGGCGTATGACCTTGAAGTGCACTCGATGCACTTTTTGATTTCTCTAAAACTAGTTCTACCTGTATAAGCTATTCAGAGATTAGCTAATTTATCAACTAGCCTATTTGTTTCACTAGATCAATTTTGGTCTAGCTAATTGGGGACGAGTTGTTTTGTCCAACTAGATCTTTCGGGGTGGCCAGTTAATTTGAGCTTAGCCTATTCGGGTCGAGCTCTTCTTAGGCTCACCGAGATAGATTGAGGAATAAATGAGTGAGTGATTGGTAGTATGTTGTGAGGTAAGGTGCAAATGAGAGTGAGGTTGAGCTTGTTAAGAGATACTATGGGCAGGAAAGAAGAAATTATTGAGGTAGACACAGGAAGTGAATGTATGAGTAAATGTTCTCATGTGCAAAAGGTTGAAAAAGGTACGAAAATAGATTAATGATGCGTCACTGTTTGAAAGATAAAGGGGGTTAGCAAAGGACAGGTGTACTATATTGTGTATGATAGGTTTACAAAGAGTAAAATAGAGTGGGGGAGTGTTTGGGGCTTCTGCCTAGGGATGCCCCAACTTTTGAATAGATGCTACACCCCATTACTTCCCTCAATAGCTTACTCTTTTCGCCATTAACTTTTGGCTCTATCCCCATAAATACCTTGTCAACATTTCCAAATCCATCCAACTCTCAACCCCTAACACCACGTCATCAGCCTATACCAACATAGATGGATAGAATCCATCTCTTGTCATTCCACATAAATCTTGCACGTCTTGCATACCCTTTATTCCCATTATTGATTTACTCATTACTTAATAAATAATGACATTAAACAGTTTGGCATCGTGACACACTCTTGCATACTCCTATATATGAAACCGCTCACTCTAGCCAGTGTCCAACTAAATGACGCCTTACTTCCAACATAAATACTTTTCACATCATCTAACCCGTTACCAATCTCTTCATACATTCTTGAAACCAACCCTTCGTAATGCCCCCACTTTACATCACTTTACATCACAAGTTAAGTCACATCGGATGTAGTTAGTCGCCGGTTGAGTCCCGATTCGGGTTGCCTTCAAGGGGGCTGTTAAACGTGATAGATACATGTGGTTCAGATTACACGTTAATTAGTATAAGCCTACTAAAAGATAAAAAGCAGCTCAAATACCTTTTCAAATTTATCTTTAATTTCTCTATATAGCTGTTTTAGTGTAAATAATTGATCCACACACACCCTTAACCGCTCTAAAGCTACCTTTCTCACCCTCTATCACTCCCTCAGTTATCCTTCTTGCACAAACAAAAAGAACTTGTCTACTTGCCTCCACCATTCAAAAGGTTGATTCCACCGTTGATCTCGCATTCACCTTCATCTCATTTACACCTATACAACGGGATTATCACAGCATTCTTCTAGTCTTCGGAGTCTTCCACTTTCAAATACCCTACCATACACCACCAGAAGCATTCTATTAAACAAATTCCAAAATGTTTTATCCTCTCATCGAAGGTATCAGCTACTCTAGCATATCAATCATACTTTTACTTCCTCACTCTTTTTTCACAACCTATATGTATTGGTGCACATCCAGGGAATGAAAGAACGGTCACCACACGAGTTTCTTTTAGCACAGAAATCTACCACTCTCTATTCATTCTCTTCGATTGTATAAAAAGCTTCCATTACCTCCTCTCTCATCCTGTCAACACTTTGCCCATTCATATCTCTTACGCTTTCAACTGACACCCATCCCAATTACCACCAAACAATCGTTACAGGTCATTCCTAGACCACATCCTGACTATTACTTCTATCATTATATTGTCCATACACTACAGCCATTCAAAGTTTCACCCTTGTGAATCTCAACTTCACTCATATGATTCTATTGCTCTCGTATTCATATCCAACCATCGCATCACTCCACTCCATGCTCAAAAGCACTGCCACACCCTTTTTACTCATACACCATGATTCACTCCTGATCTCGCTCCATTCACCCCATACACCTACACCTACACAAACTCTTCCTGTTTGTCTACATTTTTAAACACATATACTCCACCCTCCTCTCTTTCCCTCATCGCATACCTCGATCACATCCCACACACTGACTCGATTCAAACATTGAACTGGATTAATCGGATTAACTGGGCAGATTTCGCGACATCCAATCCCATTACCTCCATTGCGTATTTAATTCGTAATAAAACACTTTATAGGCGCCACTTTCCAAGTCAGACCATATCCGGGTTTAGCCAACTCTTAAAACCTGCTACTGAAGACGTTATGATCCATTCCATTGCAATCGAAGGCGCTTTGCTATAACTATCTGTATTTTGAAAAAAATAGTCAAATGATATATATTATGTATCATACTAATATAGTTTATAGGGTTTGTTTCAATAGTTATGCTGCGCAAATCTATATTTATGCTGCTATAAAGAAAAATAGATTGGCAGTCATCTTGTCAAACCTAGCTCGTTTTGAGCCAAAATAATGGTTGGGCTAGGTAGAGTTTTGGGGTTGATTAGGTGTTTTTAGTTTGTGTTTATGCTAGGATAAGTTTTGTGGGGGTTCTTTTTGTTTGTTTTTACTAAGTTCTGTAAAGTTTAGTTCTCGCCGGAAAGGAACCAAACAAGAGGCTTATTCTATCGACACTCGCCGTAGCAAAGCCCTCTGTTCAAAATGGCTGATCTTTGTGGCGGTTGTCACATAACCGTGCTTGCGTTCAAGCGTAAATATTAGTCGTTTATATCTAAAATTACCAAAACTAAAGCTATTTAAATAACCTAGCACCTTACCTAAATGTTATACTAATCATCATAGCTGTAAATAGGTAATTCTTGAATTGGGGTATCAAGATCTCTTTCCCCCACTCGAGTCTTATGACGTCATACCAATAAGGCTGGTAACAGCAAATAATAGCTCGATGTCTTGGAAAATACTACTTCCAAGTGCTAATAACTCGGAAAATAGTGCTTTCCGAGCCAAATAAATAGGAACAAACAATTCAGATAGCCCTATAGAATAGAGTAGACGTAAATTTTCTACAAAAATTATGAAATCGTTAATCTATTTCCCCATTATTTCGTTTAAGGGGATGGAAAATAGATTTCTACCATTCATTGTCTATTTTATTGCATCATCAATCGTAAGGAGGCTTTCTCGCGAGTAGGCTTGCTTCTTCTTTTAGGAAGTCATTCGTTTTTAGCTCTCAAAAAGGATGCCGAGAAATTACGTTACATTTCTGATAGATATGTCCTGCCCTGTCCTACCCAGTCCAGCCCTCTCCTGCCCTGCCCTGTCCTGTTCTTCCTGACCAATCGTTCGTTCCCAGCAGGTTATGAATCGGTATTATTGTTATGAAAGTAAGCGACCTTTATTCTGCCGTTATGTTTGATGTGGAAGTTTTCTTTTAATCCTATTCGAATTGTATTGTGATCACTTAAGAAACCTGGTTCATTGACGGGCACTCGTTCGATAACACATCCTTCAGTTATCATTAGGATCTCCAAGATGTTTTGACCAAGGCCGGGACCTGAGGAAAAATTAAAAATGCCACCTTGGGAAATGGCTTAAGCATTAAAATAATTATAAGTCGGCTTGCTCTATCCAAAAAGATGTCTATATGTAAGATATTGAATGAAACTATTTAAAAAATTATTGAGCCTAGTATTACTCAAACTACTAGTGCAGAGGAACAAATCTATTTAGAGATGTGCAAATTTTTTGGGGGGAGGATTTATTTCTCAAAGAGGAAGAGGAGCCAAATATATTGATAAACAAATAAATTATTACTTGACTTTTGAAATTTTTTAAGACCTCAGATCATCACATCGTCCTAGTAACACTGGTGAAAATCCTTAAATATGTGTGAATCATTCTATCTTTACGAATCCTTCTTAGTTACGAATTCTTGTCTTAGAATCCTTTTATGTGTACGAATACTTATTTGTTACCAGTCCTTCTTGGTTACGAGTCCTTCGATATGAGATTGGTAAATTAATGTCCGAGAACTTTAGATCCCCTATCACCTTTGGTTTGGGGTTATTGCTCTGTGGTACTCCACAACTTTGATGCTGCAACCGATCATCCACGACAAAGTCAAAACGGCATTGCGGATCAAATTTATATACTCTAATTCCAACGTGCGTAGAGAGCTAGCCGTCTTTAGTTGGACGTTCCCAGCTCGACCCATAGGTACAAGCAACTACATCCACACACATCTTCATCATACTTAGTTGAACACAACACCGTTTTCCCTCCCTCCCATCTGACTACAAACACAACATACTAGTCCTCCTTCTCGTATATGCCGATGAAGTCTCCAAATTCACACGCCTCATTAAGGCGGAAAGGGTTGCCTCACCCTTGGGCCATGAAAAAGCTCCTTGCTTGCTGGTTAGTGGAAAAACAACTACCAACATTCTGATCTTTATGTGAGTTTCATTACTCAGTGGAAGGAGTTCTCCCCCAGTTGAAAAGGAGGAAAGCGACGCAATTAAGTATGGAGGAATTCTCGCCGTCTTCTCCGATGGACAGGGTCCCAGGGTCCCAACGATGGGTGATGTTACGTGTACGAGATGCAATAACCGGATAATGAAATGCAATAAAGATCAGAATGAGAGTCAATTGTGAGCCAGAAAGAACCAGGAACAGGTCCTCGTCGGTCGGGGGGAAGGTGTTGGGGATGTAATGGTGGAATTCTTCATTGTGACACCAGGAGGGAGGGGAGGGGGCGTCCCTCGTCTGGATATGTGGCTATGAGTGCCTCCGGAGGGCCCACTAGTAATCCACCAGCAGGGTTCTGGAGTCGAGGAGAGAGTGGGTATGATAGCGGTGTTATGATTGTTAGGTGTGTGAAAATGCGAATGGAACGACTTACCACCGCGTGGGTGATTATGAGTATGTGCGCAATGGGCAGCATGAATGTATGTGAGCAGTGGGCTGTCTGTATGTATGTATGTAGTGGGCGGCCTGTATGTATGTACGCAATAGGCAGCCTGTGTGTATGTGCGCAATGAGCTAAATATATATATATATATATATATATATATATATATATATATATATATATATATATATATATATATATATATATATATATATATATATATATATATATATATATATATATATATATATATATATATATATATATATATATATATATATATATATATATATATATATATATATATATATATATATATAATTTTTAATAAGTAAACAATGGCGAGGAGTAGACTTAAATCCAACATCAAACAAATCTTTATTACGATTGAGTAGTGCAACGTTTCAACCTAACGGTCATCTTCTGGCTCTAGAAAACAGATTAAGATATACAAATATACAAAATAGGTTTAAGTGGTCACCGAAAATTATAATTATAAGGGAGTAAAATACAACGATTTAAGGAAAGAATTAAGTAAAATTGTACAGAAAAAAAGCAAAAACAACAACTAAAAAACTGGCTAATAAAAGCTTAAAAAACAACAACAAAAAAGATATCTCTAAACTATTAGCAAAATTTTTTATGCAAACTGAATTTAAATTTGTTTTTTCCAACAACCACACAATTGGAAATTTTTTAAAATTAAATATCAAACTCCTAAGGACTTACGTAGTAGTGTAGTTTATTTTTACTCTTGTCCAGAGTGTACCTCTGGAAAATATGTTGGAAGCACCCTACGTACCTTTCAGGCCCATTTTTTCTCTCACATGGGCATTAGCCTTAGAACAGGGAAAGTTCTTAATAAAAAAGAACATTCTTCTATAAAAGAGCACTCGATTAAATGCAAAACAATTCCATTCTTGAATGACTTCGAGATTTTAGACTATAACTCAAACTCACTATCACTACGTATCTCTGAATCTATTTATATTAAAACACTATCTCCCTCACTCAATTCTGACTCCTCTTCTATTGCATTAAACATCCTGTAAACAACCACTACTAGCGAAACTGTTATATTTTCCATCAACTCTCTACCACACCATATTCTCACTGGAAACCCCGTAAGGAGCGCGGCGATTTGCCATCCTGGCCGCCAAGCTGATGGGACACAGCACCCCGTCCGGCCCTAGCTTAGTCTCTTCTCCTTCCTTCAAAACACTTGTTTCCTCGCTTTTCATAAAACCTCTCCCACAACTTTCAATGGTTAGCCTCTAATTTCACAGGGTAGATGCTGACCTTGTTCTCACGCCAACCGTCCCGGATCGGGGCTGGGATGGCAGAAGACAATGTTCCCTAACCCCTGAGCTCGAGTTCGGGATGGGTTTTTTTTAACAACCTGCTTCATTCCCACCCATACCTTCCTCACATCGTATTTCCTCTCCTCTTCACATTCTATCCATTTTTACGCCATGTCCAAGGTGGAGCCGCCATGCCGATGGACTGCCAAGCCACCAGGCGGGAGGGGTGGTCCGAAATGGCGGAACCTGGCTCTGCCAGGCCTGTAAGCACCTCTTGCAGTGCAGGCAACTGCAAGAGGTGATGAGCTATTGCGTCCCGTAGCACAAATAGGGTCACCATGCCCATGGATGAAAAAAAAAAAACTCAACCCCCAACTTCCCCAAGAACATCAACGGAGCCGCCCTCGGGCAGCTCCACCGAGAAAATGGAGGTACCCACCCTTGTGCTTGCGCAGGGGTCCCTCCATACTTCTTTAACCGGAGAAGAGGGTTACTTCTTTCCTACGCATACGGGTGTAGGGAAGTCCCCCTCACCCCCTTCTCTGGAGGTGCTTTTCGGCACCTCCCTATCTCTAGCGGCAGTCCCTCCTTTGCTTTCTAAGGGGACTGCCAAGAAAGCCAGCATGCAGCCCATTGCCGACCGCCCCTCGTGTAAGCGGCTCGGTAGGGCAAACCCCCTTAGGAGGAAGAGGAAAGCCAGGCCTCTTCGGTCGCTTCCCTCAAAAGACCTGCTGGCAACAATATTAAACCTTGCCGGGGTCAAGGCCTGTGCCTCCCCACTAAAGACTTATGACGCTGCCAAGGGGACCTGCGATGTCCTGGGAGGGGATGGCCAACAGGAGGCCCCTCCTGGGATAGACATGGTCATTGAGGAAAACCAGCCTCAGACAGTAGGGCCTTCCATGTGTGGAATTCCGGGCTCGGTGCCAAGCACCGAACCCGAATCCGCCCCTATGCAAGGTCCTCGTCAAACGGCTGGGGATTCTCAGGCAGTACAAGGAGGGGAGGGATCTCCTCCGAATGATGCCCCTGCGACCACCAGGACCTTCTCCATTTCGGGGAAAGGCCTGGCTGAGGTGAATACATCTAGCCTGGGGGCTTCTAACGGCAGGGGTGAGAAGCGGGTTCATTCCCCGCCCTCCTCTCCAAAAATAAACTGACCAAGACCAAAAAGACGAAGAAGTCGGGGCTCCTCTCCATCCGCGGTGGTTGCGGGGACGGATGGGTCTGCTGCCACTATGGCAAGCGACGAAGCCAAGATCAGCAAATCCGGCCCTTCTGCTCCCCCCGGTTGCGGAGCCCCTGACTAAGACCAAAAATGCACAGGGCGGAGCCTCGATGACATCGGGGCCCCTTATTCAGAGGTTACCTGGCGTTTTCGAGCCCGCTGGCTTCAAACGCTTCCTCGTTATTCGCTCCACTGATGGCACTATGTTGTCCAAGGGCAACATGATCCATCAGAGGAGAGGATTAGCTAATGCAATTGGTAGAGGCCCAAAGTTGACCCGTTTCTCGGGTGGAAGCCTTCTGGCAAATGTGGCGAATCCCGCCGAGGCGGCCAAGATAAGTGCTCTTCGGACACTTCATGGCACCCCGGTGAGTGTGACGCCGCACTCTACAATGAACTTTGTGAAAGGAGTAGTTTATGTGAGGGAACTTGTTGACTACTCTATTGAGAACATCACTCTAGAGCTGGCCGACCATGGGGCGGTCAAGGTCAAACGTGTGATAAGAAAACAGGGAGGGGCCTCGAGACCCACCCCTACACTCTTCGTCACGTTCGACTGTGACAAGGTCCCTGAGTCGGTGCGTGCCGGTTGGTACCGCTACCGCGTAAAGGCATTCGTGCCACTGCCGCAACGGTGCTATTACTGTCACCGCTTCGGCCATACGAATCGCTTATGTAGACGTGCAAAGTCGGGGTCACCCGAAGTCTGTGTAAATTGCTCCAAGGTCGCACACGATAAGTCCAAATCGTGTGTGGCCAAGTGTGTCTATTGCAGAAAGCTGCACCCTGCTTCTTCGAAGCAATGTGGTGCATATCTCCTTGAGAAAGAAATCCTGGCCGTTCAGGCCAAGGATCGACTCTCATTCCGCAAGGCTAAGAATTTGGTCCTGGCGCGCCTGGCTCTACCTGGGACGTCATATTCCTCGTTAGCCCATCCAGGCTAACGGGCACGGTTGTTTCCGCGCCCATTTGGAGCCCTTCTGCGGGCTCTACCCAACCCGGGCGCTCCCCTTGTAAAGCTGGCGGCAAAAGGGCTTCATACCCAGCCCCGGCTAAAACCAGGGCTCCCCTCTGTTCCCCCAGCGTAACCGTTTCCCGTAAGGCAAAATGGCTACGCGCCTCCACCGAGTCGTTAGACTCACAGAAGGCAACACCCCTGAAGATGGTCGCTAGGCCATCTCCCGGGGTTCCTTAAAGCTGTCCCCCGAAAAGAGGACAGCAACAAAGGAGCTTCGGCTCCTTCGCCCACGCCCCAATGGTGGAGCGAATGGCTCGGAGACGGTGGTTCCTCGAAACGAGAGCCCCCCGCCTCCGAAGCGACAACGCCCGCCTAAGGTTTCGAGGCGGAGAGGGGAAAAGACTCACATGGCGATCCCAACCTCCCTCAATAAGTCCTCGAAGGCGACAGCGCCTTCAACGCTTTGTCCGACCAACAGCGCCCGGGCTTCTGCCCCCGGGAAGCGTACGGCCATTCCAGTGAGGGTCTTCATTTCGAGGAGGGCCCCCGCGTCTTCTCCGAGCTAGGCCTGGAGGGCATATTCCTTGAATGGAATTGCCGTGGACTCCGGGCGAACGGGAAGGAGCTGCAGAGGCTCGTCTTGTCCCGTTCCCCGTTAGCTTTCTTTTTGCAGGAGACCATGCTAGGCGCGTCCCCTCTGCCTTCCCTCCCGGGGTATAAGGGTCTTGCGACCCCACCACCGCGGGATGGCCGGGCCGGGGGATGCGCGGTTTACACGCGGCATGATGTCTTCGTTTTTCCTTTCTCTTTAGATACCTCCTCTCAGGCAGTGGCTGTGCAGCTGCACATGAATAGGATGTATACTATCATTTCTGCGTACATTCCACCGTCAGCTGAATTCGACGCGGAGGACTTCCACGGCGTCGTAAAACGGTTGCCGAGGCCCTATCTCTTGCTTGGAGATCTGAACGGCAGGCATCCTCTCTGGGGAGATTACTCTATAAATCCCAGGGAACAAGTCCTTGCCGATCTGATCGAAGAGCTTGAGATGGGTGTCCTAAACGTGGATGAGTTTACGCATCACTGTCCGAGAACCGCTTTATTTTCTTGCCTTGACCTATCTTTGTGCTCTTTGGATGCACAACCTGATTTTAATTGGGAGGTGGTCGATGACCTCCATGGTAGTGATCACTTTCCCATTTAAATATCATTTTCAGGGCAACTGCCGCCTGAGAGACCACCTCGGTAGTGCTTGGCGCCGGCGCGGTGGCCTGCATTTCAGGAAATGACTCAATTCTCTATCTCAGTCGAGGAGTTTAGGTCGGTAGATGAGGCCGTTGAGTTCTTCTCAGGCAACCTCATCGCCGTGGGCCTGACTACTACTCCTAGGAAGTCTGGCCGTTTTGCACGCCGACTACTCCCATGGTGGTCAGCCGAGTGTGAGACGGCCCTCAAACAGAAGCGTTATGCCTATATGCGCTATAAGCGCCGCCCGAACGATTTCACTGTCGCTTCATTTTGTCGGGCTAGGGCTAGGTTCCGGTATATTTCGAAGCACGCCCGCCGCTATTCTTGGCGGGCATACGTGTTTTCACTTAAAGGAAAGACCCCTTTAGCTGAGGTGTGGAAGCGAGCCAAAAGGATTCGGGGCAAGTTCTCGCAGGACCCCCCTCCTGTTCTCCAGGAGAATGGGACCGCAATCTCGGACCCCGCGTCCGTGGCGGAATACTTAGCGACCGCTTTTTCCGCCTTCTCTAGCCGTGATGCTGCTCCGCCAGCATTCAATGCACGTCGTGATGTTGCGGAAGGCCAGTAGCTGAACTTTACCACCAGAGGCGGAGAACCCTTCAACGACAAGTTTACTGTGAGTGAGTTGCGTTCCGCTCTTGCTTCGTGCGCGGACAGTCCTCAGTGTCACACTTTTCGCTCTGAGCATCAACGGCATCACCTTGGTGCTGCCGGAAGATGTTCTCGCTACGCTCTACGTGAACGAACTTTCGATCTCTTTTGGCGTGGCCCAGATGCCAACTTTGGAGCGTCGACTCCAACAAGCATTGAACCGCGTCTCTCGCTATGCGGAAGATCACAGGTTTCGGTTTTCTTTTGCCAAGACTAAGGTGGTGCACTTCTGCTGCCATTTACGACTTCACCCCGACCCAGATTTGTTTCTTAATGGCATGCGCCTGGATGTGGTTGAGTCGCACCGTTTCCTTGGTCTTGTATTCGACCGACGCCTCACTTGGGAGGCTCATATTCGCAGCCTCAGGGTCTTTTGTACCCGCACCATGGACATTCTCCGTTCCGTGACGTTCAGCGCTTGGGGCGCTGATAGGGCTACTGCCCTACTTTTTTATCGATCCTTTGTTCGTTCAAAGTTCGACTACGGATGTGAGTTTTATGCATCCGCAGCCGAGCGTTTATTGCGGAAGGTGGATTCGATCCACCACACCAGGCTTCGCCTTGCGACCGGTGCCTTCCTCACTTTCCCCATTGAGAGCCTGTTGGGAGATGCTGGGGAGATGCCACTCGCTCTGCGCCGCGTGCAGTGCATCACTCGCCTGTACGCGCGATCCCAGCGCCTCCATCAGTCGCCAACAGCTCTCACTGCATCCGCAGCTAAGCTCGATGGTGCCTATGCCGCCGAGAGACGCCAGTCATACCATAAGCCCTTTGGGTTTAGGGCCAGGAAACTCTTTCGAGAGGTAGATATAGCTCTCGGGCCGGTGGCGCCCCTGGTTCTGCCCAGGACGCCACCCTGGTGGGTACCACATTTGGCTATTTGTCGCCACGCCTCTGCTCCTAAAGCTTGTACTGCGCCGGGAGTATTGCGTTCGACCTTTTTGCAGCACACCTCGTGTCACGCTGGAACCGTGCCAGTGTATACGGATGACTCCAAGCCGAAAAAGATGGTCGGCTTCCACGCCGTATCCCCTCTGTTTAAAGTCAGCGGGCTCTACCAGGCGCTGCGTCTGTCTTCACAGCCGAGCTGGTGGCAATACACCACTCGGTACGGGAGATCACGCGACTTTCCCGGTTCGGAGACCAGATTGTGATCTATAGCGACTCACAAAGCGCCCTGAGTGCTCTCGGGGCATTGGAATCTCCGCATCCTCTGGTTCGCGAAATTCGTGATGCCACGGTTTTGGCGAGCTGGGCAGATTTCGAGATTATCTTTTGCTGGGTTCCTGGACATGTAGGATTTGCGGAGAATGAGCGCGCCGATGAGGGCGCCAAAGAGTCCGCGAGGACTCTGCGACCGGACCAGCGTTTCGCTCTTCCTCACACCGACTACATGGCATGAATACGGGCAGCTCTTCGGACTGCTTGGCAAAGAAGATGGAGGACGGTCGAAGGAGACTTAAAGTTGCGTGCCATTGTGCTGCAACTGTTTCCATGGACCTATCCCCCAATGCCGTGACGGCTTCAGGTCGCTTTCTGTCGTCTCCGAATCGGACACACTCGTGTGACGCATCACTATTTGATGGAGTGCTCGCCTGCGCCCTATTACAACGACTGCGTCGTCCCCCAGACTGTTTGGCACATTCTTGTCGAATGTCCCTGTCTGGGTGATCTTCGCGCACGATACCTGCCCCAGTACCGGGATGGGCGGGGTCGCTACCGCCTGTATCTTGTATTCGGGACAGATTCGTGCACATTGACTTGTGGACTTCTTGACTTCTTGGAGGAGGCCGGCCTTCTCCCTATTATTTAAGCAAGGTTTGTTTTTTTTGTTGTTTTTTTCCTTTAGTTGCACGCTCCTGCGCCGGGGGGACCTCTCTCCGACGCACCAACTTGCTTCCTTTCATCCTTTTTAGGGTGTTTTTTTTTTCTCTTTAATTTTATTTTATAGTAGCCTAGAACTAGGCCAGTTTTAATACGGCGACTAATGCCCAAGTAGGCAGTCGCCAGATGAGCTCTAAAAAAAAAAAAATTCTTACTGGAAATCAAAGATTCAAGGTATGTTTCTCATTTGATCCGATTAGTTTTATAGGGATTTTTTGTTGTTGTTGTTGTTGTTGTTGTTTTTTAAGCTTTTATTAGCCAGTTTTTTAGTTTTTGTTTTTTGTTTTTGTTTTTTTTTCTGTACAATTTTACTTTACTTCTTTCCTTAAATCGTTGTATTTTACTCCCTTATAATTATAATTTTTGGTGACCACTCATATCTATTTTGTATATTTGTATATCTTAATCTGTTTTCTAGAGCCAGAAGATGATCGTTAGGTTGAAACGTTGCACTACTCAATCGTAATAAAGATTTGTTTGATGTTGGATTTAAGTCTACTCCTCGCTATTGTTTTATTATTGAAAATTGAATTAAGGCTGCACTGCGAAAACTACCTGGATTATATTATATATATATATATATATATATATATATATATATATATATATATATATATATATATATATATATATATATAAATATATATTTATATCTATATATATATTTATATATATATATATATATATATATATATATATATATATATATATATATATATATATATATGGACAATGAGCTACTTGTATGTCTGTCGCAATGGGCTGCATGTATATATGTGTGCAATGGGCTACTTGTATGTATGTGCGCAATGGGCTTCATGTATATATGTGCGCAATTTGCTACCTGTATGTATGTGCGCAATTTGCTATCTGCCAGAATATATGTGTGCAATGGTGTGAGCAATGGGCTACATGTATGTATATATATTATAAATAGGTGGCTTGTATGTATGTGCGCAATGGGCTGCCTGTATGTATTTGCGCAATGGGCTGCATGAATTTATTTGCGCGATTGGCTGCCTGCATGTATGTGCGCAAAGTACTGCCTGTATTTATGTGCGCGATGGGTGGCCAAATGTATGTGCGTAATGGGCGGCCTGTATGTATGTGCGTGATGGGTGGCCTGTATGTATGTGCGCGATGGGCGGCCTGTATGTATTTGCGCGATGGGCTGCCTGCATGTATTGTCGCAAAGTGCTGCCTGTATGTATGTGCGCGATGGGTGGCCAAATGTATGTGCACAATGTAATGCCTGTATTTATGTGCGCAATGTAATGCCTGTATTTATGTGCTGGATGGGCGGCCTAATGTATGTGCGCACTGTGCGGCCTGTATCTATGCCCACAATGGGCGGGCTGTATATATGCGCGCGAAGGGCGGAATGTATGTATGTGCGCAATTGGCAGCCTGTATGTATATGCGCACTGCGTGGCCTGAATATATGAACACAGTGTGATACCACTATGTATGTGCGTAATGGGCTGCCTCTATGTATGTGAGGCTGCTAGTAATAATGTGCTCGATGGACAGCCTGTTTATATGTGTGCAATGGGCGGCCTGTATCTATGTGCGCAATGGGCAGCATATATGTATGTGCTCAATTGGCAGCCTGTATGTATATGCGCAATGTGCTGACGGTATGTATGTATGTATCAATGTGCAGCCGGCTTTTATGTATGTGCGCGATGGGTGGGATGAATGTATGTGCGCGATGGGCGGCATGTATGTATATGCGCGATGGGCGGCTGTAGGAATGTGTGCGATAGGTGGCCTGCATGTATATTCGCAATGGCCGGTGTGTATAAAAGTGCGTGAAGGACATTCTGTATGTATATGCGCGAAAGGCGGCCTGTATGTATGTGCGCGATTGACAGTGTGTAGCCATGTGCGGGAAGGGTGACTTCTATGTATGTGCGCAATGGGCGGCTTGTATGTATGTTCGCTATGGGCGGCTTGTATGTATGTGTACAATAAGCGGCTGGCCCTTATGCATTTGCGCCATCGGCGGCCTGTATGTTTGTGCGCGATCGGCAGCCTGTATGTATGTACCCGATTGGAAGCAGGTATGTATGTGCGCGATGAGTGACATTTATGTATGTGCGCGATTGGCGGCCTTTCTGTATGTGCGTGATGGGCAGCCTCTATGTATTTGTGCAATAGGCGGCCTGTATGTATGTGAGCGATGAGCTGCCTGTAGGCATGTGCGATATGAGCAGCCTGTATGTATGTGCGCGATGGGCAGCCTGTATGTATGTGCACGATTGGCGGAGTGTATGTATGTGCACAATAGGCGGCTGGTAAGTCTGTGTGCAATTGGCGTTCTGTATGTATGTGCGCAATGTGCGGTCTGTATGTATGTACACGACGGTTGGCCCGTATTATGTGCGTGATGGGCTTCCTGTACGTTTCAATTGGCGTTCTGTATGTATATGCGCAATGGGCTGCCCCTATGTATATGCGCAATGTGCGGCCTGTATCTATGTACACGATGGTCAGCCCCTATGTATGTGCGTGATGGGCTTCCCGTACGTTGTGGTGCGAAAAGTTTTGTTTCTGCGCTCACTAGCATTGAGCCCGTGCCTAGATGTCAGTATTCCAACGACATATCTACTAGACTCACGAGTGTCCCTACATAGTGTGGGGTAAGTATTAGAATTATGTTTGTATTAGAGGTGTTGTAGGGGTGCGAAGATGTATAAGAGAGAAAACTTCCTTCCAAAGCGAGAATATAAATAGCCCATTAAATTACCAAGTCAAGACGGACTTTGCCGTAGTGTAATGGTAGAGTGCTAGCCTCGGGATTCAAAAGACCCGCGATCGATCCCCAAAGTCCACAATTTTTTCAAAGAAAATTCTCGAAGAAAACCGACACACGAAAAACGCTTTAAGGACAACTCAAGAAATCAACTCAAGAGAAAACCGCTGTCAAGGAAAAACGGAAAGAAAAAACGACTTCAAGGGCCAACTCGTCTCAACTCATCTCATCCCATCAAAATCGTCATGAAGCATCAAGAAGTCATCACGTCATCAGAATTGGAAGGCATTATCACATCGTCGTTAAAAGGAAGATACATCAAGAAAAAGAAGATCAAGAATTAACCCAGTCAACTTAAAGAAGAAAGAATCTCAGCCTACAAGAATATTAAGTCAGATACATGGAGTCAATGTTTGAAGGGGCATCTTCATTTTAGAAATAATACATAGATACGAATATAGAAATCTCAAGATGAATTATATTAAATAACTAAAGATCTGAATAATGGAAAGGCCCCCCCCCCATAATTGGTAACCTCAAAAGGCCGAACAATCTTTTGATCTTCGTTACAACTGCACCTCGTCTCCTACTAGAGCTTAAGAAAAAAGTGCTGCTGGGAACCGGAGATCCGGAAAAGGATATTACTGATTAGCGTCGAAAACTTAGTTCGCTCTCCTCAATCCCACTTAATTAGCTCCACTGATCCCGCAAACTCGGAGGCCGGAGAGGGAGAGCTACTAGTAATCCTCGATTAAGAAATCCAATACTAGTCGCTCCCCAATCCTCAAATTCGCTCCGCTTTCTAGAAAGGGACCTGTGTAGGGGTGCGAAGATGTATAAGAGAAAACTTCCTTCCAAAGCGAGAATATAAATAGCCCATTAAATTACCAAGTCAAGACGGACTTCGCCGTAGCGTAATGGTAGAGTGCTAGCCTCGGGATTCAAAAGAACCGCGATCGATCCCCCAAAGTCCACAATTTTTACAAAGAAAATTCTTGAAGAAAACGCAGGCTACGAAAAACGCTTTAAGGACAACTCAAGAAATCAACTCAAGAGAAAACTGCTGTCAAGGAAAAACGGAAAGAAAAAACGACTTCAAGGGCTAACTCATCTCAACTCATCTTATCCCATCAACATCGTCAAGAAGCATCAAGAAGTCATCACGTCATCAGAATTGGAAGGAATCATCACATTGTCGCTAAAAGGAAGATACATCAAAAAAAAGAAAATCAAAAAGATGAATGATATTGATAAATAAATAAAGTTATAATAAAGAGCCCCCCGTCCCATATGTGTTTGTTCAGGATTAAAAGTAAATATAAATCAATTAATTTCGTATTGATTAAAAATTATGGCCTTAAGATCAGTATTTGAAATCTAGTTGTTGTTTTGATAGAGCAGTTTTGCTCCTCATTTGTGGGTGTAGATTATCCCTAGAATTTTAGGTTTCTGTAGAAGTATAAACTTGTATGAATAGCATTCGTTAACGGTTATAATTTACATGAAAATTAAAATTTGAAGTAATTGTGTGGGACGCTAACCTGTTGCCTTCCCGTAGAACCAAAGAGACTTCAGGAAAAGCTTGCCCTTGCTTCTGGGGATTATATATATATATATATATATATATATATATATATATATATATATATATATATATATATATATATATATATATATATATATATATGGAAAAATATCCAAGACAAATTGGTGCGGTTAAGGTAATGGCATAATTAGACAACTGCTCTGCTTCAGGTCCAGCAGGTGATCCTATCCTCCTTGAACTGGAAGACAACACTTAGGGATGACCCATCCATGGGCTGATGGATGGGTCATCCCTAAGTGTTGTCTTCCAGTTCAAGGAGGATAGGATCACCTGCTGGACCTGAAGCACAGCAGTTGTCTAATTATGCCATTACCTTAACCGCACCATATATATATATATATATATATATATATATATATATATATATATATATATATATATATATATATATATATATATATATATATATATAAATAGAGAGAGAGAAGCGATTCTCCTCTACGTGGACTTAGATAAGATTTTTGCTACCTCATTTCTTTTTCCTCTGAAAGCAACTTGCCTGGCAACGTAGTTGTTCTCCAAGCTGGGATACGCCCGTCTCCCACAATTTGGAACAAAATACTACTTTGTCAAGAACCAATTCAGATCCGGTGAGTCCCGTCAAGTCAGAGTTCGTCTCATTCTTCACCAAGCAAAAAAAAAACAGACAAAAAGGAGCCACCTGCCTCAATCGCTTATTTTCTGAGCCGCGCTTCAAAGCCTGCTTTCTGCAGTGCTCAGGGGGTTTCCACTCGCTTTTCTATTATAACTTCACCGAACTCAGACGATTTAATTCATTTCCGGGGGGTTCACGTTGATATACAGTTAAAAGCTTAATTATCATTCAGATATACATAACTACAAAGTTTTCACACTGCTTATATGAAGCGAATAAATTGAATGCAATAAAAGCTATTTAATTCTCATTACCAATTCTGGTTGAAGTAAATAGTGCCATCTTTTATACTTTACTTTATTATTTAACATTTAAGGACTGTGATTGTTCGCAATTTAATCTATACCCTACTGCTATCAAAGTTCTGGTTGACTAAACCATGGGCCTTCTGCGGGAAATCATGCCTAGACTTAATTTGGATCTTCCCAATTCTACGAGTAAATTTATCGATTTAGTTGAATTATGTCTCTCTGACAATGTGTTTCGAGTAAATGATGAGTTTTATAGACAAATATTTGGCCTTAGCATGGGAAATAGTTTATCTCCGATTTGGCATGTCTCTTCATTGAATATTTTGAGATTGAACTCCTTCCCACAATTTCTCCCCCTAACTTTATATGGTTAAGGTACATTGACGATGTATTTTCTGTATGGCCTATTGGTCATGATTTTGATACCTTTTTTTAATAATTTGAATAATTTGCATGTCTCCATCAAATTTAAATATGAATGGGAATATGATAATAGATTACCCTTTTTAGATGTCCTCATTAATAAAGATCACCATGAATTAAAACTTGACGTGTATAGGAAACCAACCCACTAGAATGCCTATATACATTATTTTTCGTTTCACGATAATACTGTTAAAAAATCGGTAATTTCTAACCCTTTCCTTAGAGCATACAAAACATGTCATCATTCCTATTTAGATGAAGAAATTGTTATTATCAGGACCATTTTTTCTAATTTGTATTACCCCGATTGGTTCATATCGTCTGCCCATTTTGCAGCTAGGAAAACATTGTATGGTTAATAAGCCTTCCCAAACTAATGACTCCAACAAATGTATAACATTGCCATTTAATAATAAATTAAATAGTTTAAAGGACATATTTGAAAAGGGGGTATTAATCTAGCCTTTAAATATAATAATTCCTTAAACCAATTAATGATTGCCAGGAAACCCAAAGAACATATTAAATTAGGAGTATATGCAAGACCATGCAACGATTGCCATAAAGTTTATATAGGGAAAACAGGGAGAAATCTAGACAAGAGATTGTATGAACACAAAAGAGATATTAGAGTGGGCAGCGAAAGCAGTGGAATATTTTGCCATGTTAGAGACAAGAATCATACGATCGATTTCAATGGAAGTAAAATGGTATTTAAATCGGCTAACTATGTTAAGAGAAGAATGGTAGAATCGAGCTTAATATCGTCAGTTCCTAATTTAAATCTATCTGAGGGTCAATTTTCTTTTAATCCTGTAATAAGAAAGCAAATAAACAAAATAGTAAAATGTCAGCCCTTTAATAAGTTTAGGCTTAACCCCCCCCCCCCCAGATTAGCCACAAGTAGGGGGTTAGGGGGAAAAAAGGGGATCTTTCACGACCAGACCTTGTGTTATGCTTATATGCACTTTTCTTATATTTTCTATCCAGTGTCAGTTGAAAAAGGGTGTGAGATACACCGAAACTGTTCTGAATTAAATTGTCTTCGGAGAATGTGGTTTAATTCCTCATCTTTTCTTGCGATATTGCATTAATTTTCATCATATATATATATATATATATATGTTCGCAATGAGTACAATGTCCGGCAGGAAAAATTAAAAGGTGCATCCAAGTACTTTCGAACTTTACTTAGTTCATTCTCAAGGATAACTACAAAAGAAAATAATATAATAAGGGTATATATAAGCTAGTAAAAGATAAATAACCGTCTTTGAGACAAGAAAGAGTCAAAAACAAAGCCAAAAGAATTAAAACGATTAACGGGTAAAGCGATAGTCTAAAGAGAGAAATTAGGAGACATTAGAAGTATATTGATACAAAGGCAAGAGGGACAAGGAGAGAGTAAGAGAAATAAAATAATGTTAATACAAATTAATGAAATAACTAAATTGACAAATCGGGCTCCCATAAAAATGGAAATTTGAAAAAAAAATCGGAACATAATTCAAAGCTAATTTCCTTAAGAATTATTTTTACATAAAGGCATCAATTTTAAAAAGTCCAGAGGAAATGTTAAAGTTATTAAATTGGCTTATACATGAACATTCAACAAGGTTTCTTTTAATTGAGGAATTTGAGCGAAAAATAAATGTTTCTCAATTCCAATTAATTAAGTGGTTATTTTCGGACATTTGCACAAAAAACGCATTATTATTTACAGCCTTTCTAACATTGTATTTATGCTGATTAATACGGACGGATACTTGCTTTTCTTTCTGTCCAAAATATTTACTTAGACAAACAGAACATTCAACCGAATGAACTTCCCCAATATTATTACAATTATTGTGAACTGGAATGTTTTTTATAGTTGACACATATTCTAAAGCAACTGGAATGTTAAGGTTTTTTAAAAGACGGAGAAGGTCAATGAAACAAACAGAGAGGGGTAAAACAAAAATGTTTTTAACATTAAAAGGGATAGCAGGAGCTGTATTAGAGAACGTCTTTTTTGAAGAGGAAAGACAGTTTACAAGAAAGGGATAAAGGTAACATAATTTATGGATAATTTAAAAGATTTAGGAGAATTCAGAATCCATATATTCAGGACTAACAACTCGTAAAGTCCGTAAAAACATATGTATATATATATATATATATATATATATATATATATATATATATATATATATATATATATATAAAGAAAGAGAGAGAGAAAGAGAGAGATAGATAGATAAATAGATATCTAAACTTAATATCAAGGCCACGTTTCCACACGTACAGCCTTGGCCAAAATTATGGAGCAAGTATGAAAAAGTGAAGAATATGATTGAAACTCATTCATTTCATACCTGACATAATACAAATAAACATTTTTGTATATATTATATTAAAAAATAATATATGATGTGTCCTCCTTTTGCTTTCATAACCGCTTTAATGAGTTTTGGAATATTGTGCATAAATAGTTGGGGCAACCTTGTGCCATTCATTTTGTGATACTAACGTTTATTCCTCTTTTTTCAGTGATTATCTTATTGTTAACATACAAGTGGTAATTTGATGTTAAAAATATCTCCAAACAAACAGATTGCTGAATCTCAAGGAGCTAAAATCATTGTATTGTCCAGAGAAAGAGACTATTCCAAGTCAAAATTGCGAAAAAATTCAAACAACCATTAAAAGTTACAGTGAGGCCAAATCTTTCAAAGCCCGTGAAAAGGACATCTCTGGCCGATAGCATAAAAATACCTTCTTCTGATGTAGCTTCTAAGTTTCGTGCACCCACAAACGAAGCGATATAAATACGCATAGTGAAAAGAAAGTTATTAGAAACTGGGCTCAAAGGATGTAAGGCTAGAAAGAAACCGAGGTTGTCTCAGGTGAACAAGAAGAAGAGCATTTCTTGGGCAAAAGAGCATGAAGATTCGATCGATGATGAGTGGACTAAAGTTGTTTGGTCTGATGAAAGCAGCTTTGAGGTAGGTTCTCCACATTACTCTCCACTAATTTATTACGCTTGTACACATTTTTATTGGATACAAAAATGATCAGTAAAATTTGTATTTCTCCTCATATCTTTGGGACCCCTGGAGCTGTTTATGTTTGTCCAAGAGTTATGGAAACTTATGATCCGTGATGTGTTGTCCCAACAGTCAAATATGGAGGTTGCAGTGTAATGGTTTGGGGCTGCATGTCCTCTATAGGTTCAGGAGTGTTGTTCACTTGCGAGGGTAGAATAAATTCCAACACTTACACCAACATGTTAGACCAGGTTTACCAAACTTCCTTAGGTAAAATTTTCAATGATGACATACCAGATGGTGCATGTATTCTTCCAAAAAGAGAATGCCCCATGCTACACATCTAATCTCAAAGGGTTGCTTTGAAAAGAAAGGATGACGTTGATGGAATAGCCCCCTCAATCTCTAGACCTCAACCCCATTGAATATTTGTGATCACATTTGGGCACAAGTGCGAGGGAGGACAAATCTTCCTCAAAAAGTGAATTAACATCCAAAATTTCTGAAGAGTGGCAGCAAATGGAGCCAACCACCTGTGCCAACTAGGTTTTAGGTATGTAAAAACTCATTAAAGCGGTTATGAAAGCAAAAGGAGGACACATCAAATATTAATTATTGATAGAATATACGCAAAAATATTTATTTGTATTAAGTCAAGTATAAAATTAATGAGTTTCAATCATATTTTCTTTTATTTTATTCTGTAGACTATTTATTTGTATTTTAATTGTTTCACTTTATTAAAAAAACAACAAAAAAAAACAGGAAGAGTACCATGTAATTTTATAACATATGTTTACTATGTCTTTCATGTCAAAATTTCACAAATTAGTTTAATCCATCCATTTAGAAGACATCTTTATAAATTAGCACACCAATATCTTACTAAACTATATAATTAAGATTTTGCAACAGAAATGCAACATTTGCCCGAGGATTGAAACCTTTAGAATTCTAATTTCTACAGTAGCATCAACAGAAAGATTTTTTTAGCAAACTCAAATATATTAAAACCCTTTTAGGAACCATTATATCTCAAACCTTACTTGCTACCTATGTGGGGTCAGGTGTTGTAACAAAAGTAGGCTCATGCCGCGAGAAATTATAGGATAGGCAGATACTATGAAGCTGCCGCAATTTGTTTTATGAAGACCTTCTTATAGAGTAAATTGTCGGCAAAAAGTCAAAATTGTTGATCTTAATGGAAGAAGGTTCACAGTTTCCTCCTACCGTGAACTGACTCACGGTACGTGCCTGATAAAAGTATTCGATGCATATTTTTTGACAGAAGTTAGCTATTAACTTTTACTGAATATAAACACCTTACATCAACAAGTAACAACTTGTTGCATTGATTGATTATTTTCATCGCTGCTTTGTATAAAATGTATTGTAATCCTGTCATTTTCCTGCACTGAAAATATAGCATTTGTAAAAGTTTAGTAGGGTTTTTACCGGATATTCTGAGACTCGTCATCAAGTTAATTTATGCTTCCAAGAACATACATCAAAAACAGTCTATTTTTCTACAAATAAAAAAAATGAAACTTAAACATTTCATATTATACCATTATCTTTATTATAAAGAAGTAATTGAGAAGTTAAAGTCCATTTTGGAACAGAACTCCTCTTCTCTGCGGACCGATAGAATTTTTTCCCCTCCAAAATTTCGTTCGCAGGCCTTGCTTCAAGTCATTGTTCTTGCAGTGTTACTCGTAGGTACCCAGCTGGCGTTGAGTAATTGATGCCAGTGCAGCTAAATTGTTTGTATAGTGTGATCAATGATTCGTGTTGTGTAAAAGTGATTCTTGCTTTGAAAATGTCAAGTTTCTTTCTCACTTTAAATTTTATATTTGTTATATTTAAAGTAGAATTCATGACAGTGTCACCTGATGGCCGCAGAGATGCGATTTTTGTTTATATGTGTGATTTTGAGGTGGTTTGTTGATTCCTAAAAGTCTGGTGTGAATACTGTTACTAACAATTTATTAGCAAAGGCTGTTATTTAATTTGGTTTGAACCATTCTTCCAGCGTGTTTATGTATTGTTGTAGCGATCTGGTTGGGTTCATTTGTCATTTATTGAGCTCATGTATTGGTTCCATTCGTTGTTTTTAGATTAGAATGGCGAATATTGAGGTATAATATTTGTTTTATTTCTTGCTTCATGTATGCTCTGTTTTTGTTCTACGGCTCTGTGAAATGTATATTTTTCTATAGTGTTTCATTGTTTTTTGGGGGTATGCAAATGGCTTGCCTAGGGGAAAGTAGTTGTCAATGGTGAAATTGCATAATATTTCCTTATATATATTTGGGGTAGCTTTTCAGTTTTCTTTGGTGTAGTTTGTGAATGTGGTTTTAAATGAGGTTGAGCGAGAGTGAGTTGCTTGGAAAGTTATAATGATTGGGAGGAGGTCTGAGGGAAGGTCTACTATTGCGTTCTAAATAGACCAGGTGTCTAAATGAGTAGTCAGACTGTTATGTCTGATGAGGTACATTTATGCGTTGTGGTGGTTGCCTGGTTGGTTGAGCAGCGTTCTTATTCATGATGGGTAATGGACTTTGGAGTCACCGCAGATGAAAATGTTCTGAAGTTGCTTGAGTGGGTTTAGGAATGGTGTGTAATTTGATGATATTCTTCTGAATATTGGGGAAGGGATGTAATGGTCAATTATGCTGTATTCTGTTTCTGATTTTAATCCTTATGGATTTTATCTTCCGTGTTTTGGTGGATGGTGTGGCGTTAGTGAAGGGGATGAATTGCGTGTCACGGAAGTGTACGGAGGTTATATAATTTGAGTAAGCATCCTGACGTCACTGATTTAATTTTGCTAAATTAGAAGTATTTTACTTTTTTCTTAATCAATCTAAGACATATACCACGTGTACCTTTCTGTATATAAACAAAATATAGCTAATCATATACGAGTATATATTATTAATGTTAATTTATATATTTTCGTCATGAGGTCATCAGTGCATTAAGTCTTTCACCCTACTCATCCAACGTCTCTGAAGCGTTGGATGGGATTCAGAGCAATTCACGTTCTTCATTTGGATGGTGATTAGTTGCAATAAATGCAACGCTTCTCAACACCTTCAGATTTGAGCCTTTTGAATTTACGACCCAATAGAGCTTTTTGGACTTAAGTTCTGACCCATTTTTTTCTTTGTAGGCAAAGAATATTCAAGAAAAGATAAGAGTTGTTTATAAGAACGAAGCCGAAGAGAGGGCCTAGAATACTGGGTCTGAAAGTAAGGGGCCGCTATTTACAAAAGAAAAATGCAAAATATGTGAAGCTCCGAAAGGATACAATAGCGCTCTTTCAGTAAAGACGGCTTTCTCGAGGTAGTGGGAGATAAAGAATGGGGGATAGTGAACTAGTGTTATACTTCCACTTATTTCTTTCTCCTCCTCGCGGTTATGTGCTCTGAATATTCACAATTCAAAGACGACAACAAAAGAATTTGAATGTAATTATCGGCGACAATGCAGAAGTCGGAAGGAAGAGACTTTCGAATGAGGAAAAGAGACCGTTGAGAACGGAAGAAAGGCTATGGTAATTACTGAGAACGCATTCAAACAGCCTCGAATGCAAACGAGCGTTGTATATGTGAGTGTTTAGCGTTCTATTTGCTTTATTCTGTAATGGGTCGACAAATCTGTTGGGTACGAGTAGTAGGAGTATAAATAGAAGTTATGCAAAAAGTTGGCAGAAATAAGGGAAATATATCAATTTAGGAAAGTGAAACTAAAAGATCTCCCTACTAAATAAAGGTTAATAAATTGATTTACTTCATTGTAAAGGATGTATTCGAGCCGTAAAACTCACTGGTTAGATGTATCTGCGTGTATGTGTACTTCCGAAATAAATCATTGCTTCATTCTATGAGCACGGAAGGTGCCTACTAAAGGTAGCATCCATGTCACTAACTACTGAATCTTTGGGTATGACATGGGGAATACTTTTGTGATGACGTCTTAGGTAAGCGTACTCCCTGCTGACTCTTACAAAACATAAGCCCCTTTCCTTTTTAAAGGTGTACGGCCACCCGCGGTTCGTATTGCCCTATGACCCCTTCACAACAACCCTAAAAGGGAATGCAATCCTAAACAATAAACTGTGGGTGATTTTTTCCCTTGAATTTAAAGCACAATAGCAACAGGGCGTATCACGCAAAAAATTGTAAGGTCAGATTTGTAAAGAAGATTACGAACAAAATGTGTGGAAGTTTTATAGCCGCTAAATTTACTTTATGAATTGAGAGGAGGGCGAAGTTGGAGGGAGGGTGGGCGGAAAAGCACACAATTCTCCAGATGTAGACTTCATGATGCTTACCCATGCTACAAATAACATGTGAACGAAAAGGCAAAGTCACATGTTGGGACCAACGTACATTTACGAGAATTGGGAAGAAATTGCCTAAAACTAGCCTTTACTTTCCAGTCATAACTGAAGCACCAAGTTGAATTGCATGTAATTTTAGTGGTAGCATGTTTTGAAATTCCACTAAGTCAAAGTTTTCCTAACTTACTGATGGCAACCATATAACAGACCCAAAATTGATTCAGGGGAGTAACGAGAGGGTCAGGAAAGATAATTATAAAAGAATTTTTAAAAATGGTAAAAAACTGAAATAGTGCAGGTTAAAGGTGCCAGACAGATGTTTGTTTTAGTTTGTTTGCCTAATTTTGCAACCAGGCAATGACTTCGCTACTGAGATAAAAATTTAAAAGCTTTAAAAAAGCAAGCATGGTTAAATTTTTATAAATTTTCTGAACTGCATCATTTGCAATTCTTTGGGTTTTAAAAAATTCACAAAATTTCGATACTTATATTTATTTCTGAACTTTACCGTTTTGTTTTTTGATATTATAAAATAATTATTAGAAACAACTTTGATAAAAAAAACCTGTCATAACAAAACTGAGATGAAATTATTTTTCAAATATTCAAAAAAATCCCCTTCTTAAATTATAGAGTTAGTGATGATAAATTATATTAATATGAAGTTGTTTTTCATATTCTTTGATAACCACAAGAAGTCTAAAAATATTATTTACTTAATTAAACTAAAATTCAGTTAATATATTGAATAAAGCTGATAAAACACTGAAATATATTTTTCTGCTTGAGGGTCATCAGAACACGTTAAATTCTGTATGGACTAACAATGAGTCACAAGGAATAGTAATACCTCGAAGGACATTGCTGACCATACCGAGGAGGTACTATTTTGAAAAAGCCCTAACACGCAGCATGAGAAAAAGCATAGCACAGATGAAGGCTCTCCTCACCCACCTCTCACACCCACTTTTGAGGGCACAGAAAGAGGAAAAGATACCTGATTGCGATGTGGGAAACTGCACTGGAAGCTGATCAGAAGTTCAAACACAATTATCAAATGGAAAGTTTCGCCGGAGAATACGGTCCTATTTCTTATTAACAATAAAAGTACTAAGAATCATCGCAGTTCAAAATATTTTATCTAACTCCAGTGAAATGGATCAATAGAACGAATAATTAATTAATTAGAAACTCGAAAATTTATGCAAATTCTTCTCAGGAGCCAAAATTTAATTCGCTTTTCAACGGATTCAAAAGCAATTTATAAATGAATGGTATCACAATCATGGATGATACAATGAATTGCCTTATTTGTGTTATTTTATACAAAAATGTTTTATATGGTAGATGTGTGGTTACCATAACGCCTGGCAGATGCTCTTTATCCATGCAAAACAAAAGTCTCCATCCAATGAACCAATCTAACTGCCCTAAAAAGAACTGTATGGAGAGTGCTGGATGTAGATGGAAGGAGGATACTCATCGGTACATTAGCCGCATACCATTACTGCGTACACTGCAGTTTTCCTTACTAGTGTAGGTGTGTTTGGTACAAAATTAAGGAACTTTGCTTTTTTACAGTATGTACTTCTCATATACATTTGTTGTATTTTTATTTGATGATCGCCTATCTTTAGGATTATTTGTGTGATGCTTTTTTATATAAATGATACATAATTCACGAGTTTTCTCGAAGGTTTCTCATTAACCGAATAGGAATTAAACAAAATACATTGAAGAAATTGAGAGCCATGAAAGAACGCAAGAAATAGGTGAATAGAACATAGACAGAAATAGTTACGAGAGCTGAAGAAAGAAAGGACATAAGAAACTTTACTCTTTACTGCAATAGAGCTGAAGCAGAACTAAGTCCAGTGTGTTTCAACAAGGTCATCAGACCAAAGTCGCGTGCTCTCAATTATTTTGACTTATGTCCTTATGACCTTCAAAACTTTCAACGCAACGAGTGGCGCAATCTGACCCATAGATTGTTTTCTTTTAATAATTCCCGGACAAACCTTGGGAGTACCTTGGCTATTATGTCATTGGAAAGAAGATGTTAAACAACATGAAGAGTTTGAAATTTGGTTAGAATCGGTTAAATAGTTACGATGCTATGTCGAAAACCTCATTGAAAAGTGTAATGGTTACCACCCGACCGACAACGAGCCGACCTTGTAACTCATCAAATCAATCGCGTACACGCAACTAAAAACTCACAAGAGCAAGTATCCACAGAGAAAACTTGGGGATTTACAAATAAAAACTTAAGACATCTTTGCAAAGACTTCGAGGAGGAGTAAAATCAACAGTAACAGGATCGCTTTGATTCCAACTTATTTCCGAAGCGCAGAATTAAGTAAATTTGGACAAATCCACATTTAAACTTCTCTCCGAAGTCTCGAGTGACTTTCTAAAGTTCTTAAAAGAAACAACTTCTCTTTGCATTATGGATTTAAGCTGATCTTACCTTTGGGATCTTCTTTACATAAGAATAACCTAATTATGCGTATCATGGTATTAAATCACTTGAGATTTGTGAAGAGTAAAGTTAAATATATTGTTTATTTCTATGGGGTGACAGGCTGGCCAACGAAAGGGTTGGATCGGTAGCAAGATTCGCGATGATTGATCTATCAGATGCTTTCGTAACAACTAATCATGATCACAACATAATCTTTGATTTAACTTTACACTTTAGAGAGACTTGTAGTATCTAAATTGAGTCAGTTTCGTTTTTATTACAGATTTTGACATTTATACACCTAATTAAACTCACCACTTAAAGGATAAGAACATGATGCTTAACACTATTAAATTCATTATTCAATAAAACTAGAATTGTGGTTCTAGATGGTCAAATATTCCTTTTTCTATTCGCCAAAATATTCAGTGATTTTACCCCAAATTCCAATTAGTAAACTGACGAGACAAGTTTTTATTTATATTGTAACCGCATTAGTCGTAAATTAAAAAAAAGTACTTCAATGAATATATTTTTTAAATGTAATTAAAAGCATTGCAAACACCATGGAAATGCCACATTCTCTGTGCCAAACACAGTGCATGATGCGCTTGTACACGCAAGTCCAGATTCTCCCTCACTCGCCAATGGCTCTTACTGCATCCAAGGCTATCTCGACGGTGCCTATGCTGCCAAAATATGCCAGTCACCATAGGCCCATTGGATTAAGGTCTAGTAAACTCATTCGAGAGCTCAACGTAGCTTCAGAGTCGGCGGTGTCTTTGGCTCTGCCGACGACGCCACTCTGTAGGGTACCATTATTTGTCGCCAATATTCAAGAGAAGATAAGAGTTGTTTATAAGAACGAAGCCAAAGAGAGGGCCTAGAATACTGGGTCTGAAAATAAGGGGCCGCTATTTACAAAAGAAAAATGCAAAATATGTAATGCTCCGAAAGGAAACAATAGCGCTCTTTCAGTAAAGACTGCTTTCTCGAGGTAGTGGGAGATAAAGAATGGGGGATAGTGAACTAGTGTTATACTTCCACTTATTTCTTTATCCTCCTCGCGGTTATGTGCTCTGAATATTCACGATTCAAAGACGACAACAAAAGAATTTGAATGTAATTATCGGCGACAATGCAGAAGTCGGAAGGAAGAGACTTTCGAATGAGGAAAAGAGACCGTTGAGAACGAAAGAAAGGCTATGGTAATTACTGAGAACGCATTCAAACAGCCTCGAATGCAAACGAGCGTTGTATATGTGAGTGTTTAGCGTTCTATTTGCTTTATTCTGTAATGGGTCGACAAATCTGTTGGGTACGAGTAGTAGGAGTATAAATAGAAGTTATGCAAAAAGTTGGCAGAAATAAGGGAAATATATCAATTTAGGAAAGTGAAACTAAAAGATCTCCCTACTAAATAAAGGTTAATAAATTGATTTACTTCATTGTAAAGGATGTATTCGAGCCGTAAAACTCACTGGTTAGATGTATCTGCGTGTATGTGTACTTCCGAAATAAATCATTGCTTCATTCTATGAGCACGGAAGGTGCCTACTAAAGGTAGCATCCATGTCACTAACTACTGAATCTTTGGGGATGACATGGGGAATACTTTTGTGATGACGTCTTGGGTAAGCGTACTCCCAAAAAGCTGTATTGGGTCGTAAATTCAAAAGGTTCAAATCTGAAGGTGTTAAGAAGCGATGCATTTATTGCAACTAATCACCATCCAAATGAAGAACGTGAATTGCTCTGAATCCCATCCAACGCTTCAGAGACGTTGGATGAGTAGGGTGAAAGACTTAATGCACTGATGACCTCATGACGAAAATATATAAATTAACATTAATAATATATACTCGTATATGATTAGCTATATTTTGTTTATATACAGAAAGGTACAAGTGGTATATGTCTTAGATTGATTAAGAAAAAAGTAAAATACTTCTAATTTAGCAAAATTAAATCAGTGACGTCAGGATGCTTACTCAAATTATATAACCTCCGTACACTTCCGTGACACGCAATTTATCCCCTTCACTAACGCCACACCATCCACCAAAACACGGAAGATAAAATACATAAGGATCAAAATCAGAAACAGAATACAGCATAATTGACCATTACATCCCTTCCCCAATATTCAGAAGAATATCATCAAATTACACACTATTCCTAAACCCACTCAAGCAACTTCAGAACATTTTCATCTGCGGTGACTCCAAGGTCCATTACCCATCATGAATAAGAACGCTGCTCAACCAACCAGGCAACCGCCAAACGCATAAATGTATCTCATCAGACATAACAGTCTGACTACTCATTTAGACACCTGGTCCATTTAGAACGCAATAGCAGACCTTCCCTCAGACCTCCTCCCAATCATTATAACTTTCCAAGCAACTCACTCTCGCTCAACCTCATTCAAATCCACATTCACAAACTACACCAAATATATATATGAAATATTATGCAATTTCACCATTGACAACTACTTCCCCTTAGGCAAGCCATTTGCATACCCCAAAAAAAACAATCAAACAATACAGAAAAATATACATTTCACAGAGCCGTAGAACAAAAACAGAGCATACATGAAGCAAGAAATAAAATAAATATTATACCTCAATATTTGCCATTCTATTCTAAAAACAACGAATGGAACCAATACATGAGCTCAATAAATGACAAATGAACCCAACCAGATCGCTACAACAATACATAAACACGCTGGAAGAATGGTTCAAACCAAATTAAATAACAGCCTTTGCTCTTAAATTATTAGTAACAATATTCACAACAGACTTTTAGGAATCAACAAACCACCTCAAAATCACACATATAAACAAAAATCCCATCTCCTTGGCCATCAGGCGACACTGTCATGAATTTTTTCTATAAATATAACAAATATAAAATTTAAAGTAAGAAAGAAACTTAACATTCTAAAAGCAAGCATCACTTTTACACAACACGAATCATTAATCACACTATACAAACAATTTAGCTGCACTGGCATCAATTACTCAACGCCAGCTGGGTACCTACGAGTAACACTGCAAGAACAATGACTTGAAGCAAGGCCTGCGAACGAAATTTTGGAGGGGAAAAAATTCTATCGGTCCGCAGAGAAGAGGAGTTCTGTTCCAAAATGGACTTTAACTTCTCAATTACTTCTTTATAATAAAGATAATGGTATAATATAAAATTTTTAAGTTGTATTTTTTTTATTTGTAGAAAAATAGACTGTTTTTGATGTATGTTCATGAAAACACAAATTAACTTGATGACGAGTCTCAGAATATCCGGAAAAAAACCTACTAAACTTTCACAAATGCTATATTTTCAGTGCAGGAAAATGACAGGATTACAATACATTTTATACAAAGCAACGATGAACATAATCAATCAATGCAACAAGTTGTTACTTGTTGATGTAAGGTGTTTATATTCAGTAAAAGTTAATAGCTAACTTCTGTCAAAAAAATATACATCGAATACTTTTATCAGGCACGTACCGTGAGTCAGTTCACGGTAGGAGGAAACTGTGAACCTTTTACCATTAGGATCAACAATTTTGACTTTTTGCCGACAATTTACTCTATAAGGAGGTCTTCATAAAATAAATTGAGGCAGCTTCATAGTTTCTGCCTATCCTATAATTTCTCGCGGCATGAGCCTACTTTTGTTACAACACCTGACTCCACATAGGTAGCAAGTAGGGTTAGAGATATAATGGTTCCTCAAAGGTTTTTAATATATTGGAGTTTGCTAAAAAAAATCTTTCTGTTGATGCTACTGTAGAAATTAAAATTCTAAAGGTTTTAATCCTGGGTTTCCAAAAAGAATTCTAAGTACTGAGTGTAAATGTTGCATTTCTGTTGCAAAATCTAAATTATTTAGTTTAGTAAGATATTGGTGTGCTAATTTATAAGGATGTCTTCTAAATGGATGGATTAAAATAATTTGTGAAATTTGTACATGAAAGACATAGTAAACATATGCTATATAATTACATGGTGGTCTTCCTGTTTTTTTTTGTTGTTTTTTTTAATAAAGTGAAACAATTAAAATACAAATAAATAGTCTACAGAATAAAATAAAAGAAAATATCCATAGCTAGGGTGGTTCTTCAGAAATTCACGGGTCCCTTCTTGGCTATCCGGACCCAGGACCAATGTGACGGCTGAACTTCCTTACAAACAAGCGATAAACAATACAAAACAGAGCAATCAAAATGATCAAAGGATGCATATAAACTGCCTATTTGCCACATTTTCACGCTAGAACAAAAATCATCCAAATTGGACTACACCTAAACAGGATAAAAACCGAACAATTCATCAGAGCACTAAACCAACAACTACCAAACCCAACAACTACCTCACAACAATACCACCTACACGACTATCAACTCCAGTACAATAAATATCCTCCCCTTAAACTACAACCAAATAAAACACATCAGTACTACCCTAACCCACACACACTTAAACAGCCTCAAGCCAAACAAATTCTAAATGAATCAGCCCCACAGATTGATAACTAAAAGGGAAATCACTACATAGGCCAACTAAATGAACTAAATTGTATCGGTCCGCAGAGAAGAGGAGTTCTGCTCCAAAATGGACTTTAACTTCTCAATTACTTCTTTATAATAAAGATAATAGTATAATATAAAATGTTTAAGTTGCATTTTTTTTTATTTGTAGAAAAATAGACTGTTTTTGATGTATGTTCATGAAAGCATAAATTAACTTGATGACGAGTCTCAGAATATCCGGAAAAAACCCTACTAAACTTTCACAAATGCTATATTTTCAGTGCAGGAAAATGACAGGATTACAATACATTTTATACAAAGCAACGATGAACATAATCAATCAATGCAACAAGTTGTTAATAGCCAACTTCTGTCAAAAAAATATACATCAAATACTTTTATCAGCCTCAAGCCAAACAATATTCTAAATGAATCAGCCCCACAGATTGATAACTAAAAGGGAAATCACTACATAGGCCCAACTAAATGAACCGCTTCCACTAATTGAAAACTCAGGGAAATCATTAGACAAGCACAAGTAAATGAACCACCTCCAAAAATAGACAACTCAGGAAAATCACTACACAGGCCCAACTAATTGAAACATCTCCAACAAGTAGACAACTTAGGAAAATCATTGCACAGGCCCAAGTAAAAGAACCATTTACAACAAGTAGACTACTTAGGAAAATCACCACACAGGCCCAACTAAATGAACCATTTCCAACAAGTAGACTACTTAGGAAAATCACCACACAGGCCTAACTAAAAGAACCATTTCCAACAGGTAGACTACTTAGGAAAATCACTACACAGGCTCAACTAATTGAACCATCTCCAACAAGTAAACAACTTAGGAAAATCACTGCACATGCCAACTAATTGATCCATCTTCAACAAGTAGACAACTTAGGAAAATCACAGCACAGGCCCAACTAATTGAACTATCTCTAACAAGTAACACGGGCTTAACTACGTGAACCATCTTTAACAAGTAGAAAACTTAGCAAAATCACTGCACAGGCCCAACTATGACCCGGCCACTGGGCTTTGCCTTCAAAATACAAGCACATAATAACCCTACCCCACTACCAACCCGCATCCGATATAGCTGCAACCATACGGCACTAAACACATTTTAGCCTGCCATAAGCTCGCATAAACACGAACCTCTCTGTTGGCGAAGAGCTCGGTGGCAGTGACCACCGACTAATTAGATTTGTAGTCAAAGTCTCCAAGGCAGAGCCTGCAACTAGTAAATCAAGGAAACTGGATTTGAGAAGAGCAGACTTTGCAGGTCTACGCGCGGGACTGACTGACGAGAGACTAGAGGAGTGCGATGCTGTTGAAGACTCTTGGAACAGTTTCAAAACCACATTCATGAGTCTTCAATCGCGTTTTATCCCTCTCAAATGCCCCCGTCGGTCTCCTGTTCAACCAAAGTGGTTTAATCGAGAAATCGGCCAACTGCTTAGGGAGAAGAGAAATGTGTACCGGCAATCGAAGATCTCGGGTGACTTTGACGAATACCGGAGGCTAGCCAGGAGAGTGAAGTCCAGCATAAGGGCGGCTAAGCGGTCTGAGGAACTCCGAGTGGCGAGACTCTGTAAAGAGAATCCCAAGGAGTTTTTTGGATATGTGAACAGCCGTAAACCAATCCGTCGAACGATTGGCCCTTTGAGGAATGAGGAGGGGACATTAAAACATTCAGGTGCAGAAAATGCCAACCTCCTCAACGACTACTTCTCTTCAGTGTTTACTGAAGAGTGTGGTCCCATTCCCCAGCCGACGGATTCCTACTCGGGGGAAAAGCTGGAGGCAATGGACTTCACCGAAGGAGAAATAAAGAAAAAGATCGCTGACCTAAAGATGAATATGTCCCCTGGACCGGATGGGTTTCTACCTAAAGTGTTGAAGGAAGTGTGCGATGAAGTATCACGACATCTGTGCGCTATCTTTAACATGTCAATCCGGACCAAATGCGTTCCTAGAGACTGGCGTGAGGCGGAGGTGACTCCTATCGTCAAGAAAGGAGACCGTAACCAACCGTCGAACTACAGACCTATCAGTCTGACTTCGATAAGCGGGAAACTCATGGAAAGCATCATGGTGGACAAAGTGACGTCGTATTTAGAGTCAAACCTGCTACTGAGGAGTTCTCAGCACGGCTTCCGAAGGCAACGGTCATGCCTGACGAACCTTGTAGAATTCTTCCACTTCGTTTTCAGTGAGCACGATCGGGACAAGGCGGTGGATGTGGTCTACCTAGACTTTCAGAAAGCCTTTGATAAGGTACCACACCGACGCCCTCTCCGGAAAGTGCGAGCGCTTGGCATAGATGGAAAGGTAGCCGGCTGGATCGAGAACTGGCTAAGTGGCAGACGGCAACGGGTGGTGGTAAATGGACAGTCTTCTGAGTGGGTGCCCGTTAATAGCGGGGTGCCTCAAGGTTCTGTCCTTGGACCACTACTATTCACCATCTACGTCAACGACATGGACGGTGACATGGTTGCCAAGATTTCCAAATTTGCCGACGTTGGTATGAACGTTGCAAAGGATGGAAATACTGACCGCCTGCAGGAAGATCTTGGGAAGATTGGGGAGTGGTCGGACACGTGGCAAATGCCTTTTAACGTGGGCAAATGCAAAGTGATGCATATCGGCCACAGAAACCCCCAATCTCAGTATATCCTTAAGGGCACTGCTCTTGAATCGAGTGACACTGAGAAGGACTTGGGTGTTACTATCACTAGTGACCTCAAGTTCTCGAAACAGTGCATTGAGGCGGAGAAAAAGGCCCAAAGGATGCTAGGCTATATTAAGCGCCAGTTTGGTTATCGGAACCAGGAGATTGTACTGTGCCTGTACAACTCACTTGTCCGACCGCACCTGGAGTATGCCGTACAATTTTGGAGTCCTTCATTGCGAAAGGACATCGCGAGATTGGAACGCGTACAAGCCAGGGCAACCAAGCTGATTCCCTCTATCCGACATAAAAGTTATGAGGATAGACTAAGGGAATTAGATCTGTTCTCGCTTGAACCCCGTTGACAGCGTAATCAGCTCATCGAAGTTTTCAAAATACTTCGAGGGTTCGACAATGTTGACTACCGGGATATGTTCACACTGAGTGAGAACAGAACGCGCAATCACGGCTTCAAACTTGAACTGAAGCGTTACAACCGCAATCTGTGTGGAAATTTTTTCACTTACAGTATCTGCGGTATGTGGAACGCACTTCCAGTGGAAGTTGTCAACAGTGAATCTGTTGACCAGTTCAAGTCAAGACTAGACAAAGTCTTGAAAAGTGGCCGTTTAGGGACGCAAAACAATTGAGCAGCCTTGTGCCCGCTCGATTGCTAGTCCAAAGGTACCCTCTTTGAATGGACCGTAAGGTCTCCTAGGGTACCTTCTTTCCTTGTTGTTACTCCTTGTTGTTACTCCATGACTACAGTAAGTGACCTATGGACCAATACCGGAAGGTGTAGTGACGTTCCTGGTATCAACAAACTTCAGAGATGAGTGTTATGAAGGTCATAAATTGAAACAATTACACCATTGCTTGCAAACTGAATTTCATTTTTGCATAATTTCAGGGTGGAGAGATAGTTCTTATTAAAATATTTTTTTAGAAGCATCTTAAACATCTACATACAGCCTCGGCATAATTATCGGGCAGGTATGAAAAAGTGAAGAAGAATATGATTGAAACTCATTAATTTCATACTTGACTTAATACAAATAAACATTTTTGCGTATATTCTATCAATAATTAATATTTGATGTGTCCTCCTTTTGCTTTCATAACCGCTTTAATGAGTTTTTACATACTTAAAACCTAGTTGGCACAGGTCGTTGGCTCTATTTGCTGCCACTCTTTAGAAATTTTGGATGTTAATTCACTTTTTGAGGAAGATTTGTCCTCCCTCGCACTTGTGCCCAAATGTGATCACAAATATTCAATGGGGTTGAGGTCTAGAGATTGAGGGAGCTATTCCATCAACGCCACCCCTTTCTTTTCAAAGCAACTCTTTGAGAAGAGATGTGTAGCATGGGGCATTCTCTTGTTGGAAGATTAAACTATCTGGTATGTCATCATTAAAAATTTTACCTAAGGAAGTTTGGTAAACCTGGTCTAACATGTTGGTGTAAGTGTTGGAATTCATTCTACCCTCGCAAATGAACAACACTCCTGAACCTATAGAGTACATGCAGCCCTAAACCATTATACTGCAATCTCCATATTTGACTGTTGACACAACACATCACGGAACATAAGTTTCCATAACTCTTTCGACAAACATAATCAGTTCCAGGGGTCCCAAAGATCTGAGGAGAAATACAAATTTTACTGATCATTTTTGTATCCAATAAAAATGTGTACAAGCGTAGGAGAGTAATGTGGAGAACCTACCTCAAAGCTGCTTTCATCAGACCAAACAACTTTAGTCCACTCATCATCGGTCCAATCTTCATGCTCTTTTGCCCAAGAAAATCTCTTCTTCTTGTTCACCTGAGACAACCTCGGTTTCTTTCTAGCCTTACATCCTTTGAGCCCAGCTTCTAATAACCTTCTTCTCACTATGCGTATTTATGTCGCTTTGTTTGTTGGTGCCCGAAACTTAGCAGTTACATCAGAAGAAGATATTTTTATGATATCAGCTAGAGATGTCCTTTTCACGGGTTTTGAAAGAATTGGCCTCACTGTAATTTTTATGGTTGTTTGAATTTTTTGGCAATTTTGACTTGGGATAGTCTCTCTCTCGACAATACAATGATTTCAGCTCCTTGAGATTCAGCAATTTGTTTGTTTGGAGATATTTTTAACAACAAATTACCACTTGTATGTTAAAAATAAGATAATCACTGAAAAAATAGGAATAAACAATAGTATCGCACATTAAATGGCAGAAGGTTGCCCCAACCACTTATGCACAATATGCAAAAACGCATTAAAGC